>OY282476.1:12318970-13568970 GCA_958295575.1 Leucania comma | reverse complement strand
TCTTAATATTTATTTTATGATATGAGGTTTTTTTACATTTAATTTTGTGAAATAGCAACGAACTACATACTCATTACGCGAAACTACGTTTCAGAGAGATCACTAAAACATGCGAAATGCATTTCCAAAACCATTAATTCCAAAGTGATCAAAAGTTAATTTTTCGATAAATGTCAACTAAGAGGAATTGGCAATTCACCATCGATAATTCAATGTATGGGTTATGTATGAGTCTGGAGATTGAAAGGACACATCGAAAATAAAATCAACAAGCCGGTTGAATTCGCACTTATTATTTACATTCAAGCGGTTCATAAATGATAATTACGATAGCTGCATTGAGGAAGTTCCCTTTCGTCCATGGTGAAAGATTTTAAATGTAATGTTTTACTTTTTAATATGAGTAATAAATGTCATAGACCTGGCCATAATTCAGATTTGTCGCCAATTGAGTATTGCTTGTGTTGTGATTTCAAAAATGTCTTGTGATTTCAGACATTTTTTTTTTACTTTGGAGCTATGTAGAACATAGTGTAAAGTCCCTTAAAGCTACATTGAAGAGGGAGGATCCTCCGACTAGACGGGTGTTATATCTGGTTTGGCCACTGCCCAATAGACGATTTCAAGTCAAAGTCAAAGTCAAAATGTTTTTATTTCATATAGGCCTACATGGGCACTTATAAAACGTCAGAAGCTAGTGCACGGTTCCAAATTGGTCGTTTCGTATGGAGAAGAACCGGCAAGAAACTCCATGGTTACTCTTTTAACCAATCAAGCTATCATATATCTGTTCAAATCAAGCGGAGAACTCTAATTACAAGATGCAGTATTTCGTAGTTCTTATGTGACGTCATAGATGTCGCTACACTTAAAAGAAGATCAACGAATGTTGTTTGTACGTATTTAAACTGCAGTAAAAAAAACAACTAGTCCACCTTCTTGGGTATTCCACCAAGTTGAGTTTAACGTGACGTCACATAGCTGACCATGCATTGTCATCCAAACTAAACTTGTATGCAAAATTTCAGCTTAATTGGTTCAAGATATCCGTTTCAAAATTGAGTTGCAAGATTCCACCCGAACAAACGTAGTTATATTCGTACATATAAAAGTGTAATAAAAAAGCTTGTAAAATAAAGGTGAGTTAAAGAAAGAACAAAACACGAGTGACTCATGTCGTCGTGGCTAAACGGCTTCCTTCTAATTGTAAATACCTACATGAAGTACTGACATGACGTAAATATGCATACACCTGTAGATAACATACCCTAGTTATCAATCTGGTGATTTAAATAATCTTGTTTAATTGTTTTTAGTGATCAATCTTCAAATACCATATCATCCGATATCTATCATTAATCCGATAAAAATGGCTACAGAAAAATAAATTGGGTTAAAATCCCATTTAATTTCCATTTATATCAAATGAATTTTCTTATAAGAGTATTATATCAAAAGCTTCTTATAAATTTATCGTTTATACACAAACCTTATCGAAAATATTCCGTATTCATTCCAATATTCTGCTCAATCCCGAAGCAAATCTTTAGGGAATCCAAAGTATTCGAAGTCCGGCAAGGTCCAAGATTTCCATCCGGAATTAACTTCGAATTCACCGGATTTTACTCCCAAAAGTTTGGTCTAGACTCTTGAACAATGATCGTAGATTATTTTATTTGGGATTGTGCTTTCGAATCTATCTAATCATATTTTGAGGAAGAAAATATCGGTGCCTCGTAATAGACTTTATTTCAGCTGGAACTGTGTTTACTGAACCCTTATTTTTTAGCGTTACTTGTTTTTATCGCTCTGAACAGTATATTAGATTGTGTGCCGTCAACACCCGATTTCATAGAAGGTCTATTTTTATTTACTGAACTCCTAAACATTTTCAGAACTTACAAAACACTATCACGTATGGACAGATCACTCCCTCTCAACAATGAAAGTGCACTACACAAGCTCAGACCCATCAACTAGCAAGGGAATGCAACAAAAGAGTTCATTCTTATCTCCTCACTACATTGTGCATCTGCAATACAGAGGCGGAATTAAAAAACCATCCCTGGATGTTCGGAATTCCCTGAAGGGTTCTCGATGTCTGAGGTCGGGGGTGAAGGGTGTTGGCGATTGAATGTGGTCAATGTGGCGAAGGGGGCTGGACATAGTCGGTTGAGAATGCTTTACTACGGTACGATTAACTGAGACTATGTTTAGATATCCTGCAAATGAAAGACTGACGTGGATTGATAGTTTGTAGTCGTCCTTCTTTTGTTTTAGAGGCACAATGGAATGATTCGGAATCGTTAAAGGGTTGCAAGCAAGATTGTCAGATTGTCGGCTTTGATTAACGTTAGAATCCTCTAGCAATATCGAATGTAATAAATTATTTTAATCTCAAGGCCGATTTTCATGGAAACATTAACGATTATTAAACTTATCAGTCGCTGTTACCGGGTACTTTACCAATATACACGAGCAAGATTTCGATTGATACGTGGAATATATTACAATAACAGTCTTAGTCAATATCATCAATGATGTTGACCTTGGACAAGTAATTAAATAAAAAGTTTATATTTACGGCAAGATAATTGTTTTATTGATGATGTTATCGAGATTATCAGAATGATTTTCTTCTTTTCATTGATAAGCCTTGTCGTAATAGAACGTGCTAGACATAAAAATAACAAATAAGAGGATGTGACATGTTCGCATTGGCGAAGATTCTTATATGCACGATTGATCACTAAAATATTTTTAGAATTAGCAAAGGAATATTAAAGGAATTAGACGAAATTGTAGTAGCAAAAACAATTCAACAAAATAGGAACAAGACAAAAATGTTGTAAAAAACAGTGAAGTTTTAGTATCAATGAGACAATCTATGAATAGAATATTGTAAAATTTTGTTTTGTTTTGGTGGTTTATAAACAAAACAAGCGGCCCAAACTGTAAGGTGTTGACAGGGCTGATGCCCCAGCGGCCCTCGCCAGAGATACTCCAGGCGTTCAGAGTCGTAACACGATTTCCGGCTACCGTATGTGCGGTTTTGCGAACAGTAAGCAGTAGGTAGCTTGTTGTTTGGTAAGGACCAAGCCTGGTTAGATGGCGCGTTGTGTTCGACGAGTGCCTCAAAGAGATGTCGCCAAATTGACGGAAATAGTTAAGGCCTATGCCTGCCAAGGCTGCGCATTGTTCGAAGGAATTATCGTGGCCATCGCAAAAGGATAACTGAAAAAACACTGAGAATTTTAGGTGGTCAGTAAAGGTAAGACACCCTCCTTCTCCACCCAGATCAGGATAGGTCATTATATTGTTATTTATAAAATGACTACTTAAAACTTGTCTTTTACTAACTTAAACTAAAACTTAACAGAAAAAATAATATAGCCATCACACATCATAGAAAATCAGCAATATAAAAAAAGAAAAGGTTTAAACGTGCCAATGCTAAAGGGTTCGCATTAATTCAAAGGGCACGTCGCGTTTCCTGTCTCCGAAACATTGTCGAAATGTTAATTTACCGGAAATTAAAGTTGTTTCAACTTGTTACCCTTTGGACATGGCTCTTTTCCTATATTTGTGTGAGTATAGTCATGAATAAAAGATCGGTTTCTTTTTCTCATAGAGTTTTGTGCTATTTTTCGGATGTCGTTCTTTATGTTATTGAATTTATTTATTGTTAAACGTTGAATAATAAGTAATGATAATATATGAGTCATGTTTTTCTTCTTCGTTTCTTGGCGGTGTTGTTTCCTTAGGAAACGACTAATTGAACCGAGTACTAGCTTCTAAAGAAGTTCCCATGTAAGCCTCTGTAAAATAATTTAAAAAAATATTTTTCTTCTTACTTTTACTCGTCTTTTGCTCATGCAATATTCCATATGAATATCCAGTTTAATATGCGCATTCCGAGAATAAAAATTTACATAAGTTCGGGAGGTTCTTGCACTCGATTCAAGCTGAAGAACCGCCTGACTATCACCATTGTGTGGACCGCACGCAGGACAAGGTGGAGCATTCAGTGAAGGTGAAAAAATTGAAATCAATTATTAAAAAGATCTGTACTAAATTAATAAAATCACATTTGATTTCAGTATTATGTTTGAAGGAACTCGTATGTTAAAACTACACTGGTGATTGCTTTCACGTCAGCGAGCAAAGAAAAACAACGAAGCAAAACAAGGTTCCGTTCAGTTCAGGGCATTCATTTAACTTTGAGTCCGTGAGGGATTTAAATATTCCTATTCGTATCAGCATGCTTTCTGAAGCAATATTCTTTGTGACTAGGGTGGGTATAGAATGCCCAACAAACGCTAATTTTTCAGTACACATTGACTTGCCCAGCGCAATTTTATTTGTCATGATCTCTTCTATCCTCGTCATTAACTGTTTGTATGTTGATGTGTATTTTTATATATTTATTCTTAACATGGTTTACTCGTGTGGCTAGTTTCATCGAAATATTATATTATCATTTATTCAAGTATGAATAAGTAACAAACATCACACACACAGACAAACGCCATCACACGTACTCACTTTTGCCTTTATTAGTCCGGCTTTATTTCAAATAATTTAAGAATGACAATTCATTTTGGTTAATCTTGAAAGATGATTTTATTTGACGTCATTACTTATGTACTATCAAAATTACGATATTAATGTGATTAAAGGTGTTGGTACACTGATAATTTGATTGTTAATCCAATAATAAATTATTTTAAGGATAATTACCCCATATAGTCTGAATATTTGTGCCATATTAGTTAATGCTTAATTTTATGAAATATTTTGAAAAGAATCTATTCATTACATACAAAAACACGGAAGTCGTATTCTTTTAAAAATAAAGAAAAAAGTACAACCGGCTTTCATATAAAAAAACAGTAAAAGGTGCAAATAACTTTAATTTTAGAAGTCGTTGTTTAACACCGAGTTTTGGTCTGAGTTGTTTGAATTTTTTGTGAAAAATGTTTTTAATTTTTCACTTTTTAGTGATCAAGTTCTACAGCACCAAAAATGCCTGCAGAATACAAACATTAATTATAGCCAGACTGTATTTATCACAATTCCAATAAGCTGAGCCTCATACATTGTTTTATTACGAAGTTCCTGTGCCTATCTTCAACATCAAATCAGTTCAATGGTACCTTGTAGCCAGACTGCAAATTATGCCAATTTTAATAAGCCTAAATAAACAACAATTAGAACCCCTCCTTTTTTTGAAGTCGTTTAAAAAGGTTGTATCATCAAATTTTTAGGTTATCAACTTATTTTTTTTTTAACTAATCAATCAATCATTGAGATCAATTGCAAATGATCAAATATAAAACATATTCATTCAAACCAAATTCACAAAACAGTTCAATTCAACCTAATATAAAATTAGGCAACCATGTCTAAACACAAAATCAGACATCATGCAATCCTATTATGACATCAGACAAATCAGTATCACCAACTACCTACCATTACCAGCAGTGCTAATTTCACAAACGATTATTTACAGACCAAACAATGCACAGATAGACAGAATAATTTCATTATTTACATGTATCTATAGGTTTGTGCTACCGTAAACAGGCTTAATCCATTTGTGCCATTATTAAATCATGATTGTGAAGGTATTGGTAGCACAAAACATGTAATTAAATGAGGTATCCTTGTTTCGTGGTTTGCGGTTTCAGATAGTGCATTCGTAGATAATTTAGGTCCAGTTCTGTGGGATTTTGGACGTGTAGGGAAGGAATTTGCTGGTGTATCGCTGGAGGGCTAATGATTTTCGTTATAAGCAATTCAAATCTTTTTAATAATATTATTTTTTACTATTCCTTTTATTATTAAGCAATTCGATCATTTGTTTTTGTTCCTAGTTGTTAAGTTATAATACTCTCATACAGTGTTAATTTGTTGTAGTTCTTTGAATAAATCAATCAATTATTTTTTGATGAAAAATACTTTTTACTTGATGAATTTACTTTACGTGAATTTCTCATTCATCTAAAATCCGTTAAATATTAAGTAATTTTTTGCAAAGATGTCTTGAAGTCGCTAAATCAGCAGTGATTCATATGATGAATATGAATATTAGCAAAATGAATGGGATTCTGCATTCATTTTGCATGGCATTTATAATTTACCAGTTAGCAAAATGTCAATGCTCCCAAAATATGACTCATATTAAGTTAATGCTCGCTATAAGAGAATTGAATATACCAATAAAGATAAATTCTATTTGAAGGATCTTTCGTTAATTTATTTATGGTTATTTATCAGTGGATATGGTTTACTCATCCATCATGCAATGATGCGACCCCAGTTTGATAGTGATGTGTCAGCCACTATCTTATCGCTTCAGTAATTCACAATGGTTGCAACCTGTATTGTTATGTGATTTAGTTTGGACAGTGTATAATGTACTTACCTATACGAATTTGCACGCAGTGTCAAGGGTCATCGCATGTGGTTTTATGCATATACCTACATATAAACGTATATATGTAGTTGCGTTCAGTGCAGAATGGTAAGCAGGAGTAACAATGATGATAAGTTTCAATATAATACAGATTTAAAATGTGATATTTGAATGCATGTCGCAATGTGTAAAGATGATACTGAATAGCCGATGGTCGCTTTGTGAAAAATTTTTCACAGATCAAAGAAAAGAAAGCTATTAAATCCCCAAATGGTTAATCGGATTTGCCTTATAAGAATCCTAAATCTAAGTGAAAACTAAGCAACTTCACGCTAAGAGGGTACAGACTTCAGTTTAGGGCGTTGCTGGGAGATGGATAGCGAGGGACGGGTTTGATCAAATATTTAATATTCGATAGTAAATATATCGTAGATCCTGATAAGCTTATAAAATTTATCGAATGCCTTATTAACGTGTTTCTAAATAAGCAGCTGTAACATTAAGACGATGGAATTAATTACTGTGAGAAGGTAATAAATTATTATAACAAGAATATCGAAGGTGCAATTTTTATGCACCTGCTTATGAATGGTTCGATGTGAGAATTCTTATTCGAAAAGGTCATGTAACTGTAATTGGTATCATTCAAGTTTATCTTTTTAACGCATAAGAATTGAACTGTCTTAGATCATAGTCAGTAGTTGTTTTTTTGGGTTGGGATATCATCAATAATAACTTCATTCGCTCTGGGTGGAGCAAGAGATAGAGTCAGATTTTAACTGACTAAAACCCACCCGTGTTCTTTTATTTGCTTTTTGTATTACAGGGCAACAACGGTAATACTTTTGAACAATTCTGTAGTCAATAATATCTATCGGTCTTTATATTGTAGTGAAAGTTACTACACGTTCATTACAATCAAAATAACTTGATTTGTCTCAAACATTTTACCTAAAGTTATTATTCTGTTTAATATCGGATATAAAATGTTATATCAGTTTGTTGCTACTTCATTAAAAAACAATCTCTTTTGAATACGTTTTTGATGTTATAAAGAGAAAAAATCTGAAAAATAATTATGACCATTATATTGGTAAATTTGTGAAATTTTATCACACTGTCTCAAAAAGAGGGTAATATTTTTATTAGGATAGTTGTAATGTACACTTTGGAGACATTGATTTTAAAAAGTTTGATAAATGTCTCTTAGAAGGAACTTACATCCAATAAAAAAATCACACACAATACCAATGTAGCAATTTCAATGCAAATCTGGAATTCTACCAATATGTACGAACGTTTCTGCAATATATAAATGAAGCTAAAGTCTACAGGCTGGAAGCTAATATAAGTCCTTACGGAGCCTCCCTTTCGCAGTTCCTACTAAGTACCTCCAGACTATTCGTAACATGTGGTATTAATCGATTCACAGTTACTGATGTACACATAGAATTATATAGATAGTAGTTCGACGCTCTGCCGCGCTAGTTAAACTTTCATATTAAGCTTCCATCCGACGACGTTAGTTCATATTGTATTTATTAACTGAATTAAAGCTGAGTTCACTCCATGGACAGGTTTCCCAAGATAAAAAACACAACATTCTGGTTAAACAGAAAATTTATTATTGTTTTAGCAGTCAATTTTATATGATGATTCAACGAACCTGATTTCTTCAGCTGTAGGTTTCCATTTTTATATCGATATGTATGATTTTTTTTTTGTAAAATAGTTCACTTGGACCTGTGATAACTTCGGATTGCAATTATAAGTACAAATAATAAATATTTATGAAATATGTGAACCTTAAAAAATATGTTTTTTTACTTGTTTCAAAATAAAAAAACAATGTTTTATTTGTAATTCGTTCCTACGTGGAAACAGTGCAAGCAAACAGCATGGGATATCAATGACATATACCTACCACTAGCTATTAACAAACAAACTGTGTGTGAATTTATCAGTCCTCAAAGCGACTCGTTCCCAAAACGGCAACTAAAAAGTTAAACATTTAATATTGCTTTATCAGAGACAAACTTTCTGTAGATTACCACTTGTTCAAACGGCTTCATGAAACCATCATTATTAGACTCACTATTTTCTGGACATTGAAAATCACGTCCCTTTTAAATTTATCTATATTATATATATTACTTGATCTTTAGAATAACCACACCACAAAATTCATCTCCCTATTTACGCGGTTGATTCCGGTCTACATGTCTACACCAGTCAACATCAAAGTGTCGATCAATGAAATTGCGATCATCCTCATGTGGTCACAACCCATCTCTGTTGTTATCTAAACCATCACAGTCAACCAGGAGGGTTTCATCGCTTGGGGTAGTTAATTAAATTTCAGACCGTCTAGTATTTCAGCTATGTCCGAGTAGGTATGAGGTTGTATGTATACCTGTGCTGTGTGTGGTCTCGGTGTCCTGTGTGTTAGTTTAGGTGTCAGATGAAACATGTTGTAGGTATTTTATTTTTATGCAGCCGTTGTTAGATGACTATTATTGTTGTCAGTTAATTTCTGTACCGCTTTGTTGTTCTCGGTAATTTGAGTGTTGATATTTTTAATTATTACGATCATTTTACAATTAAGTATCAGAGGTGTCATTTAATAAATTAGTTTTGCTGTTTGTTTTAAAGTGTTGTTAATCCATGTTATTGATTTTTTTTTCTACTGAACCATTTTTATAAGACTACATTTTGTAAGTAACTAATTAACTAATACTCATGTATTATTAATAGATTCAGCATAGGTAATTTGTATTTTCTTAACGATTATTTAATTTTCATATGTGTCATCTAATAGAATTTTACATTTATCTGTCAGACCTTTTAGGATTTCAGTTATGTCCATGTAATATGTCTAAATATGCTTTGTGTATAAAATGAAAGATGGTATTAATATTTTCTTTTAACCTTACTTACACAGCTTATGATTTATTTATATATACGTTTTCCAGTTGAATATATAAGGTTATTTTAATTTCTATGTCACCTATTTAGTTACCAGATGTTTCATTGTTCCAATTGATTTTAAATGTCTTTTCTTTATGGCTGTTAAAGTTAATCATTACTGTCTAGTATTAAAGCTTTATTGTGTTTTTTTTTATGTGGAAATGCATCTATTGAATGCCATTGGGGGTTTTTTTTTTAACGTAGGTAAAATCATCCAATGACAAACCCCGCCCTTGGGTGGGGCGGAAAATAGTGTCAGACTTTCACTGACTAAAAACCTACCCTTTCATTCTTTGCCTTTGTCCCGGGGCCCGTGGTGACATTCTCACATAACCTTTGGCCCCAGTAGGCTTCGGCCCTGCTGGACCCCTACAGTTTGTATTACCTATTGGTCTGTTACCGGACAGACGGACAGCGAGCTACCCATTGCCCACCGTCCGCGAGCCCGCGCCTACGGTGGCCGGAAATCGGGATCGGAATCCCGGCGGCGGCGTGTGCGCCTTTGCCTAATGCGGTCGGCCTCCTCCTTATGCCATTGGGGTGGGATGAGGGGTCAAACTTCTACTGGCTGAAACCCGGCGGTGCCCTTTGCCTTTTAGGAACACGGTATCACTTTCAGACATTCCCTCTGGGCCTCTAAGGTCTTGCTGACATCTCTTTGAGGTGCGCTTAGAACATTACTCGCCTGATAGTGAGGTATTTTGTCATTCGCAAGGGTACGCCTACAATTATAGCCGGGGATTGCCTCTTTTTCTTTCTTTTCTGTGGTTGCTTTTTCATTTTCATACGAGAACCTACCGAGTTGCGGCTATGGTCTAACGTATACAAGTTAGACTAGGTAGCCGATGACACATTTTAGGCATGTTTATTTACCTAACTGTTTTAGATATCAACTAACCGTATTATTTATAGTACCTACTATTTTATTTACTTACCTGTATGTTTTGTTTTTATCAATAGACGTTCAATTTCAAGTATTGTTATTTCGTTTTTTTTTCTGCTTCCTATATTGATATCAAATGAGTCAGAATGATTGACTTTTATTATGTAATCTTATAATAAATGACTAAGATTAATTGTTGATTAAGATTAATAATTGATGTTTTCTATTGTAATGTTTACAGTGGTTACTACAAGTTTTTTGTTTTTTTTTTTAAATTAGTAGAAGAGGTCCACTTTTTTACGCAATTAATCATGAGTTTTTTGAAACCACTGTGATCGACTTGAAAACACAATGAGACCACTTTACAGTTAGTATAGGTGCTTCACACTATACCTACGCAACTGCACACAACTTAATGATAATAATTGAATTGCCTATCCAAATCAGATTGAGCGTTCTATTGTTAGATACAATAGGTTATGTCGGGGTGATAGGTCCCATCTATGTTATGTGGTCCAAGCTGAGATCAATATCTCGCACAGGTGGCGCTTTGGTCACGACGACAAATCCTTTGTAACGGATGCCCTGAGCATGACTTACGGCCTATCTCGGATTACCGTGGCTTGGTTTATGCATGATATAAGCACAAGCACCCGTGCATTATGCACCTGGTGAATCATGCCAAATTGAGGTAGAATCGTAAGTTTGAGCTACTGAATATGAAATAGGACCTGGTGCATCTGCAGATCGTGAATCCATTAAAATAGTGAATGTAAATACAGATCAAATTACGTTAATCTATTATCTAGTGTATTTTGTTTCAATGCTGGGCTGGCCTCCCTTTCCCTTTTCCTCACAATTCTCTCTTTTGCTAGTGCGGGCTAGTAAATTTGTTAGAAGTCGAACTCGTGTTACCATTTTCGCATTTTACGAGTAACTTCACATTCTTTATACTGTGCTTACAGCCTATAACTTTACAATTTTGAAAAACATTTGTTTAGAAGTATAGTGTAAAGTCCCACATAAATACCTCCGTTGAAAGGGGAGGCTCTTCTTACCAGACGGGTGTTAAATCTGATCCAGGCAACTGCCCGATAGATTATTTTGGGCTTTTATATATGATCAAATCGCTCAGTGAACTGAAATTATTATAATATGAGGCGCTATAGAGGGTGTAAGGGACAGGTCACCGCATAGTTTAAGGGCTTGCTCAGTAGACGGAACTGAACAACCTTCCACAAGATTTCTTTTCAGATAACGAAAGAAAAATTTGCCTCTCTATACACCCCTATTTTTTAATTAGTGCACAAAAAACTGGGGCTCAATCAGTACCCGTTACTGATCATATTTGTGTAGTCAAAAGTACAAAAAACGAAATCCTATAATAGTCCACGAAAATTTGTCATTATTGGTAAATTCATAATTGAATCATCATTTACACAAATACTACTAGAAAATACTAATCTCAGCGTTTTTCCATTTTTATTGAGATTCTTTCATTCATAAACAATAACCTGGACAATGTTTTCATAAATTGAGTGAGATTTTGGGATATAAACAAACGCTCATAACTTTGCTGTTTATGAATATTATTTATTGAGACTTTACTTAAATAATAAAAGACCTGTTCTAATAAGCCCTTTAAGTATTTGCACTAATTAAAAAATAGTGGTGTATAATCTGTCCAATCAAGTTTATAATTTCGTATAGGGAGGCCAATTTTTTTGAGACGTCTATTGAGGAAGCCTTTAAAGTTTGCGGAGACTGTCCCTTACAGCCTGTAGATGTCGTTACAACTGTATTGATAGGTACTAGTATATACACAGTCAAAAACTTTATACCAAAGCTAGACCATAGCAAAACATATCCCAATAGTTTGCAGAAATAACATTATCTGCTTCGCTTTGTTAACTTATGCTGCTCAGCTTTTATCATTGAAATTCATCCTGGATTCGAGTCCGACTGTTCCAAGTTTATGCGATGACCCTCCATTATCAATGTAGATTCGGTTCGGATCAGAAACTTGACGCTGTTAATATTCATGAGGGCTAATCTTTATCGTTCATTTCGCGCCATTAAACCTACGAATTTGGAGGTTAATAAATCAGGGTGCTTATGATTGTGATGGTACGTTGTGGCGATTGAGTAGCTTGAAGGTCTATTGTTCGTTATGTTATGGTAATAGCATGAAAGCAATGAAAGCTTGTGGGCGTGTTCTGTGATTATAATAATATAGGACTGTGAACAAGTGAGTTTTAGACAGTGCGGTGACGCTCCATACGGAATGGTGGTAGAACTATATTTTAGCACAAATAAGCTGTATATTAGTTTTTGCCAGCATCTTCAGGCGCGGGATATTAATAAATTATCCTAAGAAAAAATACAGTCGGGATAAAAAGTATCCTGTGTGCTATTCTAGATCATGGTCTTTCCGACTACCAAATTTTATCTAATTCTGTTCAGCCATTTAAGCTTGAAAGAGTAACAAAATACACATAATACAAACTGTCACCTTTATAATATTAAGGTGAAACATAATTTTAATTTATTTATTTAGAACTAATATTTGGTAAAATAATACTCGTATTACATAAAATTTTAGGTATAATTACAAAAATATGGACATACGTTACGTGCCTGTATTAGAATAAATCTGTATCACAGGCGATAGAACCTCGTACCCTATGGTTATTTAAGACACTAAAATCTTAACAATATTTAAATTTCGAAGTTTTGAAATAGTGACAAAATTAAATTATTCATGTTATACTTAACACTATACCTCAAAATTAAATTATTTAAAACTTTAGCAGAACTATTACAAATTATACGAATTTCGTCCTGCGAATTTTGCGATTGTGGTTAATAGTGAAAAATTTAAAAAACATTATATTTATATGAAGATATAAGTTGAGGAATTGGTTGTTGCCCAGCGTGACGCGTGTTTGATTTTCGTATACAACAAATACTCGTATTTGTATGGCCTACATATAGTTGTTTCGGGTATAGATGACTTATGCATGTGAGTTTATATGTTCATAAACGCACCCACAATACAAGAGTTACATGTTTTACATTTTTAGGGTTCCGTACCTAAACAGGACAAAGCAGAACCCATAGGATCACTTTGTTGTCCGTTTGTCAGTCAAGACTCTTTATCTGAAGAACGCGTGAAGATATCGAGTTGAAATTAAAACTGTTTACTCAGGCCTGCGGTCCCTCCAAGCTGTAAAAAATAAAACTTCTAAGTTAACGACAAAAAAAAAAACTGCCCGTTTATGTCTTAGAAACCGTACATTTCGACACTCTCAAGGGAATCAAAATTTAGAGGGTACTTCCCGTTAACTTGGAAACCTGAAATTTGGCATGAAGCAAGGTCCGATAGCACAAATATAGGAATAAATCTAAAAGCTGAACATTTATGACTAAATTTGTCACAAAAAATAAACCATTTTTCGTTTTGGAAAAATCTTCGTGACTCGTATTGGGAATGAACTATTTACATAAGTTATCTTGTACTGATACCTTGGTGTGCGAGTCCGACTCGCGCTTGCCCGGTTTTTTTTAAATGGCGGAACTCCTATTATTTACTTGCTATGCTGCGACTACCTTCATCGGCTCTCTTTCTTTTCTTTTTACGTCAATTTCAAATTTACTTTTACTTCTTATTCAATTGACAAGTTAATGATGTACCTCTACCGCGTACGTCATGTGTAAGTAAACACGTTTACATTTTCGACTACCGTTTCGAGAATTATTTTTTTCGTTAGTATAAATATTCTGTCCACATTTTCGAATGTCTTTCCATTATTAAAGGTTGGCGAACAGGTTCAGAGGACTTTCACCGGCATGTTGAACATTGCAGCCTTCATGTTGGACAATATTTATTGCCATAAGAAATTCCCGTACAAGGCTCGCATTCTTAGGCCATTACACATCCAGTATCTAGTAAAATATTTAGTTATGTTACCGTCAAAACTCTTAATTAATCTTTTGAGATAACCTTACCTCGTTTGTTTTGTTATTAAAAAAAATAGAAACGTTTAAATTATATATAGGTACACAGCATCACTACAAAAAATGGTCACAAAAAACCTACCAACCGAACAGGTTTTATAAATTTTATTAATTTAAAACTAGTTTAAGCAGGTTAAAAACGTGTTTAACTATTTAGTAGTTTTAATTGTCATGTCATCTTATTTCATACAAAATTCTGTATTTGTAATTATAAGCATATATGATTCAAAACACGGATGGGGGTTAGAAATCTCGTTTCGCTCAGACACCCCTAACCGCAGGTTTTGCAACCACCAACATCGACCACACCTCCCTGATATATAGGATTCGATACATATAATAAAATATAGGTATATTCAACTAACTTTTTTGTACCGTTATATACATTTTGATAACAGCAAAAGATATTACATGATTCAAACACCTTTGAAAGTTAAATTTTTCCAAATAATAAATAATTGAAAGTCCAGGTCAGAACTTATAATTTATAATTTATATTATATTTATTTTTTTCATAGTTATTTTTTTGTATTAGTCACATGTTCTCATCATTATAATTTCATAGGTATTTATTTATATGTAGAATGAAAAAAAAAACATAACAGTGGTTTAATTTAGCAGTTAATTTAATAATAATATATTTTAAGTGTAAATTATAGCATCGCCTTGGACACGTTTATCTTCTTACACGTTTTTAAGGGTGTTATAATATAATTTAATTAATAAAACAATCTAACTAAGTATGGATATAAACCAAATAAGAATGAAAAGTCTTATTTTAGTCTACGCACTGTTCCCACGGCATCTTGCCAAAACATAACCTTTGGAAACTAGTCGTGTCACGTAAAAAGCACGACCAGTCGTTTCATTTAAAATTATAGGGACTTACTGGTTTTAACCCGACTGATGGACAGTGTAACCGTGTTTGCTCAGTTAGATCATATTAGTGCATACATGTTTAGGTATAGATGGCGCTGCCCATTTGCCGGATATAATCCTGTAATAGCCAATTATAAGACCTGCGGGATATGAGGATTGGTAATACTTTGATGGTCAGTTCCTATATTCTGTTTTCCATTGTTGAAACGGAATTTACTGTGACATATAGTAAGCTCACGTATTAGGTTTCAAATTTGTTACGTTATGAAAATTTATAATTCGTGATAATTTCAAAATTTTGAAACAAAAAGCTCTATGTCAAACAAGTTTAAACTCCTTCGGAACCCATATTTTTTATATTGACCTTTTAAATACAAATCATTGTTCGAAACTCAGTTTAAAATATACAAAGCTAAAGTTAACACCTGTTTGAATCGAAATGAGTTGATAATCTTGATTTTTATATTTACTCCGCAATTTGTAGGTACTTCGAAGAGTTAAGCAAAAGTAAAATTATATTTCTCACTCATATGTCCCAGTCTTTAAATAAATTTAAAAAAAAAGGTAAAATGAGTATGTATAATCAGTTTATTTTGTATTGATTAATCATTTTAAATAATATTTTCACGCATTTTTGTTCGTTATATTACCTACCAGGATTTCATTTAAATTTCCTCTCTGCTTAAAAGTAACTTCCCTTTCAATTGAACGCGTCACGGCACTGTGGACAGTTGATAAAATAATTAGCTATTTGCTGGGGCAATGTTCCTCCCTTTGTCGTTGATAATTTTATCTATCCGCTCTACTGAGTCGTGACTCATAATAATCTGATTTGAGGGGGACCTCTCACTGATTTTTGCTTCATCTTCAAGTTTTACTCTTTCCCTTCAAGTTTTAAGAAAAATACGGGAAAAGTTTGGGGATTACTCACAGTTTTATTTAGAATTGTTTTGTTTAAGTGTTGACTCCTTGAGTTATTTTCATCTATAATCTAAATAATACATTAATTTCATTAAAATTCTCCGCCATGTACCTAATATTAAAATTTTCTGAACTTTGAACGTGTAATTCCAAAGTATCGACATATCAGGCGGAATAGCCAGACGTTCAATATCTCCGTCATCCAGTCTGCATAACTCAATAACATAACTATGCGCTTCACCATAATGTCGTCGACAGCCTTAGGGTTCGTCCACATTTACAAACGCATCGCTTGCAAACCCACAACGAATGACGAAGAGTGAATATATCACGAACCATCACGTGACTTTGAAAAATATACGCCTCAGTCTTAGGTGTGAACGACACCTTTATGACATAAACTTTTGAATACTTTAAGAACTTTTAGATTAAATACTTTAGAAATGTAAATGGAATCTTAACAGTTTTCGATTATTTTATGTGCATAGCCAATATTTACTTGAGGTCTGAAGAAAAACAAGAATTAAAAGTTTGATTTCGTAAATTAAATTATGGAAAAGTCAGTTTTATTATTCTTAATCGAAACTCAATTACAATTGGTGCGGTACATTAATAAAAAAAAAAAAAACAACTCCCATTTTGTGAACTATTGGAAGAAATTGTGAAGACATTTAAATCGTCCTGTTTAATGAAACTTCGACTGGTGAAAGCTTAACGAATGTATTGTATTATGAAGAAATACTTTAGAGTTAAACTTGGCAGCGTTTTGCAACGTTATAATTAATTGCCACAGACGGTTTCATTTCGGGGCAAAACAAAAAGATAATTGCGCCCAATTAATTTCGACTCCTTGTAAATGAGGGTGGGTCCTTTTATGTCCCCTCTACGCTTTTATTGGTTCCAGGCGATATTTAGTTTGCCCGATTTGTTTGTTTTACGTTTTCAGTCGGTAATGAATTTTCTTTAGAGGGCAGTCTCTGGCCGCTCGTTACAATGGGCATTAATCTTAATGGACGTTTTAACAAATTTTAGGATCCTATTATTCTCTAACGTGTGGAATTCTTTTGTTGATTCAGTATTTAGGAACCAATTAATGTTCGTATGGGCCTAAAGAATAATTTGAATATTTTATGGAAGTTTAACATTACTTTGTCTACCCTTGGGCGTTGTTTTATTTCAAAGAAGGGGTTATTTTAGGGATTGCGATTCTTTAATGACGGTATAGCTGACTGAAGCGTTACAAAATTGATACAAGGCAATGTAAAAGATGACTCACAAATTATACTGCTTAGCTTTGTATCACAACCCTGATATTTATTGTTTATGCGGATGTAAAGAAGAGGTTAGTAAGTCATCTTGATTTCACTATCACCTAGATCACGACACTAATCAATGATGAAGTGCTTACTATTACGGGCTTCCCCCTCGACCAGTTTAACCTTACATGTATCATAAATGATACATCATCCAAGTGCACGTGAACTCATACATCTTGATTATAAAACAAATATTCCGTAAACATAAATGTCATAATCTAGTAAGATTATAATGCAATAAGGTGATGATAATATTTTCCAAGGATAATAAATATTTTCGTCTTATGATCATGTACTATCTAATAAAGATATTGTGTTACTTTTAGCAGATAACCCTTATCTATTGCACAATTTATTAATTTTAGAGCCAAAGGCCGTAAATTGAATGAAGTCCATGTCTCATGTCAACGGGGTATCAAACAAGACATTATTTGATAAAGTTGTTTTTTTTTCTTCGATGACTCTTAAAGTAAACATCGTATGTTTTTTTTTTCGAAGCATCTATTTTTTTTTATCTTTGACGCCACGATGACGATACTATTTTAAGATGATAATGTTAATTGTTGTAACAATAACACATTATTTATAATTAATTTAAGAAATTATGTTCCTAATTCCTATTGATAACATGAGTCGCCTACAAACAACAATATCAAAGTTTATTTATTGAAGACTAAATGTCAATAATCCATTTACGAAAAAAAAAGGAACAGTAAGTAGTAGTAAGTTTTAAAAAAAAGTTACTATACATAACATTTACAGGGGGTCTAATAAATATCAATGATGAGAAAGAAAAACGAAAAAAGTATAAATCAACTGAGAAAAAATTGAATGATAGTAAAGACTAAGAAATGGCTATGGGCCTAGGGCTGCGGAATTGAGGGAAAGAGTCACCGCAGCCCTGAAACGCAAAAGGCTACTGAATGTTGCCGAATGTGGCTGAATGTTGTTGAATGTTGTTGAATTTTGTTGAATTTTGTTGAATTTTGTTGAATTTTGTTGAATTTTGTTGAATGTTACTGAATGTGGTTGTTTTTGTTGTGGTTTTACTCAGAAATATTCTTACAATCCCTCTCGCCTGACCTGGTGCGGGAGAAGTTATTTTATTGATTTCCTACGCTAAAAGATAACTATTATAGATTCAGAGAAAAAATAAAAAACGCACTCCCGATTTTGCGATCCCCGATCACAAACCATTGTAGGTTGCATGGCATATTGAATACCAATCAAATAACACAGCATAAAACGGCCAATTTTCATATGCGAATGGCATTCGTTAACTGCAATGCATAAAATATTCGAGAACAATTATATATTGAGAACAATTATATACCTACTATCAGGAAATATCCAGATTAATTCCTTTTGACTTATTAAAACCTTGTAATAAAATTACAAAAGAATTAACACTGCGTGTAGTACCTTCTGACGTTTTATTACTTATAATGTAGGCTTATGTGAAATGAAAACTTTTCGAATTTGTATTTAAGGTAATCTAGATTTATCTATTGATGACTTAGTCCTTGAAGAATACCTGATCACATAAAAATGAATCCAAAAAGTATTATACTCAAAACATGCCAAGTCCAAAGCGGCCTTGGCATGTTCTGAGTACAGCTCGCAAGAAAGTAACTGAAAATACATGAAAAACAATTGACAGTCAGTCGGTAGTAAAAAGGTCCACGTTTTCAAAAGAAAGCTGTTAAATCAAAATAAATGTATTTTGATTTAACAGCTTTCTTTTGCTCTGTCTGACTAGACATATACTCCGTTTGGTGTGAATGCTGTCAGTAAGGGCGCCTTCAATTGACTACCGCGCCGATTATATGAATTACACATGTATGTTTAATTTATTTATATACATTTATTTTCTTAATAATCTTTTTTTTATGCACCTGCCATGTTTTCTCTTCACTACTCTTGGTTGACTCTGGTAAAGAATGCCTAAGGCATTAAGTCCGCCTTTGTACCTTTGTGTTGCATGAAGTTTTAATAAATAAGTAAATAAACCGCGCTGCGGCCGCGCGTTATTTATTTATATGAAAAAAAAACCAGCGCAGCGGCAGCGCTGCGGACGCGTTGCCATCACGCGGCACTAATTTGAAGGCTCCCTAAAGGTTAGCGCCCACAGATGCAGAAGCCGCGCGAATTGTCACCGCTCCCCGCCTCTGTGAGCGCTATGCTTTAAAGTCTGGTACGCCTTCCCGACCTTTACCAGGATTCAGAATAGTTATTCGATATAATTTTCCACTTCAAAAAACTACTTCGTTTTTCAACATCATCATGTACCAAACTAAATTACTTGATTCAGACGAATTAATGAAAAAAAAAACAAAGGTTTAGTACGGTATTTATATACATAAGAATATCGTCTTATGTATTAATTTGTTGCCATGTGCTATATCAGATTACAGTAATCCTTTATGTATGAGTCAGGTCTAACACTATGTACTTTATGAAGATAAAGCCCTATGTCACTTGACAATAAATCGATCTATTTTTTTCTTTGTTTTTTGTCTACAATAAAGAATATAAGAATGTTACCAGCATTTTCTTTTCAGGACTACTATTTAAATACCCTTCAAATAAAAATAGACGCTGTTGCAGTTGACTAAAATTGAATTTCCTTTGTTTCAGGCTGCTCTCTGCGCTGACTACAGTGTGCCAGTGGATTGCGTAGCAGCAGGGCCAGCTCCGCGACCCAGTTCCTTCCATGAGATCTCCGCACCCAAAGTAAGTAAAATTAAAAAATAGTGTGGGTCGGAATTGCATAACTTAATTCCACTAAGCCCGTTCCATTATCGGACCACTGCCATACGGCGATTCACGCCCCAGCCGCAGCCGGGATTCCGATCTCGATTTCCAGCCACCGTAGGCGCGGGCTTGCTGACAGCGGGAAATGGGTAACTCGTCGTCTGCAAACCAAACCTAACTTAATTGAAAACTCAACTAGCTGTATTATTTGTAAAAGTTGGGTACAATAAATAATATTTTAATATATGTACCAAACACGTAAAACATTTATTGACATCAGAAATAAAGACACGAAGCTGCCTTGATTCGACATTTATCGTAATTCTTTACATTTTACCGGCAATGAAAACCATTCATTGTTTTTTTGTGCTACTTATGTTAGAAAAAAGTCAATGTACTATTATTGCATTTTTTCTAGATCCTAAAACTCAATACAACTGTTCCTATATTGTGATGAATGCTATATTTGCAAGAAATAAAACTCCTCAATGTGAATCTCAGAAAACCAAAGAGTATTCAAGAAACAAAGCAATATTAAACAGTAACTGCAATTGATAAATAATGCAAATAGGTTTAAAAAAATACTTTTACACGTAAATTTTTCGTCAGTTTAAACTAGATGAGAACGTTTGCTAGGCTTGTACCCTGAAAAGAAACACGGAAACCAACTCAGGGGTCAAAGTCTCTTTCAAAGTGCCATAAAGCAAATATGTATTGGTCAAATTATGTGAGACACATGCAAAATAGTATCCGAGATGGTCTTTTGAGATAAGAACCATACAAATTTGAATGGAACTGTGCAGTCAGTGCAAGCATTTGTTGGTATTCGTATAGCTGAACTAAGGGCTACTAAGGAGCTCAACGACTTGTCAAAAGATTATGAGTCATATTCGATTAAATCACAGCTTTTTAAGTGTACATTGTTCGATAAATATTACTTAACATTATCACTTTAGGTGAATAGTGTCACAAGTGGTACTTAACAATATAATTACTCTTAAAAAGTATTATCTGGCACTAGCAATACTCAACAATAGGCTTATACGATTAGTGTACGTTTTAATTTTACTTAGTTCGAGGAAACTTATCGATGGGAACAAACTGAAATAAGTCAAGGTTAGAGTAAGTAGCCTCTAAATAAACTAGTGCGCTTAACCATCAACGAGTGCATCACTGCTTACCATCCGTATAGGATTGCAGTAAAGCTTTGATTTATATCATTAAAAAAAATTATATACCAATTTTCAATCGTCTGATAAATTGCCAAAACATACTAAATAGATGTATGTATTACATGGCAAATAATCTTTCACAATTCAATTCACTCAGTGAGGATTGGTGGATGTCACATGTCTTCAATCTAAGACATGTCGGTTTCCTCACGCTGTTTTTCTTTCACCTCTTTGAGAGCAGTGGTAATGAAATAAATTGCACAAGACAATGCACCTGGCTAGATTTGTTTTACAACTCGTAAATTAGGAACGTTATCACTGGGCTGCCACCCCTACTCTTCTTCAGACGTCGGTACACTTTCGCCGGAGTGGTCGTGGTCATTATTATGAATCACAATGATTGTTGATCTTGTTAATACGGCGCCATTCATCGCGGACTGCAGCTTTCCGGGTACATTTGTAATCCAAACTAAGCAGTTGTGGCCTTGATTTGGTCAGTTCATCTCATTGATGATCTACCACGTGGCCTTGTGCCTTCGACTTTTCTCTGCACTACGAGATGCTCTATGCTATCATTACCACGACGAGATGGACATGGTCGAAGAAGGACGAGATACATGGTCGAAGAATGTCAAGATATACGACTGCACTGTGGATGATATGCGATGTCTGATGCCTAGTTCCATCCTTCCACGGTACTACTAACTTCTTCTCCAGCACCACGTCTCCAACGCGTCAACTTCGCACCACTGCTCACGTGGCATCAAACTTACTTATTTCTTTTTGATCATCATGACCTTCAGATGTGTACTTCCCATTTATCTAGAATGAAATATATCAATTTGATAACAGTGCATAGGTATAACGTTATCTCCAAATATACAAACATAAATTAGATAAAGACCTCTTGGTGTAAATGGGCTGTGATCGATTTCTCATATCTGTGGCTGAGAGAGATAGCAGAAATGTACGGTGAATCATTTCTGATTTCGCAAGTATTTCTTTCCACAGTACTATAAATATTGTACGATAGCATACCAAAAAGTATGCTATCAGAATCGCCTCAATTATATTCTCGGTAAGCTAAAGATTTTTTTTCAGAGTCACCACGGTTCTGGAATTTAAAATGCAATTAGAGGAACACGGGTATAGGTTACCCCTGACTACACCCAGAACGGTACAAATTTTTAATAATATCTCACCGTTTGAAAAAGGCCAAGTCCATATTCTCATGAAGATTAAATAAAAATTAAAATATGGATAAGCAAGCTGTCCTAATAGTATGAAAGTCAGCTTCTATACGTTATACGGCACTATTGATAGGCTCGCGTTTGACCAGTCTCTCAATTGATGGTAAGCGATGATGTGGTCGACGATGGAACGCGATTACCTATTTTTATGTGGGAAATCATCAAATGACTTCTTCTGGACTGGTAGAGCGAGAGGGAGCCTCAAGTTTCATTAACTAAAGTCCATCCTCATTTTTTTAAGACCGCGGTTACCCTTTCAAACCATTCTACAGTCTCAGTAAGTTTATTACTGCTTCAATCTTAATTGAGAAAATTAACTTATCTAAAATTATATTCGACATGAAAACCTATAAATACACAATTTGCACCTATTTGTTATTCAAGTATTTTCAAAGTTATAACAAAGAACATCTAAAAATAGTAACATTAGTTATCGTCGACACAAAACAATACCTTAAAAGGTAATAATGAATGTTCGCTTTTTGCTATCATAATTGCACACACAAGTACCCAAGTACACATGCACGGAACCCTCGTTCAAAACATTGTGTCTTATCTGAAACATTGTGGATATAAGCCAATCACTGATCAGAAAGTACACCTATCTTTCTGAATAAAATTGATAATAAATGTCGCATTGACCCATGACGCATCTTTATGCGGGAACTTTATCAGTATTCTTGAATCATTGTTGTTGCTTTATCGAAAAGATAAACTACCTACAGCTGAGAGCGTGAATATGTTGCAATTGGAGAACATTCAAAAACGAGAATTGATACAAATAATAATCCTCACGCGCGATCGAATTTCGATCACGGTGGACAATTTGTGGAGATTGATCTGTGTATATAGATTAGCGAAAAGCGCAGGAGATATTGTAGTGCACAAGTGAGCGCGCTAACAGAGGTGCACTCTGTTCTTGTACTCTCATAGTCCGATGAGATGTCCGAAACGATTGAAGAGGTAATTATTTTTGGCCCAGGAATCCAACCTAGAACCCCACATTCAATAGTTGCATTTGCAACCCTGAGACTATTTAATTATACAGTTACGAACATAGTATTCTGGAAACCGTAACAGTCTTGTTATAAAAAAGTATTTCTTTCAAGTAACTGAACGAGCTAAGATATTTTATGTTGGTGACTGATGTACAGACGCCAGCATATCAACCTACCTCAATCTGTCAAATTTCTTTAATAGATTTTCAATCTTATCACAATGGTGGAAGGTTAATGTTCGATTGGTAAAATTTGACAGATTGGGTAGATTGACGTGCTGGCGTCTGTACTTTAAAAGTTCTATATCGCTCTACTAAGATACGGCTAATCTTTTAAAATTATTATTTTGACGCAAGAATAACGTGATTACTAAGACTCCCTGGGCGCTTGGTCGAGGCTATGCGATATTGTTTAAGATAATATTTTAATCGCCTGACTGAGTTACCAAACTTATAATGAGTTGGTAGTAATATTGCCGATTCTGTGTTACCCAATATTTAAACCGCTTCATGTTTTTAGTAAGTTACCTGAAAGGTAACAACAATCTGAAACACTTATCGACACAATCATTATTATCATCATCATTTCAGCTGGAAAACGTCCACTGTTAGGCCGTGTTTACGGAGACGCGGCGCGTCGGGGGTTTCATCGTACATTGCAGCAGCGGGCCGCGTCACCACTCGCGCAAACACAAACATATGGCCATGTATTACGGACCGCCCGACGCGCCGCGCAACGCGCCGCGTCTCCGTAATCGAAGACTTGACATAGTCTTCCTATAAGTATCACTACAACGACCGGTCCTATGCGTCTCGCATCTATCGAATTCTCGTAACTTTCATCAGGTCATCGGTCCACCTTGTTGGAGGTCTACCTAGTACCTACGCTGTGTCTTCTAGTATGTGGTCGCTATTCCAGAATTTTTCGACCCAATTCAACATCTGTTCTGCAAGCAAAAACTTAGGAGATAAGACCGAATTATTTAAGATAAATTGTATTTTTCAGGCTATACCATATTTAACTGGGTCTATACGAATATTTAAGGCGGATGCTATGCTAAGTATACTTTTTTTTATAAGTATACTTATATAAAAATATAGCATCCGCCTTAAATGTTCCCACTGCTGGGACTCAGGTCTCCTCTCTAGGAGAGGGAATGAGTCGTAATCCACCACGCGGGCCTAGTGCGAGTTGGGGGATGTCACTTGTCTTTGAATTTTTGGTTCTAGGATATGCCGGTTTCATCACGATGTTTTCCTTCACCGTTTTGAGAGCAGTGGTGATGAAATAAATTACACAAAGTAGTGCGCCTGGCTGGGTTTGAACCTGCAATCTACAACTCGTAAGTCGGGGCCGTTACCACTCGGCTACCACTGCTCTCACTACACACACACACACACACACACACACTATACTTATAACAATACAAATACGAAATAGTATACTCAAGGAATAGAAGGGTTGTGGGATTGTTCGAAAGAGTAACTGCAGCTCTGGAATGCAAAGAGCTACTGAATAGACACAGAAAGGTTTAAGTCGGTAAACGTCTGGCGCTCTGATTGGACCAAAAGGCAGGCTTCTTGTCAGAGCGTGAGTAGTTTTTTTATTCATTAATTCCCAAGAGGACGCCGGCGTCCGCACACCTATTGTATTTCCATTGTGTCTCTAATTACGGTATTCAAAAATATCCCACAAAAAATTTCGCTAATTACTTTAAGATGAAATGACTTTACAGTTTACAAAGCCTATTATGTAATTTTCTTCGTAAAGTTTTACTAAAACGCTGTTACATATTTCTATTACCCTTTTATCATTTTGTAAGATTACCTTCACTAATTAAAGCCGAGCTTTATTTAACGCTGTCATAAAACGTGTACCTCAGTTGGTACAGTATTGCATAATCCGTACTTCAATTTATAACGCAATAAAAGTACAAACGCATAAATGAAATCCAGCTACACTTGTTGAAATGATCTCATCGAGTGGGGCATGCGCATTAAACGTTAATGGCGTACATAAAATCTTATAAAAGCTCATACTTTCTCTGCTATTTTTATATTCAGACCAAAATAAAGTTTAAGTTGTTTTTGTGTTTAGCATTGAACTCGTCACCTTTTATTTTAGGTGTTATAAATTCATAAATACTGTTAGCTTGTCATAATAGATTTGACCTTGAATGGGGGCGCACAAATTTACCCTGATGAGTCAGAATACTCAACGCTACTAAGTTGCGTGTTAACGTTTAGTAGTTACAAAGTAAAAATAATATCGTAGTAGGTAGAAGGTCAACTATATTTACACTGAAAGTGTATCTACGAGTATCTTACATGACTCGTTATTTGGTGAACATAAATGATATAAGAGCTATTGATTTTTTTTTTAAATAAATCTATGAAAGTATGAGTAATTTGCGGTTGAAAATCGTCAAATGACTTCGCCCGCTCTAGTGTGTAGCGAAAAGGCCTGTTAGACTTTAACTAAGAGAGTAAAACCTACCCGTATTTCTTCAGTTCTCCTTTGCGTTTCAGGATACCTCTCTTGAAGTCCGTACTTGAGAAAAATAGCATTGTCAAGTGTTGTTAAAACAAGAATTTTATTTGCACACTGAGTGTACTAAAAATATTGCAAATGTAATTCAATTGGTTACTGTAAAATTGCTAATACGGTGATCGTTTATAGAAAGAAATGCGCAGGAGAACCAATGTTACCGATAAAGCTCGAAAAATCTCTTAATTCAGGTGGCAATGTGCCCTGCGCATTTGACGCACCTGGTCGATAGGGACGAAAGGTTCTGGAGTGGCGACCATGTACCGGAAGACGCGATAACCTGGTGAGGGTCGCGGGAATTCGATGGATGCGAGATGTGAAGGACCAGTCATTATGGCGACGCTTGTCTTTGCATTGCGTCTTTTGGCTGAAATGATGACGATGATACAAGAACAAACTTCATGTTACGTTGCAATTACTGAAGTAAACTATACCTATAGATAACATTATGATTAATAATAAAACCTTAAAAAACACCTGAATGTCCTGATAAGTGCCAGATTACTAACAATATTTTTCGTTTAGTCATTTATTACTTTATCTTCAAACATATCAGCTTGTAGTATTCCACTGTATATGCTTGACTTTCTTCTATTCCCTCCACTCAACATGATTGTGTTCGTCGTTCCAGTCGTCAAATTAACATATGTCCAACTAATGACTTCGATAATTCTGTACATAATTGGAAGAATTTTAAGATAAGAATAACTTTTATGGTCGTTACATTGTACCGGAATATTCGTCTTCTACATCATGCTGACAGACTTTCAACCGCCCTCACAATAACACATTAAATTCAGTCCAGTAATGGATATTGATAGACTTCCTCCAGTATTGTCATTCCAATTCCAGCAGTCAACAGGCAGTCACCTAATTTGCGGGATTTTTAAAAGAGTTACCGTGATTCTAGAATGTTTAAGGCAAATGGAAGAACGCAGGAGAGTTTTAGTCAATAAATAACTCAACAATAAACGCTTCCTCTTGCTCAACCTGAAAGAAAAGGCAGTCACTCAGACAAATCAAGTTAGCTATAAGAGAATATAATTCACTGTTGAACATTAGAAGTCTACTAAATTGCACAATACCCGATTCTCCACCTTCTACATTCAAGTCTGTCTTTGGAATTTCGACTTGCTCCTTAACAAACAAAAGTGTCGCATAAAAATGACATTTATGAACAAAATATAAAATGGCTTACAAGTACGTTACCGGTAGGTCTGTGGTAGGTACTTGTTATCCTTATAAAGTGCCCGTAGGTGTTCATGACGGCGTATTTATGTTGTCATTTGGGTCGTTGCCCTGAATGTATGAAATGAGTTTAACAATTTATAATAGGACACTTTTAAGCAAACGTGCTCCATCATCGACCACACCATCGTTTACCATCAAGTGCGATAGTGGTCAACCACGAATTTATCAATAACAAAAAAGTTCAATATGTAATAACTAGCTTAACCGCATGTTTAGATAACATATCAAAAGTTGAATCGCAGAATTAGCTAATGAAATGCTTTCTAACAATGAAGCATTGGTAGGTAACATCAATCTAAAAATGAAGTACCAATATTTTTATCGAGGTTTTTTAAAATATTTTTACTTCAAACGGTTCGCACATTAAGTTCATGTCAAATTAAGAAAATATTTGGTTTTTGTTAGAATGCGGATGTAACACAATCAATTTTTTTTTTCTTTTCTTTTCTGAATCAAGACAATCTGTTTAAGTAATAATAAGCCCTGCTTCTGGCTGATGTTTATATGGCTGATATTGATCTGATATGATTTTAGTTACAGTAAGCCATGTCATGTCGAGCAATGGGTAGCTCGCCGTCCGGCAGAGCCGATGCCCACTATGGAGAATTTCCGAAAGGGAAACCCGTACACCTAGAACGTAACGGGCTTTCAGATTCAGTTGCCCGTTGGGCACAGGTTTTAGACAGTAAAAGTCTGACAAGCCCTCGCGCTCCGCCCAAGGGCTAGAGATGTCAATGGGTGATTGCCCACCTTAAAAACAATAAAAAAGAACTCTATATAGCATTTACGAACAATGCGAAGAGACAAAACAAAATTTTCGGCCACTTATAAATACATACCGGGAATTTACCAATAATTTATAGCCAAGTATGTAAAAAGTTTAAGTTGAAAACTTAACTTGATATCAAACGAAAGTGTAACGTCTTAGTCATGAGCTTTAAATAAATTTCACCTACAAGTTCACACTGACACAAACACCCACACAGTTGTGAGAAATAAAAAATCAATGAACCAACTTCACGATGACCTTTTCAAGAACGTAGCGTTGTGAAAGAGTGACTCATTCAGTCATTCAACTCTCTGTTGTAATTCTACAACGATCGTATTAAACGAGGTGTATTCTTTTTTTGAATCCAATGCTTTTTTTCTTCTTAATCTTTCATTGGCATCCCCAAAATCGTAGAACTAGACAGGTAATGGATTAAAACCTCTTTTACTGCGACGTTGCGCCTCAAGTTTCGGGATGATGATTTGAAGTGTCAGTCGGTCAGTCTACTTGCTCACTCAATTCGAACGTAGTTATCCTTTTTAAGTTGATGAGTCAAAAATTTAAGTCGAGAACGAATAATGTTTACTTAAGTAATGACGGAGGTATGTGTGACAAGTGACCGTAATTTGTATGTTAAGAATTTGAATAAATTACATCGTATTAGTCAGACATGTTTGATTAACTGCTTTACGTATAATATTGCGGTAATTGCAAAGAATGCTGATTTCGAGTGCGGTGGTAGGTTAAGTAAATAATTGGAAACTTAGCTTTACTTCAGTTTTTTTTTTTTTTTATTAAATCTGCTATTTACATATTTAAAAAGAAAAACAATTATCTAACTATAATAATGTGCACACTAAGATGAAATAATAATAAAAATTGTATCGTATCTTTTTCTCCTTCTCTGTCAAATCCATCCAAGGGTTGTATGTAAAAATCGCTTTTAGTATTAAGACTGCCCATTGTTACACCCTATTAATTTTAAGCTCCTACTGTAATTTCTTTTGGTGTATGATAAAGAATATCTATCTATCGATCCAAAAATGATTACAATTAAGTAACTACTTATAACCGCTATATTTTTTATATAATATGAATACAATAGTTAATACTTTAATAAATACCTCTATAGGGTGACTGGTAATTAGTGAACGATACCTAAACACGTAATTGTAGTCATGATAAAAAATCTGCCAAGTTCAGTACATTTTGACTAGTTAGGCGAACATAAATGTACTGAACTTGGCAGATTTTTTTCACGATTTCAGATTTGGTCCCATAGTAAAAGTTGTTTGTTATCATGACTACAATCACGTGGTTAAGTATCGTTCACAAATTACCAGTCACACTATATATCCTCTATGGATATAAACTAATTGGAACTTATAATACATTGTCTGTCCGAAGCTGTCTTAAAACTTAGATCGTAATTGCTTCAGTCGGCTAGGGAATAACGTATTGTACTATATATTATTTTACTAGAATAGAGACTAATATTATGGTTGTTGAAGTCGATTAATAGAGCTGATAATACTAGGCATATTGTGACGCTGATCAAAACGATAGGTCCTAAAACAAAATCATATATGAAAAATTTATCAATTTGCTATTCTTTGAAACAATCTCACAGCCTTAGTCTATATATATAAAAGAAAAATACCTCTCACTGATTAATCACGAAATCTTAAAAACTATAACACCTACAAAATTTGGCAGGTAGATTCTTTATATTTTACGAAAATCCATCAAATCAAATCAGTAAAACGGGGGTTGGAAGTTTGTACGGAGAGACCGAATTTCACGAGGGCGAAGCCGCTAACAGGAGCTAGTCTATTATAAATTGTCCTACCTAGACAATAACCTATAAATAATTCTATTCATCATCTCGATAAACCCTTTAGTTGCCTCACAGACAATGCTAATCTTATTAGTAATCGAGAACACACAACAATTAATCACAGATATTAATATCCGACCCTACAATATTCTAAGTATTCTAATATCCTTCATTAGTATGTCAGGTTTCCTTTGAGTCACAAGTTACAATACGATAATTATTCCTTATAAAATTCCAATCACGCACTCACTCATTGATATAATTAACATGCAAGTTACAAACGTATGGCAAAGTGATTCAAATGGCCAATTAATAAAACATGCCACTTATTTGCCGGCTGTCGATTCCTTGATGAGTCAGGAGTTGGCTTGTGATGTTGTGAGTCAGTGATTAACATCCCTGAGACTGCCACTAAGAGGTGTAATACAGTAGTTACGTTATGGAAGTTCTGAGAGAAAACAGATTTCAGACATAGACCTCCCCCAAGTGTCGACACAACGAACGGTCCTGTGTGTCTCACATCCATCGGATTCCCGTGACCCAAGTCACCAGAAAATATATAAAAAAATATTTATACAGGGCAAGGTATAAGTAGATAATGTCATAATGATAAATAATTGGCTGCCGTTTTGTTGGAAATTAAAAAAAATCGCGCTCTGTTTTCGCAGTAATCTTATTTAAAAGTGTTGAATTAATGCTATTAATGCGGAAAAGTTATATTAAGTCAAATAACCAACTCCTCAGCTTTTAACGGCGTGTATATGTCACCGGAAAATTGCAAACGCCGTAAGATTGTAAACTATCGCGAGAAATTATAAACTATTTTTTCTAAATAAGACATGTTTATCTTGGAAATGAATGAATTTGGAATTGAACTATCGTACATTAAACGATTTTTTCATAATATGTCGAGAAATTATAGTCTATTAAAGATTTATTACAATCATACGGAGTCTACAATTTACCGGTCACATATACATTATTTATTGTCTACTAATTCTTTGCCTGTCTTTAACATGAGTTTCAAATTATAAGAAGACTTTTGCGAATAATTCTACCCCACTCTGTATGTGCTCTGCTTAATACTAATTGTGCCTTGTTCATACACAATAACTATTTTGTATGCGTTCAGGTTAATTATTCTGAAAAGGCAAATAATAATATACTCTATTTCACCATGGACTTGAAACCTTTAAATCTTGAAACATATTTTCCAAAAATAATATAAAAAAATTGAAGTTTAAAAGCCTGTTTATATTCGTTTCGTTTTAAGGCCTCTCATAATAAGTCTATCAAAATATCGTAATAATTTCATCTTCGAATAAATTGGAATGAGGAAATAACTCGAACGTGATTACTTTCCGTACTCGACCAATTAAATTCCAATTAACTAGAGGTTACAGAGTTAACTATATATTAATATGCATTAAAATACTTCGCACTTATCAAGGTCATATGCTATTAAAAATACAAAACAAGTTAGTGCCTCTGTACTAGGTTGTGGGATCAAAACCAGGCCTATTTAAATGTTGTAAGTACTTTGTACTTTCAAAGTTAGATCCAGTCATATCCCGAGCCATCCTATTATGGTTCAATTTACTACATATAAAAGCATAACGTACATTATTTTCCATTTATGTGTTCAGTATCTATTTCAAAGTGTTTATAGGGTTCCGTAACTCATAAGGAGAAAACGAAACCCTTATAGAGTGACTTTGTTGTCCGTCTGCTTGTCTATCTGTCAAGACCCTTTATCTCGGTAATGCGTGGAGGTATTGAGTTAAAATTAAATTCATATATGTAGTCAGGTTTGCGTTCATTAAAGCTGTGAAAAAATCAAACTTTTAAGTTAACGTAAAAAAAAGATACGGCCGTTTATGTCGCAAAAACGTATATTTTGACACTCTCAAGGGAATCAAAATTCATAGGGTTCTTCCCGTTGGCCTAGAATTCTGAAATTCGGCATGAAATAAGGTCTCATACAAGTACAAGTCTGAAAACTGTAAATTAATAAATAGTCACGTCACAAAAAGGCTTTTTTACGATTCGGAAAATCTTTGTAACTCAAACTCAACTTCGGGAATTGAACTGTTTTCATTGGTAAGTTTGTACGGAGCCCTCAATGAGCTAGTCTGACTCGCACTTGCCTGGTTTTTTTTTATCATAGTAATCCCACTTTGAAATATTGGATAAGTTTGATGTTATTATCTGAATTGTTGGAAAATTGTCAGCAATTGTTCAGCAGTTTAGTCCAGTAAATCTTACAAGACAGTAACGAAAATATATTATTATACACCGTTACCTTTGATCGTTTTAATCCCGTGGAAGACCGATCCGATACATGAAACACCATCGATTTGTAAAGATAAATAAAAAAATTCAAGTACTTTTTTTCTAAAACTCGAATTAATGTACACATGTACGAAATTAATTTCTTTAAGTAAACGAGTCAATGACCTTGTAGGTAGTTACGTACTAACTACCTACAGGTCATTGGACTCGCCAAGATGACGTTTACTTAAAAAGATTAATTTCGTACATGCGTAAATTAATTTCGTACATGCGTAAATTAATTCGAGTTTTACATGCGTAAACTAATTCGAGTTTTTTGAGTTTAAAAAAATGTACTTTATTTTTTTAATTACATCTTTCCACATCGATAGTGTTTCATGTATCAAATCAACCATCCACGGGATTAAAACGATTAAAATTTAACGGTGTTTATTAATTCTTGGCAAATAATATTTTAAAAACGTTTGACCTGCAGCTACCAAATGAGTAGATAGGATAAGCCCTATAGAAGGATTTCTAGTTGCTCATATGATTCATCAATTAGTACTTCGTCATTTGGTCTTTACAATGGCCAACGATGTAATGAGTCAATCTTCCCATCCCCGTGCGCTACAGTGCAATGTGTTGTAACCATTCTCACCGAGGGTGTGTCATTGTTTTGACTACTACCTATTGTTATATCAGAGTACATACACTAATATTAATACTCATATTTCATAACAAGCATTGATTTCTAAACACGTCTGGATGGTGGATGACTCAGTATCTTTAGCTTGCAGTTATTACGGTGCAGCGAGAGACATACCTATGCATTCTATGTCTGTTCTTGAGCACTCGACGTCACGTATGTAGTCTCGATTCGTGGTATTCTTCCGTATAGAGTCGTGCCCCTGTGAGGCGTTTCCGTGCTTTCGATATCCTTGGTCTTATCTGTTTTGCTCTGGTTTTAATTCATAGCGACCTAGAAGTGACAATGTTTGGCAGAACAACATCAAGCTACTAATATTATAAATGTGTCTGTGTGTTTTGGATGTGTGTTAATCGATCACGCTTCAAAAATACCAGACAATAACAGATATACACGGCAAAATTTTGATCGTTTTAATCCCGTGGAGGATAGATCCGGTACATGAAATACTATCGATTTGATGACCTGTAGGTAGTTTAGTCGGTCGTTGCGTACTAACTACCTACAAGTCATTGCACTCGATCAGCCGATGTTTACTTATAGAAATTAATTTCGTACATACGTATATTAAGTCGAGGTTTAGAAAAAAAGTACTTTTTATTTTTAATTTTATCTTTACACATCGATAGTGTTTCATGTACAGGATCGACCCTCCACGGGATTAAAACGATCAAAATTGAGCCCTATATAAAACTAGATTTTGAAGTGACTTACTAAGAAACTATTTATCCTGGTGGTACGAATGGAAAAAAAGAACCAGTGAAAATAAAAAATAATTATTTTTGCCTTATGTTTTGGATATGCACACAAGACGATGACAGTCCAACAGAAAATGCGCATATTCATAAGCTCAAAGGCTGCCAATCCGTCTGGTTTGGTAATCGCAGTCTTGTTGACTTTCGCCGCAAAACTTTCATTTTAGCACTCAACATACCAAAAATTCTTTTGTATGATCCTGTACTGCTCTTAACTATTTTTAACTCTAATCACTTTTATCTGAACTAAATCAGTTCAAAGACCTTTTAATTTGATTGATCGTTAGTGCAGTAATAAAGTTAACTAGTCGGCTAGTAGGTTAAAACTTGGTCTTTATCTGTCTTATGGCATAATCTAATTATCCTTATTCTTGTGTTCCTACTGCGTGCATTCAGGTCTCCTCTCTAGGAGAGGGAACGGGCCGTAATCCAACACACGGGCCCAATAAAGGCAGTTGGTAGATGTCACTTCTCTTCAAATGGCTCTAGGACATGCCGGTTTCCTCATGATGTATCTTTTATTATCGTACAAGTATAATTTCTATCGTATAAGTTTTTTTTATACTGTCATATTTCCAGGTTTCGTGTGTCCTGCATACGCACTTCAAAGTGCCTAGTGTCAATTTATTTAACGATAACGGATAGCGACACGTTTATGACGTTCAACGCTCCGATTGGCTGGCTCTAAGCTCTTAACCAATCAGAGAGCCAAACGTGGTAAACGTGTTGATCGCGTTGTGTAAAACAAACTTAATGTAAAAGAGTTTTTTTGACATAATCGATCGGGTTATTTTTGTATTAAGTAATAGTAGGCGCCGTATAGTGACATAATTAGAAATAATCTTTTTTAGGGTTACTTACCTCAAAAGGAAAAGACGGAACCCTTATAGTATCACTTGTTGTCTGTCTGTCTGTCTGTCAATACATCATCTCGGGAACGCATGGAGGTATCTTGCAGCTGTCAAAAAAATCACGCTTCTGGGTTAACGTAAAAAAAAAGATACGGCCATTTATGTCGCAAAACATATATATTTCGGCATTCTCAAGGGAATCAAAATTCATAAGTTACTTCCCTGAAATTTGGCATGAAGCAACGTTTTTTAGCACAATAAATTTCGGAATAAATGTGTAAACTATAACTTTTTAGCTACGTTACCAAAAAAAACAATTTTTCGATTTGGAAAAATTTTCGAGACTAGCGAGTCCGACTAACACTTGCCCAGTGTTTTCTATACAATTTGATATAGGCGGACATTTATGTTAACGAGATCGAATATATTAAATGCTCGCAACAGGACCTCTTTACGTTTTTATTATATCATTAGCAAAGTTAAAATGATCAGGCAGGTAGTTATGGTTATTCCCGTAGCCCGAAGTAAGGTCATCTTTATTCAAGCTAACCATGAGATCATCTCTTTCATTACATTAATTCGAAACCCATGACGTGACGCGTTCTGTCTTAATAGCTTTTGTTTTTTTGCGATATTGGCATTTGCTGTGGGTATTTTAAGAATTGTGCATCATCTTTTTATTTGCGGAAAGAGGCGATTAATGCTGTTGCTTGGCCAATATCTCTTTCTTTTTTTTACCTGATAACGTATGCCAAAAGTTTGGATATTTCGATTTATGGAACATGACTTGCAAAATGTGCAACTACGTAGTTTAAGAAATTTTTGCGTTCTATTTATTTGTTTTCTCAAAGTCAACGTTTTTGGACATTGTAATTTTTCTGAACGACCTTTTTATGATGGACTGTGGCTCCTTGAAAGCTTTTAAAGTATTACCTTGTGTTATCTACCACTCTAGGCTACATTAAAGTGTTCTTTGATATTGGCAAAGACACATTTTTTTTAGGTGGAAATCATCATATAACTCTCCCGCTCTGTCGTGTCAGACTTTTACTGACTAAAATCCTGTGTTCCTTCAGTTGTCATTTGCATTCTAGGGTAACGGCAACGTAAGTTTTTCGAACATTCCTGTAGTTCTTCTACGATACTTACACCCATAGTTATAAACCTCGATAACCATAAGCGTAGTTTAAAAAAAGAATCCGCATGGATTCTAAATTCAAATTTACCATGAATAATTTTGAATTTGGAACATTAATAGTGCATTGTTACCCTAGGGGTGAAAGTAACTTATTTAGTCCCGAGAAGAAGTTTGGCGTCCGAGCGAAGCGAGGTCGCTATTGTTCGAGAGACTAATTAAGCATTCACCCGAGGTAAACACTGTGCTTTTCATTACGAATAAAAGGAAAATAAAAATAAAAACCTGAGTCGTATGATTTTGGATATTTTTCTTTTGATTTAGGCCGTAAAAAGTTTCCAACTACTGCTTTAACCTCTTCTCTTAAGAATCAGGCGGTGAATTCTTAACTGAATCTGATTATTGTGTAATTAAAAAAAATCTTATAGCAGAGATTTAGTAAAGTACTTATAAACAAAATTCTACAACAAGTTTCCCGCCATTTCTTTTTTCTGTGGTCAATCGGCTTTTCAGCCATCATTTTCATTTAAACTTTTTCTTAGGACTAAATAAGTTACTTTCACCCGTTGATATATATCAATGCCTTCACCCCTAGGGCAACAATGTACCATTAAACTACGACTGTTCGTTATAGATATAAAAAAAAATATAAAGCCCTTAAACGTTACTTTGAGCTCATGATACGTGTATATGCGCAATATCCTGATTGGTTAGTTAACAGAAGACTGTAGGAGTAAAGTTTTGATCAATCAATCACTATTTACTTAAAATAAATGACGTTAACTGAATTGTCTCCTCTCAAACAATTAATGTGAGCGCCATCAATATTGGACAAGATAATGTTTTATAAATAAAGAGTGACTGATCGAGCTTGGATGCTTGATATGTAAAACAATAATTATCTCTGCGTGATGAATCACTGTCACTGAATTCGTCTCGGGATTGTCCACGATGAAAGTCGAAATATGACTCAGGATCAGGAATGGCGGAAGACGATAGGCATTCCCAGTCTAGATAAATTGATTCGTCTGGCACATAGCTTCCAGCTGCGGGTACCAGCTTACTTTTTGTCAGTAATTGAGAATGAGGATTCAGATTATATATAGGCACTGTCGTCACCTATCTTCCGGTTCGTGACATGCCTTCGTCTCAGTGCTTCAATTGGAGCTCTACATCGTGGTGACTTCAGTGAAGCAGTCGACCACCTCGGAGCTCATCCAGTTAATGCCAGAATGCCAGTTGTTTTGTTTGTCATGTGATAATGGGAAGAGGCCAGACTGGATGATCATAATGAAGAAGTTGCTGCACACTGGGTTATGCTGAGGCAGGTGCTGTAGGTGCATAACACATTAAACTGGTCAAATATTACTCCATCATCATTTTCCTGCCCTTGTCACGTGTTATTTGTGGTCGGTCCAACACGTTTTTTTCTTACATTCGGTCCTATCACTCGTCACGCTTTTGCTAATTCCCTATTCCCTTCTTTCATATGAGTTCGTACATTCATTTTTTCTATTGCCTTCTTCTCCGTCCATCTACATATAATATATAATCATAGCTCTATTAGTTACAAGCGCCTCACGAGCACAACTTTGTTGAGAGTTTGTTAAGTTTTAGCCGCTTGAAAGTAAAACAATGGTCATAGGGTTTTCGGGATATTAGCAAACAAGTCGTCGACGCTACACACGCGCAAATATGCGCAAGTAGTCGGTGACGTAGTCGCTAGCCTTCTGGCTACCTGAACAATCGATTGTTCAGGTAGCCAGAGAACTTGCCTTTTTTTGGTCAAAGTCTAATTCTGCCAGCGTTCTGAGCAATTTTCCCATTTACTACACACTTTTACGATTTTGATGATTTTTCGGATATCCAGTTAGTTCTATAAATATCTGTTTGAACATATTATAACTACTGTACGTTTGTATTTATTTACTATTGGAGTTATGTATTAGTTTATCTGCATAAGCATAAGCCTCATAAGCATTATCAAAAAGGATATTCTGAGAAAATGCTCTAAAAGAGAGGCTTGATAAACTTTTGCAGAATTATCCAAGGGGAATATTCCATCCCGTTCGTAGAAATATCACAATCAATATTGTTGCAACGAATACCAGTAGTATCGGAACTAGAGGAATCAGTAACAAGTTCCAGGAATTTTACACAGATCAGTTATTTTGAACTGAATATTACAAATACTGCCTGTTATGCAAGCTTTGAATAATATAAGTTTCATTTGTTTTCATCGACGGCTGCTTTTCCTCATTCAATGAGGAAAATTGTTGCTCCATTAGTATTTCGAGTATTTAAGGCATAACATACATTTTAAGATTATGTGGATTTAAAAACATCAAAGGCAACAGAATCTCAACAAAATATATTTTTATCGTCATTGTTTGCATTTCTCACTCAAACTGAACATCATATTTATAATATTTGTATGGCCTACATATAATTCTTCTGAGTAAGAGTTTCATTTATACGTGAGTTTACATGTTTGTGAACGCATCCGGTTTTATAAAAAAAGTTTTTGCTTGCTTTTCCGCACGGAATTCTACCCTTTGACAGTGCAATAGGCTTCTGAATAACTGACTCCTTGATATTAAGTTGTAAATTAACGCATGTTTTAATTAATGAATACTCTGAGTTCATTTAAAACCTAAACATTAAGGAGCCGAGCTCAAATTCGTGTAGAGTCGCTCATGATCGGCTCTTATACACCCCTATTTTTTAATTAGTGCACAAAAAATTGGGCTCAATCAGTACCCGTTACTGATCATATTTGTGTAGTCAAAAGTACAAAAAACGAAATTCCAAAATTGTCCACGAAAATTTGTCATTATTGGTAAATTCATAATTGAATCATTATTCATAATAATTACTACTAGAAAATACTAAGCGCAGTGTTTTTCCATTTTTATTGACATTCTTTCATTCATAAACTGTAACCTGTACAATGGTTCCAGAAATTGAGTGAGATTTTGGGATCTATACAAACGCTCATAACTTTGCTGTTTTTGAATATTATGCATTGAGACTTTACTTAAACAATAACAAGACATTTTCTAATAAGCCCTTTAAGTATTTGCCATAATTAAAAAATAGTGGTGTTAGTGTATTATCGGTAAACACTACACGAATTTGAACCCGGCTCGTGTTGGGCTCCTTTAGCGTAGACGCGCCTTTACAGTTTGTAATAGATCATCTTAAACTCAATTCATAGCCTGATTTGGCCAGCTCGCTGTCCGTCCTTCCGGTAACAGACCGGACCGAGCCCAAGTCATTTAGGGCACACACTGTTCCCGCACACCTCAATAAGTGTTCCGCAAACTGTAGGGCCCAGTAGGGTCGAAGCCTAATCTGGGGCTCTGGTGTAGTATGAAAATGCATACCAGGGCCCTGGAACCAAGGCGAAGAAGGAGCAGGGTAGGTTTTTAGTCAGTAAGAGTCTGACACTATCTCCCGCTCCGCTCAAGGGCGGGATTTGTCATTGGATGATTTTATTTACCATAAAAAAAGCCTGATTGAAGTTTCCTTGTGCCCAACCAAAAAATACAACAACACTGTTTTTCCTCAATCATACATTTGAATAAAGTAATCATAAATAGACTATAATATATCATAACTACATACTGTACCGTATAAAGCGGAAATATCTATTCTATCTCACAAGCTTCCCCGATGAGGCTGACCTCACTGTGACGTGGTGTGACGTCAGATTGTACCTCGACGTGATTTAAACTGAACTCAGCCCCATCCTGACGTCAAATACTGCATGAGTAACAGGGTTTTCAACAGTATAATGTTTACTACTAAATAGTTTTTACATGAATAAGAGTATGTACTTTAAAGTTTTGCAATTCATTTATGAGTAATGTAATGGTGATTTGTTTACATATTTGGACTGTATTAGTAAGTATTGCTTAACAAGGAAAATGGGAATCACTAGTAAGTACGTTGACTTTATGAATGTTATGTTTTTTTTTAAAACCTAAAAACTTGTTCAGCCAGTTTGACATTGGAATATGGGGACTGGCATAAAGAAAGAAAGGTATATGGTATATGCTCTGGAGTAGGCATAGTTAGAATATTTAAGCGCTCCGAGATGGTTAAGGGCTGTGAGAATATTTTGAAAGAGTCACGGCTGGGGCTCTCGATCGAAAAATTTTACTGAAGGTCTCTAGTCTCGCTTCCCTCAGAGATGCACACAAAAAGCTATGGTTGATGAAGATGACTTTATTTGCACTGTGTTCTGGTTGGTGTCGAATATATGAATATATTTATGATCCATGTGTCTGCCTTTTAACATAATAAAACATAGAAAAAATCAATGAAGTTATTCTCGCGAAATTTCTTGATGTTTCCGGAAACATCGTGATTGTGATGATAAAATTGATGTAGATATTGATTAAAACGATTAATCAATTATGGACTATGGTTTATCTGATATTTTCTAAACTTAGATAAAGTTCTTATCTAAATGACTACTGTTTGGATAATGATTTGATACAAAATATTTTGACGTAAGTATGTATTTCGACAAACAAACGGATCTAGACTTTGCCCATGCATTGACTAAGGAGACGACTCATTTTCCAACAGTCTTCACTGTCGAAGATGACTTTGCTCTTTAGGCCTACTATTCACAGACGCGTAGCTTCGAAGACGCGTATTTGTCATTATACGTTTTTTTATGGTAGGTAAAATCATCCAATGACAAATCCCGCCTTCAGGCGGAGGGGGAAATAGTGTCAGACTCTTACTGACTAAAAATCTACCCCGTTCCTTCGTTGCATATCGTGCCGGGGCCGTGCCTTCCTTTCAGAAGCTGACCCATGACCCAAGCAGGCTTTGAGCCTGCCTGCCTGCAGCTAGCAGGCTGGGCCTCTTTTTTTATTTTTTTTTTTTTCGGTAGGTAAAATCATCCAATGACAAATCCCGCCCTTGGGTGGAGCGGGAAGTAGTGTCAGACTCTTACTGACTAAAAACCTACCCCGTTCCATTCTTCGCCTTGGTCCCAGGGCCCCGGGTGCCATTTTCACATACCCTTTGACCCCAGTAGGCTTCGGCCCTGTCGGGCCCCTACAGTTTGCTGACAACTCCTTGAGGCACGCGGGAACAGTGCGCGCCGTAAACGACTTGAGCTCGGACCGGTCTGTTACCGGACGGACGGACAGCGAGCTACCCATTGCCCACCGTCCGCGAGCCCGCGCCTACGGAGGCTGGGCCTCTACGGTTTGCTCTTTAAGGCGCGCGGGAACCGTACGCGCCGTCGAGAACTTGGGCTTGGTCCGGTCGGTTACCGGACGATCGGACAGCGTGCTACCCATTACCATCCGCAAGCGATGTGCGCCTGCGTGAAGCTTGCATACAAAAGTATGGCCTTCTTTCCACGGACGCGTAGCTTCATAGACGCGACATGTCGGCACAATATTGCGGTATAATGACGAATACGGGTCTATGAAGCTACGCGTTCGTGGACTACTGTCTCCTAAATTGTCTGTGTCCGACTGATGCAATTTGTACTTAATTGCAAATAATCACAAGTAAGCTTTAGGCTGTATTGCTAATGATGTTGATTAATAAATGAGTGTGACTATAACTCATAATTTGAGTCATTCTACTATACTTTGGAATGATCTGCTTACTCATTGGCATAGCAATCCATCTGTGCCGATTGACGCAACAATTTCACAGAAAGCTATGTTCTGGTAATTTAAGGGCATAGTCACGCTGCCCCTAACGCATGTCGCATAAGGCATGGTCGGGCCCTGCATCCTGTGAGTTTCAAGCTTTAAGTTAATAGCGGTTTATAGAACAAAGAAGTTCTATATTTTGAATGAGTACTATCATTTGTGTTGTATATTGAATATTGAGAGCAGTCTTCCAATATATACTATTGTAGGAAATTGTATACTTAATTTAATCCTTTGATTTAAATGATGTCACGGTTGATTTGATTCTTCGTCATTCCTGTATTCACTTTCTATTTCATTTATTTTAAAACCAATTAAAAAAAAGAAGTTCTTAATATTCAATTTTTTCTGGTTCTATTCGGAAAAGTTATTTTCAAAATCTCATACCACTCGGTCTCATTTCGTTTCATCTGGTCCTGTCCAAATTTGGTGAAAAACTGATGGAGAACTTCGAAGTTAGATAATGGAACTCCACAATGAGTGGTCTCAAATTTTCCAGTACTGATGCAACCGCATGTCTGACCTATTCATTGTTTACACAATTTCATCAAGCCAGTATGTTCTCAAAGATTATAGATATCTGCAAAGTTCACCATGGAAATCCTTATTTTAACGGTAATGTTCATAACTTATGTTATTAATGTAAATACTTATTTGGTAATAACTTTTTTTGCATATATCAGTGTCAAAACATCGGAGAAACAAAATATCTAGTGCCTACTGAAGTGCTGCTCTAGATGTACGAGTATATTCGTTCTTTGTCATACATTTTTAAACCAATTAAGCCATTACTACACATTATAACCAGGAAAACGTTTACCAATATACGTTGCTTGACTATATTCCTGGTACAGGAAGTTACAACGAATTACCAAAATAATTATCACAATTTAATTTGCATTTAGAAGCACAATATGGCTCATTACTCTTTACATTCGTCAAGGTTCTGCATCACTGACTATTTCAACTGTGTCCCAAGTCAAATGAAAAATATCAACCTAATAATGTTCCTACTGCTGGGACTCAAGCCTTCTCTCTAGGAGAGAAAAAAGTAATCCAACACGCGGACCCAGTGCGGGTCGGTGGATGTCACATGTCTTCGAATTTTTGGTACATGCCGGTTTCCCCACGATGTATTCCTTCACCGTTTTGAGAGCAGTGGTGATGAAATAAATTACACAAAGTAATGCGCCTGGCTAGGTTTGAAACCGCGACTTCGTAAGTCGGGGCCTTTACCACTCGGCCAACACTGCTCTTTAACATTATTTAAAAGCAATTTGGCAAACCCAAAATTATAAAAATGGTCAAGCTAAGTATTTTGGATTTATCTTCGAAATATAATTATGATTCACTGAAAATCTCACTACGATTTTAGTTACTATAACATACAAATAACATTTGCTAACTAAATAAAATATACATGAAATGGATCAGCTGTTAAAATCTTTGGTAGAAAAAAAAAACGAGTGTCTCAAGAGCAAAAAAAAAAAAACTAAAAAAGGTACATAAACATACAATTTGAAAATATTCGAATTCGCTTGTCACTCATCGTATGTGACACTGACATCGTCAAATACAACACCTGCGTCGAAATGACTCATTAGTCCACGTGAGCGGTTGCTGAGCCATATGTGACCTGCCGAAAGGTTGGGAACCACCGGAGTGACTCATTGATAACAACACTAAATACAGTCAAATGTAATGCATGACTAATTTTAGTAAAAGAATGAGATTACCTAAAATATGTTGGCCTACCTAATTAAGACACTTTTTTGCCTAATTTTGACGATCCAAGTCTTTTGTTGTCTCTACACAAAGATACAGAAGAAAAACAATATGCTCATTTGTATATGGGTCTTGAATCAAGAAAAGGCGCTTTTAGTAATGACCGTTTTGTTTGTTTTAGAGGCTTTAGTCGTAGTTTGACTATGACAGCTGTATTACAACCTACCTTTAAATCTAACACTAGATATTAAACTAAGGTTCATACGTATCTATTGCATACCTAAATATAAAGTTCGTTAGCCACTTCTGAGGTAGGTCAATAATACTAATAATAATAATAAATACTTAATAATAATAAAACTTAATAAATAATACTAAAAATATTAATAATACTTTGAAACATTCCAATGTCACTTCTGTTTAATGACCTTAGTAGTCATGATTACGATGCGCCGGCGTCACTTTAGCTCTACGTCAGATTTCCGCATCGGAACAGATATTTGCATTTCCGAGTTTCTTGGGCATTTGTACAAAGTAACAAATTTATATATACAATTTTAGAGGCTCTACCACGAGCTCTGAACGCGATTCATTTAAGGAACTAAACTGAACTATTAAAGAGGAAGAAAAAAAGAGGGATAGATAGATAGATGTATTCTTTATTGTACACCAAAAATAAAATTACATAAAGAACTTAAAATTAATCCCATCCCTCTTTTTGCTCGCACGCTTGACACTTTTACACGTCATGGCAAGGACCCTGTTCAGTTTTACGCATGGTTAATCGGTAACCATTTTAATGACTGTTAGATATGTTGGTTTAGTTTTTATCAATTATCAAAGTGATACAAATATTATCTTCTATGTGCTGATAACCTAAATGACACATATACGACGAAATTCTGAACTCAGGGTCGCTATATGGATTTCTGCATGAGGATAGCATTTGCATGGCTTCAAGATATTTCTAAGCGTGATGTTTGTTCATGTGTTTCATGTATGCATTGGTATCCACGACACAGATTATCCATTGAGTCATTTTATCAACACACACACAGTCTGTCTTCCTTATAGACTGCCACAAAGAACGAAGTCCTTAACCAGAGGATTAGTGATCAAAGCACTGACGCTTGTACTGTCGTTTGTCTCTAAGTGACCTTCTGAAGCCTTAGTGCTCGATTACGGAGACGCGGCGCGTTGCGCGGTGTGTCGGGCGGTACGTCGTACATTGCCATAATTATGTTTGTGTTTGCGCGTGCGATGACGCGGCCCGCTGCTGCAATGTACGACGAAACGCCCAACGCGCCGCGCAACGACAGCGTTAACGTAAAACAAACTCGCACTAGATACTAATGTGTATCTACATAATATAATACACACATATTGACTTAAAATACTCCATGAACCGCCTTGAATTTTGAATTTGCATAATCCGTCAAAATACCCGTCAACACAGAGACCTATTTCCTTCAGAATTTGAACATGCATGACAAACTGACGTAAAGCCGTTTACATGCTTTACCACGAAAACAGTATCAAAATAGGTTTAGAGCTTAGAATAAACTACGATTTGTTACTTAAGAACTGTCATTGAGTACCGAGTGGTGAAGTCATCGATAAGAGCCAAGAGGTCGCTCGACATCGAATAACGAGTGCATTCACCTTATTCAGGCTTACATCATCAACGCTCGCTTGTAGTGTTGGCCTGGCTCCGATTGCCAATTTGTTGCACATTGCAATTTTGCTTCTTATCTATCGTTTTCTTTGATTCATTTTTTTCTTAATTTCATCACAGCAAGATTTTTTTATTACGTTTTTACAAAAACGTTTCAGTAATTTTCAGATATTATTAAGCTATCGGCAAATTTCTAAAATTAAAATCATTATGGAATTTGACAAACAATTTACTCGTAGTTTCTTGTTTAACATTTATAGGTTTTTTTTTTTTTTTTTTTTTTTTATGGTAGGTAAAATCATCCAATGACAAATCCCGCCCTTGGGCGGAGCGGGAAGTAGTGTCAGACTCTTACTGACTAAAAACCTACCCCGTTCCTACGTAGCCTATCGTGCCGGGGCCGAGCATTCCTTTCGGAACTAACCCATGACCCCAGTAGGCTTCGACCCTGCCTGCCTGCAGTTAGCAGGCTGGGCCTCTTCGGTGTGCTGACAGCTCCTTGAGGCGCGCGGGAACAGAACGCGCCGTCGACGACTTGGGCTCGGTCCGGTCGGTTACCGGACGATCGGACAGCGTGCTACCCATTGCACGCCGTCCGCAAGCCCGCGCCTACGGTGGCCGGAAATCGGGATCGGAATCCCGGCGGCGGCTGGGGCGAGCGCCCCGTTGCCTCTGCCTGATGCGGTCGGCCTCCTCCTTTGCTAGCATTACTGCTTCGCAGAAGGAGGCGACCGCCTGCCATCCCTCCTCACTACGGACCATGGCCTGAACCAAGGCCCGGCGAGAGAGATCGCTGCCGCCGATCGCCCCCACGAGGACACGGCGATGCTCCGCCCAGGCGGGGCACACCTCTACAGTGTGCTCCACCGTGTCCTCCGGATGTTCCGCACAGTGGCGACACCCGGGCGAATCCTCCGCACGAATCCGGAACAGGTACTTAGCGAACTTTCCGTGTTCGGTAAGCACCTGCGTCGTGCGGAAGTTGAGAACGCCGTGAGGTCTTTCCAGCCACGCCTCAAGGATGGGCCTTATCGCCCCAATTGTGGCGCGCCCCGAACGAGGTTGCGATAGTCGTTGACGCCATTTCGCCATGAGATCCCGCCGGAGCTCTGTCCGCCATGCCTCGACTTGTCGTGGCAGCGGAATTTCGCCCCGGCGTTGCATCTCCATGCGCTTGTCGTGCATGTGTGCAAGGACTGTTGCCTCCAGATCCCACGGCGGTTGGCCAGCAAGGAGGGTCGCCGCCTCGCGGGAGATCGTTCGGTACCCTCGCACCATGCGTATTGCCATGACCCTCTGGCACGCATTCAGCTGGGTCCTCGGTTGCTGTTGCAACGTCGGTGCCCACACCGGAGCCCCGTAGAGAGCCATGGACCGAACGATTCCCGCGTAGAGCTTCCGGCAGGAGGCGTCTGGTCCCCTGAGGTTGGGCAGGAGCCGCCCGAGAGCAGCCCCAGTCCGATTCAGTTTGGGAGCCAGACGTCGGAAGTGCTCCTTGAAGTTCCACCAGCTGTCGAGGACGAGTCCCAGGTACTTCATCGTCGACCCGACGCTGATGTGAACCCCTCCTACCGTTAGCTGGGAACGCGGTGGTGGCGCACCCCGAGGGCCGTGGAAGCACATGGCCTCGGACTTGTGCAGTGCCACCTCGAGTCCCAACTGCTGGATCCTGTCAACAACCATCGCAACCCCGCGTGTCGCTAATTCGACCGCCGTCCGGTACGACTCTCCCCGCGCTAGGACCAACGTGTCGTCCGCGTAGCAGACCACGCTGACCCCGTCGGGGAAGTCGCCGCGCAGCACGTAGTCGTACCCGATGTTCCACAAGGGTGGTCCAAGTACCGATCCCTGCGGAACACCGCACGACATCTCTCGACGTTTCCACTCTCCCTGGTGACCGGGGTAGATGATATACCTCTCCGATAGGTAGGCCTCGATCACACGACAGAGGTAGTCGGGCACCCGGTGGTACCGGAGTGCCGTTCCAATGCAACTCCAGGGCAGGGAGTTGAAGGCGTTGGCAATGTCCAAGGACACTGCCACGACACACCTGCCCTGGGACACCGCATCCCCCGTCGTGAGGGCTCGCACGCGCATGATGGCGTCCACCGTGGAGCGCATCCTGCGAAAACCGAACTGTCCGTCCGACAGGTCCGGCCCCACCCTTGCAAGGCGCGCGACGAGGCGGTTTGCAATGACTCTTTCAAAGAGCTTGCCCACCTCGTCGAGCAGCACAATGGGCCGGTACGCGGACGGAGAGTCCGCAGGGCGCCCAGGCTTCGCTATGAGGACCAGTTTCCCCGTCTTCCAGCGAAGTGGGAACTGGCCCCTCTCCAAACATGCGCTAAAGAGCCCCCTCAATCGAGGCCCGAGAGCCTCCATAGCCAGGACCCAGGCCCTCCCTGGCAGGCCGTCGGGTCCTGGGGCGGTATTCTTGGCACTCAGCCTTCGTACCGCCACTCTCATCTCTACCTCGGTCACCTCTGGAACATCGTCGTCGTCGTCGTGGTCCGCGTCAGGTACTGCCGGTGTTGGCGGAGCCATAGACGGGGGGGAGTGTACCCCCCGCGTAGGGAACAGAGTGCTGACCACACCCTCCACGAGCTCGGGCCGGAGACTCTGAGTCAGTGGGGGAGCCCATGGACGGAGTTTCTCCCGTACCATCTTGTATGGGCGTCCCCACGGGTCTGCATTCAGAGACCCCAGCCAGACGTTGCGGGCCTCCATTTTGGACCGCTTAATCTCCGCTCGGAGGGTGCGCTTCGCTACCCTGTAACCCTCGTACAGCTCCGCCTCAACAGCCTCCGCATCCGGCGGGCGGTTGCGGCGCTTGCAGTACCTGGCGTACCGGCGTCGCGCGTGGTTGCACGCATTGCGCAATGCCGCAATCTCCGGCGACCACCAGTACACCTGGCGCTTGGCACGTCCTGGACGGACTCGGGGCATTGACGCGTCGCATATTTGCGACATGCCCTCCCGGAACCACTCTGCCTCGACGTCGATGTCGACAGGCCTGTCCGGTGCTTGCACCCAGGCCTGTACCGTCGCGGCTTCCAGGAGAAGCTCCCGGTCCATCTGCCTCAGCGACCATCGCGGACCACAAGGGCTCCGTTGGACCGGCGCGGTCGAGGTTTGGGCGGAGACGTCAAACCGGATGTACCGGTGGTCTGAGAACGTCTCCACCCCCTCCATAACGCGCCAGTCGACGACACGCGGTGTCAGATCGGGGCTGGCGAAAGACAGGTCCACCACTGATTCACCCCGCATCCGCACACACGTGGAAACAGAGCCCAGGTTTAAGAGGGCCAGGCCGGACTCCTCAGCCCAGGCCTCTACCGACCGACCCCGCCCGTTCGTGTAGCGGGAACCCCAAGCCTCGTTCCAGGCATTGAAGTCCCCGCAAACGACCACGGGGAGGTCCCTAAACCCAACGACGACGTTTTTCAGCTCCATAAGGGAGATGTGGAGATCGCCGAGAGATCTGTTCGGGGACAGGTAGACGCCTACCACTGCAATGTCCCCGAACCGTGCTGCCACGCAACCTCGTCCCCTCGTGACGCGCTCGAGGGGCGGAGTACCGGCGGCGGTCGACCTAATTAAAGTCACCGAGCCGTCCAGGTCCTGAACCCAGTCTCCACTGGGCAAGACATAGTACGGCTCGGAGACTATGGCGACATTGATCGACCACTGCGCCATGCTCTGGAGCAACAGATCCTGAGCGGGGGCGCAGTGGTTGATGTTCGCCTGGAGGAGACGTAATGGAGCTGTTATTGACATTCCATTACGATCTCCTCCTGAGCCCCTCGTGGAGGCACTGCCGCGGCGGTTGTGGCGGCGATAGCGGCGGCGGCTACGGAGGCGGCTGCGGCGGTGAGGACGTCACCAGGGATGGGCCGGACCCTGTTCTTCACCTTGGTGGGGGGGTCGCAGGACCTGCAACCAGCCTGGTGGTCCGCCTTTTGGCCTGCCGCCGCACATGCGTAGCAGTGCGGCGACTCACGGCATTCGGCGACCTTGTGACCAGGCTGACCGCATTTGAAGCAGCGGTCACTGCGGTCCACCTCCGCGGCGCAAAAGGCCCCCGCATGATGTCCCACGCGGCAGCGGTAGCACCGCAGAGGTCTGGGCTCCAGCAATCTCACCTGGGCGGAGACCCAGCCCACCAGAAGCCTTCGGCCCTCCCCGGTGATGGTTTTGGCCGCCGTCACGGGGCAGCTGACCGTTACGGCTCGCATGCCCGTGCCATCAGTGCGGATGGTGCCCGCCCGAACCTGCTCGGCTGTGCACCCTCCCGCACCGACGATGGCGGCCACCACCTCGTCGACCCCAACGGAGTCGTCCAAGCCCATGATGCGCATCTCGATGCACTTCGTGGGCCTGGACACTCGGGCCTCCTCCGCGTCCAGGGACTCCCTGAGCCTCTTGGCCAGGGCGTCTGCCGCTGGGCCACTGGACGCGCCAGGGACCTCCAACATTTGGGCACCGGTTACGGTGCGCCGCATGCGGAAGCCCTCAGAGGCTCCGAGCTCCTTTAAGTGGGGCAGCACCGCCCGCCTCGCCTTGTCCATGACGGACTTGTACGTCACGCCCCTTTTCTCCGCTTCAGGCTGTAGCGTGATAACTACAGCCTCGGATTTAGGGGCACGAAGTCTAGCCGCCATGGCTCGCTTTTTTCGTTGCCGCCGCCGCTCGCGCTTTTTGGCAGCCCTGGCCGCTTTGCCCGCCTTCCTCTTGGCACCGACCACCGTCCACTCGGTGTCAGCTGAGGGCTCTGCAGGCGGGTGAGGCGGCCTGGTAGCCGCCCCAGCAGGGCGTCTTGACGGTTTAGCGGGGGGTAGCGCCGCCTTGCACTTCGGGGGAGGAACAGTCCCTCCCTGCCGCCGCTGCTGCTGCTTGGCCGCCGGGGCTGGCCTCGCAGACTCCGACGCCACGGCCCCGCGCCCGGCTTTCCCCGACGGGCCCGCCTTGGGCGCAGTAGCCTTGGCTGCGGTTGCGGCGGCATACGTTGCCGCCCTCTTCGGTCCGGAGGTCGCGAGTGGGGGGCGCAGCACAATGCCCTCCAGGACAGAAAGCTGCCTCTGCACCCCCTCCTCGAATCGCTGCTGCTGCTGCTGGTGCTGCCGCTGGAAGGAACCCAGCTCCTGCCGCAGCAGGGTCAGCACCTCATTCTCCGGTCGGGGAAGGGGCTGAGACTCGCCTTGCCCCCGCTTGCATCCCCTTTCTGGGGCCATCACGACGGGTCCACCTCCCTGGCGCTCGGCCAGGTCCGCCTCGAGCCGCTCAATCCTTCTGTTGAAGGGTTTTATGAGCGGCTCGAAGACAATCGCCAGAGCATCCGTGACGGCGACTGTCCCCTCGGAGATGGCTCTTCCCTTGGTGTAACATTTATAGGTACTGTTAATTCATACTTTATAAAAAGCTAATAATATTTATCGATGGATGGCGTAAAAATTATAAAGTTATAAAAATAAATATACATAAAACTAAAGTTACAAAGTGAGTAAAACATTTCCAGTCAAAATAGATAGAAACAATCAGCATGAAAATGTGAAAAGAAACAAGAACAACTACTTAAATACTCGCAGTTTCTTAACGTAATAGAAAAACCTATTTCTTAACTAGATTGTTACAAATGTTGCGGTAAAACAGTATTAGTGTTTTGTGAACTGAGTTTGAAACTGCTGCACCAATGTTTAGGTAACAATGTGCAACATGCAGTAGAAACCATTGTTTCAATATTAATGTAAAATTGGTTTTCTTCCTAATTATTGCTTTATCAGTAAAAGTTTTTCTTTTCTTTTTAAAGTAAACTTGCAAGTGTACGTTTATAAGTTTAGTTCAGTTCTCTGTTACATTTTGTTATTTTTTTTTTTTTGTGTTATAAGAACTCGTATATACTTTAGTTATTAGGTGTTTATGTTTAATCGCATCGTTATTTTACTATTTTTATGTTTTTTATTCCAAAATTCTCAATTAGATGTCATTTGAGTGTAAACTTACTACCTCAGCCATATTATCATACACAGAGTCCATGCATCGTTTTTTTTTTGTCTCAATTATTAGAGTCATCCGTATTTTTCTCATAAAGTTTAAAAAAACTTTTCTCTCGACATTTCCTCAATAAAAATAGATTACTTAATCAAGAAGACAGAGCTCTCTTTTTGATATATCAGTCTGTATTAGTCACATACTGTGGTTTTGTTATTTTATTTTTGTTCACACTTACCGAATTGCGAGTGGGTGGGCTCTTTAGAATCAAGGTTGTCTAAACTTAATCAAAATTCTATTGATGAAAGTAGATAATAGAGACTTTTGAACCGGATGGCTTATTTCTATACTCTTCCATATGTATATGCCAAGTTAATTAAAGAAACAATATTGTTGAAGCAATAAGATTAAACTAAATAAAATCTAGAGGAACAGTGTCCACTAAGTATGCTCAAATAGCTTGTCCTTTTTTTAAAACAAAGAATAAGGGGTAAATTGTAAATTCTGCACATACAAAACACACTGATTAAAGATTTGATGCAATAATATTCAAACCAAAAACTGATGATGATGATGATGTTTTTTATAGACCAGATTTTTTTTTAAAGAAATTAATAGTTTTTCACGATATATAAAATATAAAACCAAACCATAAGTTGAGCTAACAAATATGTATTACGACACACATGTGTGTTACAATGATGGTGAGAAAACAGACATTCAGTCGCGTTTAACTAGACTATATGTCGACAATAACTATGAATCATGACGTGAATTCAGACAGGCATACAATATTAGTAACGTTTACAACCATGCCAACCTAGTTATGTTCCCACATAATATTATAATAGGAACTTTGATATAAATTGCTTCACCATTTATTTCCGACGCCTACACATTTTACACTCATCCCTAACGGTTCGATAAATTACATTAAACATGACATCAGAATGACGATTCTATTGGATATTATCATTATCGCATAGTATTTGGTACTTTAGTGTGTGGGCAAATACACAAACAAACTTAATGTCAATGGCAATCCCATACTTGTAAGTTTTTATGATGATAGTGACGTACTACCTTAATCAATTCGTGTTCATTGAGTACAAGGTTCTATTTTAATATTTTGAATGGAAGTTATTTTTAAAAAAATAAACGAAGTTTTTTAGAAAAGCTTATACGTAAAGTCATTACAAACGTATATTACAAATACAAACGTATTCCGCGTAATAAACAAAGTGGTTAATTTACGACGTTAGGTTACGTGTTAGCAAAATGAAGAGGGACATTACCTAGAGTCAGTATTTTAAAGATAGATGTTTTTGTTTTTGATAAGAATCGAAATACCAATTCTAATAAATAAAGAACTATTAATATCTACATACACTCAGTATTATCATCAAGAACTGTGATTGAATGAATTCATAAATCGATGGTTATTAGCAAAACAATTGAATTTGCACAGTTACCTACATAATATACCGTAGTTTCTTAATGGAAACATAATATGTAAACATCATCATAATTAAGTGGAAGATAAAACTGTCTGTCGATAACAATGTGACGCCCATGTATGACACAACGCTGTTCAACTATTTTGTGTTACATAAGTTCTACGTCAATTAAAACTTGTTTAAACAAATGAACATCAATTTAGGTTCTATATTTGAACAGATTCTATTTTCCTGCTGCAAACGATCATTTCAATTTAGTACCTCTACTTGTCTCAATTGACAATTGTAAAGGCGAATGTTTCATATCAATTATTATCTTGTTTAGTTGATGAACTTAGATGTCTTTAATGAAACAGAAGTTGAAATTAAAATTCGTGAAAGTTAGTTTTAAAAAGATATCAACAATTTATAAAGTAGTAGATCATTTTGATTTATGAACAAGACGAGAACTAAATACGTATTTGGTGTCCTTGTAAAATTAGGTTATATTATCCATTAGTTTAACAGCATTAAGGAATCTAGCATTCTCAAACGAGGTAATATATGTATAAATATTGAAAGTTCTAGAAGATAAACCAAGATACTAAACAGTATATTTAGTTCATTTAATAGAATGTCCTCTTTGTGTGTTGCCCACTCATATTAACAGGAAATTCTGGTTTGGAATCATAAAGGAAACACTATAGCCCATATCATTGTTGGAAACACAAAAGCGTTAAAGTCGGATAATAGAGATAAAGAATTTTTGTGAAAGGTGCGAACAAGAAACAATGGCATATCCTTGGCTTAAGTTACTAAGTGAGAATCAACAAATAGCAGTCTATTGTTTTACTATTCGATTTGGCCATGCTTAATTAGGTGAAACTACTTAGTTTGAAATACAGAAACAACCATGACATCTTCTTATATTCTAACTTTTGAAGCATAGGTCCAGTTTTGTTTATAATTAGCGTTTCACATCAAGTTACGCAAAAACACGATGTCCATAAAAGGTCGCCACATAAATGCCAAATGGCCAAACTTAGCCAGAGAGATCTCAAACTGTATCTATTTTATTGTATTATCACTTGCTCGCTAACTACCATAGTGCCGTTTAATGGTCAGGCCCGCAGAACCATTGGTCAGTAAACTAATTTTATTGTTGGCTTCGCGATTGGTATTAGCTGTACCACAGTACGTACACTAGTTTCGAAAGCGCTTGCAACTATTTCTAATCTAGTTCGTATCTATTTTAATTACGTGCTGGGTACCAGAGCTCAGCATTCCAAAGACAAAATTGATCTCTATACAGTTCTCTATTGTCATTGTTACTTAGGTAGCTCAACATGTCTATCGCGTAAACGACCTCAAAACGGCATTCGACCTAGTCGAGCGTAATCTAACATAACTCAACTCGGATCGAAATCTAAACGCGAAAGTTTACGTTTCGTTACTCAATCGTCTTCAAAATATTTTGTGCTTTATTTTGTTGATGATAAAGTCCATAATTGTCTTCAGTAATCGGGGACACGTGCGGAATGGAGGTATTAATGGAGTAGGTTATCTACAACAAAGCATTCCAGCGCTTTACAATTCCGGCCGGTTTACTAGCGTGTTCGCTATCGTTCTTTTACTACAGCGCTTCATCGCTGCCGTTGCCTTTCGGCCCGCGATGACTCAAGCCTCGGTAAACAGTATGCGGGGCGATGAGTCACCGTTTTACACATTCGCGTATAGCGTTTGAGTAGTGTTGTCAGTCTACAGTTGGACTCGTCAAGTAACCGAACCGTCCTAGGCGTTATATTGCAGGGTTTACTGCCAAGCGCCTAGACTTAAAACATAATTGGCGAGATAAGCTACTAGTGTAACAAACATTTCGTGTACGTTGAACAAGAACAAGTTTGTGTGAAAGTGTAGGTCTAGTTTTGTAACCTGTGTGTGTGCGTGTCGGTAGTGAAACGGTCGATAAAGTTGGTGATCGTTCTGTGCTATTTGTGGATTCCTTACATACTTACTGTTGGATTTGATAGTGATAAGTTGGATTTATAATTTGACAATGCCGTCGAATAAGAAGCTGATTTCAAAAATGCGCCAGATCGCGCAGTGGATCTTGGTAGTGCATGTGGTGAGTTGCTCATTCAATTCATTCAGTTTGTACTTTACGTTATCTAATGTTTGGAGTAAGATGAACTAGAGACTAGCAATGTTTAATTGTTTGATATTCTTAGTGACAATAGGAATCTTTGAAGTAAATACAAGAAGCCAAGTATAATATGCTATTGATGCAGGTACGCATGAGATGTCGTACTTCCATTCAAATTTACAACTAGAAGATTCCAATGTAAACACATAATTTGCTCAAGTGTTCAAGGAGAAATAAACTAAAATCGAGACAGTAGTAAGTAAATATTGATTAGGAGCCTCCAGGCGATCCCGGGGGTTGACTTAACTCAGTTACAAGTTCAGAGAGCAAAGTTTTCTCCTCGATACGAGGAGCACAATCTTTTCTCTTTTCAAATGCGAAAATAAAATCCTAATAAAATACCATAAAACTTCTGCAAAGTCGGAAACGTTGAGTCAGGATGAGATTAAAAGGAACAGACAATACACAAAGGATAAATCGTTCTCCATTGTTGACAAGTAACGAATCTAGCACTCAAAGAAACTTCATTTATCACAGCTATGTTTTAGTCGTGTCGTTCTCAATGAGCAGCATTGTCAATTACAAAAGATTTATCACTAGATCGCCACTCCATCCGGTTTGCTGGAACTTAGTTATGGGCCATATTAAAATTTTCTCGCGTTACAAAAGCTTAAGCTTTGACAGATGAACAACATTTACAAAAGAAATAAATCTGATCTATGTCCCTTTTCGTTGTCACAATGACGACCATAAAGGACTATTCAACCAAGTTTTTTAGTTCAACAAAAACTTGTCATGCTCTTTGTATTTATCTCTGCAAAGCTATTGAAGCAACGAGGAAATATAAAAGAAGCATTCAATCAAAAATCTCATCAGATTTTCGTAATAATCAGCTTCAATCTTTATCATTATTTGCACAGCTGATTTTCAAGAATGCTCAGAGTACGATGACCTTTTAGAAGAGGTGTTGAAAATTTCTTCCATAATTGCTCCCTTCATTGAAACACTCGTAAGGGTCTACTTAAAGGGAACCCCGGCCCTTTGGGTGACTCGGACTCGCAACTTAGTAATTAAGCTTATTTCCTTTGCTTGTTTTGTCGTTTCCGACAGTGTGCTCTGTCTAGTCAAACATGCAACAGAAGTACTTGCTACAATATAGAACATTTGAAAACAGAAAAGCAATTCCAGTTTAGAGACTTCATTATTATAATATCTTTCTCATGGTGCCAAAGTAAACATTATTATTATGACTCGTTGACTAGACATGTCACAGACGCAGGGCTTTGCACCAATATCAAATTGAAATGCGTAGTCAAAGCCCATGAAAATGAAAAAAATAAAAGACTGTCTGTTTAATTCAGCTATATGGGACCTGTTTGCGGTCTCTGGTTTGCTGAACGTGACCAGACAGCAGCTGGCGGCGGCCTAGGCATGACCGTGCCAATTGCCGGCCGGCAAATGCAATTCCACCTAACGAATTCTTATGTTGTTCTGTTTTATATTGCAATGCAATCTGTTCTGTTTGCACATCTGCGCAAAGCAAAGGGCAAATACCAGGGACTTTTAGATAAATCCTCAATTTCATATCAGCACGTTCCATCGCAACAAGAAGATAATTTATTAAAATTGTTGTGTGTGAAGATTTTTACGTCGATAGTAAGTTGTTTGTCGTCATCATTTGTTATTGTAAACAAAACTGGCAATTGTAATGGTGACTCACGTTTGTCTTCAGACGCAGATGCTAAAAGCTTTGCTAATTAGTCACCACCTCTTTAATCCTTGCCTGCAAGGATGTGAGAAAAAGTACTAGTTGTTTTTGTGTGAACAATACATTAACATCTATAATGATTACCACTATTTTTACAAGTCATGCAAGGTTTTACATACAAATATGGACTGAGTAGGTACACCAATTGAAAAATAATGCTTCTAGAAGCTCCTAGATCTACTTCATGACATCAACCGCGTATAGAATCCTCCTGAACTCATTGTTTTTATTACTATGTAGGCAGTTGTTTGGTTAAACAAGCCTTATTTGTTAATCGATTGATTCACCATCTAAAAACATTAGTGGGTGCGGAAAAAATTCACGAAAAAATGTATAGCTATGATCGCGCATTACCATATTAAAGTCACGCGACACCGCGCTATTTTAGTTCGGGATCCCAGGAGGCGTGTCTCCGATATTAATACATCGGGCCGGGCCGGTGACTCATCTGGCCGTCTGAAAGCTCCGTCTTGTCCCACATCCTTCATACTGTTTGTATTACTCATACTGGGTGAACCCGGAATCGTTTATATGGACGACTTCGCCGGTATCTAGAGCTTGTTTATTATTAACGCTATTGTCCAAGACAAATTATACAATTGCGAAGGCAAATTCAAACAAGAAGGAATCCCCGACGTTGCCAACACATTCTCAAACATCTCGGTCAGATATAAAAAAGACTAGGAGATTTTTATCATCTGGCTGGCAGAAGAACTTTTAAGGTCGCAATGAGTCACAGCTAAGGACGTCGGTCGCATGTGCTTTAGAAATATATGCGCATTTATTTTAGATCCTGGATTCCACAAGGCTTACCCAATGTTTCCTAGAAATAATTTTATTTCTAGCAATAAAATGTTTATAATAGTCTCCTCAGTGATCGATTGTGTTAGACGTAAAATAGTCATCTTGTTTCATTTCCTTATTTACTCTTTGTCCTATTCGTAACTGGATCTCAATCAAGGCCGGTTTTGTTTATCTTATTTCGACTTCCTTCCTTAGATTACTATTTGTTTTATGTGATAGACATTGCCGTTCCCTAATTTGCATTTTCTCTTTGAATTGAGATTGGCAAGACCTGTTGCCAATTTATTTAATTCAAATGTACGATTTGTTTTTATTATGCGGTGAATCAGGGAATTGAAGGTTAATTCGTTGTTTGGGCTTTGCCGATGTTTGATTAGACTTTACCTTTTCTTCGAAATCCCCACCTTATTTTGGTTACATTAGTTACTTCAATAACACTTTCGTCCGTTAATCGACTTACAAAATCTGCCCCTCAATGTAGCAATAAAGTAATTATAATGGTAATAGTACAGTCACTGCTACCGTTTTACCTACCTACATATACGTTTTACGAGTGGCCAGGAAGTGAGCTGTTGACTACTCTACCCCCATTATACGATACAATTGATGAATGGCCAGACGCGAGCATGTGTGTTGAGCAGAATTCAATTTGATCCCTTTCAGAGTTAACCCTTACGCTTGAATGGCGGTATTGATTTGAATCTGTAAATAAAATGCTGAGGGGACGTGCTTTTTTATTGACCATATTTAAAAAAAATATTTAGATGAGTGTAATAATTTTGTTAATAAAATATTAGAAATAGTATAGTTTTGATCTTGCGTTTCTTGAATATATCTTTGAAAACTTATGCAGATTAGATAAGACTATGTGGATAAGATAAATTTGATGAGAAAGATTGATAAAAGAGTAAGGTCACAAGAAATTGAAGACAATTTCAACTCTTCTCAGTATAAAATACAAATAGAAACCCGTACTACACCAAACTGATAAAGAGCGTAGAAATCTCTGTAGACATCGCAAATCAAAACTGGAGGGTGGCACGGCCGACGTTTAATTATGTAAATAAATTTTCATGCATAGCAAGGAATCGTTAAACAATGCGCCAGATGAACCGAGCCTACCCTTCTATAGCCAAAGTTTAAAAGAGAACTGCCCCTCGGGCCAAAATGGATCACCCTTTTGTACTTTTTGACGGACTTACATCCAACTTTTGGACAGCATTCCATTTAGTATACACATATTATGTACCAGTACTATATTGCGTTATATATTTGCATGGTTTAAAGCGTTACAAATGCCATAAAAGTGTTGCGCAAACAGCGATTACGTAAAGTACGACGTGCGTACGGTGAACTGTTTACGTAAATAACTCTCGGTTCAGTTGGAATCCATCTGAGCTGTTACTAATTTAATCCTTAATGAGAAGTACGACAGACCCTCCATGTCCGGAGGCGCGGAAGCGGGTCTCATCACTGTCTCTAATGGCCTGAAACCACCCCCGGGTTAAACAGATATCATCTTATAAACAGATTCGAAAAATGAAAACATGCTATACCGTCTGAATTGTTCTCCCATTATTTTTTGGTACCTACGTGAAAATTTTAATTGCGAAGTTTTTATGAAGTGATTTAGCAAGATCCAGAGACTTTTACGTAGTTTTACGTCGGTATATGCAATAGAGATTTTTTTATGGGAGGTAAAATCATCCAATGACAAATCCCGCCCTTGGGTGGGGCGGGAAATAGTGTCAAACTCTTACTGACTAAAAACCTACCCTGCTCCATTCATTGCCTTCGTCCCAGGGCTCCGGTTGACATTTTCACATAACCTTTGGTCACAGTAGGCTTCGGCCCTGCTGGGCCCTTACATATGCAATAGAGGTACATAATCTACAATGTGCACGTTTTATTCTAATATTATTGTCTGTCGTATTCATTTTATATGTTACGTGCAACATGCTATTTTTTGCTACCCTTTCAGACATGGCTCGATCAAATAAAAGCAACAAACATCCCAGCAATGCGCTATAAAAATTTGTCTTCGCACGAACTAAATTTGGCAGCGTCCCCTGAAATGTTATCACCTCATAGTATCGTCTATGCACACAATATCTCATAATATTCTTTATATCCGTCCCCATAAACAGAAACGGGTCGTGGTAATGACGCCCCGTTGAGGGGAGAGGACGTCTAACCGGCCGTTACGGTCGCTGAATATGTGACCGCTGCATTTTATTACCACTTTACTCTGCCACATAATCGACCTTCATGATGAAGGGCTTCTTTCAGACTAATAGTCGGTTGGTATGCATTGGCCCTTGTCCTACATGGCCGATTCCCGCTTTTGTAGGTTTAATTGTTCAATAAATTCCCGTTTATTTACTAATGGGGCAATTTGCACCATACCATCATCATATTGTAAATGAATTTGTTTATTCATGTGCAATTCCTCATTGTTCCAGGTTGAGTTCATAGAAGCATACTGCACACCTCGCGACACAGCCCGCCGCTCACCACAACGCAGCCGGCGCTCCCGAGAGCAGCGCCGCTCCCCCGAAGCCACCAGATGGCGCTACGAGTCCCGTCGCACAAACTACGACTTTGACTCGTGTCGGAAACCGTACGAGTACGAGAGTCGTAGGTACTACGGACGGGAATTTGACGGGGATTCGGGAAGACGAGCGGAGTTTGACGCGGGGTCAGCAAGGCGTCGAGCTGATTACGAGTCCGCAAGGAGGACCGACTTTGATTTATCTGCGCCTAGTGTGTCTAGGCGAAGCCCTGAGAGTGCCCCTGAAGGCTCAGTAGAATCTCCGCCAGAACCGGCCCCGTCTGCGCCATTGAGGCACGAGAGACAGACCAGACACAGATCCCAACCATACTACGAATCTGGTAAGTTGATAAACATTTAAACAAACACCGCATTAAAACATTTTTTTTAATAATGATAAGTCAAAGAGTCGAGGAAACAATGACAAGCCAAATGATAACATAGATGAATCACGTAAAGTACAACAATAGTATTTTTTTGATAAGGCCAATTTATGCCTATTTGGTTCATCTACTTACGTATTTGTATCAAAAAAATGAAGTGGAGAGTTGATTAGATTAGCTGGAATAGATTGCTGGTATTCTTCGAAGGGAATTTTGTTGAAATATTGTAGACAGCACATAGGGATTAAGAACAATTCCATTTTTGTTATTAAAAATGTGTTTTATGAAATAGATAACGAAACTACTGAGTACTAAATAAAAAAGAAATATGAAGCTTTACTTCCGTTTATTTCAGCAATGCTTAACAATGTAGCTATATCAAACAAATCGGCATTTCAATGTTACCAATTGATTGTAAAAACATCCTTGAAATAACACAACATAATTCGGATTACATTCAAATCAGCATTTTTGCTTACAGAATTTTTTATTCTGCTAAGAAACAGATTTCCAAATATTTTTGACTGCAATATTTAGAATTCAAGGCAAGATTCTTGCTCGGAGAGCTTCAGAACATAATTTTTCAAATTACGAGTAAATATAAACTTGGTTGGCAAGAAGAAGTCACTGAAAGAAGAAAACTTGACGTTAAATAGCTAGCTGGTTTCCTTAAAACAACAACATTTTGCGCGTCATTGTCCTGTATACGAGGAAGCTCTTACTTTTTGAGAACATCCTCATCTAGGACGGCCGGGACAAAGGGTCCATTCTTCCAGTGCAACAATCGTGGTAGACTCTAGTTAGGCCATTGTCTTCACTGTGGTTAGAGATATATACTCCAGCCTTTATTAAAAAAACCGTCTCCTCAGATTTAAAAGATGGCATCTTTGTTCCACACTCTTGGTAATTAGGTCAGTTTAATCTAGTACAAGTATCTACTGGTATGTGATAATGGCGTACAATAAATAACCGTCTGGTTGGATACTTTCCAGAATTTAAGAGTAAAATATCGCTGTAATCATAATCGAAATAATAGCTGTAAAGTAATTTTGGTTAATGGTTTTGTTAGAATGTTGTACAATTACATTGATATGATGTTCTGTAATATCACGAAAAGCATTAAAACCTCTGCCCTATTTCTCTTCGATGGCGTAATGAAATATTCTGTTTATTTGTAACACAATGCCTTTGCGTGCGACTAAGCCTTTGCATCAAACGTCTACGTTATAGGCAAATGCAAGTACCAAGTATTAATTACGCGATTGCAGTTCTTTTTTATCATCCAGGGACTTTCATTCGCTAATATCAGCTAGTATTGAAGCAACAATAGCAAGTTTTAATCAGCCCTTTTGTCGTTTGTCCGTCCGTCTAGACACGGCTGAAAAAATGTCCGGGATTTTATAATAATGGTATGTTCGTGGATAGATTATTTTTTATTCATTATTCAAAGCCTTTACTGCTCTAAACTAGCGATAGTTGTATTCGAAAGGATTTAGATTGATAATCTAAATTCAAGGGATAATTTCAAGGGTTCCAAAAGTTTTCATGTCTATAGAGTGTAGAATCGAATGAAAATCTATAAGTGCGCTGCGTCCAAGTCGATTACCTTTAACCTTTCACTGCCAACGCGCTTCAGAAAGACATTTAACACGTTAATCGCGGCAATTTAACAAATTTCGAGTCGCGCAGCCTGGTCATCCACGCGGAAAAGTAATTACGTCACGTAATGACGTCACTTTCCCTCCCATCTGCACTCTCCACGTCGCTAATAGACAATTTGCACAGTTTTTGACGCCGTTTTGTTCAATCGACGCAACGTGTTGAACGTATTTGGACTTCTCTTATATTTGATGACGGCAATTTCGCTCGCTATTGTGTTTATGACAATGTGTTTCAATAAAAAAACAAGTTACATAAAAAACTGTGTGAATAAAAGTGTTATTTAAGAAGATTGTAAAACCCTTATAGAATAACTTGACGACAGCAAGTTAATAAAACATAACAATATGAAACTCAGTATCACAATAAAAAGTAAAAAAATAAAAATACAAAGAGCAATGCTCTACAGAATAATCTAAATGAGGCAACGGAAAATACGGTATTAAAACAAAGAGGCGTAGACCTTGTTCTAGGGAGAGCATTAAAAAAAGTTTATTATAAAATGGCATACTAGAACCGCCTACGATTCGTTAGTTCTTTCCTATCGTCGTGGCTTTTAAATTCCAGACTTTTATGTTCATGATGCATTCAGAAGGATTCTTTTGTTACCCGAAGCAAGGAATACTTACTCGTTAGAGTATTTCGTCGTGCCTTTGAAATTACATTAGCTGTGCGTGTAGGCACGTGTGTGAGGGGTTTAACGTATTCATTAACTAAGGTAATAGTCCTTCAGATCTGATTGAAATGGAAATGAATAACTTTGAAAAACGAGGGAGAAATGTCAATGAGTGTTATTTCATTTGCGTCGTAAATCTCAGTGTGTACCCATAGCTAATAATGAAATTGCTCTTGCTGAATGTAAATAGTGATAAGCACATAGTGTAGTAATAATTTCTTATCAGGTTTGCTTTGATAATGTATCACGGAGACAAAATATGAAATTTTGAATTTTCAAAGCAGATAAATTCCAGAATTTTACAGTGGGGTACTTTAACTAATGACGAGACAAAACAGTTAAATAAATATTTCAAATATCCTCAAAACAGAACGTTTGTCAAAAGCACCCTTTGCCCTTTCATTTCACCCTTTCGAGGGCAAATAACAACTACTGGCAACGATGTCTAATTTATAACCATAGAAATCCGACAATAGCATTCCTTACGAAGTCCGTATACCAGCATCAATGAATTTATGAACATGCTTTTAGGTTTAAAAAGATTTTATAAACTTTTCACGTTCTTGAAAAAAATGCTTTTCAATTCTTAACAATTGGTTGCATTCTTGAGGGGATGTCGATTCACAATCCGGACGTTGGGGTTTAAACGACATCACTTGAGACAAGCTGAGCTACATCAGAAATAGGAGAAAAATTGTAAATCCGCGTCTGGCTCGTTACCAACTTTAGTTTATCTTTTAAAGCTACTCCAATGTCACTTGAATAAAAAGCAAAAATGCATATGCTTTTTAAATCGTTTTCACAAGTATGTAAATCGATAACTTAAATCTTCATATAATATGTTTGTTTTGTTACAGAATCATCATCAGAGGATCGATCGACATCTTCAGAAGGCGAGGAAGACGAATTCGGCGAATTTGATCCATTCGCCACAGCACCTTCTCTACATTCCCCAGACAGTGGACGTTCAGATCCGCGATACGCTAACGCGCCACGTAGAAACCCAAGTCCTTACTACTACGGAGATTTGTTCAAAACACCTCAACAGCAACAAGCCCCGTCGGCTCCTACTATCTCTACAACATCATCTTCTCGTGGCCCACGATACAGGAAGTCGGCCAGTCTAGACGCACCTCACGTTGCTCCCAGACCGAATCTACCCAAAAGATTCTCTGTTGCTGAAGATGGTTTCCGTGAGCTAGAGCGGTCATCATCTTCGTCTGGTGAGAGCGCGTGGATGCCGCCGAGGCGTCGCGGGCGCGACGCGGCCGGCTGCGTGTGCGCCGCGCCCGAAGATGTAGAGGAGCGTCAGCCTTCTCGCAGCGTCTTTTACGTGCCGGCGCCACTGCCCCGCTGGCCGCAAGAAATGACCACCAGACAGATTTACGAAACAGCGTTCGACTGCAAAATTGCACGATCGGATGATGACTTGGATGACTTCGACAGGGTTAGCAACCACCCTGCTCTTTTGCAAGCCGAGGACCGCAAAGTTATTTCGTCCGCGTCATCCGCTTTTGAAGCCGTTGAACGTAGTGAACCAGACTACAAAGGTCGCCGCAAGGTGACTATGAAGACAGACAGTGTCCGACGCTCCAAAATCCCTACAATTCGTCAAAAAAGGGAGAATGAGAGCAACGCATGTGCCTTGTCAGAGGAATTGGAAAAGGTTCACATTGAGGAAGACGGACGCACAGCCTCGACGTCTCAACTTCCACTTCGCGGTTATACTCCTTCGCCCCCATCAACAGCACCTTTGCCAACCAAATTTCAACAGAAAGACGGCTCTGCCATGAATAGTATTAAAAGCGCTCCGAATCTGCCTCAGTCGCAACCTGCACACCCTCGTCTTAAAGACTTAAGGTTGCCAGTAAAGTCCTTGCGCGCTCGGGATACACCCACGAGTAGCGATGCTAGCATGGCTGACGTGAAGGGTTCAGTGTCCACTGAACTAGATCTAGGACAACGTCTGAGGGATTCGAGTCGCGAATCACGCGATGGTGATGATGAAGGAGGGCAATCAAAAGACGGTATTTTTTTAGAGATTAAGGGTCGGCCCACTTCCGATTCTGACACACCTGAAATGAATCGGTACACGGGGCCAAAGGGGGTCGGCCCTATAATGGAATTTAAAGGAAGGCCTGGAGTAATTCGTCCACGTCGCAAGTACTCTAGTACAGAAAGTATGGCCACAAGCAGCAGCGGAGGCAGCATGGAGTCACTGCGCAGTAGTAATAGTGAAGGAGACAGAAGTAGTAGTAGTTCAGAAAGTCGTCATTCGTCTTCGCTAAGTTCACACAGCTCTGATTCAGGAAATGTGCCTTTTACAAAGTCACATCATCATATGCAGCTGTCGGGGTTTGGGCACCATCCAGCTAAGTTGCATATTCTAAGCCCCATTTCTGATAAATCTTCACAAGAACAAGCATCAGAAACATCTGATAATAACAAAAATAACAACTCTCAGAAAGTATCTCCTGAAGACTGTGAAACAGGTAATACGATGCAAACGACTGTGGAAATTGTTGCCAAACCTAAACGACGTGCGTTACAAAACAGGAATCTTTTAAACCTTACATTTAGACATTCAACAACGGGTGATTCTGAAATTCAAGGCTCTGACAGTGGAATTTCAATCCACTCGAGAGAAGGCGTTGACTCAAGAAACGCTTTCATTAATTTCAAGAACAGTAATACTGAAGAGGAACGTAAAGATGATGACGTTGATCTATCTGATCTTCCTTTCGACATGCCCAAGTTGAGGAGACGACGGGCTGAAGCCGAAGCCGACTTGCGGTCCTTGCCATTTGACATGCCTAAATTACGCCGAAAGTTACGCGGGCAGTCATTACAGCTGAATAACGACTTCGGAGGGGCCATCTCAAATGCCTCTTCCAGCCAAAGCGTGCAAGACTTCAATGAAGGTTGGTATTATTATATTTCTTTAAAATATTTCCATTAACTAATAAATCAAAATATTGAATCACTTAAGAACTCTCCAATTCTCTACAATAATTCTATCACGTCAAAATGGTTTACATGTCAATCTTATGAGAAAGAAGTATACTCGAAGGGTCTGTCGACTCAAATTGTTGGTTCTTTCTAACTCAAAGCGACCGCTACCACATTATGCCGATTAAGACGTATGACTTCGGATTGCTCTACACGAAATTCTCTGGTCCAACGCCCATCCAATATTTAATTTGCTTGAGTGCTTTTTTCGGGAACTTTTTCCTGTACATGTTGGGAGCAATTTGTAACCGTTCAGTTGAGTTAGGAGTTCGTTTCGCCGAGAATTGCGTGTGGTTTGACGTAATACGAGTAAGTGGTGGCGTCTTAGATTCAATCAATGCTAAGAACTAAAGTTTAGTCACTTGACAGATTTCCTTATTCAATGTTATTTCTTGCTTTCAGGAAACAAACACAAACCGAATTTGAAATTGAATTTTGACAGCGGCAGCGGTGGTTCTGGCAGTTCTAAGGGATTGCGTTTGAATTTGGGACCTATTGCTCCACCTCGAGATTTGGTAGACGCTTCCCTTCCACTAGACCGACAAGGGTGAGTTGATTTCTTTGCAATACCACATAAACCAAAATGAATAAAAATATTTGACAGTAAGAGGGGAATCATTAATTGCAGACAATAATTAGTATTTTTTTTTATTGACTACAGGTGGTACCATGGGACCTTATCGCGCGTTGAAGCTGAAAGTCTGCTGAGGGATGCGGATGAGGGCGCCTTTTTGGTTCGAAACAGTGAATCGGCCAAACACGACTATTCGCTAAGTTTGAAGTGAGTATACACTATCACTTAGCGCATCTTATTAGTCATGTTGTTTATTACCAATATCATATGCCTACATCTTTGGAATATTTTAAACACAGCTTTGCTAATCTTGGTTTTTTCCTTGCTTTGCAGATCTACACGTGGTTTTATGCACATGCGTATTTGCCGTGCTACAGACGGCTACACTTTGGGCGGTGCTGCCACAGCATTCCCTACTGTGCCAGCTCTGATGCGACACTACGTCACTGCCCAGAGGCTTCCAGTTCGAGGTGCGGAACACATGGCACTGTCCACACCTTTGCCAGCCGTCCTACTATGAACACCTCATCAGGAAAGATGGGTTTTATAATTTTGAGTGAACCTCGGTCAGTCGATCGGTCGGTTCGAAGTTTGGAAAGGTGTACATAAACAGCGATCGGAAATCCAAGGTGTGATTATTTTTTGTTTAGATTGCTGAAGAAAGCACAAGTGAAGGAGTTACTTATCGTATTTGTATAGCTTTAGGAACCCAGTGAATAATACCAAAGAGTTAGGATTCAATGATTTTTGCTAATGAACTGGCTTACATTTATTTGTATACGCTCAGGTAGCAGTGTAATTTATGCTAGTCCAGAATATCGCAGCCACATATATAAAATGTAATATTATTTATTCGCATATAATCATTTTCACATTTAAATGTATATTGTGTGTAACAAAATAGGTACTTATGTTGTCTTGCTTCGTATTACTCATTGATCGTTTATCTTATGCATTGATACCATATATCTTTTATTAATCAGTGTTATCTGTATGTATATTGTACGTTTGTTTGATATTGACGCAAACGATGATATTAGGTAGTTATATTGTGTGATAATTCGCTTTGCAAACAATTTGCGGTGAATCATCAAAACATATAATGACATCTGTATTCATTTGCAAAAACATGGCCTAAGCAATAGACTAGGAACGTAATTACTTATCTGTCTTGTCATGGATAAAGACGTCAAACTTGTGGAAGATTTTGAATTAACCATAAACTATAGAACTCCACCAGCAACTACCTAATTGCGTAAGTTTGAAGATGAAGGATTTTTTTATTCGCTATTACAATGACTGTCATATTATGAAGATACTTAATTTTATTACTGTAATAGGAAAAATCGCTTTATTGCAGTCATGATTTAGAACGATATTGCCATACGAAAATCACGTAGATACAGGTGTGAAGAATCAAGTCTGAATATAAATTTGTTTTAACAATAAGTGACTCACTATAAAAACATTCAACTTTATATTAAAAGCGCGTAAACTGCTTACGCAAACTATAAAATGTATTCAGTGAAGGTTAAAAACAAATGATTGCAAACCGTGGAATATTTATGTAGCAAACATGAAATAGGTGGGTACAGTTGTCACATTGATGAGTACATATAAATAGGACCTTGATGTTATAGATACAAGGTTGAATTTAGTAGAGATTGCAATAGCATGAGTCATAAGCACGTGGGTCGAATAGACAAGAAAATAATATCGATTTAGTACAAAACTGTACGGAGTAGACTTGATGTCAGTTGGAACTTTTATACAATGTATGTCAAACATAGTAGATATAGTAATAATTATTTATATCGGAACCTCAAGTGTGTAAATTTCTCGTTTGCACACAAATTTCATGAATATCGTCAGGCGATTAAACATGTAGTTGAAATAAAAGAAGCAAATACACTTGAGGCACAAAACATTGGCCAACAGGAAACGATATTAAATAGAAATAAATTTTGATATAGCTTTCATACTATAGTGAAGTCTTAAGCTAATCATGATAATAATGGCACATAACAGAATAATATAAGATCATAGATGAAGATTGCACATGTTATGTAACTTTCACATGATGACTTATTTATATTTTTTGTTAAAATTAGAATTTAAGTAGAGTAACGGGATGGATAACGGGGCCCTCAATAATGGATAGATTTAGTTCCTCTTCATAGTTTTATATCACTTGGTATTTTTACAACGACATTCATTGACGGCCAGTGATATACTCAATGAAAGGTGTAGCAGCTATTTAATAGATTCTTCTGTGATTTTGTGTTTAATACAATAAAAGCCAAAAAAATGTTGTGTATTATGAATTAAGTTCATCGTATTTATTGTGTAACGCATATTCATGCTTTATGTTCATATTTGTCTAATAATGTACAACAAGATCTCATGAAATATACTTCCTCTGAATGGTTCAGTTACCCTAGTGTTAATTTTGATTGATTTGTACCTGATTTTTTGAAAGAAACGTTGTTTGAGACTTAAAAATAAATTACGTTTTAACAGATTTATTTTGTTAATTAATTTAGTGATCATTAGAATAATATTAACCTAGATATGTATGGGAAGGAACGAATTTTTTGAATGTATGTGACATTTATAATTGTATGTAATTACTTAACCACCGCAGAGCAGCTTTTGCAAGCGTGCAACTAATTTTAATATAGAACTTAATATACCGTTTAATTGTAAGCAGTGGTACTTATTACATGAGAAAGGGAATCATTTGGGTCCAGAATCATCGTCACTGACGATTTTTAACATCTACATTTTGTAGAAAACATAATTTCTTAATTATCCGTCTCATGTATTTTGTACGAAGTATGATTATGTAGTAAACGCGTAATGGAAGGTAGGCTAAAGATATCGGATGAAATTCTTATATTTGGAAGTTTGAAAACGTGTCAAAATTTTTTTCATGAGCGATGTAGGTCCCTAAACGGAGTTAGGTAAAAATTATAGCTTATAGTAGTTACAATCAACTGTAATTTTAAAGGTGTAGTTTGAAATTGAAGACGAAATAAATTCCATAAAAATTAAATAATGCTTTTATTCATATCACCTTTACCTATTACCCCCAACACACACAATAAACAATAAAATAAAAATATACAATAACCAGTTAAATTATTTATCTAACGACCATGGGCTAAAATGTGTGCATATTGCATAAAATTTATCAAAATGACAAAACAGGACTAAAAATTCCCCGCAATTGTTAAAAAAGAGTTACTGTAGCCCTGGAAGGCAGAGTAACTGAAGAAACACGTATGGATTTTAGTCACTTAATGTCTGACACTATCTCTAGCTCTCCACTGGTTGGTAAAAGTGAACCCTGGGCCCCTGGAACGAAAGCGAAGAAGAAACAGCTCAGCCCAAGGGCGGGAGATATCATTGGATCTCCTGTCCCCATTTTCCCGATGATGAAAAAAGCTCTACCTAGAGTGAGAGGAGTTAACTGTAATAAAATCTCTTTTTTACATATTTTATGATAAAACAATACTAATTTGCAATCTGAGCAACATGTGTGGTGGCAGAAAATTATTCCAAGGAAACATACTCCTAGTGCAAAAAGTATTCTTTGCGCCATTCCAGGCCATGTTCTACCAGTGCACCAATTTCATCGAAACCCATTCAGCCGTTCAAGTGTGAAGACGTAACAAACATACAGACCACACTCGTAAACTTTCGCCTATAAAATGTTAGTGGGATATGATTTCGAGGGACTGTTAAATAGTAGACATGCAATTAAAAACCAAATAAAAATGAAAAATATTAATAGCCAAAGTCAATGAATCATATCTTGCTTCATTGATGTTTTGAAGTTTTGTCAATTTTAAGGATTGTACCTAAGCCTAAGCTTGCGAAAGTCATTTATCTAAATTAATTACATAATTAATTAATTAATCTATCTAATCTAATTTATTGATTGGATAGAGAAGTCGACATTTTCAAGCAGGCAATGAAACAACGCGAATACAGACCAACTGACAGCACATGCACCAATATTTTCACCTTACTTTTGTATCAGCGCCATCTATGTACGCAAGGAAATAATAAAAGAACATACACTAATTTTCGAAACTAGATGGCACTTTACTAGGTTTTGTTTCGAATATGAACGCCATCTACCAATTGGTTCGAAAACTATTTGATGCAGGGGTAACAAACAAAAGTAGAGCATCTGTGAGAAATTCTTAAAAAAACATACAGATGTCGTTACAACTAATGATCGAAATAAATTAAACTCTCCCTCTGCTTCAACTATATTTAACGTTGTTGTTCATAATATATCAAAATTCCTTGTATCTTTGAAGGCCAATATAACTGACTAATAAAAAACTGTTTGTTTGCCTGGATGAAAGGTATGTTACGTCCATTTCTGTATCTATCCCTATATTACGTGTTGCGAAATTTCAGTTGGTTGACTAGTTCAAGTGTGACAACAAACAAACTATCCAATTTTCGCATGTTTATAATCAGGAGAACCAAGGTTATCGGCATAGTCCAAAGAATCGTCAAACAGTGGCAGTGGGCAGGGCACATTCCTTGCAGTGGTGCTATTCTTTAAAAAAACGCAGCGCTGCCGCAACGACGAACATCCAAATAGGATACATTGAATTAGGAATCCAATGTACATTAGGTCGAAAATCCAATGTATCCTATATTTTGGTTGTACGTCGTTGAGGCAGCGCTGTATTTTCTTAGAGAATAGCACCGCTGAACAGATGGTCGATCGGCCCTGAAAGTTTTTGGAGTGGCGGCCGGTACCGGAAGATGCAGTTTTGAAAGACCTTCCACAAGGTGATGACTGTGACGGCTGCGGGAGTTCGATGGATGCGTAGAACTGGGTCGTTGTTGGGACATTTGGGAGGGGGGGGGAGGGCTATGTCTAACAGTCATCGTCTTTTGGTTGGAATGATGATGGTAGGAAAAAGACTATAGGATTGAAAAATCAGCCTTCAATACTTAATTGTTAAATTAGGAATTACCTACTTCAATGATAAAATGTTACTTTAATTTTCATTGCGTTTCATTTAAACACTTGGGTACGTATTTAGGATACACCGTTAAATTTTATTCGTTTTAATCATATTACTTAAAAAAACAATTTCGTACATGCGTAAATTAATTCAAGTTACAAAAAAAAGTACTTTATTTTTCATTTTTATTTTTACAAATCAATAGAGTTTCATGTACCGAATCAACCCTACGCGGGAATAAAACGACCAAAATTTAACGGTGTATATTTTCTAGAAAAAATTCTCCATCAGGTGGTCATTTCAGGTGGACCTGCAGTCTAGAACTAGTTTATCTATAATATAAAAATGAATCGCAAAATGTGTTGGTAAGCGCATAACTCAACAACGCCTGGACCAATTTGGCCAAATCTTTTTTTAAAATGTTCGTTGATGTTCAAGGATGGTTTTTACGGCGAGAAAAATAGAGTAGGGTAGAGTAGGGTAGAGTAGGGTAGAGTAGGGTAGAGTAGGGTAGAGTAGGGTAGAGTAGGGTAGAGTAGGGTAGAGTAGGGTAGAGTAGGGTAGATTAGGGTAGAGTAGGGTAGAGTAGGGTAGAGTAGGGTAGAGTAGGGTAGAGTAGGGTAGAGTAGGGTAGAGTAGGGTAGAGTAGGGTAGAGTAGGGTAGAGTAGGGTAGAGTAGGGTAGAGTAGGGTAGGGTAGAGTAGGGTAGATTTGGGTAGAGTAGGGTAGAGCGGGAGCGAAGCCGCGGGCAAAAGCTAGTAACAAATAAAAAAATGCATATGCCATATAAGTATGGAAGTGGAGACACGTGAAAAACTTCAATGATACAAATGATTTATTTTACCTTGTCTGTTTCTTCTTGATTATCTAGTAAATAGGATTTTTAAATCTGAATTGCATCCGATTTTACAGTCATTTATAAGAGTTATTGTATTATTGTCTCCCGATTTTAAATTGAGAAATTGAAATTGAGATTAATCAACTCTGATAAATAATAATCGAGTTTTGAAACAAGTACAAAGTGTAAAGAGGCAAAAATCTAAATTAATGAAATAGTACATAAGAGAAATTGCCACATCCCGTTCGCAGACAAAATTAGTGAGATATCCTTTTTGACCCTTTCGGACGGTTTCCGTCAGTTTTGAACCCAAAATCCATTAAGCATTCTAAAAGTTCCTGTTAAAGAACCTCAGCATTTACATAAATAGCGTCTTCATTGAATCATAATATTCACTTTAACTTATAAGACAAATCGCCGCACAAGGATTGAAATATCAAAAAATGTTTGTGGAATGGAAGACGTACGGCGAGTATCCATCTTTACGTTGTTGAAACCTCTACGGTCCGGACTAAGCGTTTCGCCTCGTCGTTTATACCGCGTACATCGAAGGACTGAAACAATTTGCCTGCTGCCGTCTTCCCATCTGATTATAATTTGGTTGTCTTCAAGGCTAGATTGAATAGGCTCTTAATAAATTAGTGCGCCTCACCATCAACGATTGGAACGATTGCATCACTGCTTACCATTAGGTGGGATCGCAGTCAAGCACTAGTTTATATCAAATAAAAAAAAATACAGGTTACAGAAAAGTTCAGAAAATGCTTATGTAAATGTAGATATATTAAAAGAAGAATTAACAATTCTTGACATCATATTTTCGTAGGTATATCATTTTAACTGAAAGACGTTCACTGCCAGCCTGCCTTCTCCAAGAGTTGCGCTGTTGACCAGCCCTCTGCTTAGTGCTTGAAATACCTTATGGTCCAACCAGCGTTTAGTAGCTCGACAAAGCTTTCCTTTAAGTGTCCACATTCACTTACCACGTAGCACATTCATCGGATTCCACTTACCACATAGCTCACCAGATCATCGGTTCACCTTGTAGCAGGCCACGATGCCCAGTCCTATACATTTCGCATCTGTGGTCACCGGTCCTCCTTGTAGGAGGCCTTCTAATGATGTGTCTTCTGTCACGCCTTCGCCACTCGTCACTTCAAAACCTTGTCATACTTGACATTATTATACATGTTTATTTCATATTGAACCCCACTCGAGTGTTTCTCTTTAAAAAAGGAACAATGTGAGACCCTGGTATATGTTCAAAATCCTTAAGTGCCTTTTTTCAAAGTACTCGACGCAGTAAAAATAAAGTGGGCAATTTGAGACATTTTTTCGGTGAAAAATAAAAAAAAAAACCAGGCATTTTTCCGGACAAGACCGGTCTTATTAAGCGCACTGTACAAATCTGCGGAGGACAGACAAATATCACGTCGTAACGGTCTGTTGACAAAGCTTTGCTATGAATGGGTCTATTCCAAATGTTTTACATGTCAGGTATCGTAAACCGATGTTTTGTTTTGCTTTTTACTTGTTTTTGTTTTTTTTATTTCCACAGTTGTGTGTAGTATTTTAATTTAGGGATTTTAAAAACATTTACTGTTAAACATATTGTAAATACTTACGAATTATTTATTTATTTGCCAGCAGCCTTACCGCATGAAAGTTGAAAATAAACCCAAAGGAAAATATAATATTCCTAACATAAAAGTATCTACCTATCCTACATCCAAGATACAAGTAGGTATCCTACATTCTAATCCAGAGCATTACTGTCAAAACAAATCTGCTGGTCAGTACATTTGAGTTCGCCTAACTGGTCAAAATGTACTGAACTTGGCTGATTTTTTTCACGATTTCAGGTTTGGTCCCATAGTAAAAGTTGTTTGTTATGACTACAATCACGTGTTTAAGTATCATTCACAAATTACCAGTCACCCTATATATAGGTATGCTAATAACAAATATAAAAGAGTTACCACAAACTTCATCATTACCTATCAAATGACGAATAAAACTTCAGCACTTAGGTTAAACTCTGTCTTATCTCTCTACCCTATCGAAGCATGCCAATTCGTAACTAATCTCAGTTGGAGATTAGGAAAGTTACCTAAGCAAGCCGGGCTTCTTAAAACGAAAGTTCAGCAAAGTTCACCTGGCTTTCCAAACTATCCTGTTTCTATTTCCAGAAGGTCGAAGTTTATGCGTGGTATAAGCACTTACGTAATATTGAATACCCGAAGGAATTACCCTTTTCTGAATATTATTAAGTTAACTTTGTTTATGATCGTTTATTTAAGGAGCGATGAAGATGAGAGTAACAAAAATTTTGTGTTTACCCTTTTTTTATTTATTTATTGGCCTATCAACAATTGTTATACTTTACGTTCAGAATATAGGTGCTGTGTGTGTTCAGAGTATATAAACCAAGTATATGATATAAAATATGCGTAAACAATAGAAAAAAAAATTACAATTATACCAGAGTTACGTAATTACAAATGTAGGTTAATGTTTAGTTATTTGAAGTGGACTTAGCGCTTAAGACCCTTTGTTGGCTTGGAGGCTACAGACCACGGTAGACTCCAAACTAACAAGGTATTATTGAAATTGATTGATTTTGTTTATTTATTTGGCTCACCAACAAAAGTAAAAAATTGGCTAATGTTAAAAATCTTTTTGCTGGTGGCATCATAATTTGGAAGTACCTTTTCTAGAGAGAGAATTGAGAGAGTCACATCAACATAACTATTGATGCGACCACAATTCTTTAGATACCTAATTGCTCCAGGGTTCGCAAAATTAGATTTTTTGTATTTTTTACCATTTGCAGTTCAGTATCGAACAGCAAAATAAAAAATAAAAACAAAAAAATTGAAATTAATTTGAGTATTTTTTCAGGTTCCAATCATCTAATGAGTTTTCTCACTCTTGGGCGAAACGCGTCGGCGGGTCAGACTTTTACTGTATAAAATCACACCTACGTTTTTTCAGTGGCTTTTTGCGTTCTAGGACTACGGGTTTCCCATTCAAAAGTTGACCCATGGTTTGTTCACATCTCTTTGAGAAGCGTGACCCTGGAGTACTTATTCATCAAGCGATACCTGTCGGTCTCGCTTTATATTTCTCATCGTTTTGATATGTGACTACTGGTAGATTCTATGTCACTTAATTTTTAATTTTTATTATTAATTCATCTATTTTAGACACAGCCCACACATTGATACATAATTTAAATTAAAAAAAAAACATTTATAATCAATATATAGGTTGATTGGTAATTAGTGAGCGATACTTAAACACGTGACTGTAGTCACGATAACAAACAACTTTTACTATGGGAACAAACCTGAAATCGCCAAAAAAATCTGCCAAATTCAGTATATTTTGACCAGTCAGGTGAACACAAATCTGACCAAGAGATTATTTTTTGCAATTTCAGGTTTGGTTCCATACAAAAAGTTTTTTGTTATCATGACTACAGTCACGTGTTTAATAATAATAATAATAATCCTTTTATTATCAGGCAACTAAGGCCCATAACACAAGTACACACATAATCTTACAAAATAATACACTAATAAAACTAAACTATAATATAACAAAACTAAACTATTGCACACGAAGTGACGGCGTCGTGTTCCGTTGCGAGGTCGGTATCTTTCCGCGAAATCGTCGATACACGACACCCTTCGGCCAAAACTCTCCCTTGAGGCAGGTCTCCATATGGTGAGTCGGTACCCGCACCACAAACGACTTGAAATTAGTGTTATGGCGCGGCTCTAACTGCACTAATTACAAGTCATCCTATATAACATTTATGTCCATAAATTCTCTGGATTCGTGAGTGGAATTTCCTGACGGAGTTTGTGTTCGTCGACCACATCATTTCCATCAGATGAGATAGCGGTCAAGAGCAAACCACAATAAAAAATATAACCTACTTATATTACACAAAATTGTATACAATTGTAATTATTGTGTATGTCACAGTGTATGTCAACACCATAATTACATTTATATTAATAATTCATACACGCAATGTCAAAGTTAATGATTTTTGTTCTATACCAATTTTGGTTACTCATCAGCAAATGGACCCAAAATATCTTCATTACCTAAATGATCGCGTGCGATTTCTTATGACCAGAAAGACTAATTACCAAAGCCACGCGTCAATCAATGGAATTGGTATCAGTTCGTGCCAGCTAAGTAGAAACCACTGGCGATCATTGTTTAAAAAGGATGGAATTCGATTGCTTGTGGTGAGAATAAAATTAGTTTTATAATGAGACAGTTTGTGAATGTTTTTGTGGTTTTCGTTCAATAAAGGCTTGCGTTTAATTACGATTTTGTGTACTGGTAAACGAAAATGTGGTTTGAGATCCACGCTAAAACCGATCAGTTTTAAAACAAAGTTATGAAGTTCCACAAACAATTTCGCTTCTAGTTTTGACAGTCCGGTCAGTACGCTCATAACAAAATTTACCATAAAATCATTAGGCCGTGTTTACGGAGCCGCGGCGCGTTTCGTCGTACATTGCAGCAGCGGGCCGCGTCATCGCTCGCGCAAACACAAACATATGGCAATGTACGACGGACCGCCCGACGCGCCGCGCAACGTGCCGCGTCTCTGTAATTGAGCACTTATATATTTTGCGTGGTGGTTTAAGATCGCTCGATGAAAGTAGTGGGGGTAATCGGCGCAAGTGTACAATCGCGCACAGAAATTCTTTGTGTCTTTTGGGATTTTTTAACTTTTTATTTTGTATGTTTGAACCTTAGTAACTTAACATATTATAACACTAGTTTTTGCTACTAACTTATATTGCAAGTAGGTAAATTCAGAAACATTAAAAACAAAAGTAAACTTTATGTATTTTTAACCTGCTTTAACTTATCCTCGATATTATCAATTTCTTTCTTAACGTAAAAGTTCACGTCGTAAACCATTTTTCTAGCTTGTTGTTTTAAAATTTTATTTTTAAGCATTTTTTTTTACCACTACGTATTACTAATACGATAACACAAGCTGTCAGTAAAAAAAAAAATTGAAGCTTCATTGCACGTTCCAAAGCATAGATCTCTATGGAGGAGAACGTGCAAGAAACACACAAAAATTAATACACTTTTAAATCATATTAAGAATTCCATAAATCTTGGTTTCATATTTCTTGTCGTTTCCATTATGTGAGCACAATGTAGATAAATAATAAAAAAGTAATTAAAAAATAGAAATATAAATAAGCAACTAACGGCGCCTGTTCCCGAGCATCAGCCCCACACGCACTCAGCTCAACCATTTTGAAAGGAACTTAATGATCCAACAATACGCGCCACCATCAGCGAGACATTTGAGTGAGCATGACCAACTCTCAACTGAGGGGTTTGCCATAAGTGCCACACTTGGCAAGCGGGATGGCGATCGTAATGTGGTTCTTGCAATGCACAGAGAATGCTGCTGTCCATTCTCTGGTATGTCCCTTAGTCACTCTTGTAACACCCACGAGAAGAGATGGGATGATGGTCCGGATACCACAATGACATGGTACAAGCACAACACTAATTTTCTGTATGCACACACGTTTCCTACTCTTGTAATCTAGTGATTATAAAATAAACCAGTAAAAAAATCTTACTCAATCAACTTATCATTAAGTCCCTAACCCTAATAAAACTGATCAATTAATATAATTGGATTATGAAGCCATATAAATATCTGATACACCTGGTATCGAACCCTTGACCGTAAACGCAGATCTGAGGGCTTAGTGGACTCTTCTAGGTTTTAATACTATGGCCTCGTTAATCGAAATGGCTTCAATATACTTCAAGGAGCTAAGTAATGAAGGAATATTAATTATTCACTAGAGAATGCAACATGTTGTGCTCACCTATCTGTTTATTCTCTCAGGCTATTAGTTATTATAATATATCGATAGTAATCCTCAGGGGACGGTCATTGTTCTAAGTGTATCTAACGCTTAAGGCACTAACTAAGTAGGTACTTCGGTAAGTAACTATCTACATTATATGTACATACTAGGTTCTGCCAGCAGCTTCGCATGCGCGAATGTAGGTTTCGCCATACAAGAGTAGACCCCCACTTCTTTACCTTATGACCCCCGAATTTCGAAAAATTTCTCACTTACTCTCTTTTCTCTCTCACACACGCATGATATAAGCCCAGCAGGGTTGTAACGGAGGCGGTGATGGATGTGAAGATGCCGAGTTTCACCTCCGCGGACGCGGAGGTTAACAGAGGCAAAGGTGAAATTGAATGTGGAAAAAATAATAATTTATGGTTTATTGTAAATATTTAATTTTTTTTTAATACTTACATTTTTATAGTACACTTAAATCAAGATACTTTTACAAATAAACTATTTTTTTTTATATAGGTGTCTTCAATTTTATTTTTTATTATTCAAAGTGCCGCGTGACGGCGGCGGCGCGGCTTCAGCGCTTTCGCCCTTCTGTTTTGCCATATAAATACGTTTGCTACATTAAGGTGCTCCCTCACCGGGAGCATTCGCGTGTAATATAACGTTACAGATTTGAGCATTACATCAGTGAAGGAGGAGAACCGAGCATTACAATGCGCACCTTGTAATGATACAAAACGGGCATACATCAGTGAAGGAGAAGAACCGAGCATTACAATGCGCACCTTGTAATGATACAATGTGTAATATCTTGATACAAATTGTAACATCAATGCATCAATAAATTATATGATTAATGCTCAAAGTCGAATCTATATGTTACAGTACACGCAGATGCTCGTTACTCAGGGAGGTATTATTGTAATGTAATGCTCAAAGTCGAATCTATATGTTACATTACACGCAAATACTCGTTAGTCAGGGAGATATTATTGTAATGTAATGCTCAAAGTCGAATCTATAATGTTACAATACACGTGAATGCTCCCGGTGAGGGAGCACCTTTACGTTTATTTTAACAAATTAGGAGTTTCTGAATACGAATAAATTTTTAGAATTTTCGTATCACATTTAGTTTATAAGTTATATGTTGTCAAAGTACTGAACAAAAGATATTTTGGTATTTTTCGAGACTTACGAGTCGACAGACTTACAGATTGAAGGAATTTCTCAAATTGAAGATTCAAAGATTCAAAGATTCAAAGATTCAAAAGATTCAAAAGCATTTAATTCAAATAAACCATTTACAGGCACTTTTGAAAGGTCAAGGTGTCAGTCTGTCAGAAAAAAAATGATGCTAATTGCACATTCCAAAGCGTAGATCTCTATGGAGAAGAATGTGCAAGAAACTCCATGGACACTCTTTTCAATCATTTTATGTATAACAAATATCTCTGTTACATGTTTCTTGTCGCTGCTATTATGTGAGAACAATGTCAAAAACGGTAATTTAAAAAACTAAAAAACCCGACTGCTTTTCTGAGTAAGTATACATGAAAAAGCCCTAAAACAAGAAAGTCGTTGTACCCGATTGCACTTATCTATATAATATTTTAAATACTGGAAGTCGGGACCCATTCTAGAACTGAGAGCACATACCTATATTACATTGCAGATTACTCCAATCTATTGACTAGACGGCTGACTTTCTAGAATGGGTCCCGACTGCCAGTATTTAAAATATTATATAGATAAGTGCAATCGGGTACAACGACTTTCTTGTTTTAGGGCTTTTTCATGTATACTTACTCAGAAAAGCAGTCGGGTTTTTTAGTTTTTTAAATTACCGTTTTTTATTTTTTTAGTTTTATTTTATTACGATATCACTTTCAAAGTAATTACGAATCTAAAGACACCTCTCAAACTAAAATCCATCGAGCCGTTCAGGTCGCAAAGCGTGCCAAACTTTTGAATTTGGCGCTAAAAATCCGCCATTTTGTTTTTTTTTATTTTGATATACCCAGTGTCACTCTCACAGTAAATACGAATCTAACGACACCTCTCAAGCTAAAATCCATCGAGCCGTTCAGGCTGCAGAGCGTGCCAAACAATTATACATACATACATACATACATATATACATACATACATACATACTCTCGAAAAACATAACCCTCCTTCTGGCGCAGTCGGGTAATAAAATAAAGTAAAGACGAAAAAAAAGGCATTCTAAATAAAGATATTAAAATAAACCACTGGCAGCTAAGAGATGACCAGTCTCAACTGACAGCGCCCGTTCACGAACATGACGCGTATATCAGCACCACTCAGCTCAACCATTTTGAAGGGAACCGAATGATCCAACACACGCGCCACCATCAGTGAGAAATTTGAGTGAGCATGACAAACTCTCAACCACCATGCTCATTTATGTCTAACAAGTCCAATTTCCAAATACCGTAAATTTCTCCATGGTACTCACATTTACAAACATTGAAAATAAATGCTTCTACATTATACAATAATAATTTAATATTAAATAAAAAGATAAAAAAGTATTTTTAGAAAGAAAGAAAGAAAGAAAAAGAATTTATTTGGTACAGCATAAGGCATGAACGTATCAATTAGGTAACACAAAAAATAATAAATTAACAAAAACAAAAAAATAAAATAAAAAAAATTGTGTGTGTTCTGTGTTTTTCAAACTAATCAATTTGTACGCCCAGCTGGTAGTGGAGCTGGACCAGCATTGATTCCTGTCATATCAAATTGACATACGCCCGCCCCCTCCCAGACCGCGTTCCTAGCACGTACACGCTGATTTGTCATTTTTCACCATTTCATATCACAATTCACATGCAACACACGGTCGGACGGTTGTTAAATATCTTATTATGACGACATCAAACTCCACGTAAGCGTAGAGCACTAAGGGCCTTGACTACTCTGTTTTTCTTTCTGGACAGACCTTCTTCTCCTTTTTATCTGACTTCTTAAATTCAATTCCTTTGCTCTGACCATAGTAAAAACCTCCGATCTACAAATAATCGTTTACTACGGTGTCCCTCACATCGCTCTGGGGTTAATCCATTCCTCCTTCTTTGTCCAGGCGATCTCTCTTTGGAATGCGCTCCCGTTGAACATCAGGATGGCATCCAGTCGATTTTCCTTTAAGGTGGCCCGTGAACACATTCGCAAGAAGTTGGTAGAATCATCACAGCGTTGAATAATTGGATTTGTTTCTCGGAGTAATTTTCGTATGTATTTAAGTATGTATTTATTACTGTATTATTTTTCTATTTGTTTTGTTTAACATTAAGTTGCACCTACTATGTTATGTTTCTGCACCACCCTAAGATCGACTGGTAGAAAATGCCTATGGTACTAAGACCGCCTTTGTACAATTTTTACTTGTGCAAGAAGTTTAAATAAATAAATAAACACCGTATAAATTTTGTGGAGGCGGAGAGACGATTTCTTGCGGAACTGCTGCAGTAACAAAAACGGAGGTAAAGTTCCGTTACAACCCTAAAGTCAAGTATGTTCTATTAGCTTACTTATTTATAAATATAATAGCACACACATTTTCTGTAAACGCTTTTTCCAACATCTCACAATCAGTTGTCTTCTCAGAGTTTATTTATACTCCCTTACCATTCAATTTTTCCCGCAATACATCCCATTTTTATTCTCATATTTTACGTTCAACCCAAAATGGCAACATCTTACATTTTCCAGCCATACAGTTTACGTACAGCCTTTACCACTTCAATAAACCTTTCCGCAGAAAATGAAAAGTTCATATTTTCTTATGGAAGTACCGCTGGCCACGAGAGGGTTACAAGTACCTCGGTAAACAGATCCCATTCAAGTGCTGAGCTACCCCTGAGATATTTCAACCCTCCGGCTTGAATATCTGCTCACTTGGCTACGGCCTATTTGTTTTAACGCGTAGCTGTCTTTATTCGGAAGTCATTCAATGCGTTGTGGTTGAAATTGCTTGGAAAATACATGTGGTAATTAAAATTAAGTATTTTTTGGACTATAATTGGTTTTGCAGAAAAATAATTATATTATGAAGATTGGTAGAGTAATTACCGTAATTACCTTAGTACTACACGCTCGCGTCCATCTTATTCCGACGATTCTCACCAAATCGTCCGTCCAATTTGTGAGACGCCTTCCAACACTACGACGTCCGGTACGTAGTCGCCACTCCAGAACCTTCCTGCCCAATATGGGTATATTAGACAATAAACTTATTACACAAAAAAATAACCGACTTCATTAAAAAAAAACACGAAAAGTTTTTTTAATCCTTTTAGAATTAAAATAACTTTTATTTCGGAAGTCGGTCTTTCTCGGTATAGTTTGTTTTCCTTTTTGACTTCCGAAATGTGGATTTCTTTTTTTTGTTTTTTTGTTTTGAAGTCTTCTTTTTAAAATACTTTATGGAGTTCCTATTGCAAGGTCCCTCACTGTGGCGTGCCACAAATTTTGACGCAATAATATAACTTTGCGCTGCTGTTATGGGCCTGTTGTTTCCTTTCCTTTCTTCCTCTTCTCTCTGTCCTTAATTACATCTCATCATTGACATCATCTTAAGGTTTGAGTCTAAGGGGGTGACCACAAGCTCTTTCTCAAAGTTTATGGTCGGCCCCTAAGTTGTAACGCAATTCGTTCCATTACTCATGTTCGACTTAGAAGCAATTTCATCATTCAATATAAAACTTAGTTCAAGTAAACTGAGCTCAGCGTAATCTAGTTTAAAGAACTGTGTCGTAAAAATGGTCGACAACAAAAGAATTGAAACTGAGTTTAGCGTAAACTAGGTTCAATTCATCGCGGTGAAACGCAAAATAAAGTTATAATCTCGATTAGGCGCTCAAACTGCGTTTTGTTTTATATAATCGCGATTAGTTTATTGGTGAATTTGGCCCTTAATCATCAAACAATAATAAACAAGTCAGCGTAATTGTGACACCGCGCTCTATGCCTTCATTATTTTATATATTAACTAAGTAAATACAATTATTACGCTTTCAGATAGCATATTGGGCGCGATATCTCATCTCGTTTACCTCATTAGTTTTAATCCTTTTATCATTTATTAAATATTAGTTTAATCGGTATTTTTGAAGTAGAAGCTTCTTTATAAACTTAAATTTTGTTTTATTTTAAACTCACCCCGATTAACTCACTTTACATTGAATAATATTCAAATTAAAAATTGTATTGTAAATCAACTCACTTTTGACCTATATCACAAATAGTTAATTGATCAAAACTCGACGATGACTTAAATCCAATAAAACTAAAAAACTTTACTTAATTTATATCTACGAAGTTTAGTGAATTGGATGACGATAAGCAAGTAAATAATTTAAGTAATAAGCTACACATTTTACACACTAATTACCGTACAGGGTAAATTATATATTAGCAACTAGACCAGAAATATGTTGCCAAAACTACTTTAAATAATATCCAAGCCCTACAACTCAAACTGTTATTTTGCACTTAGGATTATTCAAATATAATCTTTAATGAAACGTCGAAAGGTTTATGTTTGCTTGGAAGGAAGTTGCAGTAAAGCTCTTTAATTTCAAAGAGAGTAATCATTACACCTATTTAGATGTAATTAGTTTTGCTTTGCTCTTCGAAGTTTCGTTCACATGTTTATAGAAAGTTTGCCGATTAACGTGCACAAAAATATGTTAGCACTAACGACTTGCTACTTCTTTGCTACTTCTATTGAAACGACCGTACACTACAGAGAATTTTGTCTGTTTTAGTAATGTCAAGCAATATCCTATTGTTATAGTTAGGTTAAGTATTAATTTTAATGAGTGGTATACCATCAAATGACTTCTCCCGCTCTGGATGGGGTGAGAGGAAGTGCCAGATTTTTCGTTCCGTTGCCCTTCGCGTGTACTGTGGCACTACAGTGACTCTTACGAATAATTTCACAGCCCTAGATTACGTAACGTGAGGATGAAACCATCGATATATATGTACTACGCACTAGATTAGGCCTGCCGTACAATTACTTTGCTTGACTTAAGTGTACAGCAGGCTATACATCTCTTTACATTGATGACTTGATGACATTATTGCAATTTTGCAGTATTTAAGCACAGTAAGTTTTAAAAGTTTTGTTAAACGTCATAATGCCAATTTAGCGCTGCAGCGAACTTTTGTTTTAATGTTTCAGTATTTTGACAAATGATTTCCATGAACGAGCTTGTCTATCACTCAGAATATAAGTCGATGGATGAAACTACCTTAGTTCTACATTTTGTAACATAGTTTGGTTAGTGGTTTGTTATGCCAAGATACCAATAATAATGCAACACAGCATTCTCTATCAGTTGTCCTTTGGTTTAAAAAAGACTACGCAGCGGTACTTGTAGGTATGCAACGATAAATTAATAATGTACCTATATATCGAAATAGTATATCACTGAGATTAGGTAATACGAGTAATGTAATCATAATAATAAAATACTTAAATACACTTAATTATAGATGTCCAAATATGGAGAAAGCCAATGAATATTCTAAATACACTGAAATAATAAACTAATAAATGGTATAACAAATATTATAATCAAGAGAATTCAGAATATAACAATTATGACGAAAGATAATTTAAGTTTGTGCATACATTGCATTTAGAAATTATGAAAACGGGCATTATAAAGTTTAGAAAGCTAAAGGAGATCATTTATTTTGGTCCAAATTCAAAAGTGCCGGCCAAGAAAAAAAAATATAGCAATCTGTTAGAACTTGACCCCTTGAGCATTTTTTATTACTGCACCAAAACTGTAGGACCGTTGCCCTGGGTTTTATTTAAGTTTAAAAAAATCATTTTCCGTACATTTTTGGTAACATGAATTGTAAAAACAAAGAGTTAGAGCTTGAATAGAAAGTTCCAGGTAGCCTTTTACCATCACACAATGTGGTGACTTCCCCTCCCCTAGCCATTAAACGCTCGCCCCACCTCGAATATCTTATCTGTCACTTTAGTAGGTACCTGAAGCAACGCGTATGATATTGTATCACTCCCATCTCAATTGATCATGGATGGGAAGACCAAAATCTACCATATCGAATCAGTTAGATTCTATCCCCGATTTCTTGAGTCTCAGTCGCTGACACGACAGCAGCGTTCCATTCACAGGACCACGAACGATCCGTCCTGAATGATTTTTCAGGGGCGATCACAGTGACTGATGACCATCGCATGAAACTCCTGGGCGATGTATGTGGTCTGAAAACCGAAAAGAATGCAGCTCCCGGCAATGTAAACAAAACTCAAGCAACAGAGCAGCGTGCCGCGCGCTGGGATAAAATGTGAGCTAGAACCCGCTCACTTCGCCTTCTAGCACCTTCAGAGGAAGTAGAGGCTTCTATGTCTGTTCTTATTCGCCCCGATAAGAGTATCGCTTTCGATAACTGTGACAAAGCGATATGCTGTATTTTCTACAGTTACAATAACAGCCTACAGTTCCATTGTTTCTCTAGCCCTTAACCACTAGACAAAACTCACCTTGATATGAGAGACGCTAAAGTTGATCGTAGAGCTACCCTAGCACTCATCGAAGATCCTAATGATCCTTTGTCCTTCTTTATCTCAGAGGAGGTGGGGAATATCATCAAAAAGCTTTAGCCCCGGAATGACCTCGGCTCTGACGGTGTCATCAACAAGGTGTTTAAACTCTTCCCATCCCAACTCATAATACTAATGAGCGTCGTCTTCAATGGTGCATTAAGGAATAACATGTTCCCCCAAGCGTGGAAAAAGGTCACTAATATCGGTATTCCTAAACTATGCAAGTCCAAGTCAAGTTTGCCGCTCCAGCTACCTTTTCATCAGTCCATTCAATGTGAAGTTAAGAGTGTTATTCCCAACGGTAGTTTGGTTTACGAATCGAACAAGTCCAGCGAATCGTTGAACACCAATGCGCTGGTTTCCATCAGAGCGTTCTGATGGACGTCTAGTTTTTTGACTCAATGAAAGCTTTTGACAAAGTGTAACATAATGGTTTATCATTTAAGCTATATCAACTCGGTGTGCCAGATTGTCTAGTACTCATCTTGCGAAACTTTTTATTGAATCGTACCTTCCACTATAGCTATTGAGCAAGCGGGATTTGTCAAGGGTAGAACAAGAGAGCAGATACTAATTCTTCGACAAATAATCGAAAAGTCTAGAGAGTTTAACATCCCACTCTATATCTGCTTCGTCGACTTCCGCAAGGCCTTCGATACCGTAAAATGCCATATTCTATGGGACGTGCTAATTCAAATGGGAGTACCGCTCCACCCAGTTAGTCTCAGACGCCGACTTTATGAGGACGGCACTGCGACTGTTCGTATAGACGACGTTGACTCAAAAATCTTTTACACCCACGCTGGCGTTCGACAGGGTTGTATATTGTCTCCACTCCTGTTCAACATTTATACAAAGTATATAATGAGAGTCGTGAATGTGGAACAGTGGGACAAAGGGATCTCAGTGGGAGGTAGAAAGGTGTCTAACTTGAGATATGCCGATGAATCTACCCTTCTAGCACAATCGAAGGAAGATATGGAACACCTGCTGACACTTTTAGAGACAACAAGCCTCTCCTTCGGTCTTACGCTCAACAGAGACAAAACCAAGATGATGATAGTGGATCGAGCTGTACTGAATCATCCTGATATCACTGTGATTGCCAACTGTATAGTTGTTCAATCGTATGTATATCTTGGTTCCACCGTCACGAACACTGGAGGATGTGAAGATGTGATTCGAAGGAGATGTTCTATCACACGATCTGCTGTTGACAGGCTGAAAAGGATCTGGTGCAACCGTAACATCACTAAAGCTATGAAAGTCCGCCTCATGAGAAGCTTGGTCTTCCCAATATTTCTTTATGGCGCAGAAACGTGGACGGTTCGCCTCAAAGACCGATGCAAAATCGATGCACTCGAGATGTGGTGCTGGCGGCGACTGCTGCGGATCCCTTGGACAGCGCGGAGGACTAACGTCTCGATCCTGGAGGAGTTAAAAATCAAACAGAGATTATCGTCGACTGTGCAATTACGAATGCTTAAATATTTCGGTCACATTTTTCGCAACGAAGATTCCATGGAGCGACTCGTTATCCAGGGGCAAGTGGAAGGGAAGCGGTCACGCTGACGCTCATCTACGCGTTGTATAGACCTCATCAGAGCTGCAAGTAGTATATTATTGGGCATTCTATACCACTATCGGCAAGTGCTCGGGCGAGTGCGCCTCGCTGCCGATAGTGGTATAGAATACCCAATAATGAACGATCGACTCGACTGTGTAGTATATTACTGTACTCGCCTGAAGATTATATGAGTTGTACCACTGGCCGCCAGTAGCTAGGCGAGTTCTCCGTGCTGCGGACGATGGTATGGATCATATTGGCATGCGTTTCGTTTTTAGAAACTACTTGATGATTTTGATATGCGCTTCATATGGTGGAAACGACTTGTTGGGTTTTGTAATGCGCTTCAGCATGGAAACGACTTGATGAATTTGGTACTTATTTCAGTATTAGAATCGATTGGTATCATTCTACTCATACAAAGATCGTGCGAGTTATACGACTGCCTGCCAGTAGCTAGGCGAGTTTGCTTCGCTTCGGACAGTAGTGACAAATATCGACATGATCAATGATTAAAATTTAACTTATTCATTTTGACATGCGTTTCGTGGTTAGAAACGACTTGTTGGTTTTTAGAATGCGCTTCAAAGGTGGAAACGACTAGTGATTTGGTCATGCATTTCAGTATTAGAAACGACTTGTTGGTTTTTGTAATGCATTTCGTGGGTCGAAACGACTTGGTGTTTGTGAAATGCGCTTCAATATTAGAAACGACTTGTTGGTTTTTGTAATGCGTTTCGTGGGTCGAAACGACTTGGTGTTTGTGAAATGCGCTTCAATATTAGAAACGACTTGTTGGTTTTTGTAATGCGTTTCGTGGGTCGAAACGACTTGGTGTTTGTGAAATGCGCTTCAATATTAGAAACGACTTGTTGGTTTTTGTAATGCGTTTCGTGGGTCGAAACGACTTGGTGTTTGTGAAATGCGCTTCAATATTAGAAACGACTTGTTGGTTTTTGTAATGCGTTTCGTGGGTCGAAACGACTTGGTCTTTGTGAAATGCGTTTCAATATTAGAAACGACTTGTTAACGCACTGCTTTCTGGATCTGCATAATAAACAAGGTACAAATTATATATTAGGTTTATTTTTCGTAAAACATTGGTTTTTCTCGGAAAATTGTATCTACCGAACGCACGAACTCTTGTAGTTTCTGCCACTGAGATGAAATCGCGTCGGTCTGGAACTTGAGTCGCACAAGCGCCTTCTTCCACAGCTCCTGGGAGTCGGTGTGGCGCGCGTCGTCAGCCTTGTACACCTTGCAGTCGACGTAGTACTCTCCGTTGATGCTCGCTGCTCGCCGCTCGCAGCCTTTGGCGACTCGGTTAACGAAGAATGATGATAGACATGTACTCGATGAATCGTCTTTTGGCACGGTGTCAGTCCCGTAGTTGTTACTGATACCGAATACATCATTATCTGTATTGGTTTTTTTACTGAAACAACAACGAAAGTTTTATTAGTTTATCATACACTTACAGGGTACATTTAACGTTTAGATACAAGCAGAAAAAAAAATACACACTTTTAATTGGTATGGTGAACTAAATTATTGAATAGTTTGTTTACCTCTTACGAATTAAATTCGTTGATGGATGCGACTTGCGTTTCCTATTATCTGCAGACAGCTTGCGGCTGGGAGTCGTTCTCTGGTCTGGGATCGGAGCTTGTTGAAGGTACTCGCACTCAGAGTCAGACCTGAAATAAAGATAAAACAAAATAATAATCAAACACAAATCAAATTATTACAATCACCTACAATGGGTCAGATCTCTAAGCTATGACCTGATCGGAAATATTTTATACTTACATTTTCCACTTATGTCCGTTTGATATACCAGGCTGATGATAGCAGGCGTAGTGACTGTTGGCAGCAGGCAGCGGTTAGATATCAACATTGATAGGATAACTCAGCAAGATCGCAGAGCACTTCTTGAAGATTACTTCCACACTTGTAGACTTCAGTTGGTTTGTACCGAGTACTTCGAAAACATGTAGCTTATAAATCGGAAAACGAACGATAATTCGCTATATTAAAAATGACTGCAACTGTTCATTATAATGTTGCGTAAAACAACATTTTTCCTTAGACGTATTATACTTGTTCAAAAAGTGAACACTAAGGTTCTTTTAGCTAGCACCGAATGACAAGACAGCGAAACGACTTAGGGCTGGCAAAACGTTAACCAGTAGATAGAATAGCAACAACGGTATTAAGGAATATTCTAGCAAGTAATTTAATTATTTAGCAATCTAGAGACAATCATAAGATTAGTATTTATCATGTTATATATCCAAGTTTTACTTGTTATACTTTTATGCTTGAGTAAAGTAAGTACAGGAAATAAGTTGACTTGTAACAGTAACAAATTTTAAATGAACTTTCTCTTCGGTTAGAAACCTATAGGTTTCTAACCTGGTATTCGACATTTTATTTATTTTGTGATAGTGTTCCTATATAGTTTCTGATACTTATCCATACTTTAATATGTATGCGTGCCAACCTTGACTAAAACAGCTTACTGTTGCGAATGCAACTAAGCTGACGAAAAGAAAGAAACAAGGTTACACGTGTAATGTTTTACGCAATAACAATTATTTCAATCAAATATTTTATAAATTTACTAATTAATGGAGTATTCGTTATTGACTAGGTAATCAGTAACGAATACTCCGTTAATTAGTAATGTCGAAAAATAATTTGACATTATCTCAAAGCTACGACGCGTGACGGGGTGTAAATCGTTTAATCATTTAAAAAATATATAGATTTACAGCGAATGTCGAAATAACTAGTTTTATAATCTCGCGAAGCTGTACTTGACGTTTAATATTGCGATCTGAAAACACCCACACGTACATAAAATTGGAACATTTATGTACAACATTAAATAATTTTCAAAAAAGGTAATTATAGAATACGTTTCGTATTTTTATTTAAAATTGTGTTATTTTTTACTAAAAATAGGCACTAACCGATCTTTCTTTTTTTCAGAAATACGTTGATACCTAATCAGATGCAGTGCCTGATGAATAAGTGATCATCAAACCAATAGGCGTATGCAGACTTGCTCCAGATTAAAAAATTCAATAAAGTAATGCAAAAAGGTAATTAAAGAATATGTTTCGTATTTTTGTTTAAAATGTTGTTATTTTTTACTAAAAATAGGTACTAACCGATCTTTCTTTTTTTCAGAAATACCTTGATACCTAATCAGATGCACTGCTTGAAGAACAATTAGTGATCATCAAACCAAAAGGCGTATGCAGACTTGCTCCAGATTCAAAAATTCAATAATTTTGTCACACTACACTAACTTCGATTGTTTATTAGTCGTTATACGTGGGTAAGATCGTTTCGAGTTTAAATTGGATAATAGTTAATATCAAATAGTAAAATAATGCCCCACTGTTTGGTTTGCAATTTATTTGTAGATAATCGTCGATGGTCTGGTCATTTACGTAGTAATATTCATAAAAGTAATGGTGCGACCACTGTTTTTGACAATGTCGCAATTATTAATTCTGCGTTTAAAAAACGAATCGTTAGTTACAAGATCATCGCAACTGGCGAACAAAAAAATAATTTTCCTGAAATGTTTCTTAATAATATTAGTGAACAAGTTAAAACTCTTATAAACCGATCATTATTGAAACATACAGCTCTGAAAATAAATTTTGAACTTTTTTCTTTTTTTCTTATGTTTAAAAATGATCAAAAGGAAATGAAATCGTTCGCCACAAAAAACATTATTATTAATTTTAATTACGATTTTGATTCAATTTATAAAGCAACGGTTGATTTACTGTTAAAGAAAATTGAAGAGTTTCAGGAGAGAGATAGTGGTTGGTCATTTTTGAGCAATTCCCATGTAGAATTAAATATTAATAAATATCAGCCTCTCGGTGGATCTAAATTTATAACTTTACCAAAATGTATAAAAAATAAAAAAGCTTGTTTGAATATTCGTAACAATGATGAGTTTTGCTTTTTATGGTGCGTAGTGGCAGCTCTGTACCCCGCTAACAAACATCCCGACAGAGTTTCATCTTATCCCTACTTCCGGGATGTTTTGAATGTTGATGGTTTAACATTTCCGATAACATTTTCGGATATAGCTGTATTTGAGAAAAATAATCCGTTTTTGAATATTTACGTGTATGGTTTAAAAAATAATAAGACTATCGTTGGACCTTTGTATTCAACATCTAATCAAAAATATAAGAGCATCCATCTATTGTTTTTAGAAAATAATACTAATACTCATTATTGTCTTATCAATGATTTATCTCGTCTAGTCAGAAATCAGATAACTAAACATCATGGTAAACTGTACTTCTGCGAAACGTGCTTATTGTTTTTTCCGACACGCATCCAAATTGAATCACACCTGTGTGGAGGAATTGCTACGGTATTACCAGAAAAAGGAACATTTTTAAAATTCAAAAATTATGATAGAAAACAAAACATTCCTTTCGTCATATATGCTGATTTCGAAACGATACTCGAACCGATTTCCGGCGATGATTTCAACACCGCTAAAACGTCATACTCACATCGACACATTCCGGCCGCATTCGCGTATAATGTAGTGTCATCATTTAACGATAGGGTTGGCGGCTATAGAAGTTATCGTGGAAAAGATTGTGTTTCAAAATTTATACATTTACTGACTGAAGATGCTAAAGCAATACACAGAATTCTAACTAAAAGCGAGCCTATGATATTCACAGAAATAGATGCTCTAGATTTCAAACGCGCTGTTAAGTGCTACCTTTGTGATAATTTACTGTTGACAGATAGAGTAAGGGATCACTGTCATATTACAGGCCGGTACCGAGGTGCAGCACACCGACACTGCAACCTACAAAATAAAGTACCAAAATTCATCCCAATATTTTTTCATAACCTGTCCGGGTACGATTGTCATTTATTTATTAAAAAGTTAGGTGAAATTCCAGGACAAATTAAAATAATACCCAAGACTAAGGAAAAATATATATCGTTTACAAAGTTTATTCCTCTTGCTGATAATGAGTTTATACAAATAAGGTTTTTAGATTCCTTCAACTTTCTAGGAACTAGTTTAGACAAACTTGCTAAAACTTTGCAAGTTGACGATTTTGTTAACCTTAAATCAATTTTTCCCGATGAAGCGCAATTTAGTTTGCTGATTCGTAAAGGTGTGTACCCGTATGACTATATGAAAGACTGGAAATGTTACGAACAAAAGTCATTACCATCTAAATATTATTTCCATAATTATTTGACTAACGAAGGTATTAGCGATGAAGATTATAATCATGCTCAGAATGTTTGGGCTGTTTTCAATATTTCTGACCTAGGCGAGTATACAGATCTATACTTAAAAACAGATGTGCTTTTGTTGACAGACATATTTCAAAATTTTCGGAAAACATGTAAACAATATTACAAACTCGATCCTGCCTTTTACATAACTGCACCCAGTTTATCTTTCGATGCAATGTTACTAAAAACAGGTGTTCAGTTAGAACTGATTTCGGATTTAGCTATCGTCAGAATGATTCAAAGCGGTATACGAGGGGGCTTGTGCATGTGTTCCCATCGGTATGCAAAAGCAAATCACAAATACATGCCAGAACATGATGCATCACAGCCTCAGAGTTTTATAGTATATCTAGACTGTAATAACCTATACGGCTTTAGCATGTGTCAGTATTTACCGTATTCTAGTTTTAGATTTCTTGATGAAAACGAATTAACTAATTTTCGGGTAGAAAATATCGAGAATAACTCTGAGTGGGGCTTTATATTAGAAGTCGATCTTTTTTATCCTGAACATTTACACAAACACCACAATGATTTACCATTTTGCCCTGAGAAATGTATACCTCCAGGAGGTAAAACGAAGAAACTAGTTGCAAATTTGCATAATAAATACAACTACGTAATACATTACGTTCATTTAAAAAAGTGTTTAGAACATGGTTTAATATTACGTAAAGTTCATAAAGCTATTACTTTTAGACAAAGTTCTTATTTAAAACAGTACATAGAATTAAACACTCGATTAAGACAAAAGGCAAAAAGTTCTTTTGAACAAGACTTTTTTAAGTTGTTAAACAATAGTGTTTTTGGCAAAACATTAGAAAATACTGAAAATAGAGTAACCGTTCATTTAGTTAATCAATGGTGCGATCAATCTAATCGAACTAAGAAATTTATATCCTCCGAGAGACTTGTAGCCAATCCCTACTTCCATAGCGCTTCTATTCTAACTGAAAACTTAGTTGCAATACAAATGAAACCTGACCAAATTATTTTAGATAAACCTATTTATATTGGGTTCACTGTATTAGAACTTTCTAAGACACATATGTATGACTTTCATTATAATATTGTAAAACCTTTTTATGAAGATCGAGTGCAGTTGTGTTACACTGATACCGATTCGTTTGTTTATAAAATATTCACGTTTGACTTTTATCAGGACTTGAAGTATAATTTTTTGCAATATTTTGACACCAGTAACTATAATGATAAAAATGATTTTGACATACCAATTATAAACAAAAAAGTTCCAGGTTTGTTCAAAGACGAAATGGGAGGAAAATATATCTCAGATTTTGTTGGTTTGAGATCGAAGCTTTACTCAATAAAAACAGTCGATAAAGTCATTAAAAAAGCAAAAGGAGTAAAATCAAGTGTAATAAGAGACTTAACTATAACAGATTATGAAAATATTTTATTAAATGGTGGAATTATTCGTAGAAAAAATATTATGTTTAAATCTATAAAGCACGAAATATTTACTAAGAGTGTCAACAAAATTGCCTTATCTCGAAATGACGATAAACGCTCAATATCTGTAGATGGAATATCAACGCGAGCCTGGGGCCACTCACTTATTTTAAAGAGCGAAAATGTATTTCAAGATTAAGCTAATTAGTAATAGAGTTCGAATTTGATTTATGTAACCAGTGTAATATAATCTTAATATAGTTCTTAAAAATATACCTAGGTAACTGTTTAATGTATGATAAATAATAATTCTTAGTTGTAAAAACCTAAGTTAATATGAATATATAAATAAAATGTGATTTATTATGACTACTTGTTTAATTTATGTTTTGAAACATCATCTTCCTTTTTTGTAGTTGGTTAAATAAAATGAAACCTGACTAAGATTCAATTTGCAAACATGAAGTGCATGTCGAAACTTGAATCGTTCATTTTTCAGATGTAAAATGTATTTTGTACGTATTACAATAAGACTGATTATACAAATTTCGAAGAGCCATGTTTGTGTCAATTCAATCATAACGCTGATCATACAATACGTAACAGTGCATTACCCTCATAAATGCTTAGTTAACACTTTAATCTGCATTAGGAATTGTTTCGATAGTATTTTTTTTTCTTTTTTTGACCATTTACGAAATAAAACTCGTCTTTAGTACTTGTACTAAGCAGCGCTGTGCTTACCTCGAACATGTCATCGGTAAGTTTCTCAATTTATTTTCATATTGTTTAGTAACTAGTGGATCTGCTATGAATGTTGTAACCCGCTGACAGTTCGTTTATGCATCGCTATATCAACGTCTACGTTTTAGTTTAAACTTAATGAATGTCTATTTTTATTCCAGAATACAGAATCAGAAATTATGTTTAGCCAGTATGCTCAAAATCCTTATGAAGTATTCTCCGAAACGCTTCACAACGAACCCGAGTACAGCAAAAAAGTGATGAAAGAAAAGAAATCAAAACAACGTTGCAGGGACAAGTCGAAGAAGCACAATTCAACTAAATCTTTTGTAATGAGTCGACTACAGCGACGAGGCATCAAACTAATTAAAATATCAGTCATAGATTTAAGCAATAACAATCCGCAAACCAGTGACAGTGACAGTGACAGTGAGAACGTCATTATAAGTGCGCAATACATTGTTAAAGACGCTATCGACAATGTTATGGACGAAACTGAATCTCTAGTTAAAAAAATTTCTAAATCTTTAATAGATAGTGATTTTTAGTACTTATCTGTTTGCGTATGAAGTTGATTAGGCAAATATTTAGTCCTTATAAATTTGTTTTATTTAATTTTAAAGTACTCGTAGATTATTTTATATAAAGAAGTGTTGGGTGTTTATAAAAATAAAAGAAGTTTTACAATACAAATGGTTTTTTATTTAAGAAAACAATAACCTAAGTAGGTACATATTTATAACTCTAACCACTTTCTTATACATAACACATTTTTAAGAGCACAATGCTTTAAATGTTTTACACAATTTAAATTAGTTCTTCCTTCACAGTATTTTTTATGTAAAATAAAGAAATTAGGACATCCTTCAGTACCAAGGTCTGATACTTTACAGTTCTCACAAAGTTCCTTAACCCACTTAACTTTCTCCAAACCATTAACAACGATTTCCTTATTTTCTAGATAGGGAACGATTATACGACGAAATTCTTTATAGTCGATATACCCTTCGTTCCAATAAATACCTCTGTTTCTTTCTAGCCACTTAACTTGCCGTTTTTCGTCACTTGTTAAGTATTTAAACAAATATGGTGGTTTTATTAAAAATGTTTGGGTATAATCACGGGTAGCAAAAGCTAACTCTTTTATTATAAAATTATTGTACAGGTCTTTAAACCCTTGAACATCTAATATGACGGTATTCGGATTCATGATATTTTCCTGACTGTATTACTTAAAGGTTTATATTCAATAATACAGTCGTTCAATATAAGACAATACGCTGAAGTCTGATCTGGTATTTCCGAATCACTCTCAATTTCCACTCTTACGTCTACAACAGGGCCTGACTTTATATTATCAGCTTGTCTAGAGCAATCGATGACAAATAGTGGCGCCAAATCTTTAAATTGTTTTTCACTTAGTAAGGGCTCCGGTCGACGCCCATAATAAGACTGCTGAAATCTGACGTATTGCTCGTATAATAAAGCGATTCTGTTATTCGCGAAACTCACATTTAGGTTTTCATATGGAAAGTAAGTAGAATTAAGGTACACTTTTACATCACGAACGTGACAATGATCGAACTGAGACATATCAGAACTGCTATTGTTTTTTCTATTTGTCTGTAGTCCCATAATAATGTATCTTGGTTTCTCTATTTGCGAGGATGTTTTGATTGACCAGGTATGTTTAGTAGTTTTAGGTAAAGCCGGATATTCGTACAGATCCCAATTTCTGAATATCATCTGGAGTGGTCGATCTTTTTCTAATAGTTTCAGCAAACTTATTTTTTCTTTGTCAGACACTTTAACGTGCGGTACGCGCCAAATGATTTTATTTATCTGAACGTCTTCTACAATTTCACCGGTGTTAAGTTTTACAGCATTCAGGTTAGTGTTGCTTCGTAGCAATATCAGTTCGTGCCTACAATTGATCACGACTTTCTTGAAATCCTCTGCGAAACCGATGATGTTACAGAGTGGTATAGAAGCAGAAAAATTACCACCATTAATGTTTTTTGTACCATCAATATTCCAGCCCCATGAATTAGATGTCTTTGATTCGTTCTCATTCATTGATATCAACGATTTCATGGTGGTAGTTACGCCAGCATTTTTTATTCTATCAATTTCTACTCCATTCAGCTCGTACCTTATATCTTGAAACAAGTAGAGTAGAGCATTATTCGTGAAATGAACACTAGTGACTTTATCTTTCATATCCTTTTTGCTTACGATAATGGTTCCTTCTAAATACAAGGTACTCGCTGATGGAAGAATGTACAAGTCCTGTTGGTTAATAGGTATACGAATTTCGTCATTTCTATTAAAACTAGTTACATAGGGCTTGTAAGAATGAAATTCAATTCCTTCAACCGTATTATCAGAAGTCGGAGCGGATAAAACGTCTAAGATATTCATTTTAGCAAACCAATCACTTTGAGAAATGCTTTGTTGTCTTTAGTTAATTTTATTTTCTTACAGCGAGCTCTTATTTGGGTGGATGCTTGAGGGGGACTGATATTTTGAATTTGTTGATGCGCATATTTATTGTAGTCAATCATTTTTTGCTTCTCAGGTGCAAATACAGTTGCACTTCTTCACCCCGTAAATTTATTAAGCGGTTATTTATATCAATCAATCGGATATGTATGCAGCTTATGTTGTTTTGGTTGACTGGAAAGTATATTGCGTTTTTTGGAATTTCTATAATTCTATAACCAGGAGGTACGTTAAGTGCAAATTCGTGAATTATGTGACTCGGTTTTCCGTTTGTGTACGAGCCGCTTACAATATCACATTCGATCCTGATCACTGTCGTAGGTAAAATGTTGACTGGAAACTGTGACACGTGCCATTTATTTGGTTCCAAGATCTGCTTATCAAAACCTAATAAATTTCTGATAGTATTCTCTTTATTAAAATTTATGTTTTTTGTACAGAATACAGTAGTTTTTAACGTATTGTTATTGCACTGCAGTTTGATTGATGCATCTTTAATTTTAGATTTTAAGTAATCATTAATATCTTGCAATTCGTAGGTGCCTTCTGGTATTTCAATAACTTTGTTAGAGTCATAATAAAACTTATTATTCGTTTTGTCGATGTTTGGAATAGAATTAAATGTTGAGAAGTGCAATAAGGCACACTCATACTGTTCATTTAGTTGCAATGTGTTAGGATAGTACGTAGATAAAGTTGACGAGTTTCCAGTTATTGACAATGTGAATGACATCTTGCAAATGATTGAAATAAAAGAAAATTATAATTTTTATACGTTTTTATTCCAAAAAGTCCTTAGATATTCTAAACATAAGTGCCCACAGTTTTCTGTGTTAAATTTCTGATATCTAGTATAGTTATAAAAAACATTACATTTCTTAAAATATCGCATTAGTTCCAATGGAGGTTTCAAATCCCCAAAGCTATCAAAATATTCACAATAGTGATTAATTTTAACATAAGCTACCCAATGTGTCCCAACATTCTTATAATTATCCAAGTTAACGACACCGCATTCAATCCGTTTTGGCACCCTTGGTAATTGATCCTTCATGTAAACTCCTCGAAAGTAGGGGATGTCACGTGCATACTTTTGTATATCTACATTAGTTAGAGGACGATTAGGTAGCTTATTTCTTAGTTTTTTGAACATTTTATAAATAAACCTTTACCATTTTTATGTGACTTAATGTATAAACCCTTGCCTAACTTTAAAGACTCCATAGCCTTATTGTGTCTTACTGTTTCTTGCAAATTTTGCTGACTAGCTTTGTAATCGTTAACAGTTTTTGCAATACCCGCCGCACCACCAGCTAAAGTACCTAAAGCCGATAAACCAGCAAAAATTGGAATCAAAGGTAGAATTCCTCCAGTTTTTGGTAACGGTATCACTCGCGGTATTCGAATCTTTGAGATTTTTGGAAATATTTTTTTTGCCGCTGCGTAAGCAACGTTGATTAATGTTTTGCTATCCTTTGGATTCAGTTTCTTGATCGTTGATTTTATTTTTGACACGAAGTTCTTAAACGTTTTAACGCCGGCACCAGATTTCAATTTGGCTTTCATAACTTTGCTTACTATCCATGAACTCAGTTTTTCTCCTTTTCCAGCATCTTTGGACTTAAGTCTTTGTTTAGCCATATTTAATAGTTGTAAATCGGCTTTGTGGCGATTGGTTAAGTCTGTATGGTTTGCATAAGCAATGTCGTGATGCATACAAGCTTCGTCTAGCTTATTTACACCTCGATCACCTCGTTGTAATCGTTTCTGGAGTTTGGTTCCTGGTCCGCAATAATTGTAACCAGGCAAATGAAGTTCAAACGGTAAATTATTAATTAATGTATTAACTAGTTCACCTCCTTGCATTGTCCGAATTGTAATGATGAAAATAGTGCAAAAATAATGTTTATATTAATATTATTTTATCCTACGATTGCAGTTTTGTCAATCCAACTGTTTTCTTCATTGTTTAGACCCAACCATTTTACGAAAATTTTTGATCCTTTTCTTTTTAAAACTCTTTCTATCAAATAAACACCAGGAAAGTTGGATTTTTGAAGTTCTTGCTCGTAAAAAGTTCCCAATATAGCTTGCTTTCGCTGATCTTCTAAATGATATGTAACAGGTATGGTAAAATTAATCTTTTTTATGGTAAATATTTCAGTTGACCAATTAGGTGTATAACCTTTCTCAAACTGGTGTTTGTATTTACTGATCCGAACAAAATCACCCACTTTGAACTTAGGTTTTCTACAAATAGAGGAATGTTTAAATGATTTTCTTATATTTTCTGCTATAATGGACATATTAGCTTTATTCACTTCGATTGGCTTAACTCTAATTGTTCGATGTTTTGTATTGTTATATGTCTTTAATATATCTTGTAACGGTAAATCTAACCATTTATAGTTTCCGTTCAGACTAAAATATTTATATAATTTATTTTTAATAGTTTTAATTAGTCGCTCAACAATAGAAGCTTTTTTGGTAGAAAATGATGAGTAATGGTTAATATTGTATGACTTCATAAGCATCTGAAATGAGTTGTTATAAAACTCTGTTCCCATATCTGTTTGTAAATTATCAGGTTTGCGTTTGCTATTAATTAATATTTTTTTGAATGCATGAGTAACATCAAGTTTATTTTTTGTTTTTAATGGCTCCGTCCAAGCATACTTTGAGAAGCAGTCAATCACTACTAAAATGTAATTGTAACCTTTATTATATTTCTTTAGGTTTTGCATGTCCATCAGATCAGCTTGCCATAAGTCATCGACTCCCTTTAGAATGACAGGACGCCTAAGAAAATTTCTTCGTGCTGCTTTGTGTATTTCATTTACAATTTGCTGCTTTGCCATTACGAAGGTTTTTGAAGTAATTTATCTACCTCTGCCTTAGTATAAAACTTATCTTGCAAATGAGTTAAAATCTCAGGTATCTTTGCTTTTAAAGTAGCCTGAACTGTACCCTTAGCGTCTTTCATGATTTGAGAACGCAATAAACCAATCATATTATTAAATTCTTTTAACATGTTAGCATTTAAATGATCCACATAATCCTTGTTCACAGCATCGTCTGATTCTACCGGATACCGAATTCCTCTCAGTCTTGATGTTTTTAAATCAAAATCTCCGTTTTCTAATTTTAACAATGCATTCTCATTAAACTCAAATAACTCCGAAAAACGCATTCTTTTGTGAATGTAGTGTCCAAATTTGTCTACGTTCATGTCTAGGTGTATTGTATCGAGAAGCTGGTAATAAAATAAACACATTTTAAAATATTTATTTATTTATAACTTTACTTTCACGCAATTCTTCAATGATAGATATAATTTCATTATCTAATCCTGTGTTACCAGCATCTCGAGATGCAATCAATAATTTTAATCTATCCACCAGTTCATTGGGATCGTCCCAATATACAAAATCTACGTTTTTCTTCCACATTTTTGTTAAGGGTAGTCCTTTTCCCTGCGATTGGTGCTCTTGAATTGTACTTCGTAGTTGGAATAGAGGCTTAATAATTTGCAAATATTTTTGTCCTTTATTACTTTTTATTGGTTTACCAGGCTCATAGTCTCGTCGATGTGCATTTGTGTCTAGTAGCATCGACTTATAATGTTTCATATCACTCTCTGTAACCAAGCTTAAATCTACGTTCTTTTTCAACAGCAACTGTTTTAAACCAGGCGTATTTCGGTATTTGCGTCCAGCCACGATGATATACTCATCGCTGATCGTTATACGAGCAGAACCTAACATCAATTTGCCACCCTCTACTCTAACACCAAACGGAATATCTGACAGTGCTTCTGAGGACACTGACCAGGACGACGTATCACATCCCTGCTTGTTTTCAACTAATGATTTATACGAAGAGTCACTTTCGATATCAGATTCAAAATCGTCTTCATTGTTTCCTTTACTAATTGGAACTTCTTTTTGTAAAGTTTTATCGATAAATGGAACTTCGGTTTCTTCATTTTCTATATTATGCAGGAGAGGAGCCTGCTTACTGACATTAGCAATTAGGTTGAGTGGTTCTGTTACCGGCTTGAAAACTGATTCCAGCACTTGCTGATTGTTAATCTCAACATCTCTCATCTTTCGTACTTTCTTCTTAACAGCTTCTGCAGCCTCAACTATTTGTCTTTTCAGTGATTTTTCCATAATAACAAAAAAAGTTCGTGATTGATTATGCGTTGTCTGAAGAAGAATAATAATATCGCGAGGGTACAGGTCTTAAATATTAATATTTTTAATCAAAGACAACAAAAGTGTCAAATTTATTTCTGTAACATCCTTTATTTTTGGAGCAATCCTTATTAATTACTACATAATTGAAGGGTTCACTCCATATTTTTGAACACATTTCACGAAATTCAATCCATGACATATCAGTGTTGACATGTTCTTCATAAATATGTCGTAAATTAATTTCATCTTGTTTAAAAAGTATGATTAAGTTCGCATTGTCTCTTACTAACTGCTTAGGGATTTTACTGTATGTTTGGTTTAGATAAAAACAATCAATGCATTTGTGTCTTCCCATCGCAAAATAATCACGCATGTTACTTTGATTTTCACAAGCAACATCATCAAAAATAATCACGGAGTTGGGTTTTGCGTCCTGAACGCTTAGTACCTCCTCATTTCCCTGATATTTCTGGAGGGAAATACCAGGCACCCGTTGCAAAACTCTTTCTAAAAAAATGTACTTGGGTTGGTGCAGAGTTTTTGAATAAACATAAACATTTTCAAATCTTAATCCGTTTTCGTGTATAAGAAGACCAATTAATAAATTGGTTTTTCCGCAGTTGGACGGACCGCAAATGATACATCGTACTGTGTTAGGCAATAATTCTCCATGACGAAAACTAGTCTTACAAATATCATCGCAGACTGTATTAACATGCAGCGATTGCGGTTGTTTTACAAATTTCATGATTACTGTCGGAAATGAACCGATTGAAAATGAGTGAATGTATATAGAACGTTAACATTTATAAACTTACCTCTTTTGGGTTCCTGGTCATTGATCGAGTCGATTGTTCATTATTGAGCATTCTGTACCACCCTTCAGAGCGATAGCGAGCTCGCAAGATCATTGGTCGTGTACAGTAATGCACTAGAGAGTAAGTAAACGGAGAATCGAGTTGATGGTTGATTTTTCATCGTGCTCCTAAACGCGGCATACTAGCCAGCCGTACGGAAGATAGTGTTAAGAAGCAGGTAACTAGTTATTGGTCGAGTTAATCGTTCCTAATACACGGTCCATCAAACTGTCTCGTTCGAGTGGAGAGTCGAGTCGATTGTCGATTATTGGGCATTCTATACCACTATCGGCAGCGAGGCGCACTCGCCCGAGCACTTGCCGATAGTGGAATAGAATGCCCAATAATATACTACTGCTGCAACACAAACTTCCATAGTCCAGTGTTCCCGAGACGCTGTTAGCCGGGATAAGTGGAGACACATCGCGGGAGCCTCACTCGCCAACGAAAATGCAACATCGTCAACCACGACCACTCTGTCAAGAGTGAGCGACTAAAGAGGAGGACCTTCCACTATTGACTACCAGATGGTAGCGCTCCCTCTATGCGATAGTGGGGAGATCTCCTCACCTCCTATACGAGCAGGAGTTTTCAAGGGTCTCCCTCTAATCACCACATACCTATACCAATCCGATCCCTTGGGAGAAGCACGCTCGGTGTGATCCTAGATCAGCATTTGACCTTAGCTGAGTACATAAAGCAAACTTGTACGTATGCGTGCCGCTTTCGCACAAAGAAGGCTCCACTAAATTCTGCCAACCCGTAGGTATGGTCGCATTTTTAATACGCTTACTCCGTCTTTGCACATGCAAAGCCCCGCCATCTCCATATAAGGCAAATACTTCAAAAGTGATTCCTAAAAATCCGCGGAGCCTATCATGTCTGAAATGAGAGTTCTTTTTGACCACAAAAGGGGATTTTTAGGGGAGATCATAAAATCTCCATGATCCAGCATTTCATGAAACGCTTTCCAACGTTTTCCCCACCTTCTGATATTGACCGTCTAAAATGAGTGATTTTTGAAATTCGCCGTCATATGCTTTTTTTTATTATGATTTTGGGTTTAGAAAATATTACTGTGGTTCTAAAAGATAACTATATGGGTACTTTTTATGACATTTCTAAACAATTAAAGCATTGAGCATTACATGTACCGGTATTTTTATTCTTCGAAAATCTCAACAAAAAAATTTTTTTTTTTAAATAACGCAGTAAAGACACATTTACAGACTGGCTATTGTTTTTAGTTGCATTTTTTTTTAAGTATTGTTATGTATAGGATATTTCATTTTTTGAGAGCAATTTTCTTTGAAAACCAATCATTTTTGACCTTAAATAATACCGAGGCTAATGCTCCCACAGCATTCTTGCCATAATAAAAAATGTTCGTAAGAACAAGTTCTAACAGAATATTGTATTTTTTTTCTTTGGCCGGCACTTTTAAATTTGGACCAAAAATGTATGGACCGTGGGTGATGTCCTTTATAAAATATAAAATACAACATAAAATAATAAAATATTCGTAAAAAGATACTCTAGCAAATGGAAAATATGAAATATTTAAATAACAGAAAACCTTTTTCAAAAATATTTTTCAGCAATGTTTTTATGAAATTATACGAAAGTTTCGTTCGTATCATAGAGAATAGGTTATTATGACATATAGAATAGGTTATAGGTTAGTACACGTTCGGTCAAAGAAGAGTCACTTTGGGAAGGCCACAACAACGTCCAGTAATGGACGTCTTTCATCTGTAATGTGAACATCTGCCACCGGGACACGAACTACAGTGGCCAATCAGTAAATCTCTGAACCGACTGCAGGCTTCGGTCGGCCGCTGCAGAGATAATCTGGCCAAATAGGGTTTCCTTGACCCATTGCAAAAACAGTGCCAGTGTGGAGTCACCTCCTTTCCTGCCCGGCGTGCACTACCACCTGCACCTTCAATGACTTATACGAGGCCAACGTCAGAGCTGTCCAGGTGGCCAAAATATTGGTCGGAAAAAATCAGAGTCAGATCGACACGAAAAGAAGAAGTGTGATAGATTTTGTCTGTCAATTTCTAAGTATATCTCCACTGTAGGCGCGGTTTACAAGGACCAAACTCGAGTAATCGGTAGCGCCTAGTGTTCCACGCGAACCTACATGAGATAATCGCGCACATTAAAACATAGTGGCCCAGCAGGGCCGATGCCTGCTATGGCCATGTTTCTGCAAAAAGAATATACTAGTCCATCCCTGAAGATGTGGTTTTTAGTTAAAAGTATAGTTCATTCTCGTCACTCCAACATTCGACATCCTCATCACCGCGACAAGCAATCTATTCGTTCTATCTTTTTCATAGCCCAACATTCTGATTCCTGATTCCTATTGCATCACATGTCTTATTACGGACAACACATACACCATTTATCATTTTATGAAGTAGGTAGGAAGCTATCAATTAGGATGAAAAACCGTAGAACAAGTGTCAAGGCCATGGTCCTTTCGGTTACAAGACGAATGTGACGATGGTCGATGACCAGCACTTGACATTTGCCTCACAGGTTAACGCCTCGGACATAAAGTAAGATGGATACTTACGCTATCAATCTTCTTGAGAGGCCCTCGACTTGGCTAGACAGGTGGAGTGGTTGCAAACTGTAGTTTTATAAAATTTGATATCTAATCATCTTATTGGATTCTGAAAATTGGTTAAGTGTAGCAGTGTTTACGAAAACTTGTATTAATTAGGACGAGAATTTAGTAAAGCACTGACCAAGAATTGTGCTCGTTTAAACCCGTAAAAAACTGGTTTTTGTAGCTTGTGATGGACCCGGTAAGTTGGCTACTGTATTGAAACAGTAGTGTGAGAGGTTTAAGTAATGAAAAAAAAAAATGATTAAAAATAAAGAAAAAAATTAGAAAAATATTTATATGCTTTAAATTCATATAAACTTGTTATTTTTATAATTATTCAGCTCGCCTAGCCGTTTGACACTCCATCGTATTTTCTTTTTATTTATTAACTTTATTTATTTTATTTAAAAACTGTAAATATTAAATATAAATAAAATTTATACTTCCCAATAATCTAACTAGTTACATAATTATTATTAATATTAGTTTTTTGCCTTTTATTTTTAGATCATGAATCCTACGTGAATGTTGCTAAATCATCATCATCAACATTTTAGCCGAAAGACATCGACTGTTGGACATAGGCCTCCCCCAAGTGTCGCCACGGAGAACGGTCCTGAGCATCTCGCATCCATCGGATTCCAGCAACCCTTAGTCCTTGTTTACGGAGATGCGGCGCGTTGCGCGGCGCTGTGGGCGTTCGTTGTACATTGCAGCAGCGGGCCGCGTCATAGCATGCACATACACAAACTATGTACGACGACCGCCTAATGCTGCGCGCAACGCGCCGCGTCTCTGTAAACAAGCCCTTACCGTGTCATCAGTCCACCTTGTAGGAGGCCTTCCAAGGCTACGTCTTCCAGTACGTGGTCGTCATTCCAGAACTCTCCGACCCCAACGGCCATCCGTTCTGCAAGCATAACCCCTGCCAAATTCCAATTGTTGCTAAATATGTCACTGTAATCTACGTGGTTGAAAGCAGTGTAACTTTATCAGCTGGCTATATAATCAGAACAGCAGTAGTTGGTACTCATTCCACAAAACGCTCCACTAAAATTATTCTCCAGTGTAATGTCACAGTACTGTCTGATTTTCCAACTGGATTGCAGTACTGTCAATTATCCTACTAAACTCCCATTCAAAAGCAACAGTGCACAGTAATCGTCTGCTAACCTAATTTTGTCCGGGTCTAATTTGGCAGAGATATAAGCTTAGTATGTCACCTGTCTAGTTAGCGGTCGGTGTATAGCAGACGGATTCTGTTTCGTCGATTCCCCAGGCTGTTTTATGTTGATTTTTTATTGTTTTTGAAATTTTGAGAAGAAATTGTGTTTAATATAAAGCCGGGATGATATACTAAGAGCGGTTACCCACTATATCCGATCCGACAAAAACACGCTCTTATCCCACCGTTTTCAGGCACGCAATTGACAATTTTTCGCACTAGTGCAGAAAAGTACGCGTACTCGCCCCCGCCACAATTTTATTGTAATGAAATAGTTCTACAGCTACTACGGAACATACCTTCACGATTTCGAATCGGATTCGAATTGGACGTAGTGCCAAACCACTCTTAAGGTTAAGAAAAACTTACCCCGTGGACGATCTATAGCAAAAGCGTAATCAACCTTTTAGTGTTCCCACTGTTAGGACTCAGGCCTCCTTTCTAGGAGAGATTGGGCCGTAATCCACCATGCGGGGCCAGTACAAGTTGGTAAATGTCAATCTTCGAATTTTTGGTTCTAGGAAATGCCGGTTTCCTCACGATGTTTTCCTTCACCGTTTTGAGAGCAGTGATGACGAAATAAACCCACGAGCAACAACTCTTAAGTCGGGGCCGTTAAGATTCGGCCACCACTGTTCACAATTCGTGGATGATACGACGGACAATAGATATGTAGAAACTCCTTTGTGCTCCTTCATGAAGGAAACTAAATTAAATATTTGTATGACCTATAGATAGTTGTGTCGGTTGGAGGTACCAAACATTAATAGTGTGGGACAAAGTCTTTTTTGTAATCAAATACGTGACGGCACGATTGGTACAGTGGTTGAGCGATAGGATTTGGCGTTGCTACATGTCACGGGTTCGATTCCTGCACAGGACAAATATTTATATGGTCTATAGAGGTCTACAGATAAGTGTTCGGGGTCTGGGTTTCTTATGTATATGAATTCATATGTTTGTGAACGCATACACGATACAGGAGTTTTTTCTATTGTGGGGCTAATTCTTTGTAAGATTGAAAGTAAGGAAAATAAATGCTTTTCAAGCAAACGCATATCGTTTTCAATGGTAGGTAACTAGTTTGATTTTTCCTAAACTTGCAATAAACTGATATTGTTATAGTACTCTCTTGTTACAAACAATATTTTCAAACAACTTATGGTTTATTCAGTTTCTGACCTGCATTTCGATACATACAGAGCGTTGCAACTAAAATATGGCGACAGTTGCGCCCAAGGGAGAAATATCTATCGCGTATAGTTCGGCCATTTATCAAAACATTTTACTCGTTGAAGCCAAACTATGTTCCGGGTGAAACTCGAACATGTTTTAAAATTACCACTCTAAAAACGAATCGACAACCTGCCTGAAACATGTTTTAAAATTGAACGGGTTACTTTACTGCATTGTAAAACCACAAATATCAAGAGACAAAAGTTAAACAGTATATGACCGTTACAGAACTGCGTAAGTAGATAAAGAAGAAAACGACATTGTGTCGTTTTGTTATTTTTGGCATTGGAGGCGGTCACATTCTTCTGCGAAGCTAAGATGTCGGCCAAAAGCATGAATTGGAGTCAAACTTCATGACTTTAGAGGATCAGGGCCTTTTGGGTGGTGCGGGGATATCACAAGGTATCCCGTGAAGCATTGAGCCTGCTTGCTGGCCTGTTACTATGCAATCTAGAGGCAACAGTCTTTGCACGCATGCTTGATTTACGCTTAAAGGTACAACGCCAGGATGAAACTCCGCTGCCGCGACAAATCACGCCATGGCGGACAGAGCTCTGCCAGGATCTCATGATGGAATGCCGACAGCGACTGACGCAACCCAATGCTGGGTACACATAATTATGGAGGTAAGTTCCCTCTTTGAGGAGTGGCTGCAAAGACATCACGGCGGTCTCACCTTCCGTATGACGCAGGCTCTATCCGGACATGGTAAGTTTGGGATTTTCCTCCTCCGGATTCATGCGGAAAAAACTCTGGGTTGTAACCATTGTGGGGACCGCCCGGAGGACACGATGGAGCATACGGTAGAGGTGTGTCTCGCTTGGGCAGAGCACCACCGTGTCTTGGTAGGACATGGAGGAGGACGAGAAAGCAGCACATCTACTTCTAAGCTGCCAAGCTGTCGCTGGGTATAGGGCAAAATACTTCGAAAACCCAGGTACCCACCGCGAAATGGTCAGTAACACCAAGGCGATGCTGGCCTTCTTTGAGAGGAGCTGGGTTGGATCGAGTGACACATTTGTCCCACTCGTACGTACAAAATACAGGCAAGGTCGTGGAGTTGCGAACATCAGCCCGAAATACCAAATACAAACAAATCCTCAATCGATGTAAATTACGAGCAGTCTGGCTATTTTTTTTTATCCAGCAATAAAATACGTTTGAGTTGTTCTCTTCAAACACAAAACTTGATAAAGATAAAACAAAAGAATATCATATTCCATGTCTTTATCGAAGTTATCAATATAACGAAATATTTTACTAACAAGTATACAGCAAGCGGTGCTTTGTTGAATAATGTATTACCCTCAAGCATGTTCAGACGCACCACTGTCGAAACACATTGATGCTACACAAAGTAGATATTAATTATATGGATTTCAATTATTTATTTTAAATAATCGAGTTATTTTTTTTTTATCTTACTACAAGTCAAATAACCAGTATTTTTTTATAAAGGCTGACTTTTTACTATTGTTTATTGAAGAGTAAATGTCGCACATGTCTAAACAATATTCGAAAAAAAAAACTTGTACAAAAGCTCACAAACTGCAATTTTGCCTCAACTAAAAATTAAAGCCTTAATATAATGAACCTAGAAGGAATGAAGAGGCAGTAGATGAATGGCACGTCCGCACCGGCCATCAACCCACTACGTCTGAAGAACGAGCTTCATTCAACAGAGCCACCGTGGTCCGCGCATGCGCGCACACGTGCACTCATATTTTGTAGACCTACCTACCCGTAGATAGCTGAGTGTGGTTATCTATAAAATGAAAGTAGACAAGGACAACCAGATTACTTATATAAAGATGATTAATTGTTTAATTAAAGGTGTATACCTTTACGGACGGCGAGCTACTCGTTGCTCGCCGTCTGTAAACCCGCACCTACGGTGGCCAGAAATTGACTCTTAACTCCTTGGCAATATAATACCGCGGAAAAAGATTTACTACGTAAACGGTTTTTGAAAAAAAATTTGATAGGAGTTTTCGAGACTCACGTTTACAAAACGTTAGTCAAAACGTTAGTGAAAGACTGATCGTCTATCACAGTTTCGTGGCTGTGCAGTTGTTCAAAAGTTGTGTGTCTGAACCAGCCCATACTCCATAAGTAGGTCATTCATAACATTACACGTGGCAATAAAACGGCGTCAAATTTTATTTTAGGAATATTATTTGGTCAGTAATGTCATTTAAAAAAAAAAAACAAATTTAAATTCTAAGATTATATATAATCCTAGCTAGTTCGTTGATCTATTTAAGTATATGTAAAAAAAAGTATGTAACTAACTGACATATTAACGCACAACCGAAACTACTGAGTTTAGAAACGTAAAATTTTGCACTAAGTAGGCTTCCTTTTATGATGTAAGCATGTATTAAAAAACAGTTTTTGAAAATACATCGCCTAAGGAAATGAAACGAGGATCAAAAATGTATATGGAGAAACTTTCTGCCACGTAGGCAAAGCAACTGGCAAAAGTCAGTATTTCATAATCTAATAAAAAAAACATTCCAAATCAAAACTTTGCAGCTGTCAAAGTGTGGGTAGGTAAGTTTTTAAATTCGAAACAGAGATATTATTGAAAAAACATTTTTAGTTCTAGAAATCGTAATTCGTTAAAACTTTCTAGAATCTCTAGGGCACTAAGCTGAAAAACTTGTTCAAAATCTAGACAAACATTGCTTCAGAAGTTTTAAAAACTTTATAAGAAATTAAGTAAGTGAATGTGGCTCCCCAGAGTCAGAAGAATATCGATGATTGATACCTACATTAGTCACCGGAGACCCCAATAAATATTTTGTGTAATAAATGGGTATATTCGCTGTCCGTTGCAGGTTTTTCATAAATCTGTATTGAATTATAATTGGATATGTCCAGACATATGGTGAATCAAGTGTCACAGTAATTTATTTTTTTATAGAACAATATAGATATTGTATATATCTGTAACACAGAAAAATATAATTATGTTTGTTTTATCTTTGGCTTTCCAGTTTTCAGTTCATCACAAACCTAAATTACTTAATTTTAATAATCCTCTCGACCGAATTTTACTCACGATCGGATCAAGGTATGAACCAACGGCTTTATGTTCTTTCCGAGGCATTGCCTGATTCTAAACTCTGAGCAGCTACAGTGTATTCTTTAACGGAAAAATCCAAAAGTACTTAATGCCTGAACGGGGAATTAATCCCTGTAGGGCCACATGCTCAACCAGCTCAACAGCCACTCATGAAACCACGAAATTAACAATAAGGCATTATTGTTACACTTTTAAATGGAATGCATTAGGATGATCTTTTATACTTATATGAGTTCAAAAAAAGTTACAAAGATACTTCATGGAAGTAAAACAGTAAATAACTTTAGTAATGTTTTTTTTTGAGGTAAATTATTATCAAATAATTTCTCCTGCTCTGAGTGGAGCGAGACGATGTGTCAGACTTTTACTGACTAAACCTCACCAATGTTTCTTCAGTTGCCTTTTTCCGTCCAGGACCATAATGACTCTCTTTCAAACAATTTTATAGCACAACTTCAATAGGTACTCTACCAGATATATAACATTATTTTTAGTATAAGCGAAATCTGAATATACTTGTTTCAAAATCAGTAACTGAATCGATTCCAATGATTTTTACTTCACGTTGTATTTTTTCACAAAAATATTTAAAAAAGGTCACAAGTTGGAGTCCAACGATACTAAATCATAGCGAGCATTAGGCGCCAGCGCACAGCTAGGTACAGTACGGACGACGGATCTTGGCGCGTCTGAAGTTAGGCTCTGCGAACTTTAGCGCTCAAAATAAGCGCGTCAAATAAATGATTAATAAAAATAAATGCCAATAACAGTTGTTAACAGCAATAACAACTGCTATTGGCATTTATTTTTTCAAACTATTTATTTTTTTACGAGTGCACAAGCGCTAAAGTTCGCAGAGCCTAACTTCAGGCGCGCCAAGATCCGTCGATCGTACTGTACAGCAATAAAATAACCCCTCAGTCGAATGGATAGTCCAGCCCCACATATTATTGCGGATAACCAGGTAACATAATAAGCTTATAGCTTTTTTATTTTTCATGATGATGTAGTTATGAAATTTTGTAGATAGATATTATTTACAAAAAATTACTAGACACGTGTTTCGGGTTTTGCAAATACTCGTAGGTATTTTATTCTTGTAGATTCCAGACTACATAACAGCTAAATTTATTAAGATAAGTTTCACGCGAAACTCTCGGTTCCTTCGTCTCAGTTTGTTCAAAAGTCACAAGAAACTAAAAGTAGCAAAATGTTGAAAAGTTTTTTAATATTCAATTGAAGTTGAGCTAGAGCGTGGTTGAACAAATCTGTGTTATTGTTTGATACGTTAGAGTATTTTCCGGTCTTTTCCGATACACTTTGTATTTCACAAAAATTTACTAGTTAAGATATAAATGACAAGTAAAGGGATAGATATATTCTGTTTGTTGATGGTGAGTAATAAGTAGCTTGCTGTTCGGCCCCATTCAAGGATCAAGCCCGAGTCGATGGCATATTGCCATGCTCGTTAGGGCTACGGGATTTATCGAAAAAAGTTACCGTGGTCCATGAATCCAAATGGGTTATAGTCTGTAAATGTTTGACGCCCTCTCGCTTAATTCAGAGCGGAAGAAGAATTAAATGATTTCCCATCTCAGAAAAGAAAGAATGTATTGTAAAAACTCAGTTTGGATTTAACTTAAACTTTAAACTGTACGTAAGATAGCCTGCCTGATTACTTAAGAAAAAATCGCTGAAATCCTGTGGCGCGGCGCCAAACCAAATCCTTTAAATTTTTTGTTTCAAGTGCAAGCAAAAATGAACTTAGAGGTGGTCAGGCGGAAATGTCTTTGATTGTACATTAGTAGGACTTAACGTAACAAGGCGTTTCGACCAGTCTACTCGTACTTTTGGATTAAAAAGAACTACACTGTGGTAAGTGTGCAACAAATTATAAATCGATTGGCCTGTTGGTCTAGTGGTTAGTGGCCCTGACTGCTACGCCGGAGGTTGTGGGTTCGATTCCCACCCAGGACAAATTTTTGTGTGATGAGCACGATCATTTGTTCTGTGTCTGAGTGTTATTTATCTATAATATGTATGTATTTAGATATACATAAGTATGTTTATCAGCTGTCTGGTACCCATAACACAAGCTCTGCTTAGCTTGGGACTAGACGGTGTTGTGTGATAGTTGTGGAATATTATTATTATTATAAATAGTTTATGTGTTTGTGTGTGCTTGTTACTTCTTCACACTCGTATGGCTGAAGGGATTTCGATGAAACTTTGCACGCAGGTAAACCATGTCCTAGCACATGTGATACTGTTCATGCCATGTGTATGTTGCTTTTGGATAATTTTCTACATTCACATGGCTGCATAGCCAGTAAATAAATAATATTTAAAATTTATTTTATGTATAGAACTAGATCATTTATATTTATAAAATTTAAATTTTTTTTTAAAACAAAAATATTAAAAGTAAATTAAAGAGTATCGGTTTTATTCATTAAATAAAAAGTTATAAAATCATGTAGAATTAAGAAACTGAGTCATAAGTGATTACTAATAATATGCATGTGCCATTTATCTTATATTACATACAATTTACTTATTTATGTATATTTATATAGGTATTTTGTCGTTAAAACCAAGTATATTGATTTCTCAAAGTTTCTGAGAAGTAGAATACCGATTAGCAGATACGATAATTTATTATTAAACGTATTATAAATCAATAATATTCGAAATACAACCACCTTGCAATGAGACAAAAAAAAACAGACTTCACGTAAACATAAATAGAATTTATCATTTCACATAAATATTTAATTCACTTCATTACCTGACAAGATAAACGAATGTTTAATGATACAATATTATTTTCTGGTCTCTTGAGAAAATGGTAAGCAGCTTACAAAAAGCCTTTTATACAAATTAGACGATATTTGTTGGCAGAGGTTACAAAAAGAAATATTGCTTTCAAGATTAGAAGGAACGTGACTGGAATCGACGAGAGAAATATTTTATCTGTGAGCTTTCCTTACAGACCTCATTCATATCGCATGGTAAAATCAATTGCAATTGTTCGAAATTTCTATAAACATTTTTCTTCCGCATGCTATACAAACTTACGAAAGATGTTTGTTTTTTAATTAATAGTCTGACAACCCGACTTTTGGGTATGCTGGCTAGTTTTCTATAATAGCTTTTATATATTAAAATCTCCAGCTAGTGCAATTTAATTATACCCCTTAAATTATACCAACTTAAGGGGTGTAATTTACTTTAATTACACCTCTAAAGCTCGTATAAGTACTTTAAATTACTTAGCTAGACGCCCGGTCAGGTTCCCCGCCGGGGGACACCCCAGGGGTCGGGAGTCGCAGGGTGATGCTCGGCTACTATAGCGCGTAGCCGCGATCTTGCAGACGGCGAGTAATGAGTAGCTCGCCGTACAGGACCAAGCTCGGCTCTTGAAATCCTTCGATCTTCGACGTAAAAATAAAGATATCTCTTCAAACTGAGAGATAATAATTATTTTTTAATAGGTACCTAGTATGAAACGAAATGCCTTAGTTTTTTAAAACAAAAAACAAATTTCACAATAAAAATATTGAATTCCAAATCCCATTCTATTTAATATCGGAACAAAAACTGATCCATTTTCACAAATTAATTTCCTCTTTGGGCAACAATGGAGAGCTCTCTCTTAAATCACCACACGTTGCCGCCTGCTCTATTGAAAACACATTTCAGTTCATATTTGGGTTGCTATAGCTATTTTAATAGCATTGTGCTTAGTATGTGGTAACGGTACAAAGCGCGATAACCAGTCAATATGTATTTAAGCGGAATTTGCATAATTTTTTATTTTAGCAATAGCAAAGTCGTCTCAAAAACGTCTTTCCAATAGTTAAAGGTTGGTTTACGGTAGAGGAACCGAGTTCGAATTCGTGTAGTGTGGACTAACTCTAGAGTAGCCAAGCTTAGACCCATATTTTTACAAAACTCCGGTTTCTTAAGAGCGGCCAAACCGAGGAACATTTTTATACAACCGCTCTTACGTGATTAAGATGACACACATCATACATCACACACATCAACACAACACACATCTCATCATCAGAGGTCGGAGTAGTTAGATTGATTTAAGGTCGTTGACGTCAAACGTAAAGGATAATATGGATATGCCTCCAAAATACCGGAACTTCATATTTATTGTGATATTTGTTCCGGAATTTTGAAATTAGCACGAATTTGTGTTTAAGGTGAAAAACATATTAATAATATCAATCTACGCTGCCAGTGTTAGCTAATGGTTGAAAGAAATCAGTATTTTATTTTATACAAAAATAACTTGGAATAGTTACACCGTATTTTGTCCCTTACTGTTGAATTAGAAATGACTCTTGACAGTATGACGCTTTATTCTCTTCCGGTACTTCCCGCACATTATGGATAAAATGGCATGTCTATATTATAATATCTTGACGCAAGTATATAAAATCAATCTACCTACTCCGACCTCTGCTCATCATACACATCAAAATTTCATACTATACTACACCATACTTACACTCACTATACTATTTCTTTTTTTTATCATTTCCACATCTTTCTCCAGATATTTTCTCTACGCAGATATCTTATAGACATTATCTAGGCTTCTATAGAAATCAAAACTGGCGCCTCTGCAACGTCTCAACAGGATTATTGTAGACACAATAAGTCTAAAAAATATCAATTATAAACTGTTGACAAATTGTGAAAAAAATATTTCTTCCAAAATAACAGGAGAAATAATTCCGTAACTTGCGTAACATAATTGAGAAGACAGAATATTATTTATTCAAATGACGGTGTTTATAATAACCCGATGACATAATGAATGCCGATTACTTTGAGGTAGGAAATTTACGAGCGGACAAAGTCGTTACCAAATTGTACATGTTATACAAAAATTTGTTCAATATTTTATTTTATTATTATTTATTTATGAACTCATTTTTTTAAGGCTTTCTTTATCATCTGACATCTTTTTTTTATCAAAAAATAAGTACAGTTTGAATATTTTTTTCATGTCTTCGATTTTTTTTTCAAGGCTCCTTTTTTAGGCTTTTTCTGTCATTTCTTACGGATTAATAAGTACGGCTGATATAGGTACGAAAATGATTTTTACAAAATCTGTGCTAAAGTTATCAAACTGGCATTTATTTTCCTCAACTAAAAGTTATCTGATTATTGAAAAATCGACCCCAAAAGTTCGTAATTGATATAGTAACATCACTCCCTGAACGAATAAATTACCATACTCCTTTGCATATGATAGCACAGTAATAGTAAAATGCAATAGTAAAAGTGGGGACGGGCACGTAGTCAATTAAACATTAAATACGATGGTACAATGGTTAACCAAAAACAATAATAAATTAAAATATAATAAATGTGGACAAAAGGACAATAATTATACACTTTCACAGACCTAACTCGTAAAATATGTAAACGTTAGTTACCAAGGTAACAGAAAGGGCAACAGTTATATATACAATGGTATACGTAATAAATACAAAAATCCTAAGAATTAATACCGATAAAAAACTATCATGAAAATACGTGTAGAACATTTGTATAAAAAAAACCGCATTCACACTAATATTACAAAGCCGAAAGTTTAAAAAAATAAAAATATTGTAATGTTATAAATACCCAATCAAATCTACTTATATATAATGTAAATATTTATGATAATAATAAAATGGCGGCTAGCCTTAATAATTTAATAAAAAAATTATAATTGTAATTTTTAATACAAACCAATATTTTAAATTTATTTAATTTATTAATTGTGACATGTATATTACTTGACACTTGATAATTTATTTTTATACATTATAATATCCTTATACGAGTAATTTAAATTGATGTGATTTTAATTGCTGTATAGATAATGTTCTATTTATTTGCTCACTTTTTTCAGGTTATAGTATCTACTTATTATAAAACACAAAATAATTATTAGTTATTTTTTAGTATTTATTTTCTTTAATTATAATAAAATATTTAAAGAAAAAAAATAATAACACTTAACTCATTAACACTTTATATACACTAAAGGCAATAAATTCCTAGCTAAAATATTAACAAATAAACTCCAACTAATTATTATTTTACTTTATTTGAAAATTTATCAAGAACATAATGAAGAGGCAGTAGATGAATGGCACGACCGCGCCGGCCATCCACCCACTACATCTGCAGTGCGAGCTTCATACCAGAGAGAGGTTAAAATCCGCGCATGCGCGCAATGTACTTAGGTCCTGTACTACTCTATACTAGACCTAACCGTAGATAGCTAAGAGTTTAGGTTCCCTCTATATCGTGTGTAGACTAGGAAATTCACGGCTACAAAAATTCGCTGGCAAAATGCTGTGCTTTATTCAGCTGTATGTTAGTTTAAACAACATTTCTGATTAAAGCAATTGATTCTGATTATTTCTGTATCATTACTTTAACGTAAAAACAAAGTTGAATTTAGAAAATCGAAGTAGGGCAGGGACACGTGCTATACTATGAATACAGTAATTAAAAAAAGTATGACTACTTGGCTTCAATTTTCATTTATGTTTTTAGTGGTATAGGTATGTATATCAGAAAACATTTCCAGGATTTGACTATCATTTAATTCCAAATCTTATTCCATTGAATTGATATAAGAAATAGTAGGTAGTCTTCATAAATTAATTTCTTCTTTAGGTGTGGTGGCAATTGGAATGGAATTATCTCTTAACTATTTCTCTTCTTTTTTTCTTTTTTTCTCTTAATTATTTTTTTAATTATTTTTAGTTTTTGTATTGTTTTGTATATATTTTTAGTCCTGTGCGAGTCTCAAATAAATGTTTTTCTTTCTTTCTTTTTCTTTAAATCACCACGTGTTGCCGCCAGCTCTATTGCAAATAAGTACTCAATTCGTATATGGGTTACTATTTATTTTAATAGCACGTACAGATAGGATTAAACATGATAACAGTATTATCTAGATAATAGCGTTACACCGCCACTTCAGAAAAGGAATGAGTATGTAGGTCATATTTTTTGTCTCTTTTAGAAATAACAGCCAATAGCATTCCTTTCCCGTATTCTATTTTTTTTTTTGGGTTACCGCGCAACATAAAATCTGGATTAACCTATTGGCATGCCTACTGGGTTTGCTAAAGAAAGAAAAACCCGGCGCTGGTATAAAAGGCAAAGAATGAAGAGGAGTGGGTAGTCAGTAAAAGTCTGATACACCCACCCGTCTGCCCAAGAGCGGAAGATGTCATTGAATGACTTTCCAACCTAAAAAAAACTCTTGGCAGCTAGAGTTTAAAACATACATTTTTTTTGTAAATTTTGATTACAATCTTGAAAGTTTTTTAGTATTAACTTCCAATGGCTCTAAACAAACCTGTTTTCTCAGGTCAGGGTGTAGGTACTTGCAACAAATAAAACAAAACGGAATGGATTAATAAATAATACAAAATTGTTTGGCCGAAATACTTGGATATCGATCAGATTATAGTCAGTAAGTGGGTCAGGTTAAATTGATCTATTTCGGGCACGTTCTTTTTTGACGAGGACTGGACGTACCAAAATCAAATGTGGGACGTACCAAAATCAAATGTGATTCTGTTTACTTCCTATAAGATATCTAGCTGTGTACTAGAATATATTGGTGTGCTCTTTGAATGCTATACCAAGGGTATGAAATTCCTGGAGTACGCCGTCGTTTGTACTTAATGATTACTTGTATATAGTGTGACTGGTAATTAACTGACCGATACTTAAACACGTGACTATAGTCATGATAACAAACAACTTTTACTGAAGGAATGAAACCTGAAATCGGGAACAAAATTAGCCAAGTTCAGTTCATTTGGACCAGTTAGGCGAACATGAACGAACTGACCAGCAGATTATTTCGCGATTTCAGGTCTGATACAAAAAAAAAAAGTAAAAGTTGTTTTGTTATGACTACAATCACGTGTTTATGTATCGGTCGCTAATTACCAGTCACCTTATATAAGACTACTCGCATAATCAAAGAATAGAATAAACTTATTGTAAACCAAAATAGTAACATCGGCTGCACGTGTGAGGGAACGAATATCCTCATGCCCTAGCCGCTGTGACCCCGACCCCGACCGATTAGTACGGGTTTTTGGCCGACGAGCAATGGGTAACTTGCCTTCTGGCCGTTTGGTAATCATTCAGACTGTGCCCAAGTCGCCGACAGCTCGTAGTGTTCCACGCATTCTTTCCTAAAAGATATCGACAAACCATAGGGTACCAGCAGGGCCAATGCCCGCTAAAACCGCGGGGATTTTCCGAAAAGAAAACCCATAGGTTTAGGACCATAGTCCCAGAACGCAAAACACATAGGACATCAGGGTTTTTAAGTTAGTAAAAGTCTGATACGCCTTCCCACTCCACCCCCGAGCGGGAGAAGTCATCCTATTTAAAAAAAAAACTATACACAAACTAACGAGTAAATCTATTGCTATAATGGCGGTATTTCGCTGATATCTACCAGACAACCTTTGGATGAGTCATAAGACCTTGAAATATTAAAGGGGATACTAGCTAACAAATTAAGTGCGTAGCAAGACAGGTGTAACTGTATGTAGATATTACTAGATATTATCACACAAACATTTGTCTTAGGTGCAAGACAGGTGGGAATCTAACCCACGACCTTTGGCATAGCAGTCAGGACCACTAATCACTAGACCAGATTTTTACCCGACTGCGCCAGAAGGAGGGTTATGTTTTTCGAGAGTATGTATGTATGTACAAAAGTCAGACGTCTAGTCAGTAGATTGTAGTAATCTGCAATGTAATATAGGTATGTGCTCTCAATTCACTAAGCCTCCATTTCTAGAATGGGTCCCGACTGCTACAATTTATCTTGTATTTAAAATATTATATAGCTAAGTGCAATCGGGTACAACGACTTTCTTGTTTTAGAGCTTTTTCATGAATACTCAGAAAAGCAATCGGGTTTTTTAGTTTTATAAATTACCGTTTTTTAATAAGATAATAATAAATTGCTGCAAAACATACGAAATCAAATATTAGTGATTCACCATTCAGAGTTTGGGGTGCCACGACAGTAAACCTCCACGAGTGCCCGCAGGCTATAGTTCCCTTGCGGATACGTCCGGAGCGAAGGCTAGTCTGCGGGACGGTGCACCCTGGGAGGCGGCCAACAACCCCTATGGGCACTTCTACCTAAGGGGCCTTGATGGCCGTCTGCGAATGTTCTGTCTGGAGTACGCTTCAACGCGTGTCCCTCTGCTTTAGCAGAGGGCACAGTGGCGAAGCAAGAGCGGGCCCAGTGTGCACTTACCCTGCCACTGGGCAGGCAGGAGGAAGGCTTGCTTCTCCTTCTGCCACCGTTGTTCTCGTAGCCCCAGAGATTGTCCAAGGTCATGTTTCTGACTTTTGATGGGGGTCGAGGGTCTTGGCTTAACCGCCCGGGCCGCGAGGAAGACAACCTCTATAAAAAATTACCCCAAACCTCCAAGCGGCGGCGCACCGTGAGGGAGGTTGTTAGCTTGACTAATGGGTAGCTAAATTAGTCTCTAGTGCGGACCACTGAACTTGAGCCAGTACAATATGCATTATACTCGTGGGAACTGAATGGATAAATCAAAATTCTTTAAAAAACCACTGGAGAGTGATGCGCGGTCGGAGTCCGACGCGGCATCCAGAAGGAGCTCGGAGGGCTCGGAGACTGACGAGGGAACGGGAGGCGACTCCGGAAGAAACGCGAGTTTCTTCCGGAAACGCTCTAAACCGGAGGACGGCTCGTCCTCCGAAGGCGAAAAGGGCTCGGCCCGAAAAATCCCCACCAGTGGGCGGGGAGCGGGTCGACCACCTGGAAGAGGGAGGGGAGTCTCCTCCCAGCAGGCTGCCGAGCGAGCCAAGAGGCTCGCTGCAGAAGGACGCCACCCTACTGCGTCCAACGCTGAGATGGACCTCTCGGGGCCATCAGGCAGCGAGGGGGAGAACTCCGCTGAGGAGTCGCGCAGGTCCTTTGGGGAGCTGGTGGTCGCTGCCCTCCGAGACATGGGGAGGAAGAGGGAAGAGTGTGGCGAGACTCCGGGCCGAGCTCCGAGCCGAGCTCCGAGCCGAGCTCCGAGCCGAGCTCCAGGCCGAGCTCGCGGGAGCCCAGGGGGCTAGTGGTCCGAAGCCCGCTGGAGAGGGGGGCAAGCGAGGGCAGGGGCAGGCTCAGCCGGAGCCCCAGCCCCAGACCGAACCGGGAGGCCAGCTGCTGTCGCTGGTGCAGCGGGAGCTCGCTGCTTTTCAGCAGCAGCTACAAAAGCAGCTGCAGCAACAGCAGCAGCAGTTCCAGCTGCGAATACAGCAGCAGCTGTCCCTGCTGGAGGGCATTGTACTGCGCCCCCCGCTCGCGGCCACCGGCCAGCGCAACGCGGCGACTTATGCCGCCGCCGCCGCAGCCACGGCTGCTGCGCCCAGGGCGGGCCCACCCGGCCAAGCCGGGCGCGGGGCCATGGCGTCGGGGCCTGCAAGGCCAGCCCCAGCTGCTACGCAACGGCGGCGGCAGGAGAAGACCGCTCCTTCGACGGCACCAGCGGGACCACCTGCCGCGACGGTGACTGGGCCGCGCCGACGGCCTCCCCCGCCTGAAGAACCCTCGGCTGGCGCCGAATCGACGACGTCATGGAGAAAGCAAGGCGGGCGGTGTTGCCCCACCTTGACGAGCTCGGAGCCTCTGGGGGCTTCCGTATGCGACGCACCGCAACCGGAGCCCGCATACTGGAAGTCCCTGGCACGGACAACAGCGCTGCAGCGGACGCCCTGGCCGTCAAGATCAGGGCGTTTCTAGACGCCGAAGAGGCACGAGTGTCCAGGCCATCCAGGTGCATAGACATGCGCATAATGGGCCTGGACGACTCAGTCAAGGTGGACGAGGTGGTGGCCGCCATCGTCAGGGCTGGAGTGTGCACGGCCGATCAGGTTCGGGCGGGCACAATCCGCGCTGACAGCACGGGCATGCGAGCCGTAACGGTAAGCTGCCCCGTGTCGGCGGCCAAAACCATCTCCGAGGTGGGCCGACAGCTTCTGGTGGGCTGGGTCTCCGCGCAGGTGAAACTGCTGGAGCCCAGACCTCTGCGGTGCTACCGCTGCCATGTGGGGCACCACGTGGGGGCCTGTTGCGCTGCGGAGGTAGATCGCAGTGACCACTGCTACCAGTGTGGCAAGCCCGGTCACAAGGCTGCAGAATGCCGTGAGTCGCCGCACTGTTATGCATGTGCGGCGGCTGGCAAGCAGGCCGATCACCGGGCTGGGAGCAGGTCCTGCGACCCCCCCCGCCAAGGCCAAGGGCAAGGTCCGTAGGCCCACCGCCGCAGCCGCTTCCGTGGCTGCTGTCGCCGCCGCAACCACCGCGGCAGTGCCCTCACAGGGGGCTCGGGAGGAGACAATGGACTGCCAATAACGGCACCACTACGTCTCCTCCAGGCGAATATCAACCACTGCGCCCCCGCTCAGGATCTGTTGCTCCAGAGCATGGCGCAGTGGTCGATCAATACCGCCCCGGGACCCGACGGCTTGCCTGGAAAAGCCTGGGTCCTGGCCATGGAGGCTCTCGGGCCTCGACTCAGAGGGCTCCTCAGCGCATGTATGGAGAGGGGTGAGTTTCCGCTTCGTTGGAAGACGGGGAAACTGGTCCTAATCGCGAAGCCAGGGCGACCTGCGGACTCTCCGTCCGCGTATCGGCCCATTGTGCTGCTCGACGAGGTGGGCAAGCTCTTTGAAAGAGTAGTTGCAAACCGCCTCGTCGCGCACCTAGCACGGGTCGGGCCGAACCTGTCGGATGACCAGTTCGGCTTCCGCAGGATGCGCTCAACGGTGGACGCTATCATGCGCGTGCGAGCCCTCACGACGGGGAATGCGGTGTCCCGGGGCAGGTGTGTCTTGGCGGTGTCTTTGGATATCGCCAACGCCTTCAACTCCCTGCCCTGGAGTAGCATTAGGAGCGCACTCCGGTACCACCGGGTGCCCGACTACCTCTGTCGTGTGATCGAGGCCTACCTGTCGAGCAGGTACATTATCTACCCCGGTCATCAGGGAGAATGGAATCGGCGAGAGATGTCGTGCGGTGTCCCACAGGGATCGGTACTAGGGCCGCCCTTGTGGAACATCGGGTACGACTACGTGCTGCGCGCCGACCTCCCCGACGGGGTCAGCGTGGTTTGCTACGCAGACGACACGCTGGTCCTGGCGCGGGGACGGTCGTACCAGGCGGCGGTCGAACTAGCGACGCGCGGGGTTGCGACAGTCGTGGAGAGGATCCAGCAGTTGGGACTCGAGGTGGCATTGCACAAGTCCGAGGCCATGTGCTTTCACGGCCCTCGGTACGCGCCACCACCGGGTTCCCAATTAACGGTAGGAGGAGTTCACATCGGCGTCGGGTCGACTATGAAGTACCTGGGACTCGTCCTCGACAGCCGGTGGAACTTCGAGGCGCACTTCCGACGTTTGGCTCCCCAACTTAATCGGACTTCGGCTGCACTCAAGCGGCTCCTGCCGAACCTGGGGGGTCCAGACGCCTCCTGCCGGAGGCTCTACGCTGGCATCGTTCGGTCCATGGCCCTTTACGGGGCGCCTGTGTGGGCGCCGACGCTGCGAAGGCGACCGGCGGCCCTGCTGAACGCCTGCCAGAGGGTCATGGCCATACGGATGATTCGGGGATACCGCACGGTATCCCGCGAAGCGGCGAGCCTCCTTGCTGGCCTGCCACCATGGGATCTGGAGGCAACAGTCCTTGCACGCATGCACGATCTGCGCGTGGAGATGCAACGCCGGGGCGAATCCCCGCTGCCGCGACAAGTCGCGGCTTGGCGGACAGAGTTCCGGCGAGATCTCATGGTGAAATGGCGAGAACGACTGTCGCAACCCTGTGCTGGGCACGCCATGATTGAGGCGGTAAGGCCCCTCTTTGAGGCGTGGCTGGAAAGGCCTCACGGCGTCGTAACCTTCCGCATGGCGCAGGTACTAACCGAACATGGCAAGTTAGGGCCGTACCTGTACAAGATCCGTGCGGAGGTGACGCCCGGGTGTCGTCACTGTGCGGAACGCCCGGTGGACACGGTGGAGCACACGGTAGAGGTGTGCCCCGCCTGGGAAGAGCATCGCCGTGTCCTCGTGGGGGCGATCGGCGGCGATCTCTCGCGCCGGGGCTTGGTTCAAGCCATGCTCCGGAGCGAGGAGGAGTGGCAGGCGGTCGCCTCCTTCTGCGAAGCAGTAATGCTAGCAAAGGAGGAGGCTGACCGTATCAGGCAACGGCGCTCACGCCGCAGCCGCCGCCGTAATTCCGATCCAAATTTCCGGCCACCGTAGGCGCGGGCTTGCGGACGGCGGGCAATGGGTAGCTCGCTGTCCGTTTGTCCGGTAACAGACCGGACCGAGCCCAAGTCGTTTACGGCGCGCACTGTTCCCGTGCGCCTCAAGGAGTTGTCAGCAAACCGTAGGGGCCCAGTAGGGTCGAGGCCTAGTCTGGGGCTCTGGGAAGGTATGAAAATGCATACCAGGGCCCTGGAACCAAGGCAGGGAAGGAACAGGGTAGGTTTTTAGTCAGTAAGAGTCTGACACTATTTCCCGCTCCGCCCAAGGGCGGGATTTGTCATTGGATGATTTTACCTACCGTAAAAAAAAAAACCATTTAGAGTTTGAAAAATTGACATAGGTAACCAAATTAGTTCGATTAATATAATTTCATACGAAAATAGGTTATTAATTTATTTGTTTAATCAGTTTTAACACATTTCAATTTTCAAAAATATAAATACAAACACCAGCACAATTAAAGGAGCCCAAAAAAGGTGCTTTTAAAAAAAATGTGGGTATTATACTCGTACAAGTGGTTTCGTTATTTTAATGATGAATGAATTTAAAAAACTTCGACCTCCACACTTCCACGAGACTATCACCAACGATTAGCCCTAAAAGGGCTAAGGGAAGGGTTGCTTTCAATTTGCAGTCAGCAATGAATGTACCGTCGATTTATATGCATGACCTACAAATACCGTTAAACTAGTATACCTCACTTGATCCTTCCCGGTTCCCTATTTTGGAATATCAAAATTCTGAGCAGAACGTCCTCGATTGCCCCTTATGCAACACCAGCCCCTCTAGCCAAATTACAATCGTTTCGTTTAGCGTGAACGCTTGGAGTTGGCTACGCCCCCAATTCCTTTGTCCTGACCACGTGACTAAGCGTTCATGACGTCAGAAGAAAGGAATTGGGGGCGTCGGCAACTCCAAGCGTTCACGCTAAACGAAACGATTCTAACTTGGCTAAGGTGCAAGAAAGTGGGTAGTAATATATTGCAATGCTACGTACTTTTATACGATTCTAGCATCCTCAATAGCAATGTATGAGGCACTAAGACTCCTGAGGCTTTCTTATAGTCTATCTATCTTGGCTAATGGTAATATGATGAGATTTTCTGTTAGGCGACTGAACTACCGTCCGTCTGTTGCCTACCTGGAAGTCTTCTCAGGCCATCTTGGGGCTAATCGTTATTGGCTTCATTTTGATATTGAATCGCACGCTCACTCGAACTCCTGAGTCCAACTACCTTCAGTGTGACTGTCAGGCACCGAACAGATGGTGAAGAAAGAACACATGGTGTCAGTAGTGTCAACATCCGTTAGGCGTATGTCAGTGACATCTTACACTGATCGCTTCCAAGCCCTATATCTTCCCTCTTCCTCTCTATCTCCTTTGACTTCTCCAGAATGTGCGATTTTTAGTGTATTGCTCGACCTACCACTTATTCCTACGAATACGGTATGCCTATACGTACACCTTCTGCTTTAGGCAATCAATGTGTTTTGTGACAGTGGACATGGTGACTCTTGGGCGACTGTTGTCAACCCTGAAATTAAATAGTTTGCTAATTAGTGCTCTGGACCTACCCACCAGTACGACGCTCGATCCTGCCCTGGCAGGCTAGTATGATGGGTTTCGATCGTGAAGCCCCGTCATTATCAAATTTGACAACACCCGTGCAATACATTATCGAGTGTGTATCGGTGAAGTCATCGCAGTCATCAAAATCAGAGCGGTAAGTACCTGTATTGTCCCGAATAGCACGCTCCAAAGCATTTCTCAATTCCCCATTGCACTAGGTATCAACTTAAATTATAATCATTTAGCTTTTTTGTGGGGTGTTAGGGGTCCATTAACATCTTAGAGACCCAAGCCAACCTCACCTGCCCGCGGTGCACCCTGCTGTTCAACGAACGAGGCTCTGGCGTAACATCCACCAACCCGCATTGGACTAGCGTGGTGGAATATAGTCCAAATCCCCCTTTTTAAACCTAACTATGACCGAACAATATAACTATAGGCCCCAAGTGCCCGGGAGCTCTGGTGAACCCAGCGACAATGACGGTAGTCAACGGGTTCCCATAGCACGGGGTGCTAAGAATCACCGGGTGGGATCGATACTCCGTCAACAAAATCAAGCTACGAAAATGGACTCCGATACTAAATTAAATATTTTAACCTTTAATGTACGTACATTAATGCAAGATGAACGATTGCTTGAGTTGGAAAATGCATTAAAAGAAATAAAATGGGATGTCATAGGGTTGTCAGAAGTAAGGAGAATAGGAGAGGTCACACAAGAAAGAGAAAGCTCTATATTCTACCATTTTGGAGCCACCAGAGGCCTTTATGGAATTGGATTTTTGGTTGCTAAAAAGTGGAAGAACCACATCGTGGAGTTTCTCGGGTACTCGGAGAGGGTTGCAGTTGTCAAACTTAGTATCACAGAAAAACAATGCTTAACCATTGTTCAAGCGTACGCGCCGACGTCGTCACATGGCGATGACGAACTTGAAGACTTTTATGATGTCCTTAATAAAGCATGCGAGGAAAACCATAGCACATGGAACATCATTACTGGTGACTTCAACGCTAAGATCGGCATAAGACAAGGTTTAGATAGTCCGGAAATTCTCGGCTTACATGGTTTAGGTACCAGAAACGACCGAGGAAATGCACTCCTCCAGTTTGCATTTGGTCAAGAGCTTAAAATAATGAACAGCTTTTTCCCTAAAAAGCCGCAGCGTCGATGGACATGGATTTCGCCAGATGGAAAAGCAAAAAACGAAATTGATTTTGTACTCTCTAGCAACCATAATAATATAGTAAAAGATGTTAGCGTAATAAATAAATTTAAATATAGTTCAGACCATAGGCCAGTGCGAGCAAAAATTGTTCTTAATGTAAAATTAAATCGCAAAGCCACATTTAAAAACAGAATGAAGAAACTTAACAAGGATGTTTTAATTAGTAATATGGAAAAATACAATTTAGAGTTAAAAAATTCATTCGATAAACTGCCTATTGAAACAGATCAAGACCCTCAAAGCCAGTATCGTAACATATTAGAAAATATTTTAACAGCTACCAAAAAAATTAAATGTTCTAGAAGAAACAATAATAAACTGAGCAACAAAACTATATCATTAATAGAGAATAGAGAAACGTTGAAACATAATAGAGTAGAATATAAGCAAATAGATAAGTTGGTTAAACGAAGTATAAGAAAAGACATAAGGGATTGTAATACCAATATGATAAAATTAGCTTTGCTGAATAACAAGTCGTTAAGACTGGCCAAACAGGGTATCACGAAAGGAAAGACCTGGATTTCTAACCTGAAGGATGAAAATGGAGTGAAACATAGTAGTTCTAATAAAATCATCGAAATTTCTACCAAATTTTACCAAAATCTATACCAGGATCAGGACAAACGGCTGAGACACTTCGTTTATTACTGTCCTAACTCTATACATCCCATCAGTTCCTACGAAGTTCAGCGAGCTCTTCGCGAAATGAAATATAATAAAAGCCCGGGAACAGATGGAATAACTACAGAAGTTTTGAAGCTGGGGCGAAACGTTCTCGTGCCTCATATTACTTCCTTTTTTAACACAATTCTACATACCGGTCAAATTCCCCATGAAATGTGCCACTCAAATATTATTCTACTTCATAAGAAAGGAGATAAAGCTGACATCTCAAACTATCGACCCATAAGCCTCATTTCTCATTTGTACAAATTATTTATTAAAATAATACAGAACCGTATCTCTCCGACCCTTGATTCCCATCAACCTCCGGAACAAGCAGGATTTCGACCCCATTTCTCCACAACCGACCACCTCCACACTATTAATCAAGTTATTGAAAAATACTGTGAATTCAATAAACCGCTTTATCTGGCCTTTGTGGATTATGCTAAGGCATTCGATAGTATAGAGCATAATTCAGTAATCAATGCTTTAGAATCTCAAAATGTTGAGCACACATACATTGACCTCATTGACACCATTTATCGAAGTAGTTCTGCAAACATCAAGTTGCACATTTCTGGTCCAAATTTTAGAGTAGAAAAAGGAGTTAAACAAGGCGATCCACTCTCACCCAAGCTGTTCACAAGCGCACTACAGGAGGTTTTTAACAACTTGCCTGATTCATGGCAGTCACGAGGTATAAACGTTGGTGGCCACCAGCTAACGAACCTCCGCTTTGCTGACGACATTGTGCTATTCTCCACATCACCTTCAGAACTTGAAGCAATGCTCCAGGATCTGAGCACGGCAAGTCTTGAGGTTGGACTCACAATGAACAGATCTAAGACCCAGATCATGACCAACAGCACGAAACGTAGGGTCGAGGTAGACGGGCAAGTGTTGCAATATGTCGATGAGTATACGTACTTAGGCCAGATAATATCGTTTAAAAACAGGCAAGACATGGAAGTCGAAAGACGAATCCAAAACGCTTGGAAGACTTTCTGGACCTTTAAAGAGCACATGAAGGGTAACCTTCCGATAACACTTAAACGAAAACTCATCGATATGTGTATCCTACCCGTCCTAACTTACGGTGCTCAAAGTTGGTCACTTACTGAACAACAAAAATCAAAACTCAAGATTTGCCAAAGGGCAATGGAGCGCTGCATAATAGGTGTCAAGCGAATAGATCGCGTTAGAAACACCACGCTGCGCTCCATAACCCAAATAGCGGATGTCGGAGAAAAAACGGCTAGGCTGAAGTGGGAGTGGGCTGGCCACGTCGCACGTATGCACTCGGACAGAATCGACACCAGCAATTTATACTACGCTAACTCGAAGTTTAGGTAAAAACGTTTTTTTATGCCAAGTTGCTTAAAATGTGTTTTTACATATGTCATAAAAAAATCGTGAAGAAATATACAAAAATAAGAAAGTTACAAATCTTATAAAACGCTAAGTAAAAGTACTTTTTGAAATCACTCGATTTATATTACGCCAACTATTATTAGCGGAGTGTGCGCGGGGAGGGGACGCACCGCTTGTTTGTTTACATTACTCTAACAATACTTGTCGCTGTGTTAGGTGTGATTGCGCGGTTTTAAAACTATAGCAGTAAATCATAATAGATAGTGTTATTGTAACCAATTATTAAAACTATTGTTAGTGTTATTTTATTACTACAAAAATGTCTCGACATCGAGCTAAACAATTAGTGGAATTAACAAAAAAGGAAGAATATTCATTGATGAGTGTTGATAAAAATAGTGAGATATGGCTTCATATTAGCGAAAGAGGTTAGTTTAATGTGTTATTAAGGAATATTGACGTATGTTAAAGTATATAAATATGTTTTATAGTAATACGCTAGGTTTTTTTGAAAATTGGAGCCACTTTGGTCAAAGTCCGTGCAGCACTACGCTAACTCATAGTTAGCGTAGTTTAGTCCGTTCGTGTGTATACTTGTTCGTTTGTAAAGTGAACTACTTAGCGACTTTTACGTAGTAAATACTTATGTGTTAACGTATTAATTATTTTATAACTTGCAATACGTTAATGTCAACGTACCATACGTTGACTATTTCTTTTTTGGGCATGTTTTTTTATAAATATTGAAATATGATTGCAATACATTATAGGTACCTATTGTTTTAGAATCGTCGCCATTACCTGCTGAAGTTGATAATTCTGAATTCGTGTCTTTATATGAGCACATGTTTGATGAGCCTATTCAAGAGCATGATTATTCTATGTCCAGTTCTGCAAACCGAGATATAGTCAGTTACAAATATGATGCCGTATTACAAAATATAAAGTTAAACGACTTGGGAGCTCCTAATATTCCACTTAATATTTATTCACCAAAGGTGATGACTTCTATCCAAAAACCTTCTCCATAGGCATTAACTCCAGCAAGTATTGAACCTTTGTTTTCGGTCGTCAGTAGTGATCTTTCTGACAGCATAGACATTACCCCCGTACCTTCACCCTATTGTGATCTTCACAAAGAGACTGAAGATAGAACACACCTGAAATCCGTACAACCGCCCAGGAAAATCTTCCTGGTTCGCAAATGGATAACAGCCTCACCAAAAATACAGATTCAATATCGGTAATATCTACTTCGTGTACTTAAATTTCCTCGCCTGCAACGTTCAATGATAGTTATTCTGCAGTGTCGACCCCAAAAAATACTAAACGTAGATCAAAAAAAAGGACTGACGTGGGTCTCAAACGTCTTAAACTTGAAAATGAATGGATAGCTAGAAAGAGAAAACGTTTGTGTAACACAGGATTGGAGTATACCACGTCAAAAGGAAAAACTAAAGCAGCAAGAAGTATTAAAGTCAGTTGTGTCAATTGTCGTCTGCAATGCTATAATAAAATAAGCTACGAGGTTCGTGTTTATCTGTTTGATAAGTTCTGGAGTACTGGTGATCACGCGAAAAAATGGGAAATCATAGCCAAATATGTGATACAAAAAAGCAAAAAGACTGCCACTAATGTTGAAAGTGAATCTAGTCGTCGATCACACACTTTGCATTATCATCATCCCATAAATTCTGACAATGGCATCACAATACAAAAAGTTTGCAAAACAATGTTCTTGAACACATTCGATATTAGTAAAGATCCAAGGAAAAATCCAAGAAATCAATGATTTTACTGATGTCACTGATGACAGAGGTCGACATAAAAACTGTAAATATATAATTTCAAATGAGATGAAGTAGAGTGTCATAGATCACGTTAATTCTTTCACCCCTGTCGAGTCTCACTACGGTAGAAAACGTACGAGTATAAAATATTTAGATCCTTCTTTATCTTTTTGGAAAATGTTCAAGCTGTATGTTGAGTGGTGTGCTGATACTAATTATAATTTTAGAGTACAGACAGTAAGACAGTATAGGGATATAGTTAATGCTAATTTGAAGTTAGGCTTTCATTTACCAAAAAAGACCAATGCGACCTCTGTCATCAGTACAAAAATACGCCTAGCCCTACAGATTCCCGAAAAAGCATACAAACCTTTGTTAAAAATTAATGTGGCAAAATATAAAGATTTAAAATATTATTGTGATAAGAATATTATACCCGAAAAGTATCATACATTTTATAGAAATTTATTAACAACTGAACATGATGTTGACAATGCAAGTGATGAAGATTAGGAGGTTAAATAATTACATCTTATTGTTTAAATTATGTGATTTATATTCACCAATTGGAAGTTTTTGTTTTCTCAGAATAGCAATATTGAATGCGATCTTGATTTAAATGTGATTTATATATGAATTTACCAATTGGGAGTTTTTGTTTTCAATATTGAGTGCAATCTTATTGAGTGCAATCTTGATTAAAATATAATTATGTTTGAGTTTAATAAAAAATAATTACAACTTACACTATTGTTTAAATTATGTGATTTATATTTAACACTTGGAAGTTTTTGTTGTTTCCGAGTGCAATCTTGATTTAGAATTATAATTATTCGAAGTCGTATTGTGATTGATCTGATCTCTTATCGTTAATTAATAAGTAAGTACTTACCTATAATAATCTGTTGATTACCTACTACGCTAATTTTGTTTTAATTAAGTATAGGTACCTACAAATATTACTATCTAAACAATTTTATCTGGAATTTATAAAATTCAACGTGAATTATAGCTCAACGGAAAGTTAGATGATACGCTAACTTGTGGCACAGGGCGATTTATAGTACGCTATATATAATTTGACGGCTTTTAATACGAAATCCGCCAGAGACGCATGAACCGGTTAAACAAAGCTAACTTAAATAACTTGTTATTCAGCACGATAAATTACAATAATATATCTTGTGGGTGTATATAATACCCTAATGTTATGATTAATACACAAAATGCTGTAATTTTTTTATTGCAACGTAATAAAAATAACACTTCTTTAGCACTACGACCTCCCGTACTACATTACGCTAAAATTAGTTAGACGTGTATAACATGTAACATTTTATTGATGAATTACGTTTATATACGGCTAACACGCGCTAAATCAAAAAATATAAATAATTAAGAAAAAATAAATATGAGATATTACAATGAATAAATTAACTATTAAGCATACCAAATTTCAAATAATTATCTTAATTAATGTAAAAGTTATCACGTTTTTCCCTTTAAACGCCTCTACTGTAAAGTACGCTTTTTTGAGTTAGCGTAGTATAAATTGCTGGTGTCGAGATGGGCGAAGATTGTCACTCACTGGACGCCTGAGGGAGGTCGACGCCGTCGAGGTCGACCACGACGAAGGTGGTGTGACGATCTGGTCATGTTTGCGGGGCAAAATTGGCCAGAGATTGCCCTAGACAGGGAAGTTTGGAAGGAGAAAGGGGAGGCCTTTGCCCAGCAGTGGGACACACAATAGGCTCTAAAAAAAAAAAAAAAAAAAAAAAAAAAAAAAAGCTTTTTACGACTGTGTAAATTCCAATCTTTATTATTGTTTAACAAATCTGTTATTTTCGTGTTTCCAAGGGAGACATAAAACATGAAAACTATTCGACGGAAATATTTCTGATTAAATTGTGAAGGAATGTCGAGGATTTCCGGATCTCAGCCAATTACGAGACTGTTTTTATAGGGGAATTCCGTCCGTTCGTTTAGTTCTATTTTATATTTCGTTTTGATAAATAAATCATTGAAGACTATTAAGTAGTTTTTAATAAAGTCATATAAGCAAGAAAAAATAGTTTCAGTAAATATAGATTAGTTATTGCTTAAAAAATTGAAACACTAACATGCGTGAGAAGTTTAAGTATGTAGTCTGATAAATTAGTATAGTATCAGCCTTATAATGTTCCTGCTGTTGGGACTCTGGACTCCTTTCTAGGCGAGAGAATGGGCCGTAATCAACCATGCGGGCCTAGTGCGAGTTGATGGATGTCACAGGTCTTCGAATTTTTGGTTCTAAACGATGCCAGTTTCCTCGCGATGTTTTCCTTCAACGTTTTGAGAGCAGTGGTCTGAACCCGCGACCTACAACTTGTAAGTCTGGGCCTTTATCACTCGGCCAACACGGGTCAAAAAACAGTGTGCTAAATTATTTGGTGTTAATTCTAGGTTTAAAAACGGCAAGGCCAAGCTTAAATGCTGACTTAGGTACTTATGTTTATTATTTATTGTAAACACAATTAAAAATAAAAAATAATCAATAAAAATAGGCAAGTTGATTTATGTACAATTGTACATGTTGATATGTTCTACTCGTATATTATGTAACAGTAAATAAAGGCTTAAAGTTTAGTGAAGTTTAAATTTGGGGTATGTCGAAATCGAATTGATGTCAGCAGCATCCAATTGGAAAAAAAAAGCGCAAGCCCAGAAATGCGCTCAAATTTTAAGTCAGGGACGTCGTTCCTACTTTTTCTTCTTCTTTTCGAATCGATGATAAACTCGATAAACTGTTGGGGCACAGTAGTTGGCTACTTTAACTGCAGTATCGGTGGCAGGTGTATGGGCACTTAAGGCAATCTAACATGTGGCTCATGTTTTGAACAGGGGCACAGCAATCACATTGAGTATCCGACGGTGCTATAAAACCCCATTACGCCAGGTTGTGTTTACAGTGGCCTTCCTGGGAGCGCAACCAATTTAGTGCTTTCCATACAGACTGCAATTCATGTCCAGGCGGGAGACTTTCTTGGGGTTTCAAGAAGTCGTTCCTACAAGGCCACCGTTACAAAAGTAAACAATATTTCAACCCCAGTAAATAACACGATTTTCGGCCACCATAGGCGCGGGCTTGCGAACGGCGATGGGTAGCACGCTGTCCAATGGTCCGGTAACCGACCGGACCGAGCCCAAGTCGTCGATGGCGCGTTCTGTTCCCGCGCGCCTCAAGGAGCTGTCAGCAAACCGTAGAAGCCCAGCCTGCTAGCTGCAGACAGACAGGGTCGAAGCCTGCTGGAATCAAAGGCCGTTTTCTGAGAGGAAGGCTCAGCCCCGGTATGATAGGCAGCGAAGGAACGGGGTAGGTTTGTAGTCAGTAAGAGTCTGACACTATTTCCCGCTCCGCCCAAGGGCGGGATCTGTCATTGGATGATTTTACCTACATAAAAAAAAGTAAACAACACCTTACTTTAATTAATACAATAAACAAACACTTTAGCAAAAAAAAAAAGATTTTCAAGCTTGATAGAACCCAAGGCTCCATATTTCAGGAAGGTTACTAAATTACCTGACACGCGATTCCAACGGAGGCGAGATTTGAATTCCAATGAGCCAATATCGAAGGAGTCCAGATTCCTATCGAAAAATTGAAGTCGGAGCTTTCTTCCAATTTGTATTATGAGCCAAGTTTCTACCTGTAGAAGGTAGTTTTTATATTGACGTTTTTAGATTATCAATTTACTTACGTAAAAATGGTAAAAACTAAAACAGTTTTCAGTTATTATTTAAACTCGTAATAAATGTTCCTTTCATTTCATTTTTTTTTTAATCAAGATCAATGAATTATAAAAAATTTCACGACAAGCCAGTACACAAAATTCTAAAAAAAAAAAGAATAATAAAGAAAATGATAGTTAAAAATATAGTATATTTTGATATAAGCGGAGAAAGTTTATCATTGCGACCGAGAAGGAATTTTGAAAAATGTTCTAGAGCTGAGTGTTGCAGTGATAAATTTGCACCTGTATCAAACGACGTTTTTCAATACACTTACGAAGAAGTGAAATTAAACGGGGGTTGACGCACGACTTGTGGGGGTGGTTTAGCGCCCATGCTGATACGATAAATGTAATAAATAGTGGCGGGGCGAGTTCGTGCACTTTTCCGCACTAATGCGAAAAACAGTAAATTGCGTCCCTAAACGCGGTAGGGATAAAAGCGGTTTTTCGAGTAAGTGTATTGAAAAAATATATTTGTAGAATTTTTATCATGAAATTACTTCTTCCGCTCCGGATGGAGCGAGAGTTAGTTTATTTATTGACTAGAAATCAAATCAGTCATAATAATATTGTATGCTACACATGTTCTTTAAAATATATTATGGTATAATTCAAGGTAAATCGTACAACTGCCCACTGAGAATGTTAACTGTTTTCCAATTACCATTGTGTTGGCTCTATTGTTAGCTGAAAACGTATTGTATTCTAATATTACAAATTGTTTTCCGACATCTGTGTTTCCGATTACGTACAGTTTGAGTTCAATTTTGGTATTATATCAATATTTATTATATCTAAAATATTCTGATACGTAGTTCTACATGGAAGAAACATGAATAAATCGGATTGAAACAATTTTTTTTATCAATTTATGAAAAATAGATAACGAACTTACTATATAGGTACCTATTTTAATTGAAAACCGAAAAGCATAATTACTATATACTTCTATGTGACAAAAACATGACAATGCGACACACTTTTTTTTCTATATGACGGCTCGTTCAGGATGGTTCGAGCTCTGATCATCTACCAGGTGGGCCTACGTGGGTAACGTGCAATGAATAAAAACGGTTAGGAACTGAATCAGTTTAATTCTCAATACATTTCGGTACTGTGCACTGTTATTGGGTACGTACAAACAAAAAAACGGACATTTTCAGAACGTCTTGACTCTGCGGCGGCCTGGCTGAGAGTGTCCGCTGTGCTCGGCGGATTCTCCTTCTCCAAGCTCGTAGCCAAAGCGGCAACGGCTGACTCTGTCTAGGCGCGCCACATCTATTTCTTCTAGTTGCCACTAGATGGCGTGCCTTGTTTTGTTGTCAACAAATCAACGCCGGATCCGACATATATTTGTTTCTTGTTCATGCTCGAACGGCTAGACGGATTTCGATGAAACTTAGTACCTGTGTACTACCTGTGGTAAACGATGTCTTGCTATAGCAAAAATATACTTTTTATCCCGGGAGTATACCTATTTCCTTGGAATATATTCCTACGCGTTATCGGATGGTTGGATGGTTTTTTTTTTTTTTTTTACGATAGGTAAAATCATCCAATGACAAATCCCGCCCTTGGGCGGAGCGGGAAATAGTGTCAGACTCTTACTGACTAAAAACCTACCCTGTTCCTTCCCTGCCTTGGTTCCAGGGCCCTGGTATGCATTTTCATACCTTCCCAGAGCCCCAGACTAGGCCTCGACCCTATTGGGCCCCTACGGTTTGCTGACAACTCCTTGAGGCGCACGGGAACAGTGCGCGCCGTAAACGAATTGGGCTTGGTCCGGTCTGTTACCGGACAAACGGACAGCGAGCTACCCATTGCCCGCCGTCCGCAAGCCCGCGCCTACGGTGGCCGGAAATTTGGATCGGAATTACGGCGGCGGCTGCGGCGAGAGCGCCGTTGCCTGATACGGTCAGCCTCCTCCTTTGCTAGCATTACTGCTTCGCAGAAGGAGGCGACGACCGCCTGCCACTCCTCCTCGCTCCGGAGCATGGCTTGAACCAAGCCCCGGCGCGAGAGATCGCTGCCGATCGCCCCCACGAGGACACGGCGATGCTCTTCCCAAGCGGGGCACACCTCTACCGTGTGCTCCACCGTGTCCACCGGGCGTTCCGCACAGTGACGACACCCGGGCGTCACCTCCGCACGGATCTTGTACAGGTACGGCCCGAACTTGCCATGTTCGGTTAGTACCTGCGCCATGGGGAAGGTTACGACGCCGTGAGGCCTTTCCAGCCACGCCTCAAAGAGGGGCCTTACCGCCTCAATCGTGGCGTGCCCAGCACAGGGTTGCGACAGTCGTTCTCGCCATTTCACCATGAGATCTCGCCGGAACTCTGTCCGCCAAGCCGCGACTTGTCGCGGCAGCGGGGATTCGCCCCGGCGTTGCATCTCCACGCGCAGATCGTGCATGCGTGCAAGGACTGTTGCCTCCAGATCCCATGGTGGCAGGCCAGCAAGGAGGCTCGCCGCTTCGCGGTATACCGTGCGGTATCCCCGAATCATCTGTATGGCCATGACCCTCTGGCAGGCGTTCAGCAGGGCCGCCGGTCGCCTTCGCAACGTCGGCGCCCACACCGGCGCCCCGTAAAGGGCCATGGACCGAACGATGCCAGCGTAGAGCCTCCGGCAGGAGGCGTCTGGACCCCCCAGGTTCGGCAGGAGCCGCTTGAGTGCAGCCGAAGTCCGATTAAGTTGGGGAGCCAAACGTCGGAAGTGCGCCTCGAAGTTCCACCGGCTGTCGAGGACGAGTCCCAGGTACTTCATCGTCGACCCGACGCCGATGTGAACTCCTCCTACCGTTAATTGGGAACCCGGTGGTGGCACGTACCGAGGGCCGTGAAAGCACAGGATGGTTGGATGGTGAGCTACCCATTGCTTGCAGTCCACGGAAATCGAGATCGGGATCCCGGCAGCGGCTGGAGCGTAAGGGCCGTTGACTCATGCGTGCGGCCGCCTCCTTTGCTAGCATTATTGCTCCGCAGAAGGAAGCGACCGCCTCTCACTACTTGCTTCGGAAGGATTTTTTATCCTGGAGTTTTCTCTTGAGATACATTTCCAAAGACAAGCGGGCGAAGCCGTTGACAGAAATTATTTTGGCTATAAAAAGAACAGTTCTCACACAATACGAGTACTCCTATTGTGTCGACACTGAAGCCTTGACGGCTCTGTAGTAAAGGTAGTAAAGTTATATATCTTTTTTCTAAGGAACCCATTTTCCTGATAACACTCAATGGCTTTTGTGAAACTTTACGGTTTTCCAAACAGCAATTAGAATGTTTTTTTCTGAATCTTTTATAATGGTAATAAAGTCAATTACTTATATAATCGACGAAAAGAAAGAAATGGAAATCTTAGTAATTGTTTGTGAAGCATTTTTATCGTTACACGAGTAAAATTACTCGAAATTATTTCTTACTAGTTTTTCGCAACGTGTATTTATCGAAGCCTACTAGGCCAAGGTTCGTTTCTGAAAGAAATGTTTGGCCCCGGTATGAAAGAAAAAGAAGGAAAAGGAGTGGGTTTTTAGTCAGTAAAAGTCTGACACTATCTTCCGCTCCGCCCAAGAGCGCGGAAACCTGTATTTATAAAAAAAAATATAATCTACTGTTTTCAATACTGTTATAATATATACCTATTTACTAATGCTTTTTATTGGGTTTTATTTTATTTTAAAGTTTTTTCTAAATTGAGGCCCATTTTTTAAGGCAATTTGAAGAACCTAAACATTGAATAAACAAACTAAACTAAACACCTTTTATTGTGTTTACTTTTGACTACAATGACAGGCCTACACTGTCCACTCGTACCTATTAATATTGTAAAGTGGAAATATTGTAATATTTAGGTTTCCATACCTCAAAAAGAAAAAACGGAACCCCGGTCTGTCTGTCAAGCCCTTATCTCGAGAACACGTGGAGGTATCGAGTGAGTGAAATTAAAACCATACACTCAAGTCTGCAATCCATAGAAGCTGTGAAACACCTAACTTCTAAGTTAACTGAAAAATAAGATAACGCCGTTTATATTGCAAAAACGTTTATGCCCAAAGACAAGAAGCGAGCGAAGGCCTCCTACGACGTAGACCTCATAAAAGATGCGGGAATCCTGTAGATGCGAGACGCAAAGACCGTTCACTGTGGCGACATTTAAAGAAAGAAGAAAGAAAGAAAAGAAAATAAGTTTATTCTACTTAAAATAGACGCACAAATTATTTACAAAAAAACAGTTTCCCTGTCAGGCCATATGTGAAACGGGCATAACATTCCACCTTGTGACCATAGACAACCAAGTCGTCTAGGTTGTCTACTACATCCATGACGCCGGCTGTCACTGGCCTCAGCAGAGACAAACATAACCAACAAATAACCAAAATAAAGAAAAAGAGACATTTAAAATCTATAAATACAAGTTGTGCGTCGCATTCAAGCAAGAATGGGCCATTGCTCAGCGTATACCGTGAAGCTAGGCAAATCCAGCTATCAACGATGCTGATTTTCAGTTACAACCCGTTGTGACAATTTGGCGCTTCCCCCGAGAGAAATCAGTAAAAAGTCAGTCATTTGGGTGAGGCCTATGTTCAACAGTGGACGTCTTTGGGCTGAAATGATGATGTCACATAAAAACCGTACATTTTGACATTCTCAAAGGAATTAAAATTCATTGGACAATTTCCGTTGACCTAGAACCCGCACAAGTTTAGGAATAAATATGAAAACTGATGGAATACTGAAAATTTGTAGTAACGTCACAAAAAAATACATTTTCTATTCGGAAAAATCTTCGAGACTCGATTCGGAAATTGACATAGATTTGGGTATTAATTTACATAGGTTAGTTTGTACGGAACCGAACGATCAAATGAAACCGTGCTCTTATAGCTTTAAGTTTTATAAATATAGTATTCTTTTTACAAAGTACTTATTCAGTATAATCTCATGTATAAACTCTGACTTCTATTACAAACATGAGCATATTTCTTATTTGATTTCAGTGGACATCTTGTTAGTGGTTACAGGGAAACTACCGCCATCAATTTGTTAGTACCTAGTTGAAGCTACGTAATCGTTTAGAATCGTGCAGTTTCTTGCAGTTAGGTTAGGGTTCAAACCTAGCCAGGCACATTACTTTGTGTTATTTATTTCATCATCATTGCTCTTAAAAAGGTGAAGGAAAATATTGCGAGGAAACCGGCATGTCCTAGAACCAAAAATTCGAAGAAATATGACATCCACTCGCACCTTGGCCCGCGTAGTGGATAAATGGCCCATTCCCTCTCTTAGAGAGGAGGCCTGCGTCCCAGCATTGGAAACATTATAAAGCGGATGCTATGATATGCTATGCTATAGCAAAAGTGTGTTTACTGTACGTCCTGTACTTTTTATATAAAATTTTATTTCTGAAAGTAATTCATATCTGACAAAGTACACTTCCATTTATAGTTATAGGCATATAACTTTAAGGTTTAACCCTTTTCAAAAATACTCTCTGTCCATTACTTTCAAGAAGTTTTAGTATTATATTTGATCTAAGTTAAAACTTTGCGTCCTACATACCTACGTCTGATAAATGTAGCCTAGAAAGAAGAAGTCGAAAAACTTTATATACTTGTTCAACCCTTTTATACTCGTAAATCGGTCCTAAATATCGGATAACAGTTCGAAATGCCGTAAGTCACATGTCTATAAAAAGTCTAATACATAAAATGGAGGAAAATTTTCAATTTATTCGTTTACGACTGACGTCGTGTCGGCTGTGGTTTTGTCTTCGTTGGAAGTGTTCAGTAAATTCTAATTGGTTTTTGTAGTTCAGACTTTGTAAAGGTTGCGTAACGTCATTAGCAGGATTTTAATTTAAGTTCATGTAAAATGATGAATATTTCGGTCTTGTTGTTCGCAACGAAGATTCCATGAAGCAACTCGTTGTCGAGGGACAAGTGTAAGGGAAGCGGTCACGCGGGCGCTCACCTACGCGTTGGACAGACCTCATCAGAGCTGCAACAGAAATTTCCATAGTCCAGTGTTCCCGAGACGCCGTTAACCGGGACAAGTGAAGACGCATCGCGGGAGCCTCACTCGCCAACGCAAATGCAGCATTGACAACCACGACCACTCTGTCAAGAGTGAACGACTAATAATGACAGGCACAGATTAGAATTGTGCAGGTAAGTAATTTGTGTGGAAACATGTTTTTTTTTTCTAATGAACATTATTTTGTACTTTATTAATTATATTCACTAATTAATAAAGTACAAAAATAATCGTATAGATGTGTTACCTATTTGTAAATAACAAACTATGAATCACAGGCTGTTTTCTTGTGCCATGATAAATAAAATATCTACTCCACCATAAACCACAGTATTCGCGTGACATAACGTAAATTAAGTTCAGCGTTCATAGTGTAAATCATATATTATTGTTCAGACATTCAAATGTAATGCCAGCCTTTGTACGTCGCATGTCAGATTTTGTCAGAATTTAAACGGTTACACACCAAGCTTAAATGTCATTATGACTTTTCACGTTTCAGTGGTTTAGACATACAAAATGAACGTGAGGTTTATGGTAAGTAGATTTATGGTCGATGAGGCCGAAATGTTCTGGAGTGGCGCGCACTGGACGGACGCAGTGTTGGAAGGCCTCTTTCAAGGTGGATTGATGACCTAGTGACCGTTGTGGGAGTCCGATGGAAGCCATACTTGGGGGAGGCCTATGTCCAACAGCGGACGTTTTTCGGCTGAAATGATGATGATTGAATAGGTTTCAAATTTTACTTTATGTTGTGTTTGAAAATAGGTCTTTAGTTTGAGTTAATAAGATCTGTTCTACTGTAACTAAGTATTTTCTAAGATATTTGTTTATCAACTGAATAACTACCTCTGCCTTTCTGACCTAAATGACCCAGTAAGTGGCTTCCACAATACCAGAGTTGCCTCAAAATGGACGAAGCGATGCCTGCTAGGGCTGCGAGTGTTAGAAAGAGTTATGAAGCCCCGGTACACTGAGAGCAACTGAAAGAACACAAGAGCGTATTATGTCTCTGCACCGCCCTAAGGTCGACTGGTAGAAAATGCCTATGGCATTCTCCGCCTTTGTATACTAGTGTAAAAAAAAACTGGTCAATTTAGAGTCGCACACGAAGGGTTTCATATTATAATATTAAAATCGAGCAAAACACCGATACAATACTATTTCATGTATGGGAACCATTTTGATTTTTATTATTTATTCGTGTAGGAGCAATAATCCATTACGGTATATGAGATAATTACATCACGCTGACAGAGGATGGACAGATTGACAGACGGTCGGACCGATGGATAGCGGAGGCTCTGCAAGGGTCCCATTGGCACCCTCCGGGTACGGAATCCTACAAAAGCTCAGCTTCAGTAAAACTTAAATTTCAAAATAAGAATCTTTTAATATTTATTTTCACCGGTTTCCCTTATCTTGTACGATCTCTAAAGAAACTCTATCCAATCTAAACACTCGTTATTCAATAGCCTCCAAAGAAATTCAAAGTCAACGAAATATTCTTCACCTATTTTCCTACAGTCGTTACTCTAATTCTGCCAGTTTCAAGTACTGCGTCGAGGTTAGAAGCTCGTTGTGGAGATCTCAATTACGTTAATAACCATCCAATTTGTGCAGCAACAGTGAATGCGAGCCTCCGGGAATGCACAGGGGAAAATGAAAATAGACTCTGATTTGTAGATACTAAGTTTTAAGTTTCATTGCAATAAGTCTTTGTTCTGTTTAGACATTAGAGACATTGATCTAGAATTTAGTGTTGAATATGCAATGTGCCTCGAAAATTGTGCTATCGTACAAGCAAAGCTGTGCTGAGGGCTAACCAGAATGATGAGTCATACAAGGAGGTGACCGCTTCCCATTCCCTCTCGCTTCAGATAATGACATAAACCTTCACCCAAGCGGGACAGGCTTTCGTATTCTCCATCGTGTCCTCCGGACGATCTATACAATTATAACACCTAGGCGTTTCTTGTACCTGAATCCGATACCAGGAACCTCTCGAACTGACCGTGTCTGGCAAGGACTTGCGTCAGGCGGATAATGAGGAGGTCGTGGCACCTCTCTAACCTTCTTGGGTATTATCATTGAGTAGATCGTCCGGAGAACATGATGGAGTATACGGTGGAAGCCTATCCCGTTTGGGTGGAGCATCCTCGGGGGTGCAATCGGCGGCGGCAAACTCTTGGGTCCGTCTCTGGTTCATGCCACGGTCCGGGGCGAGAAGGAATGGGAAGCGGTCGCCTCCTTGTGCAAAGCAGTAATGCGAGTGAACGAGATGGCTGTAACCATGAGGAAACGGCAATTCTCACGCCTCAGCCGCCGCCGAAGGAGACGATCTGGACACCGCAGTCGCGGGCTTGTGGATGACTAGTAATAGGTTTCTGCTTACCATCCGGCTACCCGGTAAAAACCAAACCTGTGACAATGTGTAGTGTTCCACACACGTCTTAAAGAGATGTCAGCAAAACTGAAGGGGCCCAGTAGGACTGATACCTCCTACGGCTGCGGGAACGTTTAAAGAGTGACCATGGCCCTAGAACGCAAAGGGTAACTGAAGGACACAGACGTATACCCTAGAGAGAGAGAGAGAGAGAGAAGTAATTTGATCATTTCCTTACTCAATAAAAAAAGAACTACTCCAACGACTTTTTTTTAATATTTTCAAAATCGCAACACATATGTATATTATATATTTATTTTATATACACGTACTGATATATATATATTAAGCTTATATATTATTTTTCTATACGTTTATTTTATCTATTTATCGTATTTTTATTTTTATTTCTTTGATTTATATTTGCTAGAAGTACACCGCAGACTACCCCTTTATAGTTTAAGCTCTTATAATCCATCCTAAGGTTGTCTGCTAGATATTGCTGTCAGCGATAAGACCGCCATTGTACTCATACATTTAAGTTCCTGTGAATTGTACTATTTTGGTGTTCAATAAAGTTTATTCTATTCTATTCTAAATTATGATACCTCATAATATCTACCTTACGAAATTAGATATCTCAGCACCCCTAGTCAAGTTACAATCGTTTCGTTTTGCGTTAACGCTTGAAGTTGGCCACGCCCCCAACTCCTTTGTTCGAAAAAACGAATTGGAGATGTGGCCAACTCCAAGCGTTAACGAAAAACTAAACGATTGTAACTTGGCTAGGGGGGCAGGTATTAAATATTCAGATAGGCGGTTCTGTCTAACCTAAATAGTCTACCGAGATTTAATAAATCTATTATAGGCAGCCACAATAGCTTTTCGAGACGCTAGCGCTGGGAGTTCTTAATGAAGACACGGTCGAGCCGGCCAGAGTCTAGACGGTGCGGAAATTAAGCCTCTACATACAGAACTGCTGAAGATTTACTTGATATCTCTCTGTGAATTATGAGCAGTTCAAAACCGAAAACTCGTTTGTTTAATGGTGTTATAAAGTAATGGCCCGAAAATATAATCAAGCTGTGATGAATGTAAATGAAGAGCTGGCAACAATGACAAAGCAAAATCACAAAGAGAAATTGAAGAAGGTTACGAAGTGTCATCACGTTTCAAACAGTAGTCGGTAGGTAAATGTAAGACTATATAATATAATTTTATTCTAATCACATACCAGACAGCAGGCTTGTTTGTATTTACATGTATGTCACCGTCACATTGTAAATGCCGTTAGTTTGTAATGTATCTCGCAAGATTGTAAACTGTCGAAAGATTATGAATAGTATAAAGTACTGCATACAATCTAACGCATTATTTTTCAGTAGATTATAATCTATCGCACTGAAACTCTTGAATTGTGAAATGGCATCAAAAGGTATACATCTCGCGCGCTGATTGGTTGAACGTCATGTGCCTTGTGCCGCCATATTTGTTTATTAATTCGTTTGTTGTCTAAAGGAGCGTTCAGACTTGGGGAATGCGTGTCTCGCGAGCCGTTTGCAAACTGCGCGCGTGCTACTCTAATGACTGCACTAGAGCTAGTGCAGTTCCCACAAGGCTCGAGTAAGGCACGCGTGCAGCTCGTGCGTACGTAGTTTCTTTCGCGTTTGAACTATAAGCCTCAGTTGTATGGGCGAGGGAGATATACCCCGAGCGGCACGCGCGCACCTCCTGCGCCTCCTGCGTAGCATGCGCGCGAGTGGCGCAGGGCTTTTTACGAACATGAAATGCACGCGCGCAATTTGCAAAGGGCTCGCGAACGGCGCATTCGCAAGGTCTGGACACACCACAACGTAATCATAATTATGTGACATTATGTATGCATTGTATTGAATTTTCTCTCAAGTAATTTTTGTTAAAAGAGACATTTAAGTTTGATTTCAAACAATTTTAATTTATAAGAGTACTTTGTAATTCAATTTTTTAACTATCTTTAAACATTTTGGCTTTTCTCGGTTATAATATGAAAGTGATTCATTAGAAAGGTTTAGGTATATACTAATATACCTAAACCTTTCTAATGAATCACTTTGCCTATTGCTGAGAACCATATGAAAATTCGTTAAGGCTTTTTAAGTATATCGTTTACCAACAAACCGACAGATGTGATGGGAAAACTGGTTTCATAATATAAAAGGAAGTATATAAGGAAAATGAAAAAAAAAAAGATTAAATTTCACACAGTGTACTTAAATTTAACAGAGAGAAATAAACAACATTCTTATACAATGATTGGTTATTGTTATAGACTACTTGCGTGTTCAACATTCTATTTCATCGTTGAGTTCCTACACAAAGTAAAGCTGCAAATGGGAATTTCCGAAACGAGTGATAAACGAGGTAAATGGCTTGGTAGCACGTTTCGCATTGTTTAGGAAGCGCGGCAGTACAAATGTTATTATCGCATAGAAAGAGATGTCTGCTATTTCTTATACTGAAACGACCGTCTTTAAAATAATCTGCGTTTAAAAAATGTATACATCTAATTATTTATTGTTGCATCTAGGTATATATCTATTTTCTAGTTATCTTTTTAATATGTTGCACCTTCAATGTTATGTGTCTGCACCACACCCTAAAGTTGACTGCTAGAAAATGCCCGAGGCATTAAGTCCGTCTTTATACAGTGTTATTAACTAGTGCATAAAGTTTGAAATAAATAAAAATGAAACGAAAATAGCAATGTACACAAACTTTTTATACATAATAAAAAAAAAAACAAAAAAAAAACATTTGTTAATGTTAAATAATTAAAAACAATCTAAAATATGGCATCAAAAAAACTCTTTATCGTTGCGGTTGACTAGTGATGTACCTAAAATACTGGCAATATTACAACGTTGTCTGGCAATGCTTTTCCTAACCTTCATCATCAAGATAAGTGACAGGCACAATTTTAATACTAGGAATAGGAACCAATTAGATCAACCTCGATTCAGATTGGCTAAAGTACCAAGTTCTTTTATGGGGTACTGTGTAAAATTTTATACTAAAATACCACTTGAGATTCTCTATCTCAATGAGTCAAAAAAACATGCATTAAACGCACGCTATGTAGACAAGCATATTCAGAAATCAGAAATCAGAAATCAGAATTATAGATTGGATGATTACATCCTTGATAAAAATGCTTGGCTAAATGCCGGTCCTGCTCCACAGCCACAGCCACATTTGTCTACAAATTAGTTCTACATTTTATTTTATGTATTTTATTACTTTTTAATAGTGGAGGAGATGCTGGGACCCTTTTTGTATCGTGGTTTTCAAAATGTTATGTCTTTCTTTTTCAATATAATATATATATTATAATTGATTAGTTTATTTTAATGGAGCTTGTGATCAATTATTGCTTTTTGTAATTGGGAACAATAACATTGTATAATGTAGAAGCACTTTTTTTTTTCTAATTTGTGAATGTGAAGTACCATGGAGCATTTTTATTTTATTAGGTAACAACTTGTTTGACGTTACGAGCATGGCAGTTGAGAGTTTGTCATGCTCACTCTAACGTTTCGCTGATGGTGGCACGTTTTATTGGGTCATTCGGTTCCCTTCAAAATGGTTGAGCTGAGTGGGGCTGAGGCACGCGTCATGCTCGTGAACGGGCGCCGTCAGTTGGGACTGGTCATCTCTTAGCTGCCAGTGGCTTAATTCAATTACTATTTTTTTATTAGTTTATTGTATTTTTTTTCATTATTTGTGGTTTCATTGCTTTTTAATTATTTTTTTTTCCTTCATTGTGCTCACATAATAGAAGCGACAATAAATTTGTAACCAAGATTATGTAACTCATAATATGATTTAAAAGAGTGTCCATGGAGTTTCTTGCACGTTCTTCTCCATAGAGATCTACTCTTTGGAACGTGCAATTTAGCTTTACTTTTTTTGGACTGACCGACATTTTGACAATTCAAAAGTGCCTGTAATTGGTCTATTTGAAATAAACTATTCTGATTCTGATTCTGATTCTAATTCATCTTCTCTGTATTATCTGTCCAAATTTTGGATGACACGAAATATCAATTATGTGTTTATATAGATAAATAGGTAGGCATTAACAAAACAATGAGATGGGCACTATCGGGCTAAGGCAACATACGAGGGGACAAAAGTTTCCTATTTGATATTCCAGGACAAAGGTCACTAAGGCCGACGCCTGCTAGAGCGCCTTGGATTGTCTGAAAAGGCATTGAAACAGGAAGAAATGCAGGTGTGGTTTTAGTCTGATACTGGTACTATGATAATGGCAAGAGGGCTCCTGCTTCACCCAGACCTGGATAAGTCATTGGATGATATCCTACCTTTAAAAATTGACATAGGCCCGGTAACTGGATTGTGGAGGCAGAGGCGTAGCGTGAACTAATTTAAACGTGTGCAAAGGCACTCCAGCGAGGTCTGTTTCTTTCATGAATTCGAAAACGAGACAGTGACACATTGTCGCTTACCATCAGGTAAAGTAGTGGTCAAACGCGAGCCTGCACATTATAAATCAATTTTGGTACTTTTAGTTTCATTCTTAATTCTTATTAATAATAACATAAAATATACAGATACAAACAGTTCATGTAATTTTGATATTTTAATTTATTGATAATGTTATTATTCTGTATTGTTTTCGCCTTATTAAATATATTTTTAAACATATGTACTATCGTAGAAATAAGTGTTAGGTACTAACATATATTGTGGACCAAATGTTGTGTGATCAATAAATAAATTATTATTATATAATAAAATCCTCATTGTCGGGTCATTTCCATGTAATTCGGGTTTGCAGACGGCGAGCTATGGGTAGTTCGCTGTCTGACCGTCCGGTAACCATCCGGACCAAGCCCAGGTCGTCGATGGCGCGCACTGTTCCTGCGCACCTCAAGGAGTTGTCAGCAAACTGTAAAGACCCAGCCTGCTAGCTGCAGGCAGGCAGGGTTGAAGCCTACTGGGGCCAAGGGTTTGCTTCTGAAAGGAAAGCTCGGCCCTGGTATCTAAGGCAACGAAGGAACGGGGTGGGTTTTTAGTCAGTAAGAGTCTGACACTATCTCCCGCTCCGCCCAAGGGCGGGAGATGTAACTGGACGATTTTATCCACGGCTACGAAGGAACGGGGTAGGTTTTTAGTCAGTAAGAGTCTGACACTACATCCCGCTCCGCCCAAGGGCGAGATTTGTCATTGGATGATTTTACCTACCATAAAAAAACCCCAAAAAAAAAGAACAAAATCTCCATGTAATTCAGTCGCATCCTGTTATATTTGAAGCCAATCTCAATTTACAGCTGACGAAAAAATAAATACAGCTGACGACGAACTGTATTTTTACGAAAATATGAAATGAAATTTTATATTTTTTTATTTTTATTTTTTTAAAGTGAAGGATTTCCTAACCAAAGTTAAATGAAGTCCTCTGTTTGCGCTGACTTATGCAATTTGCGTTATTACCGAGTTGAAAGAAAATGTCAACCAGGTAAAGTTGACATTTTTCTGTATTCTCAGAACGTGGCATGAAAATTTCCACGTAGTTTACGATTTTTTCACAGTAAATAGGAACCTGTGTCCGGTGTAAAGGTCTGCAATTCGAATCACGTATCGAGATCCATTTGTACTGAAATGGGTTTAGAAACTCTTTTGAGACCTTCAAAATGTTTTGGTCAGTTTCTGAGAATTAGAAAATAAAAAGGTAGATTTAAATCGTTTACGTTTTCCGTAAGTTTTAACCCATATTTTCGATACAATTTATTTAGATTCTGTTTCGGTTGGTTTTTTGTATTTTGCCTCTTTATAATGAAAGGCATTTTGTGAAAAATGAGCAACCAAATGTATAGTGTAGATATGAGTAAATATGAAAGTCTATTTACAGTAAACGCCAGCTGTAGGGTCACACAAAATGTAAACAAGGCATTTAGAGAGATAATAAATAGGTAGATACAAAAAGGAGTTTATCTTTCTCATATTTCTTTCTTCTAGTTGCTGCCAGCGGGTTCATCCACGTATTAGTGGAATTTATTCCCAAATAAAGTATATATTGCTATTCCAGGACATGGTCTACTGGTGTACCCATCGAAATCCGTTCAACCGTTTGAGCGTGAAGAAGTAACAAACTTATACACATACACTCACAAACAACCTTTTGCCTTTACAATATTATTGTGATCATTTATGCATATCTCACGATGTGCAGACAAAAGGTGGCCCATTAAAACCACACGATGAAAGGCCCAATAGGGAAAAGAAATGTTGGAAGACCAATGAGACGATGGGCTGATGATATCATTCAGGTAGTAGGAGACGAATGGCTAAATACTGGCAAAGACAGAGAGTTATGGAAGAAGATGGAGGAGGTCTTTACCCTTACAGGGGTCCATATTTCAACATAAAACAGGTACTAATATTACTAACATATTTTAAGAAAACTACTACTAACCCATTACTAACAACATTTGAAATATGGAATAAACGGCTATTTTATTATTTATGCACACCATTGACAGTATTCTTACGCACATTTTGACCATTATGTAATAGGGGGCTATAGTCCCATGTGATAGGGGGTATGGATACACCTAAAGTTATGGTGTTACCAAATTATCTACTGTGTTATGGAGGTGTGAAAGATGTGAAATACAGATATTCAGCTAATCCTGTTACGGACCTATCTAGGGACTATTATTGAAAGGAATTCGACTGTAATTCAAACTGATTATAATTCCCGAATAGGTACAATGTTTATGTTGGAGATCGGTAGCAGAGTGAGGTCCTTGCCGCCGCCGCCACCGCTCGCCACCTCCGATGTCTAACAACAGCAGCCGAAGAATGCCGAGTGGCCGAGGGCCCCTGAACAATCCGGTTTTCTCCGACCACCGTAGGCGCGGGTTCGCCAAGCAAAAAGTAGTTTGCTTTTCGCTTGTCCGAGCCCTGACTAAGCCGAGCCATCGACGTCGTGTAGCATTCCACGCTCACTTTAATCAGATCTCGGCAAACCCAGTAGAGCCGATGCTTGCCAGGGCCAAGGGATCGGTTCTGAAAAGAATATACTCATGGTCCTGGAACGTAATAGTTAACTGTAGGAACATATGCGTGATATGGCTCGGCCTTCCGCTCCACCCAAACAGATTTGGATGACATTTGGCACACGGGTAGGCTACGTACTGGAACAGCATATTTTTTATTTTAGGAGTACCTACCTGAGCTCTTATGAGTCAATTTTCTATTTTAGTATAAAAATAAACCATATAAACGATACAATCTCATACCACAAAAATGTATATCCTGAAACTAATGTACCTAGGTAAAACCACATACTAAACTTATTGTAATTACTTTTTCTACGCAACCTTATTTTAAGTATGCGGAACCAGATACACGTGTCTAGTATTTTTATGTAAAGAATCTATGTACAAAATTTCATAACTGTATCATGAAAAATCACAATGTTATAAGCATTTTATGTTACCTGGCTGTTCACGCAAACACATTGTCACAGGATCATCCGAGCGACTGAGGGGTTGACCTGTTTTGTACTTAGTGTCGGTGGTGTCCAACTTGTGACCTTTAATTATTTTTGCGAAAAAATATAACATGGTGATTCTGAACAAACTATATTCAGGTTTCGCATATATTCAAAATAATGTTGTATATAGTCATGAGACTAGGCAATATAAATAATCTATATTTCTCTCTTTAATCCAGCCACACTCACTGCTAAGTACAAACCGTTGTAGGTGCCTAAATCTCCTTCGGGGATTTTCCTTCATTGATCTATTCGTTCAGTGGTATCCGGTCGGGGTTAATTAGTAACTGTTTAGTAGTTTGTTTGTGTTGCTGATTATCGAGTCGCCCCGGCTGTGGTCTCGGGTAAACTGCGGGCTGATTAGCTAGGGATTATCTTAAGCCCCTGTGAGATAGACCCGTTTTATCTTGTGTTATGTAAATTATTTGTTAGGTAAGGCTTTCTGTGTTTGTGACCAATTCAAATTTTATCTTAGTGGTCAAATTGAAATTCATTCATTTCAATTTGAACATTAAAGTTTTGAGAGACAAATAGGTAGACGAGGAAGGAATTAGTGTCATATTAGCCAATGATAAATACATTATAAAATTAGACATGAATATTATAAAGGTGATAGTTTATAGCTTTGTTCGTGTGTATGTTAACGGCAATCTTTATAGTTCAGGTATTATATACAATACCGATTGCGCAGCCGGTAATGTGTGTAAAAAACGAGAGCAGGGAAGGCGGCGATGTAATTTGGCACCCCGACACGGACAGGTTAGGTTAGGATATTTTTTTTAACACCACCTGAAAATATAAGCCTTACTTTAAACTATATTCTATACATTGCCTAGGTATTGTAAATAATACCGAGAATATATAGATTGCCGGTAACATATATAGAGGATCGCTGGTATATAATTAGTGACCGATACTTAACCACGTAATAGTAGTTATGATAACAAAGAACTATTACTGTGAGGCCAAACCTAAAATCGTGAAGAAAATCAGCAACTTCAGTACATTTTGACCAGTTAGGCGAACATAAATGTACTGACCATGCAGATTTTTTCAGATAAAAGTTGTTTGTTATCATGACTACAATCCCGTGTTTAAGTATCTGTCACTGATTACCAGTCACCCTGTAAGTGAGCCCTTTATGTTCAAATAGCTCATCGGATTTAGATGGAATTTTGTACACGGGTTAACCATAATTCTATAAGAGAACGTAAATACTTTTTTTTTGCCAAGAGTGTGTTTTTATGGAATTATTTTTAACTTTACCGCAAGACGAAGAGAAGTTTTTATAACTACGAAGTTTTTGTTGATCAAAAGATGATAGTCGTAGCACCGGTAAAGCAAACCTTCTAGCGCTTCATACTATTTAAGTTAAGAAAAAAAATACATTTAAAATAAACATTTAATCTGTAGGTTATAGAACTTTGTTATATTTTTATACCCAAAATAAAACCCTAGTGTAGGTCTGGGGAGTTATACAATGTACTAAGTATAAAATAGTAGGTACCAAGAAGTAAACTAAAATTGAAAGTAATTTAAAAAAAGAATTAAAGTGACTTGGCAAGTGCGAGTCGGACTAGCATAGTGAGGGTTCCGAACAAATTAAGTTATGTAAATAGTTCAATACCCGAATCGAGTCTCGACAATTTTTCCGAATCCAAAAAAGGTTTTTTTTTGTGACGTAACTACAAATTTACAGTTTTCAGATTTATTCCTATATTTGTGCTATAAGAACTTGCTTCAAGACAAATTTCAGAGTTCTGGGTCAACGGGAAGTATCTTCTGAATTGAGATTCCTTTAAGTGTCGAAATATACAAAGTGTATATTGTGTGTGTATAAAGGGTCTTGTTGACAGACAGACGGACAACAATGTGAACCTATAAGGATTCCATTTTCTCTTTTGCGGTACGGAATTCTAAATACACATGCACACAATTACCAATGCATGTAGCAATCACTCGCTTTACAGAATAATTAAAATGTAACTAGTTTTGAAGCGAGAAAATTACAAGTTTCAACAACTATGCTCCCAGTGAGTTAGCGATAAAAACTTAAGTTCAGTGAAGAATGAAATTAAGTAGTAGTGTAAATTATTAAGATTTCCTGAGGGGGAAAAAGTTGCAATCTTAATCTGGTAGCGCTGGGTAAATTGTTAACTTTAATTTTGTCTATACTCCGTGCTGAAATAGGAAAAAGTAATGATTATATTTTCCTTTATTGACCACTGTAAGTTTCACTGACAATTTTATGAGTTCATTTCCAAAAGTTAATCTTAAAATTATCTTTACATGCATAATTCTTTTGTACGTGTGTTTGTCAACAATCTCCTCTTAAACGGTTTGACCGATTTGGTAAAAACTTTTTGTATATTTCAGTGGGTCTCTGCACGGTTCAAAAAAATTAATTGAAATCAGTAGATGGCGCTGTTATGTGGCTGACAAACAGCCAGTTTTGGGCCAGGACGACGTCTTTCTGGATCTCTAGTTACTATAAGTGCGTAAGGTTTCAAGAACGAAAATTAAAACATTGACAGTTGTGCTAGCTAATCGAAAATGAAGAATAAGCAAATTGTTTCTGGTTTTGACTTAGTATGACAAAAATAATAAAGCATAAAGAATAGCAGTGGTGGTCGAGTGGTAATGGCTCCGACTTACGAGTCGTAGGTTGCGGGTTCAAACCCGGCCAGGCGCATTACTTTATGTAAGTTATTTCATCATCACTGCTCTCAAAACGGTGAAGGAAAACATCGTGAGGAAACCGGCATGTCCTATAACCAAAAATTCGAAGACATGTGACATCCACCAATCCGCACTGGGCCCGCGTGGTGGATTACGACCTATTCCCTCTTTTAGAGAGGAGGCCTGTGTCCCAGCAGTGGGAACATTAAAGAAAGAAAGAAAGAAAGAAAGAAAGAAAAACATTTATTTGAGACTCGCACAGGACAAAAAATATATATACAACAACAATACAAAAACTATAAATAGGTTTTACAACATAAAAAAAAAACAATAAATAAAAGAACACAAAAAAAAGATTGAATATAAAAGACCTGTGCGAGGTCAAAAAGGCCTCTATCTCAGCATATGCTGCGATATTACCTAAAAAAAAAGGTAAAATAACGCAGCGCTGGTATTCCGATAGGGCCTAGTGGTGCCACGGACACACTCACGGAACACAGACATAATATGTATATTAAAAGGCTGATGATGATATAGAATAGGTAAACAGAGATCCTTCGACATTTTTTAGAGCGGGTACGGAGCACTCTTCTTCAGCTTAACAAAAGAAAAATGGAACGGATCACTTTGTTTTACAACTCTTTATCTTAGGATCGCGTAAAAGTATCGAATTGAAATTAAAACCATATGTTCAGGTCTGCAGTCCCTTGAAGCTGTGAAAAACTCAAACTTCTAAGTTAACGAATAAAAAAAGATATGGCTGTTTATTTCGCAAAAAAACGTATATTTCAACACTCTTAAGGAATCAAAATTCATAAACCCGGAATCTTGAGGCATGAAGCAAGGTCTTATAGGACAGATCTATAATATAAAAATGAATCACTGAATGTGTTGCTATGTGCAAATCTCGGGAACGGCTGGACCGATTTCGCTTATTTTTTTTTTATTGTTTGTTATTGTCAGGAGAAGGTTCTTAGGTAGAATAGACTAGGGTAGAGCGGGAGCAAAGCCGCGGGCAAAAGCTAGTATGGCAATAAATCTGAAAACGGTAAATTTGTTAATACTTACGTCACAAAAAAAAACGCTTTATTTTGCGACTCAGAAAAATCTTCCGAGACTCAATTCGGGATTTGAACTATTTACATAAGTAAGTTTGTTCGGAACCCTCAGTGTGCGTGTCCGATTCGCACTTGTCCAGATTTTTTGTCTTAAAGAACGCGGTCAGTTTCTCTGTGACACATTCTAAATCCTTGAGATCATCGGAGAATCTTAAACTTAGTATTCATTGGCATTCCGCTTCGTCCTTTGATAAATCTTTCACGATATAGGCAGCACGTTTGAAGAATGTTACCCATAGGATTGAGGCAAACGGTATAATACGCAGCAAATAAGTTGAACCCATTGACATGGTTAGGCGCAGGCTACCATTTTGATTTAGACGTGTTTTTCGAAGATTATACCGACGTTAAAAAATTGTGAAGGAGCCATTACCTATGACTTTAATTTTGCTTTTCCTTTCTCTATTGTATATTTTACTAATATAATTATTTATTAGTTTACTCTTTGGTAATTAATTTAAATATCATATATTTTATTGCATCATTTACATTATTTATGTTGTTTTACACTGACGGCTCCAAATCTTTTCTCTTCGTTCAGTCCATTCAAAGGTGCATACTTATTTTTTATAAATTTTTATCCTGTGATCAATAAGTGAAAGTGTGCAATAAATAAATAAGAGGGGCAAAAAGTCATATTTATTTTAAAGAAAATTGTGTTTCAGGTATTTATTTTGGTGTTAAGTAAAAAGATTTCAGTGAATTCGAAAGCCCCGATGGATAGATTCATCATCTACCTCGGGTACCAGGGCGAGTAGAAACGGTGAGAGAAATCGAGCAGTGTTCCACAGGGATCGGTGCTAGGACCGCCTTTGTGGAGTATCGGGTACGACTACGTGCTGCGCAGTGACTTCCCCCGTAAATTCGAAGGCTCGTTCAGATTACATCATATTAAACCTATCAGTACTTTTTAAAAGAAATAGGTCATTACGAAATATGTAAATTATTCCCCGGATTGGTTTAATCCAATATTTACATAAATTCGTGACCGTAACCACGCCAAAGGGATTTGCTACTGCAATAACCAGGCCGCTAATAAGGTACATGTTCATAGTTCATTAATTAGTCAACTTGTATCAACATGTTCAATAATAAACAAACTTATGATTTTACAATTATCATAATCAGCCCCCCTAGCCAAGTTACAATCGTTTCGTTTTGCGTTAACGCTTGTAGTTGGCCACGCCCCCAACTCCTTTGTTCGAACAAACGATTTGGGGGCGTGATCAAGCCCAAGCGTTAACACATAACGAAAAGATTGTAACTTGGCTAGGGGGGCAGCTTTATAATTTTCCCGCTTCTGGGACTCAGGCAGGTAGAGAGGACTCTAGGAGAGGGAATGGGCCGTAATCCATCACGCAGGCCCAGTTCGGTTTGGCGGATGTTACTTGTTTTCGAATTTTTGGATCTAGAACAATGTGAAGAAACCGGTTGGTTTCCTCACCATGTTTTCCTTCACAGTTTTGTGAGCAGTGGTGATGAACGACCACATAGATAGATACGTAAACTTAAATAAATTATTTCTCAGTCATTTATTGAATTTAAAAAAAACAGATTTTATTAGTTTTTATTAAAAAAAAAGTCATGATACTTCTTCATTTGTTATATCGAGGGTATAGTATTTAAACCCAATAAGTTTCGAAAAATAAAAAAAAAAACCACCAGTTTTTAAGTTTTGACTAAACGCGGTCACTTTATTGAATTATTACCTCAAGTAATTTTCTTTCTGCTGCGAAGTCCACTTATTGGATTTAACCACTGGGATGAGCGTCAAAAATTCATTAAGATGTATTAAAAAAAACATTTTTTATATTTCGAAACTTATTGGGTTTTAACACTATACCCTCGATATACATGTGAATGTAACAAAACCGCTATATTTGGGCTGACTTACCTTGATTTCAGGTTTTGCAATTTAAACAAAAGTTCAAAAACAATACGTACCTATATAATTTAAAACTTTTTGAAATATCCATACTTTATTTGAAATAAGAATAGACATTTAAACAAACCTTTTGTACTGTCCTTTCAACCGATTTTGACTTCTATTCCGTAGGCATTAGAAGGTTAAAGTGATTAAAATACCAACTGTTTACTGCAGCCGCCATTTATCATACTACCAACGCAATAAAAGACGAAATTCGGTCAAACGGCCAGTAAAAAATGTTACTTTAAATATATAATCTTATTTCAAATGAAGCATAACCATATAAGAATAATAATGTTTCAATCACATATCGTTAATTGAATTAAAATAAATTAAAACTAATTTAAATGAAGATTTTTTTTTCCCCCGTTCAAGCAAGAGACTAACAAAATGATTGAATGCAGGTTTACGTACATTTGAAGAAAACCAAACGTTTTCGAATTTGAAAGCATTCAATTGAATTTAGGATACGTTTCACGTCCACCCCATGTATGTAGGTCAACTATCACATTACACTTTATAAGTCGAAAGTTTGTAAGTGTATGTGTTTGTGATGGTGTATGTGTGTGTGTGATTATAATCAGCCTTATAATGTTCCCACCACTTGGATTCAAGCCTCTTCTCTAAGAAATACCAGATGGGCTCAGTACAGATAAGTGGGTATCATATGTCTTCGAATTTTTTATTTGAAATAAATTAAACAAAGTAATGCGCCTGCCTGGGCTTGAATTGTTTGTAGGTTGCACTACAAACTTGTAAATCGAGGTCATTGCCACTAGCTTACCACTGCTTCTACACTGCTATCACAGAGGATAAGTACTTTTTATTCCGGGAGTAGAGTTTGGATAATTTTCTACTATATCATGCGGGCGAAGCCGCTGGCAACAGCTAGTAAAAATAACTTTTTATCCACTAGCTCAATTAACACAAACAAAAGTAACTAAACAAACAAAAACATCAAGCTAAAAGTGGTGCATATGTCGCGAAACTCATTCATTCTCAGACAATACCGGCTGTAGGCCTTTGTTCGTGTGCTATTCGCTCAACACTCTTTGTTGGTGCCAGAACGAAAACCAGGTTAATTTTGTATGTGTGCCTCATATTAGGAAAGGCCAGTGTGAGAATAGATCGATCAGAATGATGCAGCAAGTTTTGACAGTCCATATTTAGTGGTCGGGTGTTAATTTTGTTCTCTACCATATATTCAGACCAATTCGGATTATCATTTTTGAAAAGATTTTGGTTCTAGCAGTGAATATTCTCTATTCATTTATTTCTCAGGCAGATTTTATTCTTTATTTATTTATTAAACCTTTATGCACTAGTAAAAAACCATGTAAAAAGGCGGACTTAGTGCCTTGGGCATTTTCTACCAGTCGACCTTAAGGTGGTGCAGAAACATAACATGGTAGGTGCAACTAATGGTAAACTATAAGAAATACAATAAAAAATATATACTTCTTCTTCTAGTTCAATGGCGAGATGTGCTCGTGTTTTGCAAAAAGTTTACAAAATAAATAAAATTATTTTAATAAAAGTCTATAAAACATAATATCTCGTGACATGATGTAGACGACTGATCGATTGGTTACCCAAATATAATATTAAAAAAAATATAGCACAATAACACGCCTGTCGAAAAACCTCCAATATGTCAGACTATTTTTTTTTTACAGTTTTTTCTTCTTTTACATTCACTTCTATATCTGAGTTAGGGGCCTTTTTTGCCTCGCACAGATTATATTTTTCTTTTTAGAGTTCCGTTCCTGTCTGTGAACTTCTAAGTTAACGACAAAAAAAGATACGACGTTTATGTCGCTGAAAACGTATATTTCAACGCTCTCAAGAAAAAAAAAATCATAGGTTACCTCTTCCCGTTGACCTAGAACCCAGAAATTTGGTAATAAGCAAGGTCTCGTAGCTCAAGTACCTAGGAATAAATCTAGGTAGGAACAAATCTGAAAACTGTATTGTAATTTGCAGTTACGTCCCAAAAAAAATATTTTTTCGATTCGGAAAAATCATTTAAGTTAGTTTATACGGAACCCTCGATATGTGAATCTGACTTGCATTTGTTTCAGGTAATTTTCTCATATGATTGTGTGAGGTAGTAGGTACGAGAAAACGGTTTTCCTTTTCTTTCTTTCTTTGGTTCTGGATGGTGCGAGAGGGAGGGTCAAGTTTTTACTAAATAAAACCTCAGCCTCAAACCTCACATTCTCTGAGTTGCCTTTTAGTAATTATTTCAAACGATCCCGCAACCCAATATGTCAAATCTGAGCTTCCATTTGAGTGTTTTTTTTTTTTCATTTGAGTGTTGACAATATAGTGAACGGATGTCAAAAGTTTGTGGTTCTTTTGTGCGAAAAGTGACGCTTAATAAAATATGAGTAGTTAGGTAGACACATACTACATTGTATTATAAATATATTATTACGTACAGCACAAATTCAATTATTCGGGTTGGGTCGCGAATTTGGTCATTATAATAATAATAATAATATTTTATTTGCATAAAACATGGTATACAAGATGGTAACAGGAATACACTGGTAGGTCCTACATGTTTTGCTTCATGAATATAAGCGTGCAAATTTACATACATGACATACAACCACTGTCATTGTCTGATTTTATGCTCTAGAAACTCCTTGACACTATAAAAGCTATTAGCAGATAACCATTTATATAATTTACTTTTGAGCAATCTTATATTTAATATTTTAAATTCCTCTGGTATCTTATTGAATATCCGGACACACATAAACATGCAGCTTTTGTTATATTTTGCAAGCCTAGGTAAAACATCTAACGCGAGCCTGTGGGGGTCCCGGCGGCTTCGAGAATTAAGATCGATTGCTTTAGTGAACAACTCTTTGTGCCTCCGCACAAACATACAGATTTCCAATATATAAAGTGATGGCAATGGTAACAAATCAAGTTTTTTAAATATTGGTCTGCAGGATTCATCCGGTTGAAGCCCATAAATAGCCCTAATGCATTTTTTTTGTGCAATAAACGCTCTACTTTGATCGGTGCTATTACCCCACATAATTAAACCATAGCGCAGCACTGATTCAACATACGCATGATATGTTGTTATTGCTGTCTTAATGTTTGTTATGTTTCTGATCCGTTTCAGTGCATATACAAACTTGTTAATTCGTTTGGAAACTGTGTCAACATGTGCTTTCCAATTGATGTCTTGATCCAAGGTTACGCCTAGAAATTTAGTTTGAGTCACTTCGTGAATTCTATGTATATTCAATTTATTATTATATTTTGCATTTGATTTATTGAATTGTATATAAACTGACTTTTTAAGATTTATAGCTAAGTTATTTTGGTTTAGCCATTCAATCAGTCTCTCAATTACATTATTAATTTCAGTCTCATGATCATTAATTGTATTGGTTTTTTTATCAGATGTCACAATAATAGAAATGTCATCAGCGAATAAAATAAATTCATGATTAGTTATATTAGTAATAGAATTGATGTATAATAAGAATAGAATAGGTCCTAATACGCTCCCTTGTGGGACGCCATATTTGTTATATTTGATGTCAGAATAATGCGATGTCATGTCATTATTTTTATCCATTCTTGTAATAGCAACACGTTGTTGTCTATTACTTAGGTAAGAGGATACCCATTGAAGTGCAATGCCTCTGATTCCAATTGCCTCCAATTTTTGTAGTAATAAGTCATGAGAGACTAGATCAAAGGCCTTAGAAAGGTCAAAGAATAGCCCAGTAGTATAATAGTTGTTGTTAATATTCGTTAATACTATTTTAATAAGATTGTAGATAGCTATTGATGACTAGGTGCTGTGAATTTGGAGTACAGTATTGTGTGCGCAATTTAGCTATTAATTCTAGCGGGTTTTATATTGATAAATCAGAAATCGGGGGTATATGACAAGCGCCGAGTAAAAATCAATAATAATTTATTATTTGTTTAATCAAAACAAAATTAGTAGGCTCGATAAAAAAAAAATCGCGGCTGATGAATGACCCTAATTTACAGTTTTCGAACTTGTTTCTCTACGAGATTACATTATGGAAATATTTGAAAGTTACTAAAAAAAAACCTTGTAATATAAAAGCGCCTCACAAAAACAAAAATCTTGTTTTTTTTTATATACAAAAATAAAACCATTGTTTTGGGGCACGAAGTCGACAGTAGTATAGTAGTCCCGGGCGGAGTTCATACAAAATACTCAGTGACTACAACCGGCCCTTTAGGGAGACGGTCCAAGGTAGCTAAATTATTTTGCAGGACAGTGTCAAGTTCGCTTCGTATTCGTAAAAGTGCGCTGTACCGAAATGAATTGAGAAGCAAACTGATTCAGTTTTTAGCCATTTATATTCATTGCATGATACCCACATAGGCTCACCTGGTTTTTAGAGCTTGAACCATCCTGGACGAGCCGACAGTGCTAGCTGTTACTTTCTACCTAATTTTAATTTCTTTTTACTAGAAGAATAAACCTTTCTGAGATTAAATTCTTCAGCTGAGTAATCCGATCAAAATTGGAGTAACGAAAAACATAGTGAACTATTTGCTCAACAAACAAATCCGTGTTTTCAGTTACGTGAATCGCTTGTGAACCTTCGAAATGCGACATTGTAAGCCTCAGGCGTTCCTTTAGATCTCCGTCAGGTTCGTTATCTTAAAGCTTCTTCGCTTTGGAAGGTCTAAAGTGACCTATTTCGACATTTATTTTGGTTGTCGTCTAAACAAGAATGAATGCGGGCTCTTTTTGCGACTTAAAAAGTGTCTAAATCACGGTGTAAGCAAGGAGCTTTGTTTAATTGAGAACCGAAAGAATTGAGCAGCCGTCTGAGCTTTGTTACAATAAAAAATAAGTCTTTCTGCACGCCTGATTTCTTTCTACAAAAAAGATTATTTAACACTAGTTTCTGCCGGCGGGTTCGATTGCGTGAACTTAGAAAAACATCCCAAAAGAATATACACCTGGAATAAAAAGTATGTGCTATTCCATTTTTTGGTCTATACGTCTGCTGTTTAATCAAATCCATTCAGCGGTTTGGGAATGAAAGTAAAACAAACATACACGCATACATACAAATTTTAGTCTTTATAATATAAGTGTGATGATGTTATCAATCAATGAAACAAGGCAGAAAGAAAGCTCTAAAATTAACTGATAATTATAATCGTTTGTAAATTGTTATGTATACACAAACAATTAAAATCGAAAAGAACAAATATAGATAGAAGAGTACAAAGGTCCAGCTTATTTTTTGCGGAATTTCTTCCAGCAGACCTGCGGCAGAGAGTTGGATGAGAAATGTAGACGCAGTGTGTGTAAATCATTTGGAAAGAAATAGACTATGTTATATTTATTTATTGATTTGTTTATTTATTTTACAACAGGTACTCTCTGCACTATCAGTCGAAACCAACACGTGCAGGGATGCTGGCCAACCGCCATGGGATCTGGAGGCAACAGTCCTTGCACACATGCACGACAAGCGCATGGAGATGCAACGCCGGGGCGAAATTCCGCTGCCACGACAAGTCGAGGCATGGCGGACAGAGCTCCGGCGGGATCTCATGGCAAAATGGCGTCAGCGACTATCGCAACCTCGTTCGGGGCGCGCCACAATTGGGGCAATAAGGCCCATCTTTGAGGCGTGGCTGGAAAGACCTCACGGTGCTCTCAGCTTCCGCACGACGCAGGTACTTACAGAACACGGAAAGTTCGCTAAGTACCTGTTCCGGATTCGTGCGGAGGATTCGCCCGGGTGTCGCCACTGTGCGGAACACCCGGAGGACACGGTGGAGCACACTGTAGAGGTGTGCCCCGCCTGGGCGGAGCATCGCCGTGTCCTCGTGGGGGTGATCGGCGGCAGCGATCTCTCTCGCCGGGCCTTGGTTCAGGCCATGGTCCGTAGTGAGGAGGGATGGCAGGCGGTCGCCTCCTTCTGCGAAGCAGTAATGCTAGCAAAGGAGGAGGCCGACCGCATCAGGCAGAAGCAACGGGGCGCTCGCCCCAGCCGCCGCCGGGATTCCGATCCCGATTTCCGGCCACCGTAGGCGCGGGCTTGCGGACGGCGTGCAATGGGTAGCACGCTGTCCGATCGTCCGGTAACCGGCCGGACCAAGCCCAAGTCGTCGACGGCGCGTTCTGTTCCCGCGCGCCTCAAGGAGCTGTCAGCAAACCGTAGAGGCCCAGCCTGCTAACTGCAGGCAGGCAGGGTCGAAGCCTGCTGGGGTCAAGGGCCGTTTTCTGAGAGGAAGGCTCAGCCCCGGCACTATAGGCAACGAAGGAACTGGGTAGGTTTTTAGTCAGTACGAGTCTGACACTATTTCCCGCTCCGCCCAAGGGCGGGATCTGTCATTGGATGATTTTACCTACCATAAAAAAAAAAAAAAAAAAAAAAACACGTGCAGGGAAAAAACAAACCAAACCAAACAAACAAAAACAGCAAAACAAAACAAACCAAAACAAAACAAAAACAGCATAACAAAACAAACAACAACAGTAAATAAATATAACGTGGTATTAGTATCAAGGCTGTAATGTTAGAATAAACCAACAAAGACTCTTATTGTATCCGTATCGTCTTATAGTTATACGCTCATACATTAGAAACACGATTCTCAATCACCACACAGTCATTTCAATTTTAATTTAACTTTAAATCAATCTTTTAGTTTTATTTTTAATTGCTTTTTACTATGTACCTGATAACATATTTTTAGTGCAATATCAGCTTGTCAGCTCATAATTCTTATATAATTGGGTTTATAGTGCCCAAGTAGCATAAGAACACTGACTCCTAAGATATAGGAATTCCTAGTTTAGGAGTCAGGGTATCAACTTTTGTATGCTACAATGTGAACTTAAACTGATATTAAGTATGTTGTAAGGACTTGTGTCAATAAAGTTATTATTATTATTGTATTCGTATTTTTATCTTAATATTTACTTTTATGAACCTGCCATAACAACATCACCATCATAACATTACTCTTTCATTGTAGCAGCTGTTGCTAGAAAAATATACAAAGCAAATTCGACTCCGGTAAACGCGATGTGTCAACAAAGGATGGAAGTACGAAGCGGAGACACGTCTCATTTTTACAACGTACTTGAAAATTACAATGGTTGGATAATACAGTTCAAAGATAAGGTTTGTTTTTTTATTTTATTTTATTTTTAGGTGTTAAAATTCTAAACATGCCTATGGTTAAACAAGAAATAGACACTCATGGAGCGAACTATAAATTAAGACTGTCGAAGCATCCAAATCAGCTGGCAGGGCAACTCACTATTCCCGAGACCAAACGTCGGCTTAAAAAGCGGCGTGATATTTTCGACTATTAGAGGGTCTGCGATCCAACTAATGAAGAGTAAAGGGCTGGCTCTAATGGGAGCAGCACCCTAAACGACAAAAAGCACTCACCACATCTGCTTATAGTCTGGAATGACTGATTGCAAGATCAAAAAACAAAAAAAAAAAAAAAAAAAAAAAAAGGTGTTAAAATGTAAATGAAGGAAGGTTGCTGCGTGATCGCTTTTGTAAATGGAGATAAAACGTAACGGCAGAACATTACGCCTGTACCTTTCCCCAAAGGTTAAATAGAAGAATATGCACCGTTAAATTTTGATCGTTTTAATCCCGTGGAGGGTCGATTTGCTACATGAAATACTATCGATTTGTAAAGAGAAAATTAAAAAATAAAGTACTTTTTTTTTACTCGAATTAAACTGTGAAGCCCTAAGAGGGCAGCGGTGTCCGCCACCTATTTTGTCTTTCTATTATGTTTGTAATTACGGTATTCAAAAGGTTAATTTTTGCATGTGCGAAATTAATTTCTTTAAGTAAACGTCAGCTGAGCAAGGCCAACGACCTGTAGGAAGTTAGTACGCAACGACCGACAACTACCTACAAGATCATTGACTCGTTTACTTAAAGAAATTAATTTCGTGCATGCGTATATTAATTCGAGTTTTAGAAAAAAAGTACATTATGATTATTATTATTTCCTTTTATTCTTTGTATATACATATAAATTACATTTTTAAATATTTTTTTATAGAAAGTAATACAAAAAAAAAAAAAAAAATATAGAAAATAGTAGCCCACCGGCATCGGGAACAGGGTCCAAGCTACCGGTGGTCAGGGCTCCTGGGAGAGAAACCTCCGAGCAATACGCGCCGTGTCCAAGAGTACTGCCTTCTGAATCAGACCCTTGATCCAACTGCCTAACGAGAGCCTCCGCAGGTGTTGGTCGAGGCTCTGGGCTATTAAGCCATTGGCCGTCACGACTATCGGCACAATGACTGCTGTGTCCACTTCCCACATGTCGACAACCTCGCGAGTCAAGTCAAGATATTTAGTTTTTTTATCCTTCTCAGCTTTCACGAGGTTCTCGTCATGAGGGACCGCTATATCAATAATCATTGCGCGACGCTCTAGTCGATCTATGACCACTATATCAGGCTTATTGGCAACAATAGTCCTGTCAGTGATTATAGATAGATCCCAATACAATGAGATATTGCCATTGTCGAGAACTGGGTCGGGCACATACCTATAGTGCGGTACTTCTGTTTCCACAAGATTGTATTTAAGAGCAAGTTGCTGGTGGATAATCCTGGCTACGAGGTTGTGCCTATGCAAATAGTCTCCGTTAGCTAGATGAGAACATCCAGAAATAATGGGTCGGATTGATTCCCCGGGCCGGTGGCATGCCCGACAGATGTCAACCGAACCGTCCTTCACAATATATTTCCGGTAGTTGTTCGTCATCATAACTTCGTCCATTATCGCACAGACAAAACCTTCGGTTTCCCCGAAGAGGTCACCAAAACGGAGCCAAGATACGGACGCTAATAGGTCTACAGAGGGCCCATGTAAGGCCCGGTAAAAGCGTCCGTGAAGCTCCTTGCTCTGCCATACTTCCCTGCGGTCATTAGTGTCCAGTATTATAGGTTTGCGCCAGTTCTCGTTAGCCAAGGAGATCGGAGTGAGGCCCTTGTCCACCGCTACCACATCTCGGTGCATGCCCACGTCGGTTTCCAGGAAGTATTCCCTGAGACTGCACACCTCGCGGTTGTGTAGGGTCTTAGCATTTAAAAAGCCGCGACCCCCGCACTTATTATTATTATTATTATATACTTTATTGTACACTATTCCACATACAGAAGAAACTTAAAACTAAAACACATACATACAATGGGCGGCCTTATCGCATTCAGCGATTTCTTCTAGGCAACCTGGAATGGACAGTAATTGCCTGGACAAAAACATGGGGCTGTCAATGGTGTGACAAAACAATATCAAACATATATATTTTAATAGATACACAGATATATTATATAATAGATACATATATACATACATATTGAGGACTATAAACAGAAATATAATATAATTTTTAAGTGCTATCTCCACGCTGAACGCTCTCTTGGATGCTAAACCTGATTGTGACGTATTTGCGGATGAATGGAAGAATATCTTGCCTGTCTATCTGGAGTTTTGTGATATGAGTGTATGACTACCGTGTAGTTATATCTCATTATTATTTTTATCATATTTTATATGAAAAACATGTAAACAACAAATAAATAAAATAAATAATTAATGTAATTGGCCTTTGGCCACATTATATTAAAGTAAATAAATAAATAAAATTAGATAAGACCACTATACACGGTGTCTCAGACATCGAAGCTCAAACGTATACCATGGATCCAGTATATGATTCTGAAGGCCTCCACGGCTAAAGAAGACACCTAACTCTTCGAGTCTCAACCAGGATCTTATGAAAAAGGCACCGTAGTTTTAACACTTCGATCCACAACTACCCTACTTGTTCATACAAAAGTAGACTCTAAACATCGGAATTAAGGCCTATAGTGGCGTGGATGTGAGAGGACACCGGTGTCCTCTGAGCTAGGACAGATTAAACGGTATGCAAAAGGCAACTGAAGAGACACAAGCATGTGGGTTTTAGCCAGTAACAGTTTGACAATTCCTTTCGTTCCAGCCTGGGTACTAGCAGTTTCGTTCGTATAGACCAAGCGGTCCAATGAAAAAGCAGAAAAGTACATACAAACAAAGATGTACCAGGTAGTAGTAATAGTAGGTAGTAGGGATTACCTACTACCTACTATTCAACCGTTTCAAGTTTGACCACAAGTGCAGACTTCCTGCATAAATGAAAACAAATGACCTCTTTTGTTTAGAAAAGTCTTACAACGTGATGGTCATTATTTTTAATCTAGTTGGGAAAGGCTTCTTTTGTCGGCGATAGCATTAAGTAATCAGTAGCTTCTTTTCAGCCGAAAGACGTCCACTGTTCGATATAGACCTCTCCTAAGTGTCATGTCGCCACAACGACCAACCCTGTGCGTCTCGCATCCAAGGCCTACCAATGCTGCGTCTTTCAGATAGCAATCGCCAATCAGAACCTTTCGGCTCCAACAAACTACTGTACTGCGAAGAATGTGCTCTGCCCACAGCCACTTAAGTTTTTTTTTTTATGGTAGTTAAAATCATCCAATGACAAATCCCGCCCTTGGGTGAAGCGGGAAGTAGTGTCAGACTCTTACTGACTAAAAACCTACCCCGTTCCTTCATTGCCTATAGTGCCGGGGCTGAGCCTTCCTCTCAGAAAACGGCCCTTGACCCCAGCAGGCTTCGACCCTGCCTGCCTGCAGTTAGCAGGCTGGGCCTCTTCGGTGTGCTGACAGCTCCTTGAGGCGCGCGGGAACAGAACGCGCCGTCGACGACTTGGGCTCGGTCCGGTCGGTTACCAGACAATCGGACAGCGTGCTACCCATTGCACGCCGTCCGCAAGCCCGCGCCTACGGTGGCCGGAAATCGGGATCGGAAACCCGGCGGCCACTAAAGTTAAAGCTACTTAAGTTTGGCGTTTTTCGGTATAGCCCAAAAAATCGGTAACTTTGGTTCTCCTGGGTATTTCCGTAAACCAAAGCTAAACTAGCCAATGACAGTAGATACTGTTGTTAAATCTCCATAAAAATTTAGAATTACATGAAGTACAGTACGTTCGACGGTTCTTGGCGCGCCAGAAGTTAGGATTTGCGAACTTTAACGCTTGTGCACTTGTAAAAAAATAAATAGTTTGAAAAAATAAATGCCAATAGCAGTTGTTATTGCTGTTAACAACTGTTATTGGCATTTATTTTTATAAATCATTTATTTGACGCACTTATTATGAGCGCTAAAGTTCGCAGAGCCTAACTTCAGGCGCGCCAAGAACCGTTGAACGTACAGTAAATCGTTTTCAAAACAATAATATCATGTTAGTAAGAAACATGTTTTAAAGCCTTTAAAACACTCGTGGTCGTATTTTCGTCACGTGGCGGTGCTGTTGACAAGCGGAATTTCAGTTGTAGCACATACATTATCACCTTGACAGGTCGGAGTGCCTGAAAAACGCGACGAACCGTGGAAATAGGGGCAAGAAATGTCCCTCTATTTTCAGATCGGATATACGGGGACTAAGAATGTTGAAAATATTTACTGCAAACAAGTAAGTGTGAAATATTGCACCTAACTTGAAATCGAGAAACTATGTTTGTTTTTAAAATCTATATATCACTACATAATACTTGTATAAAACAAAGTCGCTACCCGCTGTCTGTCCCTATGTATGTTTAGATCTTTAGAACTCCGTGACGGATTTTGATGCGGTTTTTTTAATAGATAGAGTGATTCAAGAGAAAAGTTTATATAATATATAAAACATGTATTATTTAATATCACCGTTGTACCCGTGCAAAGTTAATAATATACGAGTATAAAAGCGAAATACGACTCACTGATTAATTACGAAATCTCAGAAACTATAACACCTACAAACTTAAAATTTGGCTGGTAGGTTCCTTATAGGGTGTAAACATCCGCTAAGGTTTTACGAAATTTTGAAAACGGGGTTTGGAAGTTTGTATGGAGAAACCGACTTTCACACGGGTGACGCTGCTGGCAGAATCTAGTTTCTAATAACGGTATCAGTATTGGGACTGAAAAAGCACAGGTAGGTTTTAAGTGGAAAAGAATCGACTACATGGCACCCAGGGCGTCTCCTGTGGCGGTGGTACATTCCCTGTGTCACGATTTTTTTCCACGTAAAACTTATCTATGGTCCTTCAGTTGTCCGTCCCCACCCACAGTAGGCTCGAGCTTGCAGACGATGAGCAATGGGTAACTCGCCGCTCAGCCATCCGGTAAGCACCAAGTCTGGGTCGATGGCACATTGTGCTCAACTCGGGCTCCAAAGAGGTAGCAAGATTTGGCTGCGGATTGTTCGAAGGAACTCACAAAAGAACAGCTGAAGGAACATTGTAATCTGTAAAACTATTACTGGAGTCAGTAAAAGTCTGACACTGGGAAAGACCCACTCCACACAAAGTGGTAGAAGTTATTTGAAGAATTCCCATCCATTAAACAAACCGTCAAGAACGTAAACATCAATTTTAAAGGGCAACTTCATTAGAAATAATATGTATACCTGAGTTTGTTGTATTCGTGATAGCTTAGAGATACAAAGGATAACTTCATGAGGATAGTCGAATAGAAAAATTCAATAAATTTTATGGAGTGGCAGAATGAACTTAGGTAATTCAAATAAAACGGGGTAAGTATTCCGAAGTGGGTGGAAGCCAAAAGTGCTTGACCATCAGGAAATATCAAAAAGAAAAATAAACCTGAAATATTAGAATTTGCAGAGCTAGCAGACGCTTTCAGTATGAGTGCAGCTAAGTGCATTCCTCTTAATGAAAGAATTTTTAGAGTGTACGAGTCCACTGGAGTTACCTGCAGTTATCTAAAGTTAAGTAAATGGTTAAACTTGTAACAATTTTCTTAATAGATACTTGCAGGTAGGAAACACATGACTTTGGGGACTTCTCTATGTTTTTATAAAGGTCCTCAGAGTTGATCTTAATCTGTAAAGTGGTCGTTTTACTATTCTATAGCCTGTTATTTTGATTTGTAAAAACTACGGATTGATTTTAAATTAGACGAGTAAGTTAAAATAAACTTTATTCTCGTATTTAAGGCATTTTTTTCAATTAGAAATCTTTAAATGAATTTTCTCGCTCTGGGTGGAGCAAGAAGGATCTTGATCCTGGAACGTAAAAGCAGCTGAAGGATGTCGGTGGGTTTTAGTCAATAAAAATCTGAAACACCCAGGGTAGTGAGAACTCTACCCTAGAGCGGGTAGCGTTGTGTGTGAGTGGAGAGAGAGCAAGGTAGATCGCCTGTGAGGTAGACTGCAGGCCTAGCCAAATTACGACCGTTTTGTTTCGAATCTCTTTCGTCGATCGCTCCGAGTCGGCAACGCTTCCGATTCCTTTGTTCTGACCACGTGACTGAGCGTTGAGATGACGTCATTCCCATACATTTGAAGTTTTCTCCTAGCAGTAACGATTGTAGATTATCAACTTGGCTAAGTTCTCTAACCCGATAAAAGTGGCAGTAAAGAGATGATGATGAAGATGCATGCATGCAAATGAAGCAACAGGAGTGGCAACAGTACAGTTGGCGGAGTGACTAAGCAATTGAGTGTTGCGAAGCGTGTCGCGGGTTCAAAAGTATTTGAATGCGCTACTAATATTTTGTTCAGTTCTAGTTGTTCGTATATTATTATGTGAGTTATTATTGACTATTTGTCAACGCTCTCACGATACAGGACAAACTAGTAGTCAATGATGTCAGGTATGAATTCATAAAATTAAAATTCATTTCATCTGTGAATTTAATTATGTTTCATTCATATCCTTTTATCCGTGTCCAGAAAAACTTCAACTATATCTAACAACCCTGGTTACCTATTTCCTTTGTTGACTGTACCTGAGGATCGTTGCTAGTGGCGTCCTATATGTAGTAATAATTCAGTCCCCACAGTTAAGTCCCCTCTTTGAGGAGTGTCTGGAAAGACCTCACGGCGTCCTCATCTTCCGCGTGATGCAGGTTCTCACCGAACACGATCAGTTCGGGAAGTTCTTGCACCGGATTCGTGCGGAAGTAAAGCCCTTCGCCACTGTGTGGGCCGCCCGGAGGACATGGTGAAGCATACGGTGGATCAGCGGCAACGATCTCTCGTGCTGGGTTTTGGTACAGGCCATGATCCGAAGTGAGAAGGAGTGGCAGATGGTCGCCTCCTTCTACGAAGCAAAGGAGGAGGCTGCACGTGTACACGCGAGGGAGCGGCACTCACGCCCCAGCCGCCGGATCCTGATCCCGATTTTTAGCCCACGTAGGTGTGGGCTGGCGCACGGTGAGCAATGGGTAGCTCACCGTCCGACCGTCCGGTAACCTTTCCGACCGAGCCCAAGTTGTCAACGGCGTGTACTGTTCCATGTGCCTCAAGGAAATATCAGCAAACAAGGGTTCAACAAGGGTTATATGTTCTCCTTTCAGAAGCAAAGGTTTGCTTCTGAAAGGAAACCTCGGCCCCGGTATGACATGCAACAAAAGAACAGGAGTGAGTTTTTGGTCCGTAAAAGTTTGATACACTCTCCCGCACCGCCCAAAAGCGGGACATGTCATTGGATGATTTGCCCACCTGACTACTTTATGGTAAAAGTCATGATATTCATTCTCTAGAAAAATCTAGGTATGAACAATAAAATGAAATCATTTACGAGTATGATGTTCAAATACATAAATACATCTAATTCCACAATAAAATAAACAAAGAAGGTAACATGAATAATATATCTGGCCGCTTTTTACTGGAAAGCTCAGGATTAGTAACGTATTGTTTTGAATATTTGACTTGAAACACAGCGGGAAAGGATTTATTGCCGACCCGAGCGCAAGTGTGATAACAAACATTATTGTTTTATGAAAACATGGCGAATATTCTCTCACGGCCATGAGGATTTCGGACGATGTCAGCGTTAAATGTTAAACTGGGATTTGTGCAAGGCTTAGCAGAAAAGAAAAAGTAATTCGTGATTTTTTGTTACTGTTTAGAGAAGTCAATATTAACGGTTACGTACAGAGATCTTAATGTTTTTTTTTAATACTTATTGCTGCTCAATTGAAAGGAGCTAATTAAAGAAGGAATATCTTATAGATTTATGCTTTTTTGTCTCTTTTAGTTGTGCATAATTGTTTTGGCTACGGTTACTACTTCGGACGATCGCGATGCGGGTGGAAGACAACACGCTGACGACTTGAGTTTGGACCTTACCGGACATTCGGACAGTGTTCATCCATAGGTCGTCGTCCAGAAGCCCGCACCTGTGGTTGCTAACAATTGTCCTGCTACTCCAGATGGCCTAAGCGTCACCTTTAGTCGTGATCATATCGGATTATCTGATTTATTGTGGCTTATAAGAAACTTTTATGTATTTCTCTATTTATGGCATTACGTGTAGGTATATTATTATATTCGGTAAGCGAATACTGGGTAGACGATTTAATGAGATCTGTCTATATGATAGGTTTTTTCTTTTGTGGTAGTAAAATCATCCAATGTCAAATCCCGCCCTTGGGAGGAGCGGGAAATAGTGTCAGACTCTTATTGACTAAAAACCTACCATATTCCGTCCCTGCCTTGGTCCCAGGGCCCTGGTTTGCATTTTCATACCTCCCGAGAGCCTCAGACTAGGCCTCGACCCTACTGGGCCCCTACAGTTTGCTGACAACTCCTTGAGGCGCGCGGGAACAGTGCGCGCCGTAAACGACTTGGGCTCGGTCCGGTCTGTTACCGGCAAACGAACAGCGAGCTACCCATTTCCAGCCGAACGCAAGCCTGCGCCTACGGTGGCCGGAAATCGGGATCGGAATTACGGCGGCGGCTGCGGCGTGAACCGTTGCCTGATGCGGTCGGCCTCCTCCGTCTATACGATAGGTAACTGAACCGTGAATATTGGCTCTTTACTCTTGTACCGCTAATCTTTCTATAGAGCTTTCGTTGTGGATGACCTCTCCATGATGAATCTTAAAGATTCTTTGCTTGATTTGAAACTGTGTCAAAATGGAAACGTTAGTACGGTTTGATCCTTAGCAAATGTCTTATTTATTTTTATGCTTTTGTTGGATTTTTTTTCTTTCCGATTGATTATAATTCTATTTAAAGCCTAGTAGTTTCCATATTATGTAAAAACCACTTGTGGACTTGAAACTAATTGATGTAAACTAAACAACTGAAGATTCAATATTCAAGAGATACGGTTGTATATCAACAAAACTTAGTTGGAACAAGTTACCAATACCAACAGACACACAATCCTAAGTACACATTACTTTTACAGCTTTTACCTTTGACGAAGCATTATTCATATAGCCTCATAGTTATGCGTCTGAGCGTTTCGTCAGTTTCCCGATTCGCCACTTTTTATATTAATGAGGAAATAGAAATACGAGAAATGTGTCGTTTTGTAAATGATTTTAGTCTAGCGTTGTTTTGTTTCTAATTTAATTTTTTTTGTTTTTTTTTTTTGATACACTATTGAATGTAAGGAGCAATGGTAGCCCAGTAATAACGGCCCTGATTAAAAAATATAGGTTGTGTTTAAACCCAGCCAGGCGCATTACTTTATGTACTTTATTTTAACACTAAATCACACCCATCGTGAGGAAATTGGTATGTCCTAGAACCAACCATTCGAAGACATGCTACCTCCACCAATTCACACTGAGCCCGAGTAGTGGATTACGGGCCAATCCCTTTCTGGAGAAGAGGCCTTAGTTCCAGCAATGAGAATATTATTAGGCTGATTATGCGTATTATGATTTAATTATGAATGTATGAAACCTACAATCTTGTGACAAATCTCAAATTTTGTTTAGGTACGAGTTTCTTGATATAGTGATGAAGGAAAAGTGACGGTAATGAGGAGTTGTCGTGTAACGTTTCATAAATAATAAAAAAATGTGGGAGATCTCTGAAGCCATTGAAACGACACGCTCGCTATAGGACTCCGCATAATTTTTGCGAGCTTGCAGGAAAATATGATCTTCATTTTCATAAAAAATTCTAAGTGAATTATCTCGTTCGAGACAAGGCGAGATTATTTTTATGTATTTATAGCAGTTTAAACCTGGCTTTTTCAAATTAGGGTATTTTATCGAAATATAATTGGACAGTTTTTTTGTCGGTGTTTGCTATTTTTTTGTTATTGTCAATACACAAGTGCCGATAAAAAAATAGATCTTTACTATTTAGGTGAGAAATCATTCATTCCAATGACTTCTCCCACCTGGGGTGGAGCGAAAGGGCGTGTCCGACTTTTACAGACTAAAAGCCACACCTATGTTCCTTCTTTGTCTTCAGTCCAGGGCCCCGGGGTTCTCTTTCACCCAATCCATGGCTCTAGTAGGCTTCGACCCCGCTGGGATCTACGGTTTTGCTGACATCTCCTTGAGACATGCATAGAACATTACGCGTCGTCAACAACTCCAGCGCGCAAGCTACCCATTGCTCGCCGACCGTAAGCCCACGTTTATGAAGGCCTATAATCGGGGTCGAGATCCCCGCAGCTGGTTCGACACGCGTGCGGCCGCTTTCTTCGCTAGCTTTACTACTTCGTGGATGGAGGTAACCACCTGTCATTCTTCTTCGCACCGGACCATGGTCTGTACCAGGGCCAGGCGCTAGAGGTTATAGGTTATTGCCGTCAATCGCCCCCAGAAGAACACGGCGGTGCTATATCCCCAAGCAAGGCACATCGCCACCGTGTTCTCCGGGTGTTCCACAAAATGGTGACACCCGGGCGTTTCTTCGGCACGAATTCGGTTTAGGCACCTCCCGAACTTACTGTCCGGTGAGGACCTGCGTCACGCGGGAGGTGAGAATGCCGTGAAATCTTTCCAGTCACTCCTCAAAGAGGGGAATTACCGCCATAATTATGGTGTGCTCGAGAAAAATAGAGCGGTGGTGGCGACATACAAGATGTAGATCGCGGGTTCAAACCCAGCCAGGCGCAAAGGGCAAATTAAAGAACACAAGTGGTTTTTATTCAGTAAAAGTCTGACTCGTCTTGACGTTCCACCTTCTTCAAAAAAATGTGTATAACAATAATTAAAGTTTACAGTAAGCTACTTGGCCGTTCCTATTACATTATTACAAAATGCAATACGGTAACAATTGGTCGTTAACTTGGTGTCATAAAAAACGCTAATTAGACCATAAATATCTATTAATGCTAGGAGTAATGACATTTATTACTAAGTGCTAACTAGGACTAAGACAGAATGGGTTTTTTAGTTTTACATGGTTATAACATTGGCTTATAATTGAAGTCTCTGTTATCAGCTACTACAAACGGGGTAAGTAGGAATAGCGGTAAAACGAGCCACCGGGACCCTTTAAAAAACATGCGCGAGTTCTAGTCACTTAAAGACGGTCAGACGGCGAGCAATGGGTAGCTCGCCATCTGACCGTCCGCTAACCGTTTGGACTAAGCCCAAGTCGTCGAGGGTGCGTAGTGTTCCATGCGCGTTTCAAGGAGACGTCAGGAAACCGCAGGGTCCAAAAGAACAAAGGCAAATATGGAACGGGATAGAGTTTTTAGTCAGTAAAACTCTTATACACCATTTCGACCTCTACCTAAGGGCGGAATATGTCATTGGATGATATTCGCAACTAAAAAAAATTAATCCTATGTTTCTATTAACCCCATGATGGTACAATTTGAAATTAGGTTGATAAGTAGAAATTAGTCCCAACAAAAATGATTGCGCTGCCATCTCACAAAGGGTTAAGGGAGACATAATCGCAAAGCCATAAACGTAATACAAAAGCCTAAAATGCTCAATTCATGTGAGATTAATATAATTAATACCAAGGTAGGAGTGACATAATAATCTGTCGGTTTATATAACGGAGGCAGATTGTAGTAACCGCTCCCTTCCTTTTGTTTCACTTCGAATTAAATTAGAATTATTTAATCGTGTGTAATCAGTCCCTTAATTCGGTGGTGGGAATGAAGAGTTTGTTAATTTTGTGTGATTTATGGCGTTTTAAGTTAAAGGGGATTTATTTTAATTAGACTTAGCATTCCTTGCTTATAAAAACTAGAAGTTATAGAAGAATTCCATTTCCAAGAATTACTAGAGATTCATACGACAAGACTGGACACTGATTCCAGCGTAATTTTGAATTAAGCTGGTTAGATTTATGCAAGTATATATTTTAAAGAGCTCGTCGTCTAGCTTTAAAATGAACAGACTAACAGCGATTAAAAACGTATAACATAGTACTAAAATATAAGTAATTACTTAAATACCCCAAGGAAAGTAAATACCAATAACCACATTACAAAAGTCCACATTGTAATTGGTTTTCCTTCAAACGAGTACCACTACTACCAAACTTGTTCATACAAAAGTAGACTCTAAACATCGGAATTATGGCCTATAGTGGAGTGGATGTGAGAGGACACCGGTGTCCTCTCGAGCTAGGACATTTAAATTAGCAACGAAAAGATAATCCAAACTTCTGAAGAGAAATTTACTAGAGTTTTGTTAGTTTTGGAGATTAGCGAAAATTCTGTTTTTTTTTTTATGTTTTTTAAGTAGTTTTGTCTTGCCGAAGACGAAAAGAAAACCCGTGGTCCTGGAACGGAAAGGGCAAAGAAAGAACATAGGTGCGGTTTTAGTCAGCAAAAGTCTGACACGCGGAGGGCAGAGTGGAGCGCAGAGCGGAGTGGGTGACTCCGCCCTAGAGCGGGAGAAGTCATTAAATGATTTCCCACCTGGAAAACAAAAAAAAAAGTATAAGTTGGCAATAAATAAACATTTCTTTGTATGACTAACAGGTTAAAGAGGGAAAAAAGGCCCAATTGCCCAACACTGGGGCAATGTGATGCACGGTATGGTGGGTGCAGGATGCAACGGTTAAGTGGTTGTGCGTTTCGCATCCATCGGACTCCAGCGACCCTGACCAGGTCATCGGTCCACCTTTTGGGAGGCCTTCCAACGCTACGTTTTTCGGTACGTGGTCGCCACTCTCATCCATCGGTCCTTTCGGCCCCAACGGCCATCTGTTCTGCGTGCAATGTGCCGTGCCCATTGCCACTTAAGTTTGGCAATTCTTCGTGCTATGTCGGCAACTTTGGTTCATTTCTGATTCGATCACGCAAGAAAACTCCGGGCATAGTCCTTATTTATGACAATTGCATTCCCATCACTATTAAAAACACCTCAATATTATCAACATTTTAACAAGTTTTAACATTGATTTTCGCTAACATGATAGATGGATATAGGCGATTTGAATGTGATCGAAAATTGTCCTTGATAAATTTCATTTTGTTTGTGGTTGATATTCTCGTAGACGTTAACAGCACTTTGAAATTCGAACGCTATTCGAACAACTTCAAAAAACAAATGAATTCGATTTGAAATTGTGTGCATTCACTTGATGAAGTTTGCAAATTGAATTACTGTTTGAAAATTTATGCTTCATTCGTTTTGAATTTAAAAGGTGTTTTGTTTAACCGTACCGAACAATCGAGTCATTGATTTTATTGAGTTAAACAGGTCATTCACTTAGATAAGGCGAGGCTGACACAAGTTTCAATGTTTCAGACAATAGTCGAACTCAAAAGTTAAGCAAGGCAATAGAACAAGTTCTCAAAGACGCGTCCCGGGCAGGATTATTAAACAAAACAATGAAGCCTGCTGATAAGTTTCATGAAAGCTTTGTAGTGCAGCCGGCCAGTAGTATCTGGCTTGTATCTGGCATAATATAATCGACAGATGAATAGAAACAAATTGTGCATTATTTCTCACTACCTGCTGCCAGAAGTTTCTGAACATACTCTCGCGATAAAAATCCAAAATTTATATACTACTCTAGAATATGGTCTATCCGTAAATCAAGTTTCATCGAATTTGGTCCATCCGTTCGAGCGTGAAGAAGTAACAGACATATGTACACACACTGTCACAAACTTTTGCCTCTACATTTTAGTGTGAAGTGATTGCCATTAGGCCACTTAAGGCGGATGGGGCCGAAAGTCTCTGGAATAACAACTTTCTGGTGGATATCACAGCGGTTAAGCACCTTAGCTCGCCGTCTGACCCTGTTCTAACCATTCGGACCGAGCCCGAGTCATCGATAGTGCATAGTGTTCCATGCGCGCCTCAAGAGCTGTTGTCAGCAAACCGTAGAGACCCAGCAGACTAAGCAGGCCTACTGGGGACAAAGATCGTTTTCTGAAAGAAAAGTTCGGCCCCGGTATAAAGGAACAGGAGTGGGTATTTAGTTAGTAAAAGTCTGACACTATCTCCCGCCCCACCCAAGGGCGTGGATTTCGTGGATCTGGTGAGTGTTGTGGAAGTTGGTTAGGTACAAGAAATACAGGACCGGGGAAACAGTATAAGTATTTTGTCTGTCATGATGAATATAATGATGGGAAGTTGCTACAGCCATTTTGCTCATTTTACGCTTTTTGCCTGATTCGGAAATCGAACCTAAGACCTCACGGTCAGTAGTTGCTCTCAAGTCCACGAGATCGACAAGGCAGTTAGTCTGGGGGTTTTTTACCATTAAGAATTACTCTGTTCGGAAATTGGTAATGTGACACCCCTTTGCCTCGGAAAGCACGTATAGTCATTAGTCATTGGTAATTGGTCCTACACGTGTTCTCTCTCCGGTTGGGTCAGTTTACCATCCCATCTGATTAGGAGAGCAAAGGAACATAGAGTGTACCTGTGTGTACCTGTGTTTGCGCACATTGCGCACTAAAATATTTCCTGCTTACCTAATTGACTAATCTTTGTCCAGATTGGGTTCCATGATAGAAAATCCGTCGGGAGTATTATGCCAAATACAACATTCTCTCATTCAAATTTCTAAATAACACTGAAACTGATATGAAACACTGAGAATCTACACAAAGTTTTGAGTTCAAAACTTGACGCCTTATCGATCACTATTTAATCAAGAATATTGAAAATTACTACAGTCTTCTAATAGGTCCTTGAAACTTAATAATAGTGTTCTGAACTACAAAGGTGAAACTTTACACCACAAACGCAAGAAAATTGTACACCATAAACTATGAGTCGTTTCGAGATAAGGCGGTGGACACACTAGTCGATTGAATAAATTGAAAGACTTCGTTTAAATTGGAATGAGTCACGTCGCTTTGGTAAAAATTACAGCTGCATTTGGTATTGAGTTTACACTCCTTTTTACCACTTATTAATTTCAAGGTATAAATAATCTAAAGGTATTTCTAGCTGATTATTCTGAACGTGAATAATCAGCTAGAAATACCTTTAGATGGTTTCTATTTCTTTCCTTTTTTACTTTTTTTTCTTTTTGTTATCGATGTTAAGCTTTCTTGCACTAGTATAATATACTCCAAGCTGAAAAACAATTTAAAGGTCAGTTTCCAGCAGCAGGAGAGATCTGATGATCTACCACAACATAGGTTCTTATGAAAACTTATTTCAGGCATCAGTCTCTCACTTATTTTAACACTGTTTGCGTATTACAAAGTTTTGGCATTACATAACACTGTGAAGAAAAAATACACTTATACTATGATTTTTTATTAGATGAAGTAAAGTGACAGCTATAACAATGGTTGTTTGACAGTTGGTGGTTGCGCAAATAAGCTTGATGTTTTGATGGACTGTATGTTTGAAAAAGCGATCTAAGGTTTGTTAACAATATGCAGATACTGTGCCTGGATGGGACGGAAACTAGAGAGGAACACTGACCTTTTGACCTCGATGGTTCCACGTGGCGCCGGCCGGCGAACCCCGACTTCGTACTTTCAAATCACTGCCAGGTCCTGAATTGCACTACACTGCACTATTGTTGAGTCTTTGAATGGTTGGATCACGAAATAGTCAATTTTCTTGTAATTTCGAGCGGGCGATGTTAGCGGAGCGGTCACATTCACAATCGATGCACAAACGTCAATGTCATTTCATTTCTAGAGGTTGTGCGGGAAAAGAAACGGAAGGGATAGGATTGCTAGGCCAAAAAAATAAATTACAAAAAACAAAATCGCGGATCATAGCAAATTGGCGCAACCATTCCCCCCGGGTTTGAAGGGTTACCTTCAAAGAAAAGAAAAAAAAAACAAAAGCGAAACTAAACCCTATTACTATATCTAAACTATCAATACTAGGTAGCGAAACAACTTATAACTAACTATGCCACTACTACTGATTAGGCAGAGGGCAGAGGCGAATAACCGGACGCAGGTACGATCCAGTTGCGGTTTTAACCTTTACGACTCGCGTTATTCCGTTCGAACACGGAAAAACTTCTTCCACTACACCAAGAGGCCAGTGCAGAGGAAGCGCACTCTCAGTCTTCAGTATCACCACAGTACCGACTGTGACTGGATCTGAAGGAGTGTTCCACTTTTGACGCGACTGCAGCGTATGCAGATAATCTGTTCTCCATCGCTTCCAAAAGGACTGAACTAAGCTATCCAGCAGAGCGTGACGCGGGTGAAGCTTAAAGCAGGGCATACATCTGTGCACTCTAGCGCGTATCAAATTGCGAGCGGAAAGTATCCAGTACTTCTGTCGAAGAATGGACATTAATAAATCGGGACCAGCGTGACAATTCACCTTATGGTGATAATCCACCAACAAATCCAAAACGTGATCCTTGCGTGGTAGAACTACTGGATGCATTTGTTCAAACTCTAACTTAGCATTTCGCAGACGGCCACCGACACGAATGAGTCCGTCTTGCAAAAATGGTTTCAAATGTTGAAGTGCGCGACTACAAGGTTTATGTGATTCTAAACTACGAAATTCTATTGAAAAATAAAATTTCTGCAACTCTCGAAGTACAACTGATTCAGCTCTATCCAAATCAGCTGCGATTATAGAACCACGCGATGGTAATAATCTCAAAAATCTTAGGACGTAAACTATACAGCGTAATAGTCTCGACCAAGACGAGACTCGATTAGACAACAACAAAACAACCGGACTCTTCACGCGGAACTGATACTACAAGCGTATGTCTCTTTTCCTCGGGTGGCTCTGAAACAGTAGCGGGGTTAAACGGAGCACTTGGCCACTCGTTAGGAGTGGTATGAAGCCAGGGAGGGCCACAAAACCAAAGCGGATGATTTAAAATTTGCGCAGGAAGCGAACCACGTGAGAGACAATCAGCTGGGTTTTCTGTTCCAGCGACATGGAATATATTTTCCGGTGACAATTCAGCTTGAATCTTAGCCACCCTATTTGCGACAAACGTGCCCCATCGATGGGGTGAAGAGTGGGCCCAACATAGAGCAACGGTTGAGTCTGAAAACGCTACAATTCTCTCTATATTAATGCGAGGACGACAAGTTTTGACTATAGATGTAATCAATTGAACCAACATAAGAATAGCGCAGAGTTCGAGACGAGCAAGAGAGACAACCTTACGAGGAGATACCTTTGATTTTGCGCTAATGAGGAAAACTGAAATGTTATCGCCATTTTGGACCTGAAAGTAAACCACTCCCCCGTAAGCCCTCTCACTGGCGTCTGCGAAACCTACCACATTAACAACAGTGTCTGGTACTATACCAACATGGCGAGGAATCTGTATCTGATCGAGCATTGGAAGCTCTTTCCTATAGCGAGCCCACAACTTAGCAACACTGTCAGGAGCGGTGTCGTCCCAATCACAGTTGGAAAGCCAAAGCTCTTTTATAAGCAGCTTTGCATATAAAACGACAGGAGCTACAAAACCCATTATATCCCATATCCGAGCTACACATGCTAGGATAACGCGTTTGGTACAAGTTGACGGAGTCGAGCTAATTTTAAGACTGAACATATCAGTTGCGGGTGACCAACTTAAACCAAGGATCTTATGCGAATCACTATCATCGAATTCCTTTACCGAAGTCAACCGGTGTGACGGTGGAATCGACTCTAATGTAGCTTGCGAGTTGCTTGTCCATTTCACCAGATCAAATTGACCGGACTTCATGAGGCTGATTACTTGAGCAGCGGTCTCTATAGCCTCTGCTTCACTAGGTACACTGTACACAAAATCGTCCATGTACAATCCGGTTTCAATAGTGGCCCTTGCTTTCGGGTATGTATCACCCTCGTCAGCGGCCAACTGCTTGATAGTGCGAAGAGCGTGAAAGGGACTAGACTTAAGCCCAAAACAAACACGATTGAATTCGTAAACCTTCAAAGGTTCCTGCGGAGAAAATCTATACAAGAAGCGTTGGAATCTACGGTCACATTCTCTGATTCCAATACTAAGAAACATTTGCCGAATATCGGCAGAGAGCGCAATAGCAAACAAGCGAAAATTTACTATTATTTCAAATAAGTTACCCTGGAGGTTCTGACCACAATACAAGATATCGTTAAGCGATATGCCAGTACTAGTTTTAGCGCTACCATCCATAACCACACGCAGTTTAGTTGTAAGCTTGTCTTCTCTAACAACTCCATGGTGCGGGATGATGTAAAACGGGTAATCACGTGTCTCCTCAGTCTCGGCAGGCGCTGATGAGATATAACCTTTATCTAAATATTCGATCAGCACATCATCATAGGCATGCTTCAACTTAGGAGACGCCTGCATCTTACGTTCCAAGCATAGAAAGCGTTTTTCTGCGGAGGCACGGGAGCCACCGAGCGAAAAAATATCACCCTTGAAAGGGAGCGCGTCAACATAACGACCATCTTTATCACGAGTAGTCGTGCGGGTATAAATCTCCTCAGTGACCTGATCCTCAGGGCTGAGAATAGGCGGGACATTGACCTCTTCAATCTCCCAGAACTTGCGGATGGTAGACTCAAGCGGCGGCTCGACGGTGCAACAGTGCGACACAGTCGAGTAACTATTTAAACAAGCGGGTGCGGAACCAACTATAACAAACCCGAGAACTGTTTCCAGTGCGTGCGGAGCGGGGTACATCGGAAGACCTTGAATTTTACGTGATAACTGGAGATGCGGGAGAATCGAAGCACCGATCAATAGATCGATATCTCCAGGGAAAGCGTAATTTCCGTCGGCTAACTGCAAGTTCTTAAACTCCGTCAGCTTGGACGTGTCAACCGATACCGTGGGCAACCGTTCCGTAATCTTATCTGCGACTAGCGAATCCATTTCAAACGAAATATTACGATTAAAACGTGAACTAAATATTATTTTAATGGAACCGTGAATGGTTGCCTTTAAACCTCCAAAACCTTTCACTTCTGAGCGGGATGACCAATTATTAAAACTAAAACCAAGGCGTTGACAACAATCCCGAGTAATAAAATTACTCTGGGAAGCGCCATCTAGTAGCGCTCGAACGGTGTGCGGTTTGCCAAAGGCATCTACAATGACAACTTGCGCGGTCGCAAGTAAAACGGTAGTGATTTGAGTACCAGCGGCGGAAAGCGAACACAATGTTACGTCGTTTGCACTTGCAGCAGGCCGCGCGTCACAAGCGTCGCGCGTCTGCGCAGGCTGCTGCTGCGATGGCAGCTTACTACTCTCAAAATGTAAGAAGGTATGATGTCTAGCTAGACATTTACGACAGCTAACACCACTGTTACATGACGTAACCAGATGTTTGTCACTTAGACAATTAAAACACAAATTATTAGTGCGGACAAACTTGTAACGATCACTAGGCGATAATCTCTGAAATCCCGAACACTTGTACAGCTGTGTATGGCTACCCTTACACAGAGAACAGTCAGGTGTTGAGGCGGTATTAACTAGCGTATGTGCAGTCTTGACTGACTTCGATGACGCGTCTATACGGCGATCGGAACCTGTCCTATTCGTGACTTCATGACGTGCCGACGTGCGCTGCAATACCTTAATATGGTCGCGAATAAAAGATTCTAAATCTTCGAACTTAGGTATTTCGTTACCGCGCCGAGTCGTTTCAAACAGACGAACAGTTTCAGGATCTAATTTCTTTAAACCGATATACAAAAACAAAAAGTCACAGAGGTCATTGACCTTTAGGTTCTTTACTGCACGAACAGATGATGCGAAAATATTTAAAAACTTCTCTAAATTATGATCGTTACAAACGGAAAAACTTTTCAAATCGAATAATTGATCTAAATATGCGGTGGCTACTAATCGCTTATCTTCGTATTTTGTTTTTAAAGTGTCCAAAACTAAAGTGTAATTTTCAGCGCTAAACGTAATTCCAGCACAGACAGCCTTTGCCTTACCGGTCAATTTTTCTACGAGATAATGCAATCTCTCGTGATCTGTCAGCGATGTGTTCCTATGTATTATATTTTCGAAACTATCTATAAATAAATTCCAATTTCGAATGTCACCATTAAATTCAGGTATTTGAATTGGCGGCAATCGTGGGCGTTCGCGAGGAGGGTTGGATAAACCACTCGCGGGGGGGGGAGTCTCTAAACTCCTAGCAATACGTTTGATACGACAATACAAGTCATCAAAGGACGACAATGCCTGATAACTCACACAGTAATCAGGATTTAACTCCAACTCTAAAATGTTTATATTATTAATTGTAAATTCAAAATCCGCGCGCAAACTATCTAAAGTTTCCAACGAACACAAGAAAGCATCTCTAATCGCCAGATCCGAGATTTGCAAAGATTTATCACAAATTGATTGAACACGTGAAAACTGTGAGTCCTTTTTAGCGTATAAAAGCTTTAACTGAACCTTTAAATCAGTACTAACCTTATTGCCCTTAAGAGACATCTTGTTTTGATATATTCACACTATACACTCAAACAAACACTTAACGAATTATTAAGTAAGCGATAATTATCAGATAACAATATGGTAATATTGTAAACAACAAAGTGAACGGCGAACGAACGGAATAACCTGAATCAATGAGTGAATATTACCCAATTTCTCGATTAAATCATTCACGTCGTTCATATGCGTATATAATCTATGGTTTATCCGTTTCCTACAAATATTCACTCAACAATGAACGGGTATTTTTGAAATGCGTCTACCTACATGCAATTTGTAGGACTTCCGAATGAATTTTGTCAAGAAAAAGAATGCGATCGATTTATATCTACGCTGATATTTACGTAGCTAACTATAATTATGCGGTGCGGTTGACGGCGTAGGTACCGTAATTATCAATGGCTCTTTAAGTACCTATACGAGCGAAATAACTATTAGTTGCCTAAATGCCTAGATGCGGGTTTTCTACTATTATATCTAGGTAAACAGGCGCGTTGCGTTTATTCCCTATGGAACAAATACTATATTGCGAAATTACAAGAAAATGATTCACGATCCTGCTCGTTGGACCAAAAGTAATGGTTGCGCAAATAAGCTTGATGTTTTGATGGACTGTATGTTTGAAAAAGCGATCTAAGGTTTGTTAACAATATGCAGATACTGTGCCTGGATGGGACGGAAACTAGAGAGGAACACTGACCTTTTGACCTCGAAGGTTCCACGTGGCGCCGGCCGGCGAACCCCGACTTCGTTCTTTCAAATCACTGCCAGGTCCTGAATTGCACTACACTGCACTATTGTTGAGTCTTTGAATGGTTGGATCACGAAATAGTCAATTTTCTTGTAATTTCGAGCGGGCGATGTTAGCGGAGCGGTCACATTCACAATCGATGCACAAACGTCAATGTCATTTCATTTCTAGAGGTTGTGCGGGAAAAGAAACGGAAGGGATAGGATTGCTAGGCCAAAAAAATAAATTACAAAAAACAAAATCGCGGATCATAGCAAATTGGCGCAACCAGTTGGGCATTGTTATTTGACAGTTGGGCATTGTCCACAGCTGTCACTTCGGTTCATCTAATTAAAAATCATGGTATAAAATGTAATTTTATTTACTACAGTACTTACCTAATAAAATTATTTGACACAAAGATTTTCCATGTTTTTTTAGTTTGTCGACCGCCTAAGATTTTCGTAGGTAAATTGCTTTCGAAAGGCCACGTTAGTGGGCAGAGCCTGCCTTGTTAGATATAATCACGTTAATAACTGTGACGTCATTATGGTGACGTCGGCTCTAATTAGAAAATGTAGCCCGTGTGTCGTGTTACCTAATCGTTGGGTGGTTTATGAAGATCTTTATTAAAAACCTATTATACGAGGTCAACGAGGAGTTTTTGTTTGAAAAGAATACAGTTTCTTTTTGTTTGGTAATTATATTGTCTAGGTGATACTTGCTTATGAAACGTAGCTAAAATTTTGGCCAATAATTGGCCTTTAATGGTCTCACTGCAGAAACATACAGCTCATTTCTATGGTAGTACATGAGACTCAGATCTACTCACGATCTGCTCTCCAGTGGAAAGAATTTGCCGTAATCAAGTACTTAGGCCCAGTGTGGGTTGATGGAGGTCACATGTCTTCTATTTGTTGGTTCAAAACGAACTAATTTTACGACTTATAAAGCTACGTTTCATAAGCAAGTATCACCTAGACAATATAATTACCAAACAAAAAGAAACTGTATTCTTTTCAAACAAAAACTCCTCGTTGACCTCGTATTACTTCAACCTACATACTTAATGAAGACAAAAAAAAAAACAATAAATTGCACTGCACAAAACAAAACCTCAAAACTTTAAACTAATGCAATCACAAAAACCATAAAACCCAACAAATTTCTATAATTAACCACACTTAAACCATAAAAAAATCTTTTACTAACTATAATAAAAGAATGCATAAATGAAGCACAAGTAACTGAATGCATGCAAGCAAGTCTGTAATGGCGCAAAGTGCATTCAACCACAGCCTACTAAAATGGGCTACAGTATAATGACTTGGATTGGATTTGTTTGTCAGGTCAAAGGTGAAGGAACTCTTGCGTGATCGGCTGTATTGCGACTCAGACTGCATAGTCTTGGATGTAAGTTGTGTATGTGTAAAATGTTGTGGATGAGGCATTACATTGATGCTTGTTTTGTAAACTGATGTGGCAAGCTTTGGCATGAAACAATGAAAGAAAAAAATAAAAACAGTTTATTTACACGGAATGATGCAACTAAAAACTAACCAACAAAATTAATCATTATAAAGGAAATATATTTTATTGCGTTACATCCGTGCAAAATGGCCGAAAGCTCAGCATAAAGCTGTGCCCTCATGCATAATGCGATGAGCACACAGCGCTGGTTTTCGGCGTTGGCCGATGTTGACATAAGAACGGAAGATTAGCGTGGCAATTTTAATTTAATGTATAATTTTAATTTGATTTAATGTGTGTTTTTGTTTTAATAATTTTACAAATGTAATTTTTAATAAACGATATAATAAATACGAGTAATAATGTTTTGATATATAGAATATATTTGTTTATCTAGCGGCATTTATTGCCGGTAATCTTGTACGAAAAATCGGTTATGTGGATAATGTAGTTTGCAATATTGGAAACACTCGTTTGTACTCTCGTTCACTCTCTACGTTCGTTTTTTTTTTGTGTTTTTATATATATTGTAGCTGTCTATTTTCCCATGCAGGGCAGAAGTTGGTTTTGCTGTATATTGTAAGAATTTCTCTTTTTTTATTACTGATCGGCTCATGCTTGACAACTATTTCATATCACCATTGTATTAAACTTAAAGTGTTAGCTATGACCCTGAGCGCAGCCAAAATCTCGCTAGATGGCGCTGAAATCAATATTTTTAGTCAGCTATAGTGCTGAAATACAGTGCTGTGCTTAAGCACTAAAGTAAGAGTGATACAAAGTTCAACAACGACAACGTTCACTTGCTTGCACCAATATTGTAAATGGTAATCATAGAGCCAGACTAAACAACTTAACACTGCCATCCAAAACACAATTGGGAGACCGTGCCAGTACATAAATAACACTTTACATTTACTTACGTCTAATTATAAGTCACCTTGTGTAGGTACTGTGTAAGTAAAAATTATTATTATTTTTCAGTATATCTCAGAACCCTGAAACCTTTGTAACGCGTACGAGGGGCTGAAGCCAATTCGCCAAGGCCCTTTAGATAATTTTAATGGATCGTGAAAGCAACCAACGATTATCCCTGTACGCAATATGCTAGTACACCCAAGTACAACCCCCGATTGGTGAAAAACTATGGCGACATATGGAAAACATAGTCATAGGGCTATGGTTTCTGGTGTCTAGGTGGACTGGATACCAAGAACTATGATAAGACTATTGACCCTGCCTGAACAATGTTATTAATATTTCTTCATTATTATGAAAATTACTTTCTTATTTTACTTAAGTATGAATTAGCTTTCAGAACCGTACAATTGTTAGTGTATTTGTTGTCTGAAAATAGTACATTACAAAGTAGGCAATTGGATTGCAGATCGCAATACGGTGTTATAAGTTTACAGGGTGATGTTAATCCTCGTGAATGCTTCTTTGAGTTCAGACTCACACCTTGTGAACTAGACGGTAAAGGTTCCAGCGAAGCGTTATATTGTACATGAAAGGTTGTCGTCGACTTCGCTTATCCATGCGTATAATGTATTTACTTTATTTATAATGTAATATGGAAGGGCTTAAATCCATCTGTTGGAACTTTGATGAATAAAAATTTTGGGTTACCACTTTATCCTAAAAAAATATATCAGGTATTTCAGACCGGTAGCTATTACAATATCCGAATGATAAAATTTAGTAATTTAGCGTCATCAAAGTCTTCATAGCTACAACTCTTTGTCTTTTATTTATTTAGGAGAGTTCTCCTAAATAAATAAATATTTTCAAAGAACAATGGCAACTTTATTTATTTATTTTATAATTTATGTACGGTCAGGAGTCAAAAGTGCAGTTGCACTCTAACAATGCTAAACTGTCTAAAATTTCTTTGTAGTAGAAGTCCAGTGTTATGCAATCAGTTTATTCAATATTTTAGATTCTATGCTACAAACTAAATGGGTAATGATCCATTGACCCTGTTTTACAAAGAAATTTTACATACTATACTACACTGGATTGTGGAGAGAAAGTCTTGGGCATATTTTTGGATCTTGCGAAGGCATTCGACACAGTTTGTGTTCCGATTCTTGTGGATAAGATGGAATGCTTGGGAGTCAGGGGTTTGCCGCTGGCTCTTTTTAAAGACTACCTCAGTGACCGTACCCAGAGAGTCAAGATAGATGAATTCATCAGTGAGGAGCAACCGATCAATTACGGAACTCGTCAAGGTTCTGTCCTTGGTCCTACACTCTTCCTCATCTACATCAACGACCTGGGTTCGCTTGATCTCACTAATGGCAAAAACGTCAGTTTCGCTGACGACACTGCACTTTTGTTCAGTGCTAAATCGTGGGATGAAGTTTACCAACTTGCACAATCAGGGTTCAACAAAGTCTACAGGTGGTTACAGGGAAATCGATTGACTCTTAATACTGCCAAAACGAAGTACATGACATTTTGTCTAAAAACCAGTGGACCAGCAAATTTTATAGTAGCACACACTTGTGCAGATGCGCCTACAGGTGATTGTGACTGTGTAGCTTTGTCTAAGACCGATAAAGTAAAGTACCTTGGAATAACAATTGATGATAAACTGAGATTTCAAGAGCACATTAACATCCTTAGTAACAGATTGCGTAAGCTTATATATGTCTTTAAAACACTAAGACACGTAGTCGATAAAGAAGTAATGAAACAAGTGTACTTTGCCCTCGCCCAGTCCATAATAAGTTACTGCATCACCTCCTGGGGCGGAGCACCGAAAACTACTCTACTGGAACTGGAAAGATCTCAAAGGGCCATCCTGAAGGTCGCTTCCTTTCGTCCATACGGATTTCCCACTGAACAGTTATACAAAGAGAGCAAAGTCCTCACAGTCCGACAACTATTCATATTACACACCATAATGAAACAACACTCTCTTTTAACGTATGACCCGTTGCTCTCTAGTGGAAAAAGGCGGTATAACCCAGTGAAGCGTTCTCAACCTCATCTAAAAACAACTTTTGCTAGACGCTTCTTTAGACATTTGAGTAGTTATCTTTATAATAAAATTCACAAGCTCCTAAACATTTTTAATCTTAAAAAATATCAATGTAAAAAGAAGCTAACTGAATGGCTATTAGAGCTAAACTATGATGATACCGAGCATATTCTTACTAATATAGTGTAATCATTCTTAGGTAACTGGAACCACACAAACGCACATACGCACACACATACACATTGTCAGCGCGCTAGTACACAACCTAGGTAATGTAAAAGTTAAGGGGTGGGAACCTGGTGTCCTGAAACACAGGCCTAGAGTCTAGCTTAGGCACCAGTCTCCTACAATATATTCTAACAGATCTTTTTGTATACCCATTAAATTGATGATGTAGACTGTATATTGTAGTGAGAAAATAAATTATTATTATTATTATTTCCTTTATTTCTTTTATCACATATTTTTGACATTTTTAAATATTTTTAACATACATTTAAAAATAAAACATTAAAAAAAAACATTTAAAAATATAAAAAATAGTGTCCCACCGGTATCGGGAACAGGGTCCAAGCTACCGGCGGTCAGGGCTCCAGAGAAAGGAACCTCCTAACAATACGAGCCGTGTCCAGGAGTACCGCTTTCTGAATCAAGCCCTTGATCCAGCCGCCTAACGAGAGCCTCCTAAGGTGTTGGTCGAGGCTCTTGGCTATTAAGCCATTACCCGACACGACTATCGGTACAATGATCGCCGAATCCACTTCCCACATGTCGACAACCTCGCGAGCCAAGTCAATATACTTGATTTGTTTATCTTTCTCGGCTTTCACGAGGTTCTCGTCATGCGGAACGGATATGTCAACAATCATTGCACGCCTCTCGTTTCGGTCCACCACCACTATATCAGGCTTATTGGCTACAATAGTCCTGTCAGTGATAGAATAGAATAGAATAACAGAGAACAACGTGATATGACCATTATCAAGAACTGGGTCGGGCTCATACCTGTAGTACGGCACTTCCGATCCCACAAGAGAGTATTTCAAAGCAAGTTGCTGATGGATAATCTTGGCTACAAGGTTGTGCCTATGCAAATACTCGCCGTTAGCCAGACGAGAACAACCGGAGATAATGTGACGAATTGATTCTCCCGGACGGTGACACGCCCGACAGATGTCAACCGTGCCGTCCTTCACAATAAATCTCCGGTAGTTATTCGTCATGATAACTTCGTCCATAATTGCATAGATAAAACCATCGGTTTCCCCAAAGAGGTCACCGAAGCGCAGCCAAGCTACGGACGCCAATTGGTCTACATCGGGCCCGTGAAGGGCCCGGAAAAAGCGTCCGTGAAGTTCCTTGCTCTGCCATACTTCCCTCCGATCGTTAGTGTCAAGCACTACCGGTTTGCGCCAGTTCTCCTTAGCCAAGGAGAGCGGGGTGAGTCCCTTGTCCACTGCCACTACATCTCGATGCATACCCACGTCGGCAGCTAGGAAATACTCCCTGAGACTGCATACCTCGCGGTTGTGAAGGGTCTTGGCATTTAAAAAAACCTCGACCGCCACACTTCCGCGGGATATACAGTCTCATCACCGACGATCGTGGGTGATGCATTCGGTATGCAGTCAGCAGTGTTCGGACCCGCCTATCCAGGGCGTCAAGTTCCGTTTGAGTCCATTTGAGTACGCCGAAAGAGTACATCAATACCGGCATGACCCAACCGTTGAAGGCGCGCACCTTGTTTCCGCCTGAAAGAAGGCTATTGAAGACCTTCTTCAGGCGTCCAAAGAAGCGCTCCTTCAACGATTGTTTCATGTCAGTGATATTGATGCCTAGGGCTTCCGACATACCCAAATACTTCTAAGTTTCGGTTGGAGAGAGGGATCTCAGGCCAATGGAATCCGTGAGTTATTATTATTATTATTATACTTTAGTGGCAGTAGAGTGCAACTGCACTTTTGAGCCCTGACTGTATACACATATGAATGTAGAGGAGATAAAGTATTATAAAAAAAATGTACAAAGGTACTGCTTATTTCTAAAAGAAATTTCTTCCAGAAGACCTGCGAACTTGACCTGTAAACTTTGGTGAAATATGTTTTTAATTTTTTATGGAATAAAATGAATTAAACCAAACAATAATGAATATGTCTACTTTGTTAGTCTAAAAGTGAGTTGCAGTAAGTGATAAGATTACTAAGTGATTTGACCATTATACGTTTGTTGTATGGATTTTTAAAAGAGACTACAGGAAAGAGGCCGACTTTTCCTAGCTGACCAGCTAGGAAACGTCGGCCTCATCTAATTCAAACTGACCAAAAAATTGACGAGTGTGAAAGTGTTTTTAAAAAACTTATTTGCAAAATAAATATCAGTAATGCCCCATCATTCATCATACTATCAGCAGTCAAATTGGTCAATCGAAATATGGGTTGCACTAATATGGCAATAGTTAAAATGACATCACATACAACATTCATATTCACCAGTCAAATTCGGGTGGAACGGTTATAGTTACGGATGAGGCGCATTAGTTTATTGAGAGCCTATACACTCTACCCTTGAAGATATCTAAATTATTGTCGAACGAAAAGACCGTAGCAAGCAAACTATTCCAGTCCTTCGATGTACGATGACATGACTTCCATCTTGTGCATACAACAATGCATTTTCTTGAAGTCAATCAAAGACCTTTAACCCTTGATCTTATCCTGCTCCATTTATCTCAAAGACCATCCGCCTAATGAACACTGATTAGTTGCGTCCCAACTTATGTGGACCCAAGTTACGATCCCTTACAGTACGTGCCAAGAATAGAGCAAATAAAACCTACAAATACTAACTTAGTGTCAGCCGAAAGGACTTGAATACCGAACTATGTATTTTAGTTTAGGGACACTATGTTATTGTAACTTAAGAAGACAGCCCGAAGAATAAAATAAATAAAATGATTATGTGTCGTCTTACAAGATTTAACTAGACACATTTTTTACTTTATTGTTTACTTTGGTGTAGATAAGTAAAACAGTTTTTGTAATTGTATCTGTACTTCTAGAAGCATTGTATCTGTACTAGACTGAAAACTGTTTCGGTAGTGACTCTTCCTGCAAACAAATATTTTACACACACTAGAAAATTTTGACAGTATTTACATAAAGACGTCCTGGTCGCCGACCATAGGCACGGGCTTGTGGTTGGCGAGGAATGGGTGATTCGTCCGAATAGGTCGGTGAGGGAACACGGGCGGGTTTTATTTAGTATAAGCTTGGCACAGAAGCAATTTCATAATGTCTCATCACTTTAAAAAAAAAACCCAGAAAAAAAAATATTGTATCCAATTCATATTTTTTTTATTATTAGTCCAGATTTAAGAAAAATGTGCACAGTGAAGTTCTATAGGATTTTGGTTGGCAGAAACAGAACACACATGTTTCATTCTAGTGCGCCAGTGTTATCTCTGTTTTCATAGCATTGAGTACCTTTTGACTAAAGTCGGCGCACAGTCTTAGCTAACCACAACCACAGAATCAATCAAACCAATTTGCCCGTAGGTAACTGATAATTTTGTGTATTGTGTATTTGTATGGTCGATTTAGCTGTCAGCGATAAGACCGCTATTGTATCCATAGATTTAAGTTTGTGGACAAGTTAAGTTGCCATAATTCATTTTCGTATACAATAAAGTTTATTCTATTTATTATCATCACCATTTCAGCCCAAAGTCTTCTATTGCTGGACATAGGCCTCCCTCAAGTGTCACCACAATGACCGGTCTTTTGCGTCTCGCAACCATCGGATTCCCATGACCCTCACTAGATCGTCGTAGATATTGCTCGCAGAACAGATGGTTCATGGGCAAGATTGTAAAGTGGCGCCCGCGTACCGGAAGACGCAGCGTTAGGACAGAAGTTGGGAAGAAGCAGTTTGACAGAATTCCTCCACAAGGAATTCTGTTAAAAGACATAATTTTCTTATATATAAAAATGTGTAGCTGTTCGTTAGTCCCGCTAAAACTCAAGATTGGCCGGACCGATTTGGCTCATTTTAGTCTTAATTTTTTTCGTAAAAAATTCACAAAAAAAATACGATAACACAATATTCATTTACTATAATGTGGTACGAAATTTGCCGGGTCAGCTAGTTCAAGATAAAAAAGAAGGAAATTTAAAATGTTACTATTAAAATATGGTTTATCTACTCTGTCACCAATGTTAATTCATCCGTATAGTTGTCTTATCAATTTGTCCTTCGTCTTCGTTCCCGACGTGTGTCACCTACATACAGAGATTTGTTCAATGATCCTCTATTGTGCCGAATACGGAAAATAAATCGGTATTTTTATGCTCCACATCTTTCTCTTCCTTTTGAACTTTTCATGAATGCGCTGAAGCAAAAAATATTGTAACCCAAACGTGATGTTATGTTTGAATGCTATAAAAAAATTTGTTTATTCGGTCTCAAACGGTTACAATCACAATTGTGGATGAAACAGCCCCAGTATGTTATTAATAATACTTGTGTTGGGGTTGTCTCACTTCTTGTAGCAACTCCTCCTTCCGCTATAAATAATGTTTACTTAAAATTCATAAGGGAACTGCAATTAATAAGACTATCGTAGGATACCTCTAAACTAGTTGCAAAAGCCGCGCGATAACAGCGCGGGTGTAGCGCGGCAGTCGCACGTTTTTATTTATATGGAATAACTACGCTGCGGCTACTTTGAAAGCGCCCTAAGATAAGATAATTAGACAAATGCTATTGTAATTGAAATGTTATTTTTAATGACAAGAGCGTCCTCTAAAGTGACATATTTAATGACATGTTAAAAATGCATAATTATATTTTTTTTTAAATCTGGGATTGAACTATGGATTTTTTTGAATGTGAAATGTAAATTTTAAAGTCTAAATTAATTTGAAATGGAAAATTTTAACTGGCAAAATTGTATACAAATCGTTAGTGAAATATGTTGAATTGTATACGACATCCTCATTACCATGTTTCTGGTAAATGAACCACTTTGACATCAAGAAACAATTTATAGTACGTATGTGCATGTCTTGCTAATTAATTAGATTAACAAACTGAAATCGACTATTAAATATTTTTTGAGAGTATAAAGAAGGAGGGGCGAGACGCAGAGGATCGTTCATTGTTGCGAACTTGGGGGAGACCTACATATGTATGTCTGTAATGGATGTCTTTCGGACGAAATGATGATCATGATGATGATGATGAAGAGGGAGTGTCAAGAGGGAGTGTCAAACTTCACTGGATACAACCCAGCAGTGTTTTAAATTGCCTTTTGTATTTCAGGTTTGCAGCGAGTCTTTTTTACTTTGTTTTAACTTAAAAATACTACTAAAAATCCATGAAAACAGTGCACACTTAAATTCGTAGCTCCACAACAACTTTACACAAGCGTTTCTTAATTTATAGACAACGGATATCCGCCAGATAGTGGTGTCTAGCCGACTAATTTACCGTCTCGACACTATCTCGTTGTTTTCTTACTACAAACGTTTTACGGTTTTTACTACGCCTACGATGCGTTTAAATAGTTTTGTTAACCTCAGGCATAAAATACATAATCTACTTTTGTCCCTGGGGTCAACAAAACTATTTAGTAGAATGCCCTGTAGTACATCGTGTTATACGATGACAGTTCTATGAATGTATCAAGGACTATTATATTCTTGTGGTTAGAACGAATAAAATTTTTACTAAATATTTCATGAAACGATGAAAGAAAATTATGGAAAATTGTGAAGACATGTGATATCCATCAAACGTACTAGGCCCACGCGGTGGATTACGGCGTAAGTCCCAGCCGTGGGAACATTATAAAGCTGATCATGTACCTATATGTCGTGGCCAGATCTTGGAATTGACCACATCTTGATAGTCGGTTCTATCATGAAGTGGTTAATTCTAAGATGTGGCCACGACATACGTGTATAAAAAAAGGAAAGTTTAAGGTTTAATTTGAAAATGATTGATGTACTCTCGTGTAAGCATCTCATATAAAAAAATATATTAAAATCATTTATTATCAGACAGGACTTATGGAGTCCTGTCTGATAATAAATGATTTTAATATTTCCAATTGCCGATTCATATAGTTTCATATTTAAAAACAGGATAAAGTTTAATTATTATTAATCTCAATAAATAAATTAAATCTAAAATTCTATACACGAAGTGATTTATAAAACAAATCGAAAGTTTTGTATGCAAATGAAGTCGCATAATATAATCATTTGTTTATTTATGGATTTTAAAACGACTGCATTTTTTTAAATGTGTTATTATAATTGACACCCCATTATTTATCAAAGTTATTTTCATAATTTTCTGTTTAATTTCTTACTTTACATATTTTGTCGCGAATAAAATGCACTACAATATTGCAAATGCAGGATATGATTAGTGTTTAACACGCCACAAGTTACTACGAGTATTATTATCGTTTGTGAATATTAATTTCTTTAACCATATGTTCATTTCATATGTTCGAACATTCAAAAAGGCACACGTATATTCTACCCTCATTTAAAACTTAATTATTTGTAGTCATTAGTTTTAGATTTCAAAGTTCTTCGTTAGGATCATGATAATGAACGGAGTTTGTTTATAGTTGTATATCATTACTAGCTGCTGCCAGTGGGTTTTCCCGCGTGATACTTTGGGGTTAGTGGAACAGAGAGTAAAGTCCCACATACCTCCGTTGAAAAGGGAGGATCCTCCGACCAGACAGGTGTTATATCTGGTGGGCTACTGCCCGATAGATGATTTCGGGTTTGTTCTTTATATTCCAATCGCGCCGCGAATCTTACTTGCGAGATGCAGGATTAGTTCATTTGTGACGACATAGATGTGGCTACAATACTAAACAATTGTCCCAAAAGAACCAACTCCTGGAATCCAAAGTATCACATGTCCTGTTACAAGATATACATACACATACTGATTGGCAAACCTTTGAAACTAACTATTCTAAATCTTGATTTCTATTCATGTTAAACCATCAACGTAAAACACACTTTAATTTTTTATTTATTTTTTTAACGGACATCTTCACGCTCTAGGGTCCGGGATCCCGACCCCGATTTCCAGCCACAGCAGGCGTAGGCTTGAGGACGAAGAGCAATGGGTAGCTCATTGCCCAGCTGTCTGGTAATTGTTCAGATCGAGCTCTAGTCATCTACCTAAGCCTACTAAGGCCATGGGTTTTTTTTTTTAGGTAAAATCATCCAATGACAAATCCCGCCCTTGGGTGGAGCGGGAAGTAGTGTCAGACTCTTACTGACTAAAAACCTACCCCGTTCCATTCTTTGCCTTGGTCCCAGGGCCCCGGGTGCCATTTTCACATACCCTTTGACCCCAGTAGGCTTCGGCCCTGTTGGGCACCTACAGTTTGCTGATAACTCCTTGAGGCGCGCACGAAAAGTGCGCGCCGTAAACGACTTGAGCTCGGACCGGTCTGTTACCGGACGGACGGACAGCGAGCTACCCATTGCCCGCCGTCCGCAAGCCCGCGCCTACGGTGGCCGGAAATCGGGATCAGAATCCCGGCGGCGGCGGCGGCGTGTACGCCGTTGCCTGATGCGGTCGGCCTCCTCCTTTGCTAGCATTACTGCTTCGCAGAAGGAGGCGACCGCCTGCCACTCCTCCACGCTCCGGAGCATGGCTTGAACCAAACACCGGCGCGAGAGATCGCTGCCACCGATCGCCCCCACAAGGACACTGCGATGCTCTTCCCAAGCGGGGCACACCTCGACTGTGTGCTCCACCGTGTCCTCTGGACGCTCCGCACAGTGGCGACATCCGCATATAGGCAATACCTTCTAGCCAAGAACGTTTGTATTTCATGAATTTATCTTTTTTATAATGAGCTTTGGACCACCTTTTTTTTTAAATCTGATTTAAAATGGGCAAAACTTTGTTTCAAATTATTAATTTGGTCTGCATTGTAATCTTCACATGACAGAACTTGATCCTTTAAGTATTTTAATTTGGCATCTAAATTGGGCAAGTTTTCTTAATCCATGCAGTCGAACAAGTATTTTCGGGTCACAATTCTTGCTCCTGATGTACCTCCTGAAAATAAAACAAAGATAAACTTTGTTTAAAATCAATAATAAATATTTCCCATTTTATAGGACATTGTACTTAATAACTTTAAGTTCCAAAAACTGTATTTATCCGGACGTTTCCGGAAGTAAATTTGGTAGCAGTTTTAAGATAAAGGATCAAGCAATAACGTGCATAAAAAACCAAAGCCCGATCTTTCCCGATACATAAACAAAAACACTTGTAAAGAAAAAAGTATGAATAAAACCATGTAATTATTTATTTATTTTTATTTATTTATTTATCCTCATACAACTGCCTTTACAGGCCTCCACCCAATGCGACAGTGCAGTTATTATAAAATTACTTATATCTAATTAAAAACTAAACTAACCTTACCTAGCTAAATAATAATATTAAATTTTATCTGTCAACATAACATAATATTTTTTTTTTTAATCAATATAATATTCCTCATTTATACTATGAACATGCATTTATACTTCAAATAATATTATCTATTTTTTTTTTATTTATACTACTATTACCTATAATTTATTTATTATTTTTATCTATTTATATTTATATCATAACAAACTACATACAATAATACTCTTGCTAGTTCACCCAAAGAACCCGAAAATATATCCTGTTTCTCGTGAACCTCGTTCACGACACGGATTGTTCTGGTGAGTGGGGTCTTTGCCAATAGATTGGTTCTGGCCACCGGCACGTTCAGTAACTGCGGGCGTCGGCGTCTCCACACGTACCGGTCCGGTACGTTGAGCTTCAGGTAGCGCAGCACTCCTGGGTTATGTTCTATCCCACGCAGTAGCTTCACCACATAGGCAGCAAGACTAAACTCCCGGCGCACCCTGAGTTCGTTATACCCCACCATACCCAGTACAAATAGTGTGGGGTACATCAGTGGAAAGAGCGGATACACCCCATATAATTTGAAATATAGAAATCTTGTAAATTTGTTTTGTACCCGCTCTAACATGACACTGTATTTCGCTTCGTGTGGGGCCCATATGATCGAACTATGTTCAAGGTGACTCCTGACCAGTGCGTCATACAACACCCTAAGCGTGGTTATGCTAGTAAAACCCTGAACTTGCCGCATTACGAAACCTAGATTTCTGTAGGCTCTCTTGCAGATCGTAATAATATGATCGCGAAATGTGAGGTCCTGCGTGAGACATACACCCAGATCTCTCACCTGCGACACCCGCTGCATTGGTGCTGCTTCTACCTTATACTCGTAGCACAATGGTGTTCGTGCACGAGTGAACGTTATAACCGAGCATTTATCCACATTGAAGTGAAGTTTATTACTATGGCTCCATGCCACCACACGGTCAATATCGTCCTGCAAACGTTCACAATCTGACTTATCCTTAACCCTGAGCAGCAACTTAAGATCATCTGCAAACAATAAACACAAGCCATGTCTGACGACCTCTGGCAAGTCGTTTATCATTATAATAAATTCGAGAGGCCCGACATTTGTACCCTGGCTTACTCCGGACCTTGTGTAGTACAGTTCAGACTGACACCCATTGTAGTCGACATACTGCTGCCTATCCCCCATATAGCTTACAAAGAATCGCAACAAATGCGGCGCACAGCCGATTCCTGCAAGCTTTTTTAATAACACATCATTGTCAACTGTGTCAAACGCTTTTTTGAAATCAAAGTATGCCGCGTCTACCTGCCCGCCAGCATCGACCGCCGGTACTACCTCCGCCATAAAATTCAGCAGATTAGTGGTTGTACTGCGTTTCGGCCTGAAACCGTGCTGCGCATCCGATAACTGTGCTTGTACCTGTCCCTGCACACAGCGCTGTATGGCGGACTCAAATACTTTTGCTGGCGTTGACAGCACCGCCACTGGTCTATAGCCGCTGACATCTGAACCTGCCCTACCCTTAGGAACCGGAATGACACGCGTGATCTTCCACCGAGCCGGGAACGTCGCCTGTTTTAAACAAGAGTTAAAAATATGATGCAACGGTTCCGCCAGCACTCTGCTACAGTCTCTGAACAGAAACGCTGGTATACCGTCAGGGCCAGACGACTGTTTCGGCCTAAGGTTCACCAGCGCCCCTTTTACGTCTTGAAGGCTCAAAGTCCCTATATGCACGCGTGCACTGGTCGCGCCCACCTCCGCCGCCGCTGCCCGCGCGTCTAGTTGAGGAGCTTCTCTACTATACACAGATTCAAAGAAAGCCGCAAAATGCTTCGCACATTCCTCATCCGTAAGATGTTGGCCGTCTTTTATGATACTCTGCTTATTTACTCTTTTTCGTTTCGACTTAATGTATTGCCAGAATGACTTCGGATCTTTCGCGAACTGGCACTGAATTTTACTTCTGTGTTCTTTGTGTGCTCTTTCTACTGACTTTTTAACACGGGTTCTATATTTAGCAAATTCACAGTAATCACTATCGAGCTTGGTTTTTTTAAAACGTTTGTGAAGTTGGGCTTTCATTTTTATGTCCTTAATAATATCTCCAGTATACCATACTGGATACTCATGCCTCGAAGCTTTTTGACATTTTTTTTTACGAGGTACACATTTATCTAAGGTACAGTTAAGTTTATCATAAAATATATTCAACATCTCGTGCACATCACTCACCTCGTAGACTGTACTCCAATCAACGGATGTTAACATGGAGTATAATAACTGGAAATCCGCCTTATAAAAATTCCATTGCGGTCTATTATTGCTTGCACTGGTTTTGCAGGCGTCAACGTTAATATTAGGCGCGGGCGCGGACGCGGACGCGGGGCCGAGGCACACACTCACCGCGAGCGGCGGGTGATGCGCGTCGACGGGCACGAGCGGTTCGTCCGCCGCCAGTACCGACACTTCTCCTATATAGTCTGTACTCAGAACCAAATCTAATTCCCGACCTAAGCAATTGGGTATTGTGTTACTTTGAGTGAACCCGCAATACGACAAAAAACATTCATAATAATTATTAATATTAACAGGACACGAATATAAATTAAAATCTCCAATCACAATAACTTCCTTATATCGATCACATAATTTTTCTATTAACCTAAATAATAATAAATAATCATTCTCCGAACTACCCGGAGGAATATAAACAACGGAACATAAAAACAGAAATTTACGATTTAAATATATAGTCGCACAAATCATTTCGAAAACACAGGTGTCTATCGATACGTCCACGATAGGTACCTGCCGTAGTTCGTACCGCTGTGTGGCCACGAGAAACGCGCCGCCCTGTTTTCGCCCATCCGCTCGATCACATCGCAGTATTTGATATCGCGATGGAATTATTTCTGAATCTTGTATCGAGTCATTACAACCTGATTCAGTGATTGCGTAAAAGTCTGAATTTAAAGACTCAATATTATTTCTGAACTCATCTAGTTTAGTTCGAAGACCTCTTACATTTTGGTAATATATATCAATGCTATTTATTTGGTGATTTCCTTGTGGTGGACTTCCGAAACCAAATCCATTCGTTGAATTCTGCGTTTACAGGCCAACTTTCAGCTCGGTTCAATTTATCGAAACATACTTCTGACACTCCTACTATGAACGACGAGTAATCTCGTGCTGTTTTATGTTTTATTTTGTCAACTTTAATTAATACCTCTGAGCCACATACCTTTTTCACGTGCTCAGTTATAGCCTCTAGTGTAGTTTCCGGATGTAGTCGCCAAACATGCAGGTGCTTTTTTCGTTCCATAGCTTGTATTGCTTTCAATTCTGTATTTGTTCCTACTCCCACAAGTTGCCTGGTCACTCTTTTATTTCGAGCTGTCGTCCAGCCAGATTCATTATCCTCCATGTCCATCCATTAAAATTAGTTTATTTATAATACAAAAAAAAAGGTAGTTTGATAATTGCTCATTACTTTATTATTGTAGTTAATAAGTCTCTTACCTTGTCTATCAGAATCCATCACTTTAAATTCGTAAGAATAACTCAATAACATAAAAAACCACTTTAGAAATATAATGTTCAGAAAAATGCCGAGAACAAACACATGCACTTGGTGAAACGGTCAAATTCTGACTGACACCACGGGGTGGGGTTGCGCAGTAGCAGTTAAATAAAGTACGGGTATTGTGTCCGAGTTCGTTATCTATTCGTGGAACCCGATTTTACAAATTTTATTATTACTTTGTTTTTGGGACTTTTGGCCGCGTAGATCGTGCAAATACCTGTATGTGCGTCGTCTCCGCACGAATCTGTTGGTTTTCGAAAGGGAAACCTGACGTTCCCGGAAAACGCAAGGCAAAGGCAAAGAAGGAACATAGTAGTGGGTTTTAGTCAGTAACACTCTGAAACGCTCTCCCGCTTCATCTGAAAAAAAAAGTACTTTAGTTACTTCAGGGAAAATACTCGAGGAAAATGGTTGAGTCGTAAGAAATTGATGAATCAGCGCCAATGACAAGTGCCACAAGTTCGAGCCACAAGTGTCACTCTTGACATCTAAAGCCTGTTAGAAGCTTTGAAATGTCACGCAGATCAGCAAAATTGGCGTTTCAGAAGACATTTTTCATCTTGAAGTGGCTGAAGATTTCTCATGTTATTTTATGATTGTACTTCTGAGGAAATATTTTGAAGTTTTTTTGTAATTAAATTACTACGTCTCGTCTCACAATTTTGTATTTTAGTTTTTATTAACTCTTCAGAGAGATTGTAAAGTTATATTTCCTTTTATACACTCTGACTTTACCACTTTGATTCAACACACGAAACGTTGGGAAACTAACTGAAGAACATGTCAAGTTGATGAACCCAATTCGAATGAATGTATCCACACTCCGACGATGGATGTCAGTGGATGGTTGTGTCTTAAAAAAACCCTCTGAATCAGTATTATACTAAACGCTGGTATGCTAGCCGGTGAGCAGATCAAATTGGAATGAATGGATCCACACATGGACGACTGATATCATTGGATGGTTGTGTCATTGACAAATAGAAGATTAGACACTAGAACGCACATGACTTCTTGTACCTCCTTTTCGGATTGTAAGATATGAGGGATGTTTTTTTTTTCAGTGGGTAAAAGTCATCCAATGCCCTTGGGCGGAGCGGAAGATAGTGTCAGACTTTTACTGACAAAAACCCACTCCGTTAATTCTTTACCTTTAGAAAGCCAAGCCTTCCTTTCAGAAGTAGACCATTGGCCCCATTAGGCTTCAACCCTGCCTACTGGCAGGCTACGTATGAGGGGTTCTTTTTTAGGTGAAAATCATACAGTAACTACACTCGCTTTAGGGTGTGGTGAGAAGGCATGTCAGACTTGTTCTGATTAAAACCCATCTGCGTCTTTCTGATGTTCGAGGCATTCCAGGACCATGGTATCCCTATTAAAATTCTCCGCAAGCATCGGCCCAGCAGGGCCTGTGGAACATTAAGCGCTGTCGACGATTTAGGCTCCGTTCTTACCAGACGATCGAATAGCGAGTTACCAATTGCTCGTTGTCCGCAAGCCTGCGTCGACGGTAGTCAGTGCCCTGCCCGGTAGTCAACGCTCGTGGCGTCTTATAATTATGACGGCAGCTAGGGCATAAGGATGTCCGTTTTGAGAAAAACTAGAAGGAAATAAAAGGCACGTAAGCGGTATCCATTGTTTTCTACAGGTTCTTATCAAGAATTATTTAATTTTACTGCTCATGAGTCGTTCACGTGACAATGCGTTTTCTTTCATCTTTTATTTCAGCTCAGTATAGCGGCCAACCTGTTTTTTATTTAACTCTTCGTGTTCGATATACGAGTCATGAACACTGCGTATAAGAAGGCATCATGTACTTTAAACCTTATGGCTTCGGGTGAAGGTTTAATTACGAATAACAAAAACGAGTACAAGGCAGGACATGGCAAGAATTACTTCTTTGCTGTGCGATTTCATATCCTTCATTCAATATGGGGAATTTCTTATTAAAAAGTTAATTCCATTCTTCTTTTGCCTTTCTTTTTCTTTATGGAGAGCGGTGGTGGCCGAGTGGTAAGGGCCCCTAAGGGACTTATGAGTTGTAGGTCGCGGGTTCAAACCCAGCCAGGTACTTTGTGTAATTTACCTATTTCATCACCACTGCTCTCAAAAACGGTGAAGGAAAACATCGTGAGGAAACCGGCATGTCCTAGAACCAAAAATTCGAAGACATGTGACCATTCCCTCTCCTAGAGAGGAGGCCTGAGTCCCAGCAGTAGGAACATTATAAGGCTGATGCAATGCTATGCAATGCATTGCCTTTCTTTCCCGTTGTTTTTAAAACAACCTACAACAATAAGTTCTAGACTCCTACTGATATTTATTTCGGTATCGTTCTCATATTGCAAAGAAAATACAAGTCTAAGAGAGAAGACCAACCCACATGTTTATCATACTGAGGCTCACCTTTCACAGAACAGTGCTATTTTGGGAAATAAATTGTAAGCATCAGATTTCAGAACAGTGAGCAAAATTTATACTAATATAATAAAGTAATTCTGTCTACCTGTAAGCTGTCATGGTTAAACCACTGAACCGATTTTGGAGAAATTTTATATGGAGTTAGCTTGAAGCCAATAAAAGGACACTATAAGCTTTTTTACTAGGCTTAGACTTTGGTTTCATGTCCACAATAACCAACATACCTACACTCGGACAAAAAAGTTGGCAGAAGCTACTTTAATATATTTTTCTAGAAAAATTGGCAAGGCATGGTAACTTATAATTGAACTTCAAAACAAACTGGTTCAAGCATCTTCAGCAAACTATTAACAAGATTAATTAATTTACATAACTATAGGATAAAAGTTAGTCTATCTAAAAGTAAAAAGCTTTTGCAAATGAAAACTCTCTTGAAACGTTAACTTAATTTTTTTTAAACAAACTTCAACTACAACGTAAATAGGAGTACAGTTTACAAAAGATCTTAATCAAACTAGATGTGACTGAATAAAGAAACTTGGGTCCAAGTAAGCTTTCATGGACGAAAATAGTATTGTATACAAAATGGAACGTGCACAAACCTTGCCGTAACACTAAGTGCTGGCGCACATTAGGCGACTCGTGGCTACCACAGATTATTGTTAAGTCTTAGTGCTAAATGTTTCCGAAGTAAATTTTCTATGATACTGCGTCAATTGGATCTTGTGTCCGAATCTCAAGCTAAGATAATGGCTGTGTGGATACTAATGTCAGTGTTTAATTGCTAGCACAACCCATATTCATACGATAGCGTATAGTACGATATTTATATATAACTGTAGTTGTATGTAGCTTAGGCAAATATTTTTTTGCACATTATTTTCATAACAGATCATATTTGGAAATCTAAAAGGGTGTTTTTTATTTCACTTGCGCTGGTGATTTGTTCTCAGACTATTAATAATATAATTTGACGTTCAAATATTATTAAGGTAATCATGATTTAACGATAAGAATTCTGTTAATCAGACATAAAAATAAGTAATCATACCTTAAGAAAACCTATGTGAAGTTTCATAACGCTGTTTTATGCACAAAATTTCATAGACCGTTACTCGCTATCGTTAAGATATTACTAAAATCTTTCCTAAATATCTGCAATGCTTAGCAAGTTAATGAAATAAAACTTTTTTACTACTGGGATAGGAAGTTATCAAATTATTTCTTCCACTCTGGGTGGAGCAAAAAGAGGAGTACCTGAGACTATTATTATTGACTAATACCCACCTCTGTTCCTTCAGTTGCCTTTTGCGTCCCGCGGAGACTCGTTTCAACGAACTCGTAGGTCTAGTAGGCTTAGTTGATTGAAGCTGGTAGTTTGACAGACACATTGCTATGTGGCCTGCAATTGAAACTCTACCAATTGTGTAGTTGCCTAGTCTGAAACGTTTCTCCTTAGAAAACATCCAAAATACTCATAAACATTCTATTATTAACATCTGCTTTTATATTTGGCTCTTTTACGATTCGGATTGAATAATATTGTTACGATTTACAAAGCGAATAAAGATGGATAAGGAATGAGCATTCCTTTAATAATAATGTGAAGAGACATGCTAAGACGTGTGTGTTTGAGAACGGCTTGAGTTGGTAATTTTAATCGTATGCGAATGTAGTGCCGACAGAATTCAAATTAACGTAACGGAAGACGAGTGAATAATCTTATTATGTTGTCAAGGATTGTGTTTACATTATTTTGAATTAAACAGTGCTTTCATTAGGTGAAAATATTATGCTAGAATTATTTTTGTGAATGACCTAGTATACTACCTTATTTTTAGTATATGCCTAAACCCGTGTTTCGGATTTCGCATATTTTTATAGTTTAGAATCTATGAACAAAATTTCAAAACCGTATCATGAAAAATCACAAAGTTATAAGCTTGTTGTGTTACCTGGTCATTCGCACAAATACATAGTCACCGGGCTATCCGGGCGACTGAGGGGTTGTTTTGTTTTTACAACCAGCTGTGCGCTGGCACCTAATGCCCGCTATAGCCTGTCAAAAATATAACATGGTGAAAAAATTATTGGAATCGATTCAGTTGCTGATTCTGAACAAACTGTATTCAGGTTTCACATTTACTAAAAATAATGCTGTATATAAATTTTATCTCACAGTGTTTGTTATCGAACACCTCCGAAACGGCTCGACAGATCTTTACGAAATTTTTGTGTTTATTTTTATATTCTGAGAATTTGGGCTTAAGCTATGTTTTACCCTCCTTCTTTGAGGTTCCATTTTTTTAAAATCATTTATTTGGTAGAACAACGTTTGCCGGGTGCTCTACACAGTTCTCAATAAGATATTTGAATCTTCTATTTGCGTAAATAATCTACTTAACTAACTTTATTTACCTCAACAGCAAAAAACAAGCTAATGGGTACCTCGACACAGGGGGAGTCTAGAACCTAAAAAGTTTGGGATTTCCGAAATGGAAACCAAGGTCCTAGATCGCTAACAGAAAGAATAGAGGTATGGTTTTAGTCAGTAAAAGTCTGACACACCTTCTCGTTCTACCCTAGAACGGGACACGGTAGAGCACACAGTCGAGGTGTGCCCCCCTTGGGAAGAGCATCGCCGTGTCCTTGTGGGGGCGATCGGCGGCAGCGATCTCTCGCGCCGGGGTTTGGTTCAAGCCAGTGTGGCAGGCGGTCGCCTCCTTCTGCGAAGCAGTAATGCTAGCAAAGGAGGAGGCCAACCGCAACAGGCAACGGCGTACACGCCGCCGCCGCCGCCGGGATTCCGATCCCGATTTCCGGCCACAATGGGTAGCTCGCTGTCCGTCCGTCCGGTAACATACCGGTCCGAGCTCAAGTCGTTTACGGCGCGCACTGTTTCCGCGCGCCTCAAGGAGTTGTCAGCAAACTGTAGGAGCCCAACAGGACCGAAGCCTACTGGGGTCAAAGGGTATGTGAAAATGGCACCCGGGGCCCTGGGACCAAGGCAAAGAATGGAACGGGGTAGGTTTTTAGTCAGTAAGAGTCTGACACTACTTCCCGCTCCACCCAAGAGCGGGATTTGTCATTGGATGATTTTACCTACCATAAAAAAAAACCCTAGAACGGGAGATATTATTGGATAACTAGGGTACTTATTCAAATAAAAGGAAACAAAGACGGTCTTAACAAAATAATTGGTTTTAAATTCTTCTATTCCTTTTAAAGTGGGACATTGTTAAAAAATACCTGTTTCCTACCTTAGTTCAATTAAAACATGAGCCGAGTAAATACTGTCAGCAATTACTTTGCACAAAGGGAGGGCTTTGAATTGTCAATATTGTGCGGTGGCCATTAGCCTTCATGCGGTCGACGGGATTAAACGACAAATACATTACTCGTATTTACTTGTTGTGAGTATATAGGATTAAGGGTTTCTTCTGATTGCGTGGAGAACTCTAAAATCGCGATGTGGGATTTTGAATTTTAGTTCTTATGTGGCGTCATAGATGTCGCTACCTATATGTTTTTTAAAGAGCGTCATTTGAGAACTAGCATTTTGTCCGCAACTTCGTGCGCCTGAATTTCGTTTTACTTATTTAGGTTGGGGAAATATTCATGTCAAATTTTATAAATTTGACATGAATATACCAGGAATTATTTTTTTTAAACTTAGGGGTGTTAAATTTAAACTAGTATTGTAATTGTATTTTGTGAGTACTTTTAAAAACTAATAATGACCGACCATGTTTTTCATCCATTAACCATTTGAATACTGTAATTAGAGACGCAATAGAAAGACAATAGGTGGCGGACACCGGTGTCCTCTTGGTGCTTAACAGTTTAAGGTGGTTTCTTTATTGTACACAAAAATATAACATAACATATAGAGATACAGACTCTTCATGTAAAGTGTGTGATGTATTCATGTGTGTGTAATTTCAAGTTTTTTAATTTAAGTCCAGGTTTCAAATCTTCATATGAGGGTAGTTCTGAAAAATCAATTACGACAACCTTTGTTGTTTACTTGATTATTCTTGGCAAGTTTTAAGGGTTTTAGTTCTAAGAAGAAGATTTTTTTCACACCTTTTTAAGTTGGCAGGCAGTCGCCACCTTCTGCGAAGCAGTAATGCTAGTAAAGAAGGAGGCTGTACACGGGAGGCAACGGCCTTCACGCCCCAGCCGCCACCAGGATTACGATCCTAATTTCCGGCCACTGTAGGCGCGGGCTTGCGGACGGCGAGCAATAGGTAGCTAGCCGTCCAACCAACTGGACCAAGTCTTCGACTGCGGATATTGTTCCACGCGCGCTTCAAGGAGTTGTCAGCAAACAGTAGGGGCCCAGCAGAGTCAAAGCCTTCTTGGGCCAAAAGTCGGTTTCTGAAAGGAAGACTCGGCTCCGATATGAAAGGCAAGGAAGGAACAGGAGTGTGTTTTTAGTCAATAAAAGTCTGACACTATCCCCCTCTCCGCCCAAGAGCGGGAGATGTTATTGGATGATTTTCCCACCGACAAAAAAAAACCCTTTAAAGTTAAAATTCCAAAAACTCCTTTTTAGAATAGTATAAAGTTATTTTTTTTGTAAACCATAATAGTAAAAAAGCTTTTACACAAACTAGTCATACTAACAAACTATTCGTTTGCAGTTTGTTAGTGCTCGCTTATATAAAAAAAGGATGTCCTGCGCAAAATTTCAAGTGCCTATTCCCAGTATTTTTTACTGTAAATTAATAATTATGTCCGTCCTTTTTTTTATATAAAACATGAATGTCCGATAATAGTGAATGATAATTTGCATCGGTTTTTATCGACAACCTCTGACCTCAATAGTGTACCCAACACTTTAAATTACATTCAAACGATCAACTCTATTTAATATAATTATTACTAAATTATGGTCCTCCACTCGTTCAAGAATTAACTCCGATACAAGGTGTCCCCATAACTCAAATGAAGTGATTTCAGTGCGTGTTTATAAGTGCTACGATTTATGTTTGCAAGTGTTATCGTGTGCTACGCCGTAGCGCTACGGTGCTACGATAGTACTACGACACGCACCACATATTTATTTGCTTGTTTAAAATTCTTCGCGTAAACGTTTATGATGGTAAAAGATTGATGACAGCTTTTTATCGTTAAAGGTGTGTTATTATAATTTTCGTTATTTATTAAGTTTTGTAAAACGTGTAGTTGAATTGTACAGGGTCCATAATCACAACGGTTTAAAACAAATGCAATAATAGTATAGTCAGCCTTATAATATTTCCACTGCTGGGACTGGCCTCCTGTATAGGACAGGAAATAGGCCGTAAACCACTAAGCTAGTACAGTGCGAGTTTTAGACGTCACATCGCGCTCAGCTCTCCGAATCCAATCACCCTCGATGTGATTGACAGGATATGTTGCGCCAGAATGAACTCACAGCGTCATCATCTGGTAGGTGCGTGTTGCACACCTTGATCCGTGTGCTTCCAGGTTCTATATCCCACCTTTCATTGCTTTGAAATGTGCAATTCTGAGTGTACTACTCCATTCGCCACTTGTACCGACGAATACGGTATGCCCATGCATAAATATTCTGCTTCAGGAAGTCTATACAATCATTTTTGGTTCTTGGTCAAGCCAGTTTCTTCAAGATGTTTTATAAATAATGGAATTATTTAATGGAATATTACATTAATTTTAAACCAATTTCTATATAACATCGTCTAATGTGCTATTACCTAAACGAAATATAATAACTGATATTAATTGAATGTGGGTACAGAATAATTGATTTTATTATACAGCAGTTTTAGTTTTCAGTTTCTATTGTATCAGGAACAAAAAAGCATCAAGTTTCATTTCAAATAAGCCATTTACAAGCTACTTTTGAATTTTCAAGAGCACTTTTCAATTGTACTGTAACTAAGTAGAATTTAAAGCTAACATTATGGCTCGAAAATCATTGTTAGAATATGCGACCAGATCTTTGTGAAAAGTTCAAATGTACAGAAATAATATTGTTCAATTTATTGTTATGATGTGAGCGTTTGTAGAAGTTACGCAATTATTTTACTGTCTTAATATGAGCATATTAGAATTTGTTTTTGTTATTTGAAAAGGCAATTTCGTAAATGTTCTTAAACTCTTGAGAGTATGTAAGAATGAATAACAGAAACAAGGGCTCTGTTAAGTAATACAATAATTTATTCACATCAAAATATAACGGAATAAACTAAACTACTACATCTGGTTGCGCGAATAAGCTGTGGACTGTATGTTTAAAAAGCGATCTAATGTTTGTTAACAATATGCAGGTACTGTGCCTGGCATGGGATGGATGTATTAGGGAGGAACACTGACCTTTTGACCTCGAAGGTTCCACGTGGCGCCGGCCGGCGAACCCCGACTTCGCACTTTCAAAGCACTGCCAGGTCCTGTATTGCACTACACTGCACTATTGTTGAGTCTTTGAATGGTTGGATCACGAAATAGACAATTTTCTTGTAATTTCGAGCGGGCGTTGTTAGCGGAGCGGTCACATTCACAATCGATGCACAAACACGTCATAATGTCAATCATTTCTTGAGGTCGTGCGGGGGAAGGGAAACGGAAGGGATAGGATTGCTAGGCCAAAAAATAAATTACAAAAAACAAAATCGCGGATCATAGCAAATTGGCGCAACCATTCCCCCCGGGTTTGAAGGGTTACCTTCAAAGAAAAGGAAAAAACAAAAGCGAAACTAAACCCTATTACTATTTCTAAACTATCAATACTAGGTAGCGAAACAACTTATAACTAACTATGCCACTACTACTGATTAGGCAGAGGGCAGAGGCGAATAACCGGACGCAGGTACGATCCAGTTGCGGTTTTAACCTTTACGACTCGCGTTATTCCGTTCGAACCCGGAAAAACTTCTTCCACTACACCAAGAGGCCAGTGCAGAGGAGGCGCACTCTCAGTCTTCAGTATCACCACAGTACCGACTGTGACTGGATCTGAAGGAGTGTTCCACTTTTGACGCGACATACAAACGAATAGGCAAATGTATGCCTTTGTGGAACGTATACCACGACCACGGGCAATAGTGACTTTAAACGGTCCAGCATAGTCCGTCCCAGTATGTATGAAAGGTTTCACCGTCTGTACAACACGACAAGAACGATGGTCGGCCATTTCCGGCGCGTTGAAACGCGGGCGGAGCTTAAAGCAGGGCACACATCTGTGCACTCTAGCGCGTATCAAATTGCGAGCGGAAAGTATCCAGTACTTCTGTCGAAGAATGGACATTAATAAATCGGGACCAGCGTGACAATTCACCTTATGGTGATAATCCACCAACAAATCCAAAACGTGATCCCTGCGTGGTAGAACTACTGGATGCATTTGTTCAAACTCTAACTTAGCATTTCGCAGACGGCCACCGACACGAATGAGTCCGTCTTGCAAAAATGGTTTCAAATGTTGAAGTGCGTGACTACAAGGTTTATGTGATTCTAAACTACGAAATTCTATTGAAAAATAAAATTTCTGCAACTCTCGAAGTACAACTGATTCAGCTCTATCCAAATCAGCTGCGATTATAGAACCACGCGATGGTAATAATCTCAAAAATCTTAGGACGTAAACTACACAGCGTAATAGTCTCGACCAAGACGAGACTCGATTAGACAACAACAAAACAACTGACTCTTCACGCGGAACTGATACTACAAGCGTATGTTTCTTCTCCTCGGGTGGCTCTGAAACAGTAGCGGGGTTAAACGGAGCACTTGGCCACTCGTTAGGAGTGGTATGAAGCCAGGGAGGGCCACAAAACCAAAGCGGATGATTTAAAATCTGCGCAGGAAGCAAACCACGTGAGAGACAATCAGCTGGGTTTTCTGTTCCAGCGACATGGAATATATTTTCCGGTGACAATTCAGCTTGAATCTTAGCCACCCTATTTGCGACAAACGTGCCCCATCGATGGGGTGAAGAGTGGGCCCAACATAGAGCAACGGTTGAGTCTGAAAACGCTACAATTCTCTCTATATTAATGCGAGGACGACAAGTTTTGACTATAGATGTAATCAATTGAACCAACATAAGAATAGCGCAGAGTTCGAGACGAGCAAGAGAGACAACCTTACGAGGAGATACCTTTGATTTTGCGCTAATGAGGAAAACTGAAATGTTATCGCCATTTTGGACCTGAAAGTAAACCACTCCCCCGTAAGCCCTCTCACTGGCGTCTGCGAAACCTACCACATTAACAACAGTGTCTGGTACTATACCAACATGGCGAGGAATCTGTATCTGATCGAGCATTGGAAGCTCTTTCCTATAGCGAGCCCACAACTTAGCAACACTGTCAGGAGCGGTGTCGTCCCAATCACAGTTGGAAAGCCAAAGCTCTTTTATAAGCAGCTTTGCATACAAAACGACAGGAGCTACAAAACCCATTATATCCCATATCCGAGCTACACATGCTAGGATAACGCGTTTGGTACAAGTTGGCGGAGTCGAGCTAATTTTAAGACTGAACATATCAGTTGCGGGTGACCAACTTAAACCAAGGATCTTATGCGAATCACTATCATCGAATTCCTTTACCGAAGTCAACCGGTGTGACGGTGGAATCGACTCTAATGTAGCTTGCGAGTTGCTTGTCCATTTCACCAGATCAAATTGACCGGACTTCATGAGGCTGATTACTTGAGCAGCGGTCTCTATAGCCTCTGCTTCACTAGGTATACTGTACACAAAATCGTCCATGTACAATCCGGTTTCAATAGTGGCCCTTGCTTTCGGGTATGTATCACCCTCGTCAGCGGCCAACTGCTTGATAGTGCGAAGAGCGTGAAAGGGACTAGACTTAAGCCCAAAACAAACACGATTGAATTCGTAAACCTTCAAAGGTTCCTGCGGAGAAAATCTATACAAGAAGCGTTGGAATCTACGGTCACATTCTCTGATTCCAATACTAAGAAACATTTGCCGAATATCAGCAGAGAGCGCAATAGCAAACAAGCGAAAATTTACTATTATTTCAAATAAGTTACCCTGGAGGTTCTGACCACAACACAAGATATCGTTAAGCGATATGCCAGTACTAGTTTTAGCGCTACCATCCATAACCACACGCAGTTTAGTTGTAAGCTTGTCTTCTCTAACAACTCCATGGTGCGGGATGATGTAAAACGGGTAATCACGTGTCTCCTCAGTCTCGGCAGGCGCTGATGAGATATAAACTTTATCTAAATATTCGATCAGCACATCATCATAGGCTTGCTTCAACTTAGGAGACGCCTGCATCTTACGTTCCAAGCATAGAAAGCGTTTTTCTGCGGAGGCACGGGAGCCACCGAGCGAAAAAATATCACCCTTGAAAGGGAGCGCGACAACATAACGACCATCTTTATCACGAGTAGTCGTGCGGGTATAAATCTCCTCAGTGACCTGATCCTCAGGGCTGAGAATAGGCGGGACATTGACCTCTTCAATCTCCCAGAACTTGCGGATGGTAGACTCAAGCGGCGGCTCGACGGTGCAACAGTGCGACACAGTCGAGTAACTATCTAAACAAGCGGGTGCGGAACCAACTATAACAAACCCGAGAACTGTTTCCAGTGCGTGCGGAGCGGGGTACATCGGAAGACCTTGAATTTTACGTGATAACTGGAGATGCGGGAGAATCGAAGCACCGATCAATAGATCGATATCTCCAGGGAAAGCGTAATTTCCGTCGGCTAACTGCAAGTTCTTAAACTCCGTCAGCATGGACGTGTCAACCGGTACCGTGGGCAACCGTTCCGTAATCTTATCTGCGACTAGCGAATCCATTTCAAACGAAATATTACGATTAAAACGTGAACTAAATATTATTTTAATGGAACCGTGAATGGTTGCCTTTAAACCTCCAAAACCTTTCACTTCTGAGCGGGATGACCAATTATTAAAACTAAAACCAAGGCGTTGACAACAATCCCGAGTAATAAAATTACTCTGGGAAGCGCCATCTAGTAGCGCTCGAACGGTGTGCGGTTTGCCAAAGGCATCTACAATGACAACTTGCGCGGTCGCAAGTAAAACGGTAGTGATTTGAGTACCAGCGGCGGAAAGCGAACACAATGTTACGTCGTTTGCACTTGCAGCAGGCCGCGCGTCACAAGCGTCGCGCGTCTGCGCAGGCTGCGGCTGCGATGGCAGCTTACTACTCTCAAAATGTAAGAAGGTATGATGTCTAGCTAGACATTTACGACAGCTAACACCACTGTTACATGACGTAACCAGATGTTTGTCACTTAGACAATTAAAACACAAATTATTAGTGCGGACAAACTTGTAACGATCACTAGGCGATAATCTCTGAAATTCCGAACACTTGTACAGCTGTGTATGGCTACCCTTACACAGAGAACAGTCAGGTGTTGAGGCGGTATTAACTAGCGTATGTGCAGTCTTGACTGACTTCGATGACGCGTCTATACGGCGATCGGAACCTGTCCTATTCGTGACTTCATGACGTGCCGACGTGCGCTGCAATACCTTAATATGGTCGCGAATAAAAGATTCTAAATCTTCGAACTTAGGTATTTCGTTACCGCGCCGAGTCGTTTCAAACAGACGAACAGTTTCAGGATCTAATTTCTTTAAACCGATATACAAAAACAAAAAGTCACAGAGGTCATTGACCTTTAGGTTCTTTACTGCACGAACAGATGATGCGAAAATATTTAAAAACTTCTCTAAATTATGATCGTTACAAACGGAAAAACTTTTCAAATCGAATAATTGATCTAAATATGCGGTGGCTACTAATCGCTTATCTTCGTATTTTGTTTTTAAAGTGTTCAAAACTAAAGTGTAATTTTCAGCGCTAAACGTAATTCCAGCACAGACAGCCTTTGCCTTACCGGTCAATTTTTCTACGAGATAATGCAATCTCTCGTGATCTGTCAGCGATGTGTTCCTATGTATTATATTTTCGAAACTATCTATAAATAAATTCCAATTTCGAATGTCACCATTAAATTCAGGTATTTGAATTGGCGGCAATCGTGGGCGTTCGCGAGGAGGGTTGGATAAACCACTCGCGGGGGGGGGAGTCTCTAAACTCCTAGCAATACGTTTGATACGACAATACAAGTCATCAAAGGACGACAATGCCTGATAACTCACACAGTAATCAGGATTTAACTCCAACTCTAAAATGTTTATATTATTAATTGTAGATTCAAAATCCGCGCGCAAACTATCTAAAGTTTCCAACGAACACAAGAAAGCATCTCTAATCGCCAGATCCGAGATTTGCAAAGATTTATCACAAATTGATTGAACACGTGAAAACTGTGAGTCCCTTTTAGCGTATAAAAGCTTTAACTGAACCTTTAAATCAGTACTAACCTTACTGCCCTTAAGAGACATTTTGTTTTGATATATTCACACTATACACTCAAACAAACACTTAACGAATTATTAAGTAAGCGATAATTATCAGATAACAATATGGTAATATTGTAAACAACAAAGTGAACGGCGAACGAACGGAATAACCTGAATCAATGAGTGAATATTACCCAATTTCTCGATTAAATCATTCACGTCGTTCATATGCGTATATAATCTATGGTTTATCCGTTTCCTACAAATTCACTCAACAATGAACGGGTATTTTTGAAATGCGTCTACCTACATGCAATTTGTAGGAATTCCAAATGAATTTTGTCAAGAAAAAGAATGCGATCGATTTATATCTACGCTGATATTTACGTAGCTAACTATAATTATGCGGTGCGGTTGACGGCGTAGGTACCGTAATTATCAATGGCTCTTTAACTATACGAGCGAAATAACGTTTAGTTGCCTAAATGCCTAGATGCGGGTTTTCTACTATTATATCTAGGTAAACAGGCGCGTTGCGTTTATTCCCTATGGAACAAATACTATATTGCGAAATTACAAGAAAATGATTCACGATCCTGCTCGTAGGACCAAAAGTAATGGTTGCGCGAATAAGCTGTGGACTGTATGTTTAAAAAGCGATCTAAGGTTTGTTAACAATATGCAGGTACTGTGCCTGGCATGGGATGGATGTATTAGGGAGGAACACTGACCTTTTGACCTCGAAGGTTCCACGTGGCGCCGGCCGGCGAACCCCGACTTCGCACTTTCAAAGCACTGCCAGGTCCTGTATTGCACTACACTGCACTATTGTTGAGTCTTTGAATGGTTGGATCACGAAATAGACAATTTTCTTGTAATTTCGAGCGGGCGTTGTTAGCGGAGCGGTCACATTCACAATCGATGCACAAACACGTCATAATGTCAATCATTTCTTGAGGTCGTGCGGAGGAAGGGAAACGGAAGGGATAGGATTGCTAGGCCAAAAAAATAAATTACAAAAAACAAAATCGCGGGTCATAGCAAATTGGCGCAACCAACATCCACATTACTAAACTAAAAATTGACATGTATAAGTGTTTTTTTAAAACCTATTTGAAAAATAAAATTTCATTTATTTTTCATTTAATACACCACACTACCACTATCCCGCCCCACCACCACCACCACCTACTAATAAATGATATTCATTTCGCAAATATGTTTAAAAAAAAAACGCTTTTACACGTCAATTTATTCGTCAATTTATTTGTTATTAAGTCATTATCTACTATATATTATGAAGAAACATTAAATTCAACAACTTTATAAAATACATTTATTTGTCAATTTAAACTAGACGAGGCCGGTGGTTTCTACTGCAACTATATTAAAAGGTAAATAAATAGTAACCTGAATAAAAAAATAAATATATAAAAAAAAAACTATATTACTTTTATTTTTATTCGGTGGGTTTTCTTTTTTTTCTGTTAGTGTAAACTGAAAATAATAAAAAAGGCATTAAAAAATCGTCCAAATCGTTGTCAATGGGAAAAATGTCTAGAATGCTCTATGTTTTGCTACGCTCAATAATATAGTAATACTAATTTTTCGTTAGTAAAAAGTCTAGCCATCAGTTCACGTGAACAGTTAAATTATTTTCTTATACCAAAATAAGGAGCCTTTTTTTTTGATGTGGTACATCATCAAATAACTATCTATAAATAACTTCACACGCTATGCGAGGAGCGAAATGTCAGACTTTTACTCACTAAAACTCACCTTTATCCTTCAGTAGCCCTATAGTATCGGGTAATGGCTTAATAGCCAAGAGCTTCGACCAACAACCTTAGGAGGCTCTCGTTAGGCGGCTGGATCAAGGGCTTGATTCAGAAAGCGGTACTCCTGGACACGGCTCGTATTGTTAGGAGGTTCCTTTCTCTGGAGCCCTGACCGCCGGTAGCTTGGACCCTGTTCCCAATACCGGTTTTTTATATTTTTTAATGTTTTTTTTTTAAGAAATATATTTAAAAATATTATAAAATATGTTTAAATTGAATGAATAATAATAAAAAAAAAATAGTTGTGATAATGGATGGCTAAAAAACGATAATGTGCTTGTGAACAGCCTAGATATTTGATGTTTACGTTACTGAATAAGTGTCGAAAATGTAACTGAAAATTATAAAAACAACCGATTTTAATAACTGAGTATTACGAGCATTTCCTAATTTAAAAAAATGTTTATTTAGAATAGAATAGGATAGAATAAAACTTTACTGTACACCAGGAAAGTTACACAAACTGTACATAAATAAAAAAAATAAAAAAATGATAATCAAACAAGTAGTACAAATTCGGTGCACAAAACTCGTTTTATAATTATCAGTATAAACATAGGCGTATAATTTTAATATAATTTATTTATTATCATTGTAAGAGCTCTTTAAAATTATCTTGGCTTCAGTATTATGGTAACCCTTTTCACGGACTGTTAACTTTATAGGGTTGAGTTAAATTCTGATGTGTCATTCATACGTATTAGTTGTAAAGGCCCACACCCGCCTCAAACTGAAAACGGCAAGATTTCTTGTTAGTCACTCGTACCTTCGTTCGTGTGAAAGCTGGTTATTTGGGACATGGAGTCGATATTGGTGCCAGATAAAAAAAGTCCCTTTGTAGGACTGTGTGGGGACTAACTCTGCACCAAATTCCATCAAAATCGGTTCAGTTGTTTAACCATGAAAGCGTTATAAACAGACAGATTCATTGGAATATTTAATTTTGTAATGATTATAATTTCTTAGGACATCACAATATTTTTACTGTTTCATAAACAGTCTTGCACAATACACTTCAATATTCGTGTTAAAGCTGAATAATTTCTTCTTTAACTCTGTAAGTCGTAACAAAATACCCTCAAATACATAGCGTGTCTTAAGAAATTGAAATTACACAACAAATAAAATAAATTTGCATTTCAACGTACAGCTGACCCAATTTTTTTGAAGTATTAGTATTTCGTTCCATTCTCTTGTTGCAATAAAAAATAAAGTGCTTAGTTTTTGTGCTGGTTGTGGTAAACCGTTGTATTGCGGCTAAATATATATTATTTTATGTGTATGAGCATTCATAAGCATCATTTGCACAACTAACTCGTGGATCAATAAAATTATATTATTTGCCTAAATAATAAAATAATAATTATGATATTGTTTTTCCCCTATTCCATTCCATTCTTCTTTTTCTTCTTCCTGCCCTTACTCCATATTACTTGGGTTCGGCGCAACACGTTTTTGTCTTCCACTCTGTCTTATCACCCGTCACACTATCACTAACTCCGTTTTCTTTATTTTTTTTTCTGTTATATCTTATTATTTTATATTGTACTATGTAATATATATTATTAATGTAAGAGCTATGCTCACCTTGTGAACTTATCGTTGCGATGATTGTAAAGAAGAAGAATAATTTGAAAATTATTAAGATTATTTTTGTTTGTAAATTTTTCTACGAACTATTCGTTAGAGTGCGAAAATAAATCCATGTTAGAATCGCACACCATATTTTAAACAATATACAGCTTAACACTGACCAGTAAAATGCAAAAAAAAACTTAAGAAAATTTAAACTTCACTGACAAGTCTGGCCACTTTAATAATACGATCCAAACCAATCCTTAAACTTTAGAGGCGTATAAAACATAAGTTTTCATAACAGTATCCAATAGTAACGTCTTTCACAATACGGAAGGTCGTGTGAATATTCCCCGATACATATTTTAGGGGCCTCCATGGTACAGCACGTGACCTAGAAACAGACTGAAAGGAAATGTCTCCAATTAAAAATTGACGGTCGTCAGGCATCGTTGTGAGCGGACACGGATGAATGAAGATATTTGAATGAATGTGGCTGTTGGCAAGCGAGCCAAGCATTCTCTGAAAAAAGATACAAAAACATATTCAGTGCTTGTCGAAATGGTGACATGAGATTATTACACATAATATTATATTATTTGCTGTTCTGTTCTTTTTGACTGCATTTATAAAGTAATATTTCTTATATCTATTTTATTACGAATTAAATTCTTCTATAATATTGTGATTGGAGTTATAAAATAATAATATTTAGCAGCAATGCATTAGTATTTAAAGCTGGCTAATATTTACATAATCATACTTATAACCAATATCTGCTAAGTTCTTTGACATTTTAATAACAGCTTTAAAATAATTTCATAAAATTGTGATAATTTATTTTGCATGCGTACTCACTTATTTACTAGTGAGTACCACAAACAATTAATTAATATAGATGTTACCAGCATAATATAAAATCAGGCACTGTATAGAATGCCTAGACATTCTATTTAATACCGGTTGTCTAGGTAATGGTAGGTAATAAATTGGCTATATTTGCATTATAATTATACTTTGCACAGTCAATGTTACACTATAGAACTAGAATGTGGAATGCCATGAAAAATCAGAAAAACTTTAAAATTTTGGTCGAATATAACAACTTTTATTAACAATCGGAATGAAACAATCAGAAGGTATATACAGAGACGGTGACCCTCGACTCCGACAAACTCCTGAACTAATTAGTGTAAAATCGAGCGAAGTGAGCTCGGAAACTTAGAAACTTACCCTGACACGAACAGGTTAGGAAGCCCCCATCATCTTCTTCGTGTTAAGTTAATTTAAACCTTGTAAACAGAAATGAGAGTTACAGAGCGGGGCTCCGTTACTTTGTCTATAAGTCGTCGAAAGCAAAAACAAAGGCGTCATTAGCACATTGCCAATTTAAGATTCAGTATTGTATGAAATGCCTAGGCAAATTACAGAATAATTAATATTCCATAAAATACCTGAAAATTTTAGATATTCTGTAAAAAGTCGGATTATGCAGATGGTAGGTAACACATACACATAAATATCTATACATGAACTATGTACCAAACAAATTAGTTTACCTACTAAAATTCAATTAAGTCAAATGAAAGGGCTAAAACACACACCACTTATATTAATTAAGTATTCAGACTGGAAGTAATTAAATTAATTAATTTAACAGGTTGGGTATTCAGTTTTCATAGTAATGGATTTAATTTATACTTCGTTTTAAAATACTCTGTCATACTGTAACGAAGTACTTGTATTTCAGCAGAATACCAAACAAGTGTGGTAAGCAGTGATGGCCATGTGGTAGCGGCCTAGACTTACGAGTTGTAGGTCGCGGGTTCAAAACGAGCTAGGCTCATTACTTTGTGTAATTTATTTCATCACCACTGCTCTCAAAACGGTGAAGAAAATCATCGTGAGGAAACTGGTATGTCCTAGAACCAAAAATTCAAAGACATGTGACATCAACCATCCCGCATTGGGCCCACATGGTTCATTACGGCCCATTCCCTCTCTAGTGGAGGCCTGATCCCCAGCAGTGGGAACATTGAAAGGCTGAGATTATGCTCTGCTATGCTAACAAGCGAGGGGCCTTACCATGACTTTTTAAAATGTCAGTCTTGCAAGCGAAAAAGAGGGATGAAGCTACCTAATCCTATAAATATAGCTTCCTCCCTTTAATAGTTCAATTAAGGTCGTCAAATGGATTGTGTGACATGTGTATGTTGTTTGTTTGGGTGGAATTTTGTAAGCTGAATTAGAACCACTTTCTCTTATCTTACAAAGTTGATATTTTTCATTTCGGTTAAAATCCGATGACAATGCATTTCTGTGGTAAGCATGATCTAAATCGATATCTAAAATTAGCTCCAGATAAAGAAACTCTTGATCAGTGAATAACACAGACACGCATTTATTTATTTATTTATGCTTCTAGGTAAGCCTCCTTATTATTGTTAAGTCATCATTATTTCTTGTTTACATTTTTGTTTGCGTTTAGTGCGTATGGGGAGGTTTTTCACAACCATTTTGATCCGATGATGGAACCTTTCTGTCATCTAAGAATTGTGTTGTGAAATTATCGTTTTCATTTCTACGTTGGTCTGTACTCAAATGTGAGATCGAATCGCTGATCAGCAAGCAAGCTTAAGCTTAACAAACAAGATTAATATGTATTAATAAAATGTGTATAATTTTTTTAAATTACTATAAACTAGTGCTGTTGATGGTGAGAGAGCCTATTCACTCTAGACATACCTAAATTATAATCGGATGGGAAGACCGCAGCAGGCAATTTGTTCCAGTTCTTTGATGGACGTTATACCAATAAACGACAAGGAGAAATATCTATAATTTCCTTGATTTTGAAAAAAAAATAATGATTAGATCAGTTGTCTCATATAACAACTATTTGAGATTTGAGTACAGATCAAAAATACTTCAGATATTTGTTGACCAATAAGGATTGGAGAGGTATTTACGCAGCTGACATTATAATAAAACTCATAAAAGAATCGTCGACAAGAAGATATGATAAAAAAAACTAGAACGACGATACAAGCCGAGAATACGTGTCACATTATTTCTATTTCTGCTACTAACAATGTCTTGTGAAGGACCTACATACCTACCCATTCACAGTAAGCATAATTTATTCAGATCGCTGTACGCAGAACCGATATTTGGTTTGAAAAGGTCTTGGGCGCAGCACACATGTGTTTATAGGGTTATCGATGAAGGTACTAGTCGACTGGTTGACGTTATTAGATTTTTTGGTTTAACTTTAAGCAAAGCTCATAAAATAAATATTCCTATCTAAAATCTTGGACCTTTTCAGTATTATTTCCCTCAGATAGCAAAAACGGAACCCTCATAGGATCACTTTGGGTATCCGTCTGTTAACATTTATTTTTCTCAGAAACGCGTGAAGGTTTCAACTACTCAGGAATGCTGCCCCTAGAAATTCTAAGTTAACGCATAGAAAAGGCTATTTATGCACCGATTATAGTGTAGGTACAGTCAGGGGTCAAAAGTGCAGTTGCACTCTAACAATGATAAACTGTCTAAATTTTTTTGTAGTAGAAGTCCAGTGCTCTACAACTAGTTTATTCAATATTTTAGATTCTATGCTACAAACTAAATCGATCATGATCCATTGACCCTCTTTTAAAAGAAAATTTACATACTTTAGTAGCGGTAGAGTGCAACTGCACTTTTGAGCCCTAACTGTACCTATAGTATTTTGAAATGTTAAAATATTATACGCAAGGGAATCAAAACCTATAGAGAACTTGACTTCATAAAATTTGGCATACAATAATGCCATCTAATATCAGAAAAGGAAAATATTAAGCATTCATTATATAATAATTTTTTAATTACCCATATCACAAAGTAATTACTTTTTTGTGGTACGAAAAAATCTTCGAAACGTTTGCGGTAATCGCACTATTTATTTACATTTATATCTATCGTAGGGTTCTATATAAAATAATCAATTTTCTATAGAATCTTACGTGTGTGAATCGCACTTGACCGGTTGTTTATTCAGTAATTATACTTTAGAGGTAGGCGGGACAGAGAGTTAAGTCCCGCAGACCTCCGTTGAAAAGGTAGGATCCTCCGACCAGACAGATAAGAGTATAATGTCTGGTGGGCTATTACCCGATAGATGATTTCAGGCTGTTCTATATATTCCAACCGCGCAGAGAATGCTACTCGCGCGATGCAGGATTAGTTCATTTGTGACGACAGAGATGTCGCTACAATACCATATCAAGTATGCAAATTACAGGTCGATTGAAAATCTTTTTTAATTTTTTGTTAAGTCTGTGAGAAGGTCGCCTGTGAAAGATTTCTCTTAGCTATAAGACCGCCCATTGTACATCTTATTAATTTTTGAGCTTCTAACTGTAATTTTTTACGGTACCCCAATTGAAGTCAGGCTGGCAAGGCGGCTCGCGCTGCCAGGAGGCGTGAGCGGCAGAAGCAGAGGAAGCGGACGGCCCTCGCGGCCAGGATTCGCACCCCGCGCTCTACGGCTGTAGTAATTACGCTGCAGCCGGAAGCGGCGAAAAAGGGTGCGACCTATGGCGAGGTCCTCCGGAAGGCGAAGCAGGCGGTGAACCTCACCGACCTCGGGATCACCGGGGGCTTCCAGATGCGGCATACCGCAACTGGTGCCCTGATGTTGGAGGTCCCCGGAGCCAACAGCGGCCCCACCGCAGACGCCCTGGCTGAAAAGATCAGGGCGATCTTTGATGCGGAGGAGGCCCGGGTGTCCAGGCCCACAAGATGCGTCGACATGCGCATTATGGGCCTGGACGATTCCGTCGAGGTCGAGGAGGTCGTGGCCGCTGTCGCCAGGACGGGTGGGTGCCCTACCGATCAGGTTCGGGCAGGCACCATCCGTGTTGACGGCACTGGCATGGGGGCGGTTACAGTGAACTGCCCCCTGTCAGCGGCCAGGAGCATCACCGGGGAGGGTAAGCGACTTCTGGTGGGCTGGGTCTCCGCGCGAGTCAAGCTGCTGGAGCCCAGACCGCTGCGCTGCTATCGCTGCCACGTGGGCCACCACGTGGGGGTCTGTTGCGCAGCGGAGGAAGATCGCAGCGACCGCTGCTTCCAGTGTGGTCAGTCCGGCCACAAGGCCGACGCTTGCAGCGCAGCGCCGCACTGCTACGCATGTGCGGCGGCAGGCAAGTCGGCCGACCACCGGGCTGGGAGCAGGACCTGCGATCCCCCTGCCAAGGCCAAGGGCAAGGTCCCTAGGCCCATCCCCGCGAGGATGCTCACCGCCGCGGCTGCCCCGCTGGCTGCCGCCGCCATCGCCTCCGCAGACGCCGCCGCCGCTACCACCGCGGCAGGACCCTCACGGAGGGCCCGGGAGGAGACTGTAATGGACTGTCAATAACGGCTCCATTACGTCTCCTCCAGGCGAATATCAACCACTGCGCCCCCGCTCAGGATCTGTTGCTCCAGAGCATGGCGCAGTGGTCGATCAACATCGCCGTTGTCTCCGAGCCGCACTTTGTCCTGCCCAGAGCCGACTGGGTTCAGGACCTGAGCGGCTCGGTGACACTCATTTCGTCGGCCGCCGCCGGTACCCCGGCACTCGAGGCCGTCAAGAAAGGCCGGGGTTGCGTGGCAGCACGGTTCGGGGACATAGTGGTGGTAGGCGTCTACCTGTCCCCGAACAGATCTCTCGCCGAACTAGACAGCTCCCTTTTGGAGCTGGATGCCGTCGTTGCTGGGTTTGACTCCAGCCTCCGCGTGGTCGTTTGCGGGGACTTCAACGCCTGGAACGAGGCTTGGGGTTCCCGGTTTACGAACCAACGAGGTCGAAGGGTGGAGGAATGGGCCCTAGGACAGGGCCTAGTCGTACAAAACCGGGGTTCTGTCCCCACGTGTGTGCGGATGCAGGGCGAGTCGGTAGTGGACATTAAGTTCGCCAGCCCTGCACTGGCACCGCGCGTCGTCGACTGGCGCATCATAGAGGAGGTGGAGACGTTCTCCGACCACCGGTACATCCGGTTTGACGTCTCCGCCCAGACCTCGACCGTGCCGGTCCGACAGACCCCGTGTGGTCCGCGTTGGGCGCTGAGGCAGCTGGACAGGGACCTGCTCCAGGAAGCCGCGATAGTACAGGCCTGGGTGCAAGCACCGGACAGGCCTGTCGACATCGACGTCGAGGCGGACTGGTTCCAGGTGGCCATGTCGCAAATCTGCGACGCGGCCATGCCCCGAGTCCAGCCAGGACGTGCCCGGCGCCAAGTACACTGGTGGTCGCCAGAGATTGCGGCACTGCGCGATGCGTGCAATGCTGCGCGACGCCGGTATACTAGACACCGCAGGCGCCGCACCCGTCCACCGGGTGCGGAGGCCATAGAGGCGGAGCTGTATGAGGGATACAGAGCGGCAAAGCGCACCCTCCGAGCGGAGATAAAGCGGGCCAAACTCGAGGCCCGCAACGTGTGGCTGGAGTCTCTGAACGTCGATCCGTGGGGACGCCCATACAAAATGGTGATGGAGAAACTCCGCCCATGGGCTCCCCCGCTGACTCAGAGTCTCCGGCCCCAGCTCGTGGAGGGTGTGGTGAGCGCTCTGTTCCCTACGCGAGGGGAGCATACTCCCCCGCCTATGGCTCCGCCACCAGCGGCGGTGTCCGATGCGGACCACGACGGCAACGACGGCAACAATGCTCCAGAGGTGACCGAGGTGGAGATGAGAGTGGCGGTGCGAAGGCTGAGTGCCAAGAACACCGCCCCAGGACCCGATGGCTTGCCTGGAAAAGCCTGGGTCCTGGCCATGGAGGAACTCGGGTCTCGACTGAGAGGGCTCTTCAGCGCATGCATGGAGAGGGGCCAGTTCCCGCTTCGCTGGAAGACGGGGAAACTGGTCCTTATCGCGAAGCCGGGGCGCCCCGCGGACTCTCCGTCCGCGTATCGGCCCATTGTGCTGCTCGACGAGGTGGGCAAGCTCTTTGAAAGAGTAATTGCAGACCGCCTCGTCGTGCATCTGGCACGGAAGGGGCCGGATCTTGCGGACGGCCAGTTCGGATTTCGCAGGAGGCGCTCCACTGTGGACGCCATCATGCGCGTGCGAGCCCTCACGACGGGGGATGCGGTGTCCCGGGCAGGTGTGTCTTGGCGGTGTCTCTGGACATCGCCAACGCCTTCAACTCCCTGCCCTGGAGTTGCATTGGTAGGGCACTCCGGTACCACCGGGTGCCCGACTACCTCTGTCGGGTGATCGAGGCCTACCTGTCGGACAGGTTCATCATCTACCCCGGTCATCAGGGGGAGTTGAAACGGCGAGAGATGTCGTGCGGTGTTCCGCAGGGATCGGTACTAGGACCGCCCTTGTGGAACATCGGGTACGACTACGTGCTGCGCGCCGACCTCCCCGACGGGGTCAGCGTGGTCTGTTACGCAGACGACACGCTGGTCCTGGCGCGGGGACGGTCGTACCAGGCGGCGGTCGAACTAGCGACGCGCGGGGTTGCGACAGTCGTGGAGAGGATACAGCAGTTGGGACTCGAGGTGGCATTGCACAAGTCCGAGGCCATGTGTTTTCACGGCCCTCGGAGCGCGCCACCTCCGGGCTCCCAATTAACGGTAGGAGGAGTTCACATCGGCGTCGGGTCGACGATGAAGTACCTGGGACTCGTCCTCGACAGCCGGTGGAACTTCAAGGAGCACTTCCGACGTCTGGCTCCCAGGTTGAATGCGACTGGGGCTGCGCTCAAGCGGCTCCTGCCGAACCTAGGGGGTCCAGACGCCTCCTGCCGGAGGCTCTACGCAGGCATCGTTCGGTCCATGGCCCTTTACGGTGCGCCGGTGTGGGCGCCATCGCTACGGAAGCGAGTGGCGGCCCGGCTAACCGCCTGCCAGAGGGTCATGGCCATCCGGATGATCCGCGGATACCGTACGGTGTCCTGCGAAGCGGCGAGCCTCCTTGCTGGCCTACCACCGTGGGATTTGGAGGCAACAGTCCTTGCACACATGCATGAGTTACGCGTGGAGATGCAACGTCGGGGCGAAACTCCGCTGCCGCGACTTGTCGCGGCATGGCGGACAGAGCTCCGGCGGGATCTCATGGTGAAATGGCGAGAGCGATTGTCGCAACCTCGTGCTGGGCACGCCACGATCGAGGCGGTAAGGCCCCTCTTTGAGGCGTGGCTGGAAAGGCCCCACGGCGTCGTCACCTTCCGTTTGGCGCAGGTGCTGACCGAACACGGCAAGTTCGGTCCGTACCTGTACAAGATTCGTGCGGAGACGACGCCCGGGTGTCGCCACTGTGCGGACCGCCCGGTGGACACGGTGGAGCACACAGTCGAGGTGTGCCCCGCTTGGGAAGAGCATCGCCGTGTCCTTGTGGGGGCGATCGGCGGCGATCTCTCGCGCCGGGGCTTGGTTCAAGCCATGCTCCGGAGCGAGGAGGAGTGGCAGGCGGTCGCCTCCTTCTGCGAAGCAGTAATGCTAGTAAAGGAGGAGGCCGACCGCCTTAGGCAAAGGCGGACACGCCGCCGCCGCCGCCGGGTTTCCGATCCCAATTTCCGGCCACCGTAGGCGCGGGCTCGCGGACGGTGGGCAATGGGTAGCTCGCTGTCCGTCCGTCCGGTAACAGACCGGTCCGAGCTCAGGTCGTCTACGGCGCGCACCGTTCCCGCGCGCCTCAAGGAGTTGTCAGCAAACTGTAGGGGTCCAGCAGGGCCGAAGCCTACTGGGGCCAAAGGTTATGTGAGACTGTCACCAAAGGCCCCAGGATAAAGGCAAGGAATGGAAAGGTAGGTTTTTAGTCAGTAAAAGTCTGACACTGTTTCCCGCCCCACCCAAGGGCGGGATTCGTCATTGGATGATTTTACCTACCCAAAAAAAAAAAAAAAAAAAACCCCAATTGAAGTATTCTATCTAATTACTGTTTTTGACGTGTATGAAGCGGTTCTGATGTGGACTCGTTAGTCCATTAGCTTGCTTAAAAATCCTATTGAATTATTTATTTATTTATTTAAACTTCATGCAACACAAAGGTACAAAGGCGGACTTAATGCCTGAGGCATTCTCTATCAATCAACCAAGGGTAGTGAAGAGAAAACATGGCAGGTGCATAAAAAAAAAAAAAAAACAAAAGATTAATAAGAAAACAAGGGTATAAATGTATATAAATAAAATAAACATACATGTATAATTCATATAATACAACCTACATAAAATAATCAATTTACCTGTGTCGACACCCTTGCGCCATCCCATGTTCCTAGTTCGGCAGGATGTGCCGGCGCTGCCGCTGCGGCTGCTGAGACCCTCAAACGGCGCAAATACTGTAACCTTATTGGTAATTACAGTTTTGAGCCGTTTGGGGTCGAAACGCTTGGTTCATGGGGTCCGAGTGCGCGTATCCTTTTCAAGGAAATTTCACGTCGCTTGATCGACACTTTGCGTGACCAGAGGGCTGGCTCATTTTTTGCCCAAAGAATCAGCATTGCCATTCAACGTGGCAATGCTGCCAGTCTTCTGGGTACGTTTCCGGATGACAGCGATGTGGAGGAATACTTCGACGCCTGAGTGTACTTGGTGTTTTTGTATTATATTTGTACATAGTTATGTCTAGTTTACATTCTTAGTTTAGTTTTTGTGTACCTACATATATATAAAAAAATATTATATATAAAAATTAAATGAAAGGAGTTTTTGAGATGACTCCACTATTTGTGTAGAAAATAATGCCGCAACTTCCGCTTAAATGCATACTGACTGGTAGTCGTCCTGATGTCGAGAGAAAGCGCATTCCACAGAAGTCTGGACTGTATATGAAAGGAAGAATGAACAAAATCAGAAGTATGAGAAGGACAAAACAGTAGAAGATTGTTAGAAGAACGCAGATTTTTAGCATTTAAAGATCATAGATATCGAAACTGTGATATAAGATAAGAAGGAGGCCAGGGAGAGTTGAGCAGAGAGAAAAGTGTAGTTAGTGCGCGCAAACTTCTCCTCTGACGAATGGGCAGCCATTTGAGCTCAGTTCCGTAACTTGAAATATGATCATATTTTCTTAAGCTAAATATAAACCGGATGCAGTTGTTTAGGAGCCTGTCAAGTTTGTCCAGCAATAAGCATTGTCTTCGTCTTCGCAGGCAAAAAGTTCCTCAGCAAAGTCCCGTTGACTCTGGCATACACCAGAAAGCTGGCTTTGCCAGCCAAGCGTAGAGTCTTGACTCTACGCTTGGCTGGCAACTTGATGCAAACCAAAATCCGATTATTATGTACGCTGTCGTTAACCACCGTGCAAAACGTAACACTTTTTAAACCATTTAAGTTAGTTTTCGCGGGTCGTGGGGCTCTTTTGACCAGGACTGTGGTCCCAAGTTCCACCTATATTTTACTTTTTGCAATATTTTGGGAACACAAATAAAATTAATACAGATTTTTGGTAATTGTACTTAAAAAAAAAAAAAAAAATAGGTCTAAAGAGCCCCCAATCCGTTTTTGCAATAGTTGAAATATCAGCTGTATTAGACTTGAGTTTAAATACAAACCACTAGAAAAAAAAAAACAGAATTTCCTAAAACGATACGAAGTGATAAATATTTAAAAGTTTTTTTTCTGCATTGCAATTCATCAATCATTAGGCAGGTAGCACCTAGGTACTTTTTTTTCTATTGGTACCTCAGTATTATCACAATTGAAAAGCTGAAAACCAATTGCTAAGTTATTGCCTGCCTGCAAACCGATAGGCCAGAAAAAAATCAACTTCTTCCTTCAAAGACTACGAATAAAATAAAAAATGCACTTCCTTCATTCCTATTTGAATTCATTCCCACAATTTTGCGAACCAATCTCGGTTTATTGACCGTTCTCTCTTAAGTTATTGGCATAAGAGTTTGATGATCCCGTAAAAGTTTTACGACAGATAATTTTGTCTGTGCCTGTCTATAAATCTTTCAAGGACGTTTAGTTTTTTGGATTTCTGTTGTCTTTTTTTTTTAATAAAAATCTACTTTTGAGATCGAGTCTTTTTTATGGTAGGTAAAATCATCCAATGTCATCCCCCTTCCCACTCTAAATTCATAAAATTAATAACTGACATAACCAAATTAATTTTCATTCAGTACTTCACAAACGCTGCAGTGTGCATAATTTTATTATTAATGTTAATTCAATTCAATAATTTTAATAAAATTTTATCAATGTTTCAATAATTTAATTTATGTAATCCATTGTATTTAATTTTATCTGTTTATTATACTATTATGTACGAGTAATACTATATGTTACTATGGGTTTAATGCCTGAAATAAACGATAAATAAATAAAAGGGATAACATCAAAAATTAACTATGGTTTCTTACGCATGTTAATTAAAATGTTTGTGAATGAATTAACGACATTCGCTGTCGCTAATTCCTAGTGTGGTGCAAAATTAAAAAAAAAGAAATAGCAATCACAAACTCATCGATCACAACACACTGCATTACCCACTGAAGCTATTTCACAAATGAAAATATTTATTAAATTTTGGCTCGTACAGCATAAAATCAATCATCATTATTATTGTTTTGACTAAGCTTTTAAGAGCTGTTCATACGGTGCTGTCTTTTATTAATTTATACGGTAAAATATAAGGACCAATTATGTCACGTGGAGCCTGTTATGATTAACAAGCAGGTTTGTTACTTGAACTATCAACCTATTTGTCATTCTTTATGATTTTTTTTGGGGCCGGTTTCACTAGAAGGCCAGTTAGACTTACTAACTGGATGCAGCTAAATATCAGTATCAATTTAATTCTATTCAAAAACTTCAGAAGCTAGTTCATGATTCCAATTGGTCTTTACGGCAAGAAACTGGTGGCTGATGGTGGCACGTGTTATGGGGTCATTCGGTTCCCTTCAAAATGGTTGAGCTGAGTGGGGCTGAGGCACGCGTCATGCTCGTGAACGGGCGCCGTCAGTAGGGACTGGTCATCTCTTAGCTGCCAGTAGCTCAATTCAATTTGTATTTTTTTAATTAGTTCATTTTATTTTTTTATTACTATCTGCATTGTGCTCACATAATAGAAGCGACAACAAAAATGTAACCAAGATTTATGTAACTCATAATATGATTTTAAACGAGTGTCCATGGAGTTTCTGGCACGTTCTTCTCCATAGAGATATACGCTTTGGAACGTGCAATTTAGCTTCACTTTTTTTTGAACTGACCGACATTCTGACAATTCAAAAGTGCCTGTAATTGGTCTATTTGAACTAAACTATTCTGATTCTGATTCTGAAACTACTTGGTCACTCTTTTTAGGATTCCGTACATTAATAAAAAAAAAACAGACCCCTTATACAATCACTTTGTTGTCCGTTTGTCTGTCTATCCGTCTGTCTGTAAACCCTTTATCTTGAGAACGCGTGGAGGTGTCAAGTTGAAATTAAAACAATATCTTTAGGTCTGTGGTCCCCTGCAGCTGTTTATGTCGTACAAAATATGTTTTAGACACTCTCAAGGAATCAAAATTCTTAGGGTACTTTCCGTTGACCTAGATATAAGTATAGGAAAAAAATCTGTACCCTGTAGTTATAACACAAAAAAAAAAATTGGTTACCGACTTAGGCAACCTTTCATAAAAAAAGTTTTTTTTTTTGTTTTTAATGACTGACTTGTTTGTCTTAACTATTTTCCACTTGGCGCTACCCATCAATTATTCTGCCTTCCACAATCCCAAGGCACCTGCAGTGACAACTGCAGGTATTATGGCAAGACAGATATCATGTCCTGGCTTGTGACAGCCCGTGACGATTACAAAAGATTTAAAATTAACAACCGGGCCCAACAGGGCTTTTCATGCTTTCTGAGATACTAAAGAAACTATGTTTTAAGATATCACCCATCCATGAAACTTAAAGATGAAACCGTGCAGTTATTATTATTTATTAGGTATTTATCTACCAACAAGCCACTGGTATACTTAAAGGTATATAAGTTCTATGTGACCGAAAAATTATACAGCAAAATATCGATAGTCTGAACGGGGTTTTAGCATCGTTTGAAACGTCAACTCATAATGAGCGTGCGCGTACATAATGAATCATCTTTGTTGACACAAAGCCCTCGCAAAACCAACATGGCTGGCAAACATCATAATTTCGATGTGCGACTATCGACGACAGTTTTCCGAGATGACGTCAGATTTCATTTGACATGGCAAAGTTGATGCCGATTATTTGTTTCTATAACATTTTTGCATCTATTTATTTAGAAATGCACGTATAGACCATCAGTGGCCTTTTTAAGGGGTTTTATTTGACTGCAAAACTTGATGGTTCGATTTTTATTAAATTGAACACAGTGTGTCGATAATTCAGTTATACGATGTTTTATTCCATCGATGCTTTATTGGTGCGATGTAACGTTCGTGCGAAAAATCCTGTTGCAAAAACCCTACATCGGTTGCTCATTAGTTCGATAGTATGTCGGTTCGAAACGCCTGTTAGGCCGGTGACATTTAATATTAATAACCTTACTATGGAAATAAAAAGCAGGATTGAAACCTACTGGTGTCATGGTTGGTGCAAAAGAGAACCTCGGGGCCCTGGGCAAAGGAGGAACACAAGAGTAGGTTTTAGTCAGTAAAAGTCTGACTCGCCCGAGCTCCGCCTTATAATAGGAGAAATCATAAGATGATTTTTCACTTAAAAAAAACTGGTCAAGACCGAATTGAACTTTCACACTGTAGGTTCTGTCTAAACAAATTTATGCAAGTTTTAACATACGATTCGGAAGATTTTTTTTGTGATATAACTACAAATTTTCAATTTTCAGATTTATTCCTATACTAGTGCTATAAGACATTGCTACATGCCAAATTTCAGGGTTCTACGTTAACGAGAAGTACCCTATGCATTTTGATTCCCCTGAGAGTTTCGAAATATACGTTTTTTACGATATAAACGGCTGTATTTTTTGTTTATTCTTTAACTTAGAAGTTAGATTTTTTCACAGCTTCAAGGGACTGCAGATTTGAGTATTTGGTTTTAATTTCAACTCGATACCTCCACGTGTTCCCGAGATAAAGGGTCTTGACAGACAAACAGACAAAAAAGTGCCCTATAAGGGTTTCGTATTTTCCTTTTTACGTACAGAACCCCTTGTTGTAGGCTTCCAGTCTAACCAGATGCTGAGTATCAGTATTTTCTATGGACCGATTACCTATCTGATCTCCACTGGATAACATGCAACTACCTACCTACTACTTATTACCACAACGGCTATCAAAGGTCTAAAAATGACAGCTGAGAACAACGGATTATAATACTCAGTACACAAGTTGAACCATCATGGCGGTCGACCTTGAATGCCTAATTGAAGTAGCCGATTTTCGGGTCTCAATTGAAGTGGAGGGGCTGATCCATAGTAACGGATTCAACTTATTTGCCGCGTACTAAAGCATGCTGTCTTCATGTGTCACAGAAGAATTTTATTATGTTTTTTTTTCATCTTACATCTATCTTAACGTGTTTTTTTTTATCCCCAATGCGATAAATGCGCTTATCCTAACTTATTAGTTCTAAACTAATATCTATTACTAATACAAATAATAATTAATTTCTTGTAAATTCACTCTGAGTAGGTTACAACCAAATAAGTCCGTCTCGGCATCAAGCAGCAAGCTAGCGGTACGTTACGATGGTCACCCATCACGGATTAACCTCGCAAGCGTTGCTTAGCTTTGGAACAATTTCTATAGCTGTGTGTCTGATATTATTTTACCCACGAGCTCCACCTGTGTGACAATATCTTCCTAAAAATAGAACTGCCAATATTAACACTTTGGTATTGTAAGGAATAGAGGTTAGGGAAAATGTCACACGGTAAGTGTGGTTTCCATCAGATCATTGTTATGATCCCATTCCATTTATTCATTTCTCCTTTTGGAATGAAACCAATTTGAAACGGTCTAAATACAAGAGAAACACGTTACGTAATGGTTTTTACGTATCCCTTACGATCTTCAATTGTTTTAAAAGGTTTTGTGTGGTAGGAAAGTCTGTTTTAATTACAAAAATGTAGAGTTAAAATTAGGTTGTGTCATTTTAAATATCTGAAATTGTTCAATTGAGAAGCATTTTTAGCAGTATATTTTAGAACTTCTAAAATAAACACAATGCTGTAAACGTTGTTCATGCTAAGCAATATTTTTCTACTTAATGGGTTTTGACATTCTGGTATTCGATAACAAGATGTCATCTCAAAGACGTCAACATTAAGCTTATTATAATAAAATTTGTGCAAAAATAGAGAGAATATCTTCTCCAAAAAAAATATTATTTTCTCTTTTATTTTTAACATCGAGTTCTGTCAGTGCTTGAGACCTGAGTGGGCTGTCCGACAACGAGGACAAGTGTCGCAGGCAATCTCCACAACAGAATTCTTTATGTTGGACCAAGATGTTGAAATTTTCCTATTTGCATGACATTCAAATATTTATAGCACGCTCGAACAAGCGATTATGTAAATATAAAAGCCTCGCAAAGGTGCAAATGTGGGAAAATGTTAACGGAAAAGTAGAGACGCAGGATTTTATAAAGTAAACATTTTTTTAAAGATTTTATTTTTGGTTTGGTTTTGTTTTTTTTTTGGTTTGGTTTTTTTTTGTTTTTTTTTATTTGGTTTGATTTGTTTATATTCTATCACAACCAATGGTAAGCGATAATGTGGCCGACGATAGAGCACGCTTGTCTAGAAGTAACCTATTCACTCTCTACTTAAAGACCCCTAAGACGTAGCTATCAGGAAATACAGATTTCGGCAGAGGATTTCACTCTTTAGCTACGCATAATGAATGCTAATATAATAATGTACGCTTGGTAGGTTATGCTTTTTAAGAGCGGTAATTATTTAGGTCACGTAAAATAGGTCATAGACAACACTCACCATTGCACTATTTTTGGTAGTTCAGTGTATTTTTTAGTTAGAACACATTAGTTTGAAACTATTTTTGATAAAAAAAATTACAGAACTTCGGCAAATATGTTTTATTTATTTTTTACTTATCTAAACACTCTTTTTTTCCAGCGGTTTCTCCTTCATGGCATTATAAAATTAACTCAATGGTATTTATATCAAAACTTCATAGATAAAAAGTAATTATATTAATATATCCTAATACAGGCCTGTGACTATCAGTTAAATAAAAATAGCATAGCATAGCATCAGCCTTATAATGTTCCCACTGCTGGGACTCAGGCCTCCTCTCTAGGAGAGGGAATGGGCCGTAATCCACCACGCGGGCCCAGTGTGGATTGGTGGATGTCACATGTCTTCGAATTTTTGGTTCTAGGACATACCGGTTTCCTCACAATGTTTTCCTTCACCGTTTTGAGAGCAGTGGTGATGAAATAAATTACACAAAGTAATGCGCCTGGCTGGGTTTGAACCTGCGACCTACAACTCGGTAAGTCGGGGCCGTTGCCACTCGACCACCACTGCTCTATAAAAATACAAATAGGCTAATACAAAAACTTCTCGTGTGCCAGATATAGTTTCATCCAAACCTATTCAGCCATTGAGGCGACTAATTAACACGAAATTCAAGTATTATTTATAAGACTTTCGTATTCATAATTAAAGTAGAATTTAATTTCAAACATTTATTTAAGCCAGATGAATCGTATTTCAGAACAAATGATAGGAGATTATCATCTCAACGCGCTTCTCAATTACTCCGCAACTCGATGCGAACAATCTGTTAGGCCAATAATCCGATAAATCTATGGAATGACTGCAATCTCGATGCTACTCGACCGCAGCTGCAGAGACAATCGATTTTATTAATTATAGCCTGCGGTCAATGACTGCCACACTAAGCCTATAAATACCCTAGCTTATCCCAGAGTATTTAAGGACAATAATTAATAAACATATGTGAATAAATCATTGCTTTTTATAACATTGCATTAGGATTTCTGTATATAGAATAAAACTCATACGATTTTTTTTTTAAATAATTAAGTAGTTGATAGCATTTTTTTAAAGTGTTTAGAACTGAAATTGAGTGGGTTTCAATAAGGTTAATTGCTGTTGAATGCAAGCCATGTATCATTATCATACTTACTTATTTAATCAGTACTCCTAGATAGGTTCAATGAGTGCAATATTTCTTTTTCTCATTATGTTTATTAGTTATATATTTTATATATATTTATTGTATAATATTCTATATATAGAATATTAAAAAAAAAACAAGTGTACAAGGCGATTTTATCGCACAGGGCAATCTTTTAAAAACAACCTTTGGGTGGACTGAAAGACAGGAAATCAATTTAGAGCCGTTAGTGTACAATATCATAAATAATGTAAAAACAAAAGAATACAATACGAGATACATATAATACTAATAAACATCAAATATACAAATGAGGAAATAAAGAATTAAAGTGATAGGTAATGCTCCTTCACCATTTTTTTTTTAATGTTTGGTAGAGTTTGGACGTTAGGGTTTAATGAACTATAACTAAAGGTGAGTTTTACGGCCTTTCTGATTTCTTGAGATAAATTCTGGATCTCCAGAACAAACAACTTTTTCAAGAGAGTAGCCCGAATAAAGGTATTTTAGCATAAGCTAGTCTTAGCACCACAAATCCGACTTAGTCCTAAGTTACTATCTTAGCTTTGAATTTCGGCTTCTCTGGGTCTCACGATGTAAATGTAATATTATTACGGAAAACAAAAAGCTTCTTAGCAAAGGGAAAAATAACTCGCCTAGTTATATATGTATATGCTACAGTCAATTCACTTTAACGCTTTCACTGTCACTGTACTGTCAATTACGTATAATATAATATGTTACTCGTCAATACCGGTATTTAGGCCAACTGTTCAAAGACGCATAGCTTCATAGACGCGTATTAGTCACTATATAACACCAAGCAATATGCTACTACCGCCTGTAAAGTTTACATACAAAACTACGCGTTCGTGGACAGTGGCCCTTAATCAAAATAATATTATGGTCAGTCGTGTTACGTACTCAAAACTAATTTTAAATGTTTTTTTTTTTTTATGGTAGGTAAAAACATCCAATGGTATCCCTCGCCTTTGGGCTGAGCGGGAGATAGCGTCAGACTCTTACTGACTAAAAACTTACCCCATTGTTTCGTTGCGTTTCATACCGTGGCCGAGCCTTCTTTTCAGAAGCCGACCCTTGGTTCCAGTAGGCTTTCATTTAAAAAAAAATAATAAGTTAAAACGTATGTGTTATTTTATTTAAATATAAAAGAAAAAGGTCTTTTCAAAAATTTATTTTTAATTTATACCTAATTTGTAATTTAATAAACATTTGGAATTTTAATTTTTGTAGGGACTCTAATGTAGTTTGTTTGTTATTATTTTAATTAGTAGTTTTTTTTCAATTTATTTATTTTAATCTAAATGTGAATGATGTTTATATGGGTTATGTACTTACCTGAAATAAACGTTTTTTTTTTAAATCGACTAAAAAACTAACAACCTAGGTAACAGTTTTTTGAGTAAAGGTTAGTTATTTAAAACTGTTCAAAAGTACTTGTGACCAATTCTTATAGTTGAAAGTAGTTTTGACCGATAAATAATTTTGACTGTGACTTACGGTCTAGCCCAAAATAAATTCAAACTTCGGACATATTAAATTATAATGGTCTAGACAGTAATGAAGGAGGCATAAAAATATGTTTGGACAACTGGTAACAATGATTAATAAAAGCGTATTTATCATATTATTTCCAATATAATCTAAAAATACAATAACAAAACCAAGAATTTCTTTTTATATTTTTGTTGTTTGATATTATCTAGTATTTTAGTTGAATGCTTGGACTTTGGGTGGAGCGAGAGGAAGTATCAGACTTCTACTGACTAAAACCCAGTTGTGTTTATTCGGTTGTCCTTTACGTTCTAGGGCTACAATAACACTTTCAAACAAATCAGCCCTAGTAGGTATCTAACTCTACCTGAATTATACTGTAGGGGCCCGACAGGGAGAAGCCTACTGGGGTCAAAGGGTATGTGAAAATGGCACCCGGGGCCCTGGGACCAAGGCGAAGAATGGAACGGGGTAGGTTTTTAGTCAGTAAGAGTCTGACATTACTTCCCGCTCCACCCAAGGGCGGGATTTGTCATTGGATGATTTTACCTACAGAAAAAAAAAAACCCTACCTGAATTATATTAACGTGTGTTTTTTTATTATCATTTCTTGTGAAGCCAACCACCTGATAAAAGTTTTAATAAAGGGTACTTATTGTAAACTGCTATCCAAATTGTGCCTCAGTTTTGATCAATATTTTCATGAAATCGTTCAACTTCAACACTAAGAGGTTTCCTAGTTTTAGTTTTAGCAGTCAGAAAGTTTATATTGGTATGAAACAAGTATGAATAAATAACAAAGGCAAATATTGTTCATTTCATATTTTTGAATGAACTTTATTGACTGAACGTATATTTTAGTTCTAAATATGGCGTCTGAAACTTCATTCAAATAGTACATTTTGATACGTGGGAAAAGTTTGTCAGTGCAGCCGAGGAGAATTTTACCCGAGCCGTACAGACGAGGTGTTGACGCTCACGTCAATTTGTCATCACCTGCGCCACTAGTCTTTAAGTTAGCAATAATTGTTAGATTATAAGTTTAGCTATAAGAATTTTAGCAGGCGTTAATTATTTTATATTAACCTCCATGTTTTTTTAAATGTCAGGTCTGACAATTATACGAGTCCACTGCAAGCTACGATCCTGATTTTTTAATTTCCAAAATTCCCGAGAAGTTCCCACAATTTTATACATGGTCCTTCGAGCCGGATATTATATTATCTACAACTAGCAAAGTGGAATAAGCTGAATATTGGATATTTTGGAAATTATATCGAAAATTACCAGAGTGACGAGGTGACGTACACGTTTTGGAAGAAAAGTGAAGTGAAGATCAAGTCAAAAAAAACTAGAAATTTTAAAGCCAAAGCATTGTAATATTAATTAAATTCACCCAACACTCATTAAATTAAAACAGGTAATATAAAAAATCTAGGTATTAAGTAGCGATTATAAGAACTTCAATAAGGTTAGTAACATATTTTAAATTTACAAATTAGTTACATATTTATTTACAAGGTATTATTTACAGAGTATTAGGTTGAATTATATTTGTAAAATATAGTTAACCGGTGCTTAAAATACAGTACAGTAGTGTTAGTATTAACCTACATTAGTTAACTATTTATTTTTCAATTTACAAATATTATTTCTTAAATTTAACCTTTCCAATTATTAATTTTTGCTTTGTAAACCTTTAAAATAAAGATAAGTAATTAATTTCTTTGTTACATTATTCCATCAGAATAGCAAACCTTACCTACCTACTTAACTACGGTAGTTCATTATAATTTGCAGTGGTCAAAGGTCAAAATTGTAAAATTAGTTAATAACTCAGACCAATTGTTGTTTAGTCTTATTATTCATTACGCTAGGTACTTTTGTTATATAGTTTCATTATTTAACATTATAACTGTATAATTTCAGGTCTACGACACCCTTCTTTCAAAATGACTGATATTAAAGATCTTAAAAAGAAGCGTAGCAGTTATAAGGGAAGATTAACCGTATTTGAAACCTATTTAAACAAATTTCAAGAATCTTCGGTAAACCCGTCTCAGGTAATGGAGTTACAGTTGCGAGTCAACAAATTAGATGATTTTTATAACGAATTCAATGAAGTTCAATTAAAATTAGAATGTATGTGTGACGTTGACTCTGAGCTACTTGAAAGAATTACAATTGAATCGCAATATTATGGGTTGATGGCTCAAGCAAAGGTGCTATTAAATAAATTTTCAAAATCTGAGGAAGAGGAAGTAAAGTCTACCACCAGTAGTAAGCGTCAGTTCGTCAAGTTGCCCACCATACAGTTACCTAAATTTACAGGCTCGTACGATAACTGGCTCGAATTTCGAGATACTTTCACTAGTCTCATTCACGGCAATGACGATATAGATGAGGTCAATAAATTCCACTACTTGAGGTCATCATTAACAGAATCTGCTGCTATCGTTATTCAGTCTATTGAGTTTTCTGCTCAAAACTACAATATGGCGTGGGAACTTCTTTGTGAGCGATTTGATAACGAAAGAATATTGATTGACAATCACGTTTCAGCGTTGTTCAATATCGAATCAATCACAAGGGAGTCCTCAACTGCATTAAAAGGCATTGTAGACAATATTAACAAAAATATCAGAGCGTTGAAGACATTGGATGAACCTGTACACAATTGGGACACATTGCTTATTTACATTATTAAACAAAAGTTAGACACAAAAACATTTCGAGAATGGGTGGAATATAAAGGGCGTATTGATAAAACAAAAAGAATCACTTTTGATTACTTCATGGAATTCATGCGTAATCGCGCCGATTTGATAGAAACTCTGGAAAAGTCACGTCATTCCACAACTAATTTAAAACACAATACAAAAATAAAATCCTTTGTTACGACAGACAACACCAGTAGTTCATCACAAAACTGTCCTAAGTGTAAAGGCGATCATAACCTCAATTCATGCCCACAATTTCTATCACTAAATGTCAACGATAGAATGTCGTTGCTACCTAGTTATAAAGTATGCTATAACTGTTTGCGTCACGGTCACTATCCCAGTAATTGTAAGAAACAAGGTTGCAAAATATGTAAGCGCAAACACCACACGCTTATTCATAACCCCGAATACAAACGAAAATCCGTTTCTTGCAAATCAGCTGGTACAACTGATAAGAGTAATAGTGAGTCATCCTCCACCACCGACACAAACAATCACGTTGCGCTCTCAGCCAATATATCCGCACATTCGCATACGACTAGCCCGGGTAACATTATTTTGTCGACTGCACTAATTAAATGTTATGATGTAAATAACAAGGAACACATCGCTCGAGCGCTTCTCGACTCAGGTAGTTCGGCTTGTCTAATGACGGAGAAATTATATAATAAGTTAAAGTTGCCTTTCATAAACACAGATAGATCGATCCAAGGCATAAACAATTCTCTGTCTCATGTTAATAAAATGTGCCGTGTACATATTAGATCGTTGCACGAATCATACTCAAATGATCTAACTTGTTTTATCTTACCCTCAATTACAGATAATGTTCCCGCTAAACAGGTTCATGTAAATATACCTTCAAATATTCACTTAGCTGATCCATATTTCCACACACCGGCTACTATCGATATGATTATAGGAGCTGACGTATTTTGGACTTTATTAGGATCTGATAAGATTTCATTAGGTGATGGGAAACCAACACTTCATCAAACTAGGCTAGGTTGGCTAGTTTGTGGCCCAATTAACGGCGGCTGTAATTATAATATTAATTCTTCTCAACATTCTTCAATAAAATGTAATTTCGTAAATGATTATTACGAAAGTTCTTCCAGCTCCAATGAGTTAGATGACATCCGAAACCAATTGACGCGTTTCTGGCAGCTCGAAGAAGTTAGCCATGATGCATCAACTTATTCAGCTGAGGAGAACATGTGTGAAGAACACTTCATTAAAAACACGACGCGCTTGTCAGATGGCCGTTTTAGTGTTAAGATCCCGTTGAAGGAATCTCCGGAGAGTTTAGGCGATTCATATCATCGTGCAAAACGATGTTTCCTGTCAATAGAGCGCAGGAACCTCAGCCAACCTCCACTTGACAAAATGTACAAAGACTTCATGACCGAGTACATTTCTTTAGGCCATATGTCGGAGTGTCACATCAATGAAGATTTGCAGTCATATTTTATTCTTCATCACGGAATCCTACGCGAAAGTAGTAGCACAACAAAATTACGGGTTGTATTTAATGCTAGTGCACCCACTACCTCTGGACTTTCTTTAAATGCAATACAGATGGTGGGGCCTACCGTTCAGGATGATTTGACTGCAATCCTTCTTAGATTTAGAACTCATAAGTACGTCCTCTCTGCTGACGTAGAGAAAATGTACAGGCAGGTGTCTGTCCACCCTTCAGATAGGCACCTGCAGCAAATAATTTGGCGTGATGATACTACTAGCACTCTTAAAACGTATCAATTAAATACGGTAACGTACGGTACGGCTAGTGCACCTTTTCTCGCGACTAGGTGCATCAAACAAATAGGTCTGGAATGCCATGATCAACGGGTCGCTGAAGTCATTCTCCATGATTTTTATGTCGATGACCTGTTGACCGGTGAAGACGTGTATGAGGAAGCTCTCATGTTGCGTCATAAGGTGACTGATGCTCTTGCTTCTGCTTGCATGCCGTTAAGGAAGTGGAAATCGAACGAGCCCACTTTAATTTCAGATCCATCTGCCGAGTCTTGTTTCGAGTTCCACAAGGAAGGTGATGTCTGTAGTAAAACGCTAGGTCTCAGTTGGCGAACTGACACAGATGATCTCATTTTCCCCATACAAGTTCCTGACTGCATAGAAAATACTAAGCGTGGCATGTTAGCAGTAATTGCACGAATATTCGATCCTTTAGGGTTATTAGCACCGTGTGTCGTGAGCATGAAGATGTTGCTTCAAAAACTTTGGCTAGACAAGCTAAAATGGGATGATCCGTTATCACCTGACGTTGCAACAATATGGGCGAACATAATTAAAACATTACCATGCATTCACAATTTACGGGTATCACGTCGCGTTCTCTGTGACTCATACAAACACTTCGAATTTCATATTTTTACCGACGCTTCGGAGCAAGCATATGGCGCTTGTTTGTATATTCGTAGTACCAATGAGCAGGGTGACGTCGACGTTCGATTATTAACAGCCAAAAGTCGCGTCGCTCCTATAAAACCACTAACTATACCGCGACTGGAGCTCTGTGCCGCTGTGCTTGGCGTACGTCTATATCAAAAGGTTGCTAGTTCCTTTCACATTAAATCGTCTAGTATTGTTTTTTGGACTGACTCCATGATAGTGTTGGGTTGGTTAAAAATGTTGCCAATTAAATTAAATACTTTCGTTCGTAACCGTGTTGCCGAAGTGTTAGAAACCTCCGGTGCATGTACCTGGAGACATGTACCGACCCACGACAATCCAGCCGATTTAATAACTCGCGGAGTGGAACCTACCGCTATGCAATCACTGGATTTGTGGTGGTTCGGCCCATGTTTCTTAAAACACGCTCGTACTACATGGCCACCCACTGCTATCAATACAGACACCTTACCAGAAATTAAATCTACTATTTTAGTTAATTTAGCCCAAGATCATCATGCTACTAAAGATTTATTTAAAGGAATAATCGAGTTTAATCGATTTTCCAATTTTAATCGATTACAGCGTTCCATTTGTTATGTTTTTCGTTTTATTAATACTTGCAAAGGACGCTCAACAAAAAATAAGTCATGTTTTAATACTCAGGAATTACAAGATGCGCTGAATGTTATTATTATTCAGTCGCAAAAGGAGTCTTTCCCTGAATATAATTTATTAATTAATAAAACAAAGTTACCTCATAAAAATAGATTATTAAGTTTAAATGTGTTTCTCGATGACAATAAAATTATTCGTGTAGGGGGTAGATTACACAATTCTGAATACTCATACACCAAGAAACACCCCATATTATTACAGTCCACTCATCACTTTGTTAAACTTTTATTTCAATCTGAGCATATAAGGTTAATGCATGCAGGTCCTCAACTATTGTTGAGTACAATAAGAGAGACCTACTGGCCACTCGGCGGTCGCAACTTAGCCAGAGCCTGTTATCGTCAATGCGTTCGGTGTCAGCGACTAAAGCCGCAGACAATTACTCCTCAAATGGGTAATCTCCCACTGAGCAGACTCTCGCCAGCTGACTTCCCCTTTCAAAACGTAGGAGTTGACTACGCGGGCCCTATAACCGCGGCTAGTCGCCAAGGCCGCGGATGTAGATTGGTGAAGGTATACATCGTTATTTTCGTGTGCTTCACCACCAAGGCCATTCATTTAGAGTTGGTTGGTGACTTGACGAGCAGCAATTATTTACAGGCTTTGCGGAGGTTCATTTCTCGGAGAGGAAAACCTCTCAACATTTACTCCGATAACGGAACTTCATTTGTAGGAGCCTACAACGAGATATCTGATTTCTTGAAACGCAGCTGTGACTCCTTATCTGATACTGCAGCTCAAGATGGTATTAACTTCCATTTTATACCTGCTTACGCTCCACATTTTGGTGGTCTTTGGGAGGCGGGTGTCAAATCGACCAAATTTCATTTGTTCCGAGTGTTGGGCAATTGTAATTTAACATACGAGGAGCTTAACTCCGTCTTAGTGCAAATCGAGGGTATTTTAAATTCTCGACCGCTCACACCGCTATCGTCGAACCCAGAAGACCTGTTGCCTCTCACTCCTGGTAATTTTTTGATCGGACGTCCTATCACGTCTCTGCCTGTTAAGGATGTCCGGGACTACTCCACTCCTTACTTAACGCGCCATCAACACATCGAGCAGTTGCGGCAGCATTTTTGGACGAGATGGAGCAAGGAGTACGTCTCTGAACTTCAACAGCGTGTAAAATGGCGGACCAGCAAAGACAGCCTGAACCTGGATTCCCTCGTTGTCATCAAGGAGGACAACCAGCCACCCTTGAAGTGGAAGTTGGGCCGCGTTGTTGCTCTTCATCCTGGCACAGATGGCATAAGCAGAGTTGCCGATATCAGGACCTCAACTGGAACTGTCAGAAGAGCATTCTCCAAGATCTGTCCGTTGTTGGAAGACAGCTGTTGAAAGGCAAGCTTTCAACGGCCGGCGGCATGTTGACGCTCACGTCAATTTGTCATCACCTGCGCCACTAGTCTTTAAGTTAGCAATAATTGTTAGATTATAAGTTTAGCTATAAGAATTTTAGCAGGCGTTAATTATTTTATATTAACCTCCATGTTTTTTTAAATGTCAGGTCTGACAATTATACGAGTCCACTGCAAGCTACGATCCTGATTTTTTAATTTCCAAAATTCCCGAGAAGTTCCCACAATTTTATACACGAGGGTATTATGGAGCCGAGTGCTGCAGTGACAAATCTCCACCGGTATTAAACAACGTTTTTCAATACACTCACGAAGAAATACGATAAAAATGCACCAATAATCTATCTATCATCGGAAAATTAAGACGATTTTTTGTTAATTTTGTACTGAAGAAAATTTTCCAAAGTTACCTTACAATTTATTTTTGATTTGATGGCGTCAGGCTATCGCAATATTTTTTTATCTCAATCACATAATCTGGCGGCGTAGTATCTAATGGATTTCAAATCTTCTTTTTCACAACTATCACAAATGAATAAGTTAGTTAATATTAGGTGTACTTTTTTCCCGCGCAAGCCCTTTGCAGTTTGAAGGAGATGCAAAGGTATCAAACCGTATACATTATAATATTAAAAATATAAAAATTCAAAAAAAATAATAATTTAGAATAAAGGTACCTAATTGTTTCTTTTTTCAAGTTTCCTGTATTATATTTTTTGCGTGTATTAGCTTAAGTCATTTATTTAAAAAATATTTTTATTGCCGAAACCAAAGAAACTTAAATATTTACTAAGTCGAAGTATTCCTCCACATCGCCGTCATCCGAAAACATACCCAGAAGACTGGCAGGATTGCCACGTTGAATGGCAATGCTGATTCTTTGGGCAAATAATAAGCCAGCCCTCTGGTCACGCAAAGTGTCGATCAAGCGACGTGAAATTTCCTTGAAAAGGATACGCACACTCGGACCCCATGATCCAAGCGTTTCGACCCCAAACGGCTCAAAACTGTAATTACCAATAAGGTTACTGTATTTGCGCCGTTTGAGGGTCTCAGCAGCTGCAGCGGCAGCGCCGGCACATCCTGCCGAACTAATAATAGATAATTGTTAATTTGTTGGTATACACAAATGATTTTTAAGTGATCATGTCTATTTAATAAATTCTGTTCAAAAACACAATTTAAATTTTCATTAAACATTAAAACCTTAAAAATATCCGCCTCTTTGCTTTAAAAAAAATAATAATCACCTTTGACCGTGACGAAAAAAAAAGGCCCTTGTTTTGATAAATTAAAAAAAAGCACGCGGGTGATAAACATGCCATATTGAACCTAATCGTAGAGCGTTAAGAGGTAGTTTTCGAATAAGTGTATTGAAAAAGTTTCTTTGAATTTTTCATATTCACGTAAGTAGATAACATATGAATATTAAAAATTTTATTTGTTAAATATTTCTGTTTTATGCGAGATTTTTACCGTCTTTAAATCTAAAAAAAATAAAAATTGGTTATGAATATTGAAAAGGTTTGGACCGCTATTTTGAATTTAGAAATATTAGACATTCGCTGTAATGGACTTTCTCACTTTTATTAAAGTTTTATTTCGGTGATTGAAACTAAAAAAAAAGGCATCCAGTATAAAGTGCTTATTTGGCAATTCTGATCTTTTATATCGCATTAAAATAAAAAACGATAAAAATAATTTTGACGCGTCAGATCTATCCAAATTCGATTAAATTTGATACTTAATTCTTGAGCTGTCTGATCGTTAGACTGAAAAGTAATTTGATAAAAATTGCATTCGCATTGCAAATAGTTTTATTCCGAGTGATCATGATACGTTGAAGCACGTTTTATATAACATTGAAAGCTCATTACACTGTTTTATATATAATTCACTTTTATTCTGTGCCCGGGAATTGTATAAATTGATTTCCGCCATTTCTTTTCTACCATCGAACATCACGACGTACGGTTAGTCTCACCCCTTAGGTGCGTTATTGAAACTGTTACCATCCGCACTAAGCGTTTCGTCTCGTCGATTATACATATACATCGAAGGACTGAAACAATTTGCCTGCTGTAATTTTCCCGTCCGACTATAATTTAGGTGTCTTCTACCTACTTTTACCTACTTTAAAAAAAACCTATATAAAATAAATATTATTCAGCCTTCTGTAGTGTAATGAAGAAAATGAGATCACAATTACGATCCTTAGCAAGTATAACTGATATTATGGGTATTAAAACATTTCATGATACCATAAATATAAAACGTTATATGAGAATACCTTTAATGTTTTCATTATTCCTAACTGCTTTATGTAGGCGCCATTTCTTGTGTAGCTAAGAGAGAGAGAACTTATTATATTTTAACGATGATAATAATTGGATCGTCTTACATTATTGTGGGTTTGATTTATAGCCTTTTCTGAAACGTTCTTCATTATAATCAGCTGCTGTTAAGGTACTATAATGAAGAAGAATTAAGATTTGTTCCCGGTTAATGGTTTATTTCCCCCTATCGGATGGATCTTAAAAATAATTGCTAAAATTTTGATGTATTATATTTAAAAATTTGCCTATTTTTTTACTGAACTCATATCATCATATAAAATTGTAAAGGACAATGGGCAAAAATGTATGGAAGCTGGTACACCCCACCAATAGCAATGAGATATATGTCGATGGATAGGTCTTTTTAACTGGAACAACTTTTACTATGACAGCTTTGTTGAAATGTTTGTCCGAACTGAGTTTTAGGTTAAAAACAAAAGTTAGGTTAGGTTAGGTACTAATTGGTACACTCCACCAATAGCAAAGACATATATGTCGTTGGATAGGTCTTTTTATCTGGAACAACATTTACTAAAACAGCTTTGTTGAAAGGTTTGTCCGTTCTGAGTTTTAGGTTAAAAAAAAGTTAGGTTAGGTTAGGTTAGACAAACATTTCAACAAAGCCGTCATAGTAAATGTTGTTCCTGTTAAAAAGACCTATCCATCGACATATATGTCTTAGCTATTGGTGGCGTGTAACAATTATCTTGTTTTTTACACCTAACCTAACTTCTGTTTTTAAGCTAAAACTCAGAACGGACAAACATTTCAACAAAGCTGTCATAGTAAATGTTGTTCCAGTTAAAAAGACCTATCCATCGACATATATGTCTTAGCTATTGGTGGCGTGTACCAATTATCTTGTTTTTTACACCTAACCTAACTTCTGTTTTTAAGCTAAAACTCAGAACGGACAAACATTTCAACAAAGCTGTCATAGTAAATGTTGTTCCAGTTAAAAAGACCTATCCAACGACATATATGTCTTTGCTATTGGTGGGGTGTACCCCTTAGTACCTAACCTAACCTAACTTTTGTTTTTAACCTAAAACTCAGAACGGACAAACATTTCAACAAAGCTGTCATAGTAAATGTTGTTCCAGTTAAAAAGACCTATCCAACGACATATATGTCTTTGCTATTGGTGGGGTGTACCCCTTAGTACCTAACCTAACCTAACTTTTGTTTTTAACCTAAAACTCAGAACGGACAAACATTTCAACAAAGCTGTCATAGTAAATGTTGTTCCAGTTAAAAAGACCTATCTAACGATATATATCTCATTGCTATTGGAGGGGTGTACCAATTAGCCCATTGTCCTTTATTTAATGCATACTTCCTACAAATATTATAAACACGAAAGTTTGCATGTATACATGTTAGGATGTATACAGTATGTACGGTTATGTGGATGTATGAATAGAATAGAATAGAAATACTTTTATTCAGGACAGACACAGAACAACGGTTACACACACAAGGCAAAAATAACAAAAGTACAGAGTGGTCACCTCAGCATTTGCTGGGCGTCAGACACCCAGCGCTGGTTTTCATATGGACGTTTGTTACTCTTTTACGTAAAAACTACTGAATGAATTTTGATTGAACGGAACACGGGATACTTTTACTACGGGATTTTCTTTGGGGATAATTTTATACTATAACGCGGAAGAAATCACTGGCAGCAGCTGTATGTGTTGAATTATTATATCAATAGTGGTATTACAATAACGTAATCTATTCTACTTCATTGTAGTTACTCACTTTTGACTTACAGACTACCTATTGATTTAAGTAATAAGTGCATGTCAAACTAACCTATTTATTTTACCTAACTACGAACTCAAAACGGTTCTACACAAATAAGTACCAGGCTAGCATATGTCTAGAGCAGTCGATAAATTAATCAGTTCAGTGTACATCCACGTGTGACGTCACTCCATTACATGCATACCCACGTAGATCGGGACTGACTGTTGGCATTCCCCTAGCAATGTCGACGACGTACATCGATTGGATTAGATTGACCCATGTCACTCCAGTGTTTACAATCCCTAGACTATTTGACGTTTGTGTAGGGAATATTGTGTTTTCTATTGACTTGAGACCTTTTTGAGGCTTTAGTGGAGTTTTACTATCAAACGCATTATACTACATTATCGTCTTCATAGCATAGCATCAGCCTTATAATGTTTATTTATTTATTTATTTATTTATTTAAACTTCATGTACAGTAGTGGTACATAGGCGGACTTAATGCAACAAGGCATTCTCTACCAGTCAACCTTTGGGTTAAAAAAGAAAACACTGTGGTAGGTTTGCACAATAAATAAATAACAAATATTTCAAAATATAATGTGAAATAAATTAAGTAAAATAATAAAATACTTATATAAGGTAATATTATAAACTAATAAATACTATGATAAATATAAGATTATTACAAATTAGGAAAACTTAAAATATGACAATTATGACGAAGACTGAAACTAAGGTTGAGAGGACTTTAAGTAATAGTTCCGAATTTTACGTTTAAAAGAAAATTTACTTACAGCTTTTTTGATGTCAAGGGGAAGCACATTCCAGAGTTTAATGGTAGAGACAGTGTAAGAATTAGCCATAAACCCAGTACGGTGAGAAGGAATTTGAAGAAGCATATTTTTGGAAGCTCGAAGGTTGAGATCATGAGAACTGCCCAATACTTTAAAATATTGTTTTAAATAATCAGGAGCACAAGGATCGTTCATTATAGTGAAGAGCGTGCAGAGGAATCTGAGGGATCTTCTGTGGCGGATAGGCAGCCATTTAAGCTGAGAACGGAAGGAAGAAATGTGATCATATTTACGAAGGCCAAATATGAAACGAATACAGTTGTTGAGAAGTCGATCCAATTTGTTTAGAAGTTCTTGGGATAGATCAGAGTAACAAACATCAGCATAGTCAATTATAGGTAAAACAAGCAATTGAACCAAAGTGGTTTTAGTGCTTGATGGAAGGAAATTCTTGAATCTATAGAGAGATCGCAGCGTGAAGGTGACTCTCTGGCTAACCTGAGCAATATGCTTGTTCCAGCTTAACCTATCATCAATATGTAAGCCCAGGTCTTTAACGTGAGGCGAGAGAGGGATAACAGTATTGCCGAAAAGAAGCGGCAGTAGTCGGCCAATGTCTACGCGTCGTAAAAAGTGTGAACTACCAATAAGAATAGCTTGGCATTTACTAACATTAACAGTAACCCCAAATCTGCTTGACCAATCACTAATTGCCAGAAGGTCGGCATTTATTAAAGAGATGCAGTCATCGAGGCTGTCAAGATCTGTTTGTGCGTAGAGCTGTAGGTCATCAGCATACAGATGGTAAGAGCATTTGAGGATAGCTGTGATAGAATTAATAAACAAAGAAAATAAGAGTGGAGAGAGTATACCGCCTTGTGGAACGCCGGTTTGCAGGTCGCACCAGTCAGAAAACTTCTGATCAACACGTACCGCTTGCTGACGACCACGAAGATATGATGAGAACCAATCCCGTGCCGACGAAGAAACCCCAATTTGGGACAAAATAGCCAGAAGGATGTCGTGATCAACGGTGTTGAAAGCATTGGAGAAATCTATTAAAACTAACACCGTTAACCTCGAGTTTTCCAGGCCATTCCTGACGTCTTCTGTAACTTTAAGCAAGGCTGTGGCTGTACTATGGCCAGGTCGAAAACCTGATTGGAAAGGGGATAGCAGCTGTTCCCACAGCTGGGCCTCAGGCCTCCTCTCTTGGAGAGGGAATGGGCCGTAATATAACACGCGGCCCCAGTTCGGGTAGGTGGATGTCAAATGTCTTCGAATTTTTGGTTCTAGGACATGCCGGTTTTCTCACGATGTGTTCCTTCATCGTTTTGAGAGCAGTGGTTTTGAAATAAATTACTCTAAGTAATGCGCCTGGCTGGGTAATAGTCGTGCTTGCGGGTCCAAAAACCCGCAAGCACGACTATTCATCAAACAAATTTTCAATCTTTTTAAAGATTTGGTTGTATATAAAAATAATAAAAAAAACAACAACAAAGTCATAAACAAAATAAAGAATAAAAATGCTGTCAGAAAAAACTAAATAGGTAAAAAATATTCAATAGCATAAAAAAACGCTGAAAATTAATTATCACGAGGTGACTAAACGATTTGTTCATGGCGACCGTGATTCGTGTTTTCTTTGCCACTCCCATTTTTATTGTGTCCGCTTTACTAAGAAATATTATACTTCCATTTATAATAGATTTTTTATAATGGGCATTCATAATTATTAAGTGACTGAGACTTTTAAATAGGCTCCTTAGTAAAGTTGGTGATGAAGTTTAGGTCTTGTAAAGAAGTTATTTCCCGCTCTAGGTGGAGCAAGAGGGAGTCAGACTTTTACTAACTAAAACCCACATGATCAAACGACAAACATTTTTATTTATCATTAGTAAAATCGGTAAATGGATTTAGTTGTAAAATACAACTTATTTGTTTTTAGTTTCTAATAGTTTTTTTTTTTTTTTTGAGAAAAATACCTGGTAGTAGTTGGGAGAGGCCTTTGCCCAGCAGTGGAAAAGTATAAGCTAAAGAAAAAAAAGAGTTTTTCAGGCTTTAAAATGTGAAACCAAAGTAGTAATTTGAAGCTAGTAATCTACGAAAATTGTTATGTTTGCTACTGCTTAACTAAAAGATTTAGGGCCATATTCACCAATAAACTAATCGCGATTATATAAAACAAAACTCAGTTTGAGCGCCTAATCGAGATTATAGCTTCATTTTGCTTTTCACCGCGATGAATTGCACCTAGCTTACGCTAAACTCAGTTTCAATTCTTTTGTTGTCGCCCATGTTTATGACACGGGTCTTTAAACTAGATTACGCTGAGCTCACTTTGGTTGAACTAAGTTTTTATATTGAATGATGAAATCAGCCTTTAATGTTCTAAGCTAACTAAAGTTAAATTTTCTAACGATGTATAAGGTTTTACGTACTTAATTGTAATTGGAGTAAGATGATTACAAGATAATTTTATATTATTTGCTGTAAGACAAATTCATTATTTAAATATACCTATCTTATTAAATTTTCTACTGTTTTGTATCCAATGCAATAATGCAAAATGAAAGAAAAGTCGACAAAGAAAATCTTTTATTACTGGCTCGCATAGGACCAACAAAATAAAAAATAAATATATTAAGTAATATATTATCATAAATATGTGTATAAAAAATATTAAAATTGATTTAGATACTGATTCTGAACAAACAATATTCAGGTTTCATATACACTAAAAATAATGTTGTATACATATATACATATATATAAAAAGCTGCCAGTGGCTTCGTCCGCTTTAAAAAAACATTCCTATGTCCTATGTAACAATATATGCAAACATATTATAAACACCAACCCTCACAAACTTCTACCTACATATTTAAAATTAGTGTGCATGTTATTAACACTACGTCGACGATGCAAAATTAAAACCAGACAACGCTTCACAAAAATTAAATACATTCAGACTCGTTACTAGAGAGACTCGTTATTAGAGAATAACCCTTCTATTTTAACAACATTGTATCACACGCGACGAAAATAGATCCTCATTTTTAGCCGAGAACCGGCTAAAGCTTAACCAGTAACCAGCATAACCAACGAGTCTACATCACGAGATATTTCCTGAAATACTTCCCGCAAATCTAGACCGCATTGCTACGGAAACACGCGATGGATTCGTATCAATTATTTGGTGTTTGATACAGTATTGACGATTGCGCTTTTTTAACCAACTTTAAAAAAAGGAGGTTTGACCTGTTATGTATGTATGTTTGTCCGCGATTTTCTCGCGTTTGGCTGAACTGATTTTGATGCGGTTTTCAGAAGAATATTTTTCACATTTAGGAGAAGGTTTTTGTATTTTAACTGACTTCAAAAAACGGAAGTTCTCAGTTTTCAGAATTGTCATGATGATTTGATAATGGAACCGAATGGCGCAAGGTATCTATTTAAGGTTGGCTGAGAGGTACTACAACTAAAAAGTGTGAAATAAAAAACTAAAAGAAAAACGACTTAAAAAAAATCAGAAAAGTGCAAAATAACTTTAATTTCGAAAGTCGGTGTGTAATAATAAAGTGACCAAACTATTACAAGCACCGACTTCCGAAATTGAAGTTATTTCGCACTTTTTTGCTTTTTTTTAAGTCTTTTATCTTTATTTTTTAAGGACTTTAATCTCAAAGAGCATGTCAATGTAAGCCCCATCGTAACTTAACCTAAGTTTAGCAATAACAGCTTAACCTACTAATCAGCACAATTGATTAAAATTAAATGTTTTTTTACCAGGATTGAACAAGCGAGATTTTTACAGCGTCACTTCTAGGATCAGCTAGGATGAAAAAAATCCTATATCAATGATTTCCTTTTTTTTCTGCTCGCTTTAATGGTAAATATGTTATGCTTATTTTTAGATTTCCGTACCCAACGGGTAAAAGCGGGACCCTATTACAAAAACTCCACTGTCCGTCTGTCTGTCATTTATTTTTGTAGTATCTTAATGCACCTTCTCTCTCCAAACCACAAAATAAACCCGTGCTAACAGCAATAACACCTACGAACTCTGAAATACGATGACGAATCTTGCACTCTCGTAAATCACTTAAAATTCGACCCGACAACATGGATGAGCGTCACCCGACCCGTATATGAATAATTCATGACACAGGCGTAAGTATTGGAAACCGAAAAACCGGTAATATGGATGATATGACACGGAACTCGTGTGACCTCTTTATTTATGGTTGCTTTACAGGTACCGGTAAATACAGCATATTGACTCGTAGGAACCGATATTTTTAGTGTTGTAGGGAATTAGATTTATTGTTAGTAAATATACTGTTTGCAGAATTGTTTGAAAATGTCACTGCTACTCTGGAACGCAAATGGTTTCGGATATCGATGGAACATGGTTGAGTTTTAGTCCGCAAAACTTTGAGATACTCCCTCTCTACACTCGGTGCGGTAGGTACTTATTGTTGTTGATAATTGAAATCTTCTATGCAAGCTGGAATTAATATACAATACTCATATCTATTATTCCTTGGAATAGTGAAAAAGTTAAGCCCAAGTCGTCGACGGCGCGTTCTGTTCCTGCGCGCCTCAAGGAGCTGTCAGCACACCGAAGAGGCCCAGCCTGCTAACTGCAGGCAGGCAGGGTCGAAGCCTACTGGGGTCATGGGTTAACTTCCGAAAGAAATACCCGGCCTCGGCACGATAGGCTACGAAGGAACGGGGTAGGTTTTTAGTCAGTAAGAGTCTGACACTACTTCCCGCTCCACCCAAGGGCGGGATTTGTCATTGGATGATTTTACCTACCATAAAAAAAAACACTAGTGATGGTCAAAAGGAAACCGTAAAGTAGTTACATGACAAAATAATAACTTTTTGACGCGAGTGCCACTCACACATGGCCGCCGGTTTATTTTCACAAAATATCGCACTGTAAGTTATGTTGAAATGGATTAATTATTTTATTAATGACACTGTCTGATATTGGTTAAAGCGAAAATAATACTGTCATCGACAGCTGCGAACAAATTAATTTAATGTAATTACAATAACCATCCACTGGCTTTAATCTCGTGTGCCAATTTCGCATTTAATATTTCCATAATTTTATTATTGTCATAGGGTAAATATTAAAAACTTCGTTCAAAAATTAAATTATTAGTCTCGAAAAAAACATGAGACTTAACGCTGAAAGCAATTTCAACTAAAAATAAATTCTGAAGCGTCTAAATCTAAATATATTATTATCATTTTCATATAAAACTTTTAATATTTTATTCAATTTTAGCGTTGTCAGCTTTTATTGTTTACGTCTTAGGGTAAAATTTAGTATTTTTCTGCTAAAACCAGTTTTTTTGAGGCGATATCGTCAAGGTTCACATTAACTTGTCAAGTTTAAACGGAGCCTTAATATAAGTTGAGATTAAATGTGATTGCAGAAATGTTGTGTATGTTTATACGGCTAAAGTTTAAAGCAGCTTTGGGTGTAATCGCCTTTGTCAGGTTTATTTTACAATGTAAATGTGGTTTTAAATTTTCGTTTTGCTAAGAATTTTTCGGGTATTAAAATATGTAAAGTACTTTTTCGACGTGAGCACATGGGTAAGCAATATTGTTTGTACACAACAACACAAAAAAAATAATACAATTTAGACGAAAAGCACTTCTATTGAGCAGTTGTGGCCTAGTGCCCCGACTTACAACTTGTAAGTCGGATTCGTCGTCGTTTGATTGTAGTTGTAGAAAGTTAAATAGTGGGTTCAAACCCAGACGTCACTTGATTTTATGTCATTTATTTCATCACCACTGTTCTCAAAATGATAAAGGAAAATATCGATGACTAACAACGTGAAGAAAACGGCATAAAACAGACTATCTCTTTTCATTAAAGCTGTACGACGTACGTATAGTTTAGTTTCACACCTTTGGTTTTGATGACAATACAATATAATAATAAGTTAGTTAATATTTAAGATTTTATGCATGAGTAGACAATATTTTGATTAGTGCTGGAATACGTATCATTATTGTTTATCATCATGAAAAAAAAATCTTGAAAATAAAATAAGTAAAAAGTAACGGTTTTATTTTTTTATTCCAAGGAAACCATTTAACTTAATTTTTTTTTTTACTTATTTCATTTACATTGGAAACCATCCAATGAGTCACGTACCCAAGTTCATCTCAGCAGCTCATCAAGCTTTGGGTGTAACCGCCTTTGTCAGGTTTATACAATGTAAATGTCGTTTAAAATTTTTGTTTTGTTAAGAATTATTCGGGTATTCTCGTAGAAAAAAAATAGACCCATAATTGACGGGGCATGCTTGTACCGATGTCTACAGAACTGTGGGACTGTTTGAGATGGTTAGCACAGCCCTGGAACGCAAAGGGCAACTGGTACACGTTTAAGTTTTAGTCTGTGTAAGTCTGATACTCGCTCTCGTTCCTAATAAAAAAAGTTATTCTTTGGTATTAAATGTCTAGTGTTGCAAGTTGGTTGCGTCGTCTGAATAAAAGACGTATTGTAGAAATTTTGTTAAATGATAAATGATATTTATTTTGCAAATAGGTTTTTCAAAACCACTTTTACACGTAATTTTTTTTTGTCAGTTTAAACTAGATGAGGCCGGTGTTTCCTAGCTGACTACCCTGAGAAGAAACACCGAAACAAACTCAGGGATCATAGTCTCATTTACAGTGTATGGACTTTAAAAGAGAGCAAACACGTAATGGTCAAATCGTATGAGAACAAGGCAGATTAGTATCTGAGATGGTCTGTTCTTTTGTAGTAAAAACCTACAGTCAGGGTGTTTATATGTCGCATAAAAGCGTTCGTATTTCGTTTTTCCATTATTTACCATTACAGTGATCCATCCATGTCAGCCGAAAAACGTTTTCTACATTAATGGATAGTGAACATATTGGGTACAGGGAACAGTATTGTTATAGCGTATAACAATAGTATTCTTTGAGTACTCAATGAAATTAGTCAGAATGTGCAGAAAAACAGCATGATTTATATAACAGCTAGCTACTGACTACGGTTTTGCACACGTGAAAGTAGGAAATTATCCCAAGAAGAAAATGGTCCAGGGACAAAAAGTACCCTATTTATTTATTTTAAGCCAGCTACAATAGACCGACGCACACGTGTACCACGCCGATTTGTACGTAGAACGACTTCGCGTGGCGTGGATCAAGTGTAGCTCTACAAGTCTAGTTTTCATATAAATTGTATGGAGACCGACGCGCCCAGATCGATGTGTCACACTTGTGCGCAGTGTAGTTCTAGCATAGCGTAGTATAGTTCTTTGTACACAAAAGTACAGAGGCGGACTTAATGCTTTTTCTAACAGTCAACCTTTGGGTGTCGCAGAGAGAAAGTGTGGTAAGTGCAATAATACTATGTACAGTCGGTACCCTAAGTTACATAACCAACCTCCTTTGAAAAACTATTAAAGGGGTCGGTCAGGAAACTTAGGGAACCGATCCTTCTATTCCAAGACACGGTTTATTTGTGTGCCAAGTGTTATCCAAATCCATGCAGACGTTTGAGCATGAAGAGGTAACAAATATACATAAACAAATTCATACAAATTTTCGGCTGTATAACATTTGTGCGTTATGAAAATTGTACCAATTTAATTTATGATATCTAAACATATATAAAATTAAACAGACTGACTGACATATCAAAGCACAGCCGTAAATACTAAGACTGGGAGCGTAAAATTTTGCATAAGGTTTCTTTTTATGACACAAGCGCGCACTAAGAAAGAATTTTTCAATATTCACTGCCTAAGGGAATGAAACGAAGGTTCAAAGTTTGTATGCAGGAATCTACTTCTACGTGGGTAACGCCGCTAGCCAAAGCTAGCTACGAATGAACCAATTCTAATTCTATAATTCTAAGCTATTTCAAATGATTAGATAAGTAAAAAACTATAACACAAAAGGTAACAACTCCTCTTTTATAATATTCTGTTGGGGTTACCCGAATTTAACGTGTCTATGTTTTATATTTAACCGATATATTTTTTATAATCTGTTATCAAAACGAACGTCTAGGAATTCTTACACGCTGTGCTTTTTCCGGATGCCGTAGCCACAGTTTTGTGAACGGCGAGCATATATCACACCGTCGACACGCGCTTCATAGAGATTTCAGCAATATGAACGGGGCCAGTAAGTCTGATGCTTCCTAGGGCTGTGGGATTAATCAGAGAAGGAACCGAGGCCCTGGTAAACGAAGGGCAAAATATATAGGTTTTTTTATGGTAGGTAAAATCATCCAATGACAAATCCCGCCCTTGGGTGGAGCGGGAAGTAGTGTCAGACTCTTACTGACTAAAAACCTACCCCGTTCCTTCGTTGCCTATAGTGCCGGGGCTGAGCCTTCCTCTCAGAAAACGGCCCTTGACCCCAGCAGGCTTCGACCCTGCCTGCCTGCAGTTAGCTTTTTAGTGAATAAAAGTCTGACACCCGGTTTCGTTTCACCTAGATGCTTCAATTTTGTAATAAAAAACAATAGCTGTCATAAATATACAGCTATATTATTAAATTCACTTGAGATTCTTTCGAAAATTTCTTGCCAATTCAGGGAGAGACTACTGAAAAATTTATGTTTTTATTTTCGCTACGCTATTAGAAGCCCGTAGTCTAGTGGTCACACGAGATCTCGCTGTGACAGAATTAGTGGATCCCTGTGCTCCCATTTTTCGATGCCATTGGTCGCGTTATACGAAGCAGCCACAGGCAAGGAATATTTCATATTGTTCTGCTTTTTACCTTTTGTTTATTTATTAAAACTTCAGACAGTACAAAAGGACTAGGTCAACGAAATTGACCTAGAGAAGTTGTATCTACTAGTTAGTAAAAGATTATATTTATTATTTGTATACCTAGCTTAAACACAAAGTGTACGTATGCTTAAGATGCCACTACTCTAAAAACGGTGAAGAAAAATCTCGTAAGGAAACCGGCATCTATCACAGATGAAGTTATTCTATCGGCCCACTTGGGACTACAATATCTGACTTTATATCAGATCATAGTGTAAGTAGTTAGTTAAAGGGATAGGGGACTGAAATTGAAGATAAGTTAAGTTACGGAGATGTTTCAGGAACAGTTATGTAATCAGTGTTACAGACGTTAGATTTATGTAATCTCGTGAATGATTGTTAAAGTTAAGCAACGTTTGCTAAGGTCAGTTTATGGATGGGTGATAAAATCCATTACATATCGACAGACAAATTACATATCGACACTATGGCTGATTGGCCTGTTGGTCTAATGGTCAGTGGCCCTGACTGCTAAGCCGGAGGTCGTTAGTTCGAGTCCCACCCAAGACAAATGTTAGTGTGATAAGCACAGTCATTTGTTCTATGTCTGGGTGTAATTTATCTAAAAAGTGTATGTATTTTGAAATATATAACTATGTTTATCAGTTGTTTAGTACTCGTAGCACAAGCTCGGCTTAGTTTGGGTCTAGATGGCGTTGTGTCAAAGTTGTTGAATATTATATTACTATCGCAACTTAATCTAATATATATATAAATAAAAATCTATACAAATCTATTTCGCCGCTGGTTTCGGCTGTCATTTGTGAGTTCCATATATAAGGCTGATTATACTATATGCTATGCTTAATTTCAACTATCACTGGAAATGTTTTGAGATTTGAAACAAACCAAATTTATATAAGATACAAAATTTTTTTTTCATAGTATTTTTCATTTATTTCACAAATACATAATTATATATTATATTATATTAGGACGAGTTTTATGACGCCATTTTTTAGTTAGGAGTAGGTTATATATAGTTATATATGTATATATAGTTTTAATTAGTGTTTTAAATAATGTATATAAAAATTTAACTATATTTTTAATTTTCTATTCAAACTCTTTTATTTTTATTTAGAACACAACTACATCTCTCACCCTTGGGTGTTAGACTTTTTCTAACTAAAAACTCACTCCTATTTCTTCTTTGGCTTCGCTCCAGAGCCCTGGGGTTTACTTTGGCACACTCTGAAAATGAATGGTTTGCTTTAGGTGAGGTTTGTATGCCATATAAAACGGAATTATCGAACAGGTGGTGTAAAAATTTTAGCCATTTAATATTGCACAAGAAAATTTTGCAACTTAATTTAGGCTTAAGTTGCAAATAATTTCAGGCAATATTACTACTGAGTAAGGCTGGTAAGCAATTATGTAAGAAGTTTCTTACAATAGGTACTATAGTTTCACAAACAAAGGATTTCGTGGGTCCAGTTTGTTAAGACAACAATTAGTTTACTATTGTTAGTTGTGGACTTCGACGTAATATCCAATTAATTGATGCTTATGAAGTGGCTTGCGTGTGTTTTAATTATTCTTAGTGCATATTAATTAAAATCAACTTCAACTTTCTAGTAATAAATATTGAGATGTGACGTCACCACCAGTAGGTTACGGGTGTTTTTTTTTCTGATGGGTAAAATTCATGCAATGACGTCTTCCGCCACCGGTACATCCGGTTTGACGTCTCCGCCCAGACCTCGACCGCACCGGTCCAATAGACCCCGTGTGATTTGTGTTGGGTGCTGAGGCAGCTGGACCAGGTTACGGGTGTAGAAGAGAGATAGCGATATGTTCTCATCACGCTTCATTTAATAAACAAAGGATGATGCCATTGTTTCTGTGAAGTCTGGGCCCACCTTCCAATAGCTATGTGTGTTATATCGTTGGATAGGTATTTTTAAGCTGAATAAAAGTTAGTATAGCACCAAGTTCCAAATCTTAGTGCGTTCAGAGTTATTCTCGGTTTAACATGTTAGTTTTGCCAATAACCAAGTATTAATAAATAGTACGCAGCATATAGGTTGAAAAATAAAGCAAGAGGCTGCGCGTAACTATAAAAACGATAGCCATTTTTGTTCAACTTATTTGCCGTTTATTATCTTACTTGGTTATTGGCAAAACTAACATGTCAAACCAAGAATAACTCTGAACGGACTACGATACGAGCTTGAAAATACCTATCCAACGATACAGTATAGGTACGTAGTTATGGAAAAGTGGGCCCAAACATGGCATCCTCCTTTGATGTTGTTTACAGAAAAATATATTTGTAGTGTTATTTATTAAAAAATATTATACAATGATGAATAGAGGGTTTTTCATAAATTTATTCATTTAAAAGTTCTTTAAAAATATTTTTGATGGAAATATACTTGAGTGAAGTTTTTTTGACTATACAACAATAGAATCAACAACCACGTAGCTATTGTTATAACCTTACATTGTTCAGAGAAACTGAAATCAAATGGTAGGTACAGGGAACATGGCCGAATGCACGTCTGTTGCCCTTGTCAACTTTGGTTATGTCAATATACGCCGATCGTGCTTTGGCAGCAAAGTGAAACTCCAGAACATTCTCGATAGCCAATATAACCTCTTTGAACGTTTGCCTCGGTTTATATAGGTATTTTATATAAACCAGAGTTGTGTAGTAATGCAGAAGACGTACAGTACGTTCGACGATTCTTGGCGCGCTTGAAGTTAGGCTCTGCGAACTTTAGCGCTCAAAATAAGTGCGTCAAATAAATGATTTATAAAAATAAATGCCAATAACAGTTGTTAACAGCAATAGCAACTGCTATTGGCATTTATTTTTTCAAACCATTTATTTTTTTACGAGTGCACAAGCGCTAAAGTTCGAAGAGCTTAACTTCAGGCGCGCCAAGAACCGTCGAACGTACTGTACGTCGATATTACATTTGGAGGTAGGTGGAACAGAGAGTAAAGTCCCGCAAACCTCCTTTGGAAAGGGAGGATCCTTCGACCAGACGGGTGTTATGTCTGGTGGGCTATTGCCCGATACATGATTTCGGGCTGTGCTATACGTTCAAATCGCGTGGAGAATGTTACTTGCGCGATGCAGGATTAGTTCATTTTGTGACAACATAGATGTCGCTACATACATGTACAATTATACAAACGATCAAGTGATTAATACTCGTATAACCATATGCATTTCTGCTCTTGATAGAAAATATCACTCGGAAGGCCTCTGCTACTTTCCCGTAGAAGAACCCGTGATAAGCAATGGAAATATTTATTTATTTATTTATTATACACTTTATTGTACATATACATATTAAAATAAACAAAGGAAAACCATTTAATTAAAGCACATACAATGGGCGGCCTTATCGCATTCCGCGATCTCTTACAGGCAACCAGGAATGGAAAGTAATTTTCGGGACATGATATGGGGCTGTCACAATAAGCACCAACACTTATTACAAAATATACAATAAAAAAAGGAAAAAAATTTAATGACAGGTATTGTAATTAATTGACGTTTAACTTTTGCGAAATGAATGCACTGATTGATTTAAAAAAAATATGGTAGCTTACCCCACCATTCTAATTTTGAAGTGATGTCAAAATTCGGTTGATAAAAACATCGACAAAATAAAAATATAATGAGTATTCAAGTACGTGTTTCTGACAAATCGATCGCCCTTGACAGCCTAAACTGTGTTTATCTTCGATAAAGCGAGCAATTTAGCCTCCACAGATTAAATATCAAGCCATTACGTTTAATTAACGTTCAGTGAACCAATACTAATTGCGAGACGCAAGTCGAGTGTGATATTGTTGATCGGGTTGCTATGGTAACGGCGGTGACAAATAATAATTATTTTGCATATTCATTTGTTTTTTGAATGCACAATAAAATCAGAATTGTTATTTGTATTGAGTTATATGTATATTTAGGCCTACTGTCTATGGACACGTAGCTTCAAAGACGCGTATTTGTCATTATACGCTTAGTTTACGCCTTTATGAAGCTTAAAAACTATGAACCTATGTCGATGAAGCGGCAACGACACGACGCGTGACGGCATGCCGCTGAAGGTAGAACTACATTTGGAACACATGGGCCACGTACGCTGATCTTGGCGCGTCGGTTTCCATACATTTTATATAGTAACTAGACTTGCAGACCTATATTAGATCCACGAGATGCCATGCGACGCAATTCTACGTACAAATCAGGCGTGGCCCACGTGTGCGACGATCTAATGTAGTTCCCGCTTTTAACTCTACTTCAAAAAGATTCCGTATTGTGTAGAGGAAAATGAAAGATCCTTTCTTATTAAAGTAATAATTTCTTATTGAAGTAAATTATTTTTGAGTTCAATACAAAAGCAGATGTCTAGTTTTAATACCATTATGCGAAAACTAAATAGTTGAGCTCCTTAATCCACGCGCCGCAGTATCCATTTCAATGTCACTACTGTCAAGCTAGAAGCTTCGTAAATTCATTAAAGTTTGAAATTCCTCACTTTTCTCGGCTTTGTAACGTATAATGGATTTTTAAAACCCGCTTAGTTATTACATAGTCAGGTACCTTTTTATGGAAAGGTTTTCCGTTCGTGATTGATGGCACGTAAAATTTAAAGCTTGAATAATCTAACAATGTTATACTTTGTCTTACATAGGTTGTTGACGTCTAAATCGTTTCTTAGGTTAATATGTGATAATTAGTAGTCACCATTTAAAAGGGAAAATACGTTATGTGCTAACATTTCAATCAGAAAACTCAGACTCGAAAGTTACACATACTCGTATACGATTAGCGTCATCACAGTTGCAAACCTACAGTCATTGATAGACAAGGGCAGAGATAAGAGCCGTCGCAGTCATGCGAACGAAATCTAGTAATCAAAATTAGGCAGCAGGCCTGATTTCAGCGGTCCACGCGCTAGAGGTGACTCATATCTTCCGCTGTTTTGATTTTTAATAGTAATAATAATAGTCACACTAATATGGTAGACACTTTTTGAATAGGTAGCAAAATCACCTTACTACCACATTGGTCTCGTGGTCACATGTATGACTGCTAATCATAGAGTCCAGGGTTCGATTCTCAGGTCGGTCAAATACTGCTATTGTGTTTTCCTCTTAGCATTACTCTGTAGCAGCCCGGAGTTTGAAAGTGGGTGGTGTGACACCCCTGTGCCTCAGAAAGCACGTTAAGCCGTAGCCCTGCACCTGATCTCTCCGGTCGTACCGGATTGCCATCCCGTCGGACTATGAGAGTAAAGGAACAGAGAGTGCACCTGTGTTTGAGCACACACTTGAGCACAGTAATATCTCGTGTGTACTTGATAAAACCCTGTTTAGATTGGCCACTGTGATCGAAGTTCGGTCGGGAGGATTTTTATAATTAGGTAGTGAGATAAAGAGCCTCAGCAGTACCAGAAGCTGAGCTTGAGTCCCAGCAGTAGGAACAGTATTAGGCTGATGCTATGCTACGATAAAGAACCTAAAGTAAAAGCAACATTACAAAAATAATTTTTAAAAGAAGGAACTGACTGAATGATATATATCAACACACAACCACACACTGGGTCTTGCAATGTGAAATTTTCATAAGCTTTCCTTTTATGACGTAAGTAAGTACTAAGAAGTGGTTTCTGGATATTCAACCTTTAAGGATGTGAAAAATAGGAATTTTGTTTGGATACAAAATCACATTCCGTGTGCTTACACACATACTTAAAACTTAACACAAATTGTAACCTAAGTTAATAATAAAGATTGTTATTATTTGTTTTATTTCTATCCCTTTTTTAAGAAGTTTTAAAGATGGTGGGCGTGAAGACAGTGGAATTATTTTAATGATATGAGTAGCGGTAAGGTGGGACGATTTCGTGATAGATTGGAATGAGGCTAGCGTACTGCTAAAGTTGTTGTACCTCTGCTAGGCCCGTGGGTTTATTCAGAAGAGTTACTGCGGCTTTGGAATGTAACGAGAAACTGAAGAAACACACGTTATTATTATACCTAGTCTATACTGTTCCATTGCTGGACAAAGGCCTTCCTCCATTCCTTCTACTGTTCTCGACTTTGAGCCACTTCTTTCTAATTCCTAAGAAAGACATTTAAGTCGTTCCACTATATCTTTTTTGGTCTGCCGCGACTCGATTTTAGGGTACTAAATTTGGACCAACAGATACACCCATTGGAGATTGGGTTTATTTAGTAGAAATCAGCCAGTTTTTCACGGTCCACTTAATCTAGGAAGAATTGTTAATTACCTACAGTTGTTTTTTCTCTTAATTTCATAATTGGAACTTTACGACATGAGAGTAGATAAATCATAATTATAATATTATTCTACAGGGTGTCCCGTAAATAATGGATCAAACGTAACGGGTCGGTAGCTTACCTCATTTTCAACAACTAATTTGAACAGTAAAAAAAAAACCCATAAGGTAACCAAGATATTTTTTTTTTTCGATTTTTACTATTTTCTGTACCAGCATTCAGTGTTTTTAATGCTGTTGCTGCAAATGGTATCATATTTAGGTGTGATTTTTGTCATACATTTCTGAATAGTTTACTAGTGTTATAAGATACCATTTTTTTAAATAACATTTTATTTGCCTTAGAAAAAAAATCTTGAATTGAAAAGTTTTGTTTTTACGATGAAAAGACCAGAATTGGAAAAATTCTCCTGTAAAAAAAATGTATGACATCAAAGTGTACCATTATTTTAAAAACTTGTAAAATTACTAAGGTTTGCAAATTGGTATAAAACTTACGTCTAGTCCTTGCGGTTACAAAGATATTGCTACTCGTATGAATGTGATGAAGAAGACAGAACAGAAATTAAAATGGTACAATCTAACTTTTCTTTCTCGTAATGGCTTATGCTTGTAATCTAAGCATGTGGTTAAGCGTGTAGCGTAATTCCGAGCCGATGACGTCATGTGTTCGGCATTTGGGACCGCTACCTGCGGAGTTGCACCTCACTCAGTGTGAAAGGGATAGATAGCGCCGCTTTTGTATTTTTGGTAATGTTGCTTGATTTTATTTGTTTAGTTGACACGAATCTCTCTTCGAGTTGATACGTACGTCAGACTACTTTCGCTCCTGCTGTGCCTAACTGTTGTGTTCCTTAAAATTAAACTTGTGCGGTGTATTTGGACTTTGCTTTGCCTAACGATTTGGAACTGTTTGTGTTTTGGATGAATGACTTGGCAATCCTACGGACTTCGAAAACAATCGTTTGTGTGTGGTTGTACGTGTGTGCAGTAGTACGATGCCTCGTTACGAGTACACGCCACGGGAGTATGCCGAAATGCATTTTATCTACGGAGAAGCAAGAGGTAATGCCAGGGCGGCCGCAAGATTGTATCGTGAAAGATACCCGAACCGGGATCGACATCCCGACTATCGCGTATTCATTAGAGTGCATAACGCGCTTCTTGAGGGAAGAATTCTTGGCACCGGAGTTGGGGGTGCCAGTGAAGGGCGACCGTCACAAGTCAATGACGAAATTATTATTCGAGAAATCGAGGAAGATTCGTCGGTCTCAATTCGCGTCATAGCGCAACGCACAGGTATTCCAAGATCGACGGTACATCGAGTTCTAAAAAGGCACCGGTTGCACCCATATCACGTGCAACGTGTTCAAACGCTGACGTCACGTGATTACCCGCAAAGAGTAGCATTTTGCCAAAGGATGCTTAGAATGATACGGGCGGACCCACAGCTTTTTAATAAAATTTTATGGAGTGACGAGTCTTCATGCCGGCGAGATGGATATCTCAATTTGCATAATTTGCACAGTTGGCAGCTGGTAAACCCACATTTGATGCGAGAGGACAGGAGCCAACATCAATTTAAAATAAAATAAGGGCAGGAATAATAAATGGGCAAATAATAGGGCCCTTTGAACTACCAGCAACTCTAAACGCCGAATACTATCTGCATTTTTTAAGGAATGAGTTGCCAACGTTATTAGAAAATATTCCAGAAGACGTGCGGCAAGCAATGTGGTTACAAAATGATGGATGCCCCGCTCACTATGCGACGGCAGTAAGGGCGCAACTCAATGAAACTTACCCTGACAGATGGATCGGCCGATTAGGACCAATTTTGTGGCCTCCGCGATCTCCGGATTTAAATCCCTTAGATTTTTTTTATTGGGGATGTTTAAAAGACAAAGTTTACAAACAACGAATAACGTCGGAAGAAGAATTACGTCAGCGCATCCAATCTGCTGTATCAGAAATAAACAACAGCCATTTTGTCCGTCGGATAAGAGCTTCCTTTATTAGGAGGTGCAGACTTTGCATTCTCGTAGGGGGACGTCAGTTTGAACATTTACTGTAAAAACAAAATAAACGATTTATTTGTATTTTTTTTTTAATTTAACCTCCTAAGTTTTTTCATACGCTGAGATACCTAAACATTTTTAAGAAAATAGTTGAATTGTGCACACTTTTTCAATTTTATTTGATTTCGTAATTTTGCACCTCTGTCAGATTCATAGCAATATCTTTGTAACGACAAAGACTAGGCGTAAGTTTTATACCAATCTGCAAACCTTAGTAATTGTACAAGTTTTTAAAATAATGGTACACTTCGGTGTCATACAATTTTTTTACAGGAGAATTTTTCCAATTCTGGTCTTTTCATCTTAAAAACAAAATTTTTCAATTCAAGGTTTTTTTTCTAAGGCAAATAAAATGTTATTTAAAAAAATGGTATCTTATAACACTAGTAAACTATTCAGAAATGTATGACAAAAATCACACCTAAATATGATACCATTTGCAGCAACAGCATTAAAAACACTGAATGCTGGTACAGAAAATAGTAAAAATCGAAAAAAAAAATTATCTTGGTTACCTTATGGGTTTTTTTTTTACTGTTCAAATTAGTTGTTGGAAATGAGGTAAGCTACCTACCCGTTACGTTTGATCCATTATTTACGGGACACCCTGTATAATTAAATATCATTTTGATATATTAAATATTATTTAATGTTTTTGAATCCGTTTAATTCAAAAATACAAACGAATTTATTCTTCGAATTCTCATTAGTGAACCAGTGACGCGAATTTCGAGGATAAATAAAACGAAAATAGATGTAAACGCGAGCCCATGAAAGGTCACGAAACATCAAAATAAAATTAAAAAATTATATTGAAACAAGAGACAAATTCAAATAATATCCAATTATATAATATTTCGCTGATATCAATTATATTCAATTTTGGAAAATGATTATAGAATGAACACGTTTGGAAGCCTATACAGTACGCACGTCTAGTCAATATAAAATATTAGACTTGAATAATTGCTGTAAAGAGTTTTCAGTATTGGAAACCCTTCTTAGATTGATACTGACCCAAAAATAGCCTCAAAATACTCAAAAAGGACTAAATGGCATCTCACGGACTCAAAAGTGGCGAATAAGGGTAAACAAAACAAAATCAGTGAATATAGGTATTATTTACTTTAAGAAGAGGATCTGATCCTTCAGTCACATTTAATATAACTACTGTATATACAACAAGGATGCAGAATGAACGCAGGTCACTTACTGCCGAAGGTCCCATGAAAGAGACAGATGTAGCATAGCATAGCATCAGACTTACAATGTTTCCACTGCTGAGACTCAGGCCTCATTCCATTCTAGGAGAGGGAATGGGTCGTAATCAACCACGAGGGCCCAGTGTGAATTTGTGGATGTCACATATCTTCAAATTTTTGGTTCTAGGACATGCCGGTTTCCTCACGATGTTTTCCTTCACCGTTTTGAGAGCAGTGGTGATGAAATGAATTACACAAAGTAATGTGCCTGGCTGGGTTTGAGCCCGCGCTCATAATGTAGACAGATGTAGACCAAGAGTATTATAAAAAAAACAACTTATTATTTCTACCTTCATTAAAATGTTATGTCATCGGATAATCCATATTTTCGTTGCGTTGTTGTAGTTTAAAATTTTAAACCTAGTGGAGTTTTCACTCGACAAACTACAAATAGTTTCCCTCAAAGAATTTGGTAAAAATGCCGTGCTAAGCCGACTGTGAATTCCCGCCTGAGCATTGCCTGGGCACGTATACCGCGAAATTTGAACACTATGTGCCATATTCCAGTCAATTTTAACCAGTATAGCAATGAATACAGAGTTGATTATCGTATGGAATACATTCTGTGTCAAGGGCCTGGAACGTGACGATACCTAGTCACTTAGCATTTGGTAATGGTCTACTGTAGTTAGCTTTTTATTACACCGTGAAAACACACCTTCAGTTTTACTACGAAAAAGCTATAACATTTATTGGATTTCAAAGAATCCATTTTGTTATAACTTTTTTTTCGCTGTGTCTTTTTATTATTCCTTTACGGTGATTAAGTTTTCATTTTAACTTTTAGAACGATGAAAAATTAACGTCTTTGGTTTTTCAAATTAATCAACATGGAAAGAATTTGTTATAATACACACAATACGATTTTATTATAAGTTTATATTCCATCATCTAATTTTGTCTACTAGAAATACAAAAAGCAATTTTAGGTTGGGTAAAACCATAATAAGCTGAATCCTAAAATATGCTTCATTTATTAATTTTTAAATATTTTATTTAAACTATCGCACTAAATACTATAGGCAATGACTCTTTCAAGTGCTAATGGCTGTACTACGCATATTGATGGAGAAGACGCGTAGACAATGATTTGGAATAGCTCATACATATAATCTTTGGAGCATGTTCCCTAGGAATAATTTTCTAATTTTACGTGGACACCTTTGCTAGAAGCTACTTAAATAAATATCATACGTAATTATTATTACCACTTTTTGAATTCTGTGGTGACTAAAGAGGTCACATGCTCATTAACTTGCAAACTGGCATGGTAATGTTACCTTTTAAGGTTTATGGTAAAAAAGCTTAAGTGTTCATATTTAGATAGAAGATTGATTGAGAGATGTCAAATAAATAACAAGAACTAATGAAATTAAATATTTTATAAAAATAATGTACTAAAGTACGCTTGTATTAACAATACAACACATTATTAACCGCATAGAAGCGTTTAATTGCAGCTGCGCCCACCACTATTCCATCAACTAAAGGCGGACTTTCACACCATAAAAAAAATATTCCAAATCGAAACATCGTTTCTGTTGCAATCGATGTCAAAATTTAGTTAAAATTTAGGAAAATTAGAGGCGAATGCAAACGTTCTATAAGGTAGTCCGCAAAATTCAAATATTCTTATTTTTATTTTTTTTTGCATTTTGCAGGTTACCTCTATGTTGAACAAATTATGATTGGCGGGCGTAATACGAATTATTAAAATCATCAATCCAGAAACCATCTCAAATCGTTTTACCCTATTGAACGGCTATTTTATTTCCTGAAAAATCATTCAATACAGTAAGACGAACTAAGAGAAAATTTGAATATAATAGTGGGCCTATCTGGAATTCACCTTTAAGTCTGAGTGGCAGGCTGTCGCCTCTTTCTGCGAAGCAGTAATGCTAGCAAAGGATGGAAGGCTGACCGCATCAGGCAAAGGCTACACGCCACCGCCACCGCCAGGATTCCGATCCCAATTTCTGGCCACCACGGGTGCGGGCTTGCGGATGGCGGGCAATGGGTAGCTCGCTGTCCGTCCGTCCGGTGACAGTCCGGACCGAGCCAAAGTCGTCAACGGCGCACAGTGTTCTCGCGCGCCTCAAGAAGTTGTCAGCAAACTATAAAGGCCCAGCCTGCTAGCTGCAGGCAGGCAGGGTCAAAGCCTAGTGGGGTCATGGGTCGGCTTCTGAAAGGAAAGCTCGGCCCCGGTACGATAGGCAACGAAGGAACGGGGTAGGTTTTTAGTCAGTAGGAGTCTGACACTATTTCCCGCTCCGCCCAAGGGTAGAATTTGTCATTGGATGATTTTACCTACCATAAAAAAGTACACAATACATAAACATACTATATAATAAACAGCAGTAAGAGTCTGACACTATCTCTCGCTTCACCCAAGGGCGGGATTTGTCATTTGATGATTTTACCTACCAAAAAAAAAACCTTAAAGTATGGAATTGCCACTTGAATCATTTTACTAATACCTACGACAGAGAAAACGAACCACTCGTCCTTGCAGGCATAACAAGGCTCTGGTTGTTCAAATATTCATCAAACTGTTATGACCGTATCCTTGACGTCCACCTTTACCATAACTATAATCAATTTGATGCAGTAAAGAGGGAAGACTGCAACCCCTGGCTGGACTGTAATTTCCCTTAGGACAGGTCTCGTTTGCGGTCTCCATAATTATTTAGGGTAATGGCATATACGGTATTGTCCCACTTTTGTGTGTAAATTGTATGTGCGTTGTAGCCTTCTGTTTGCTGAACCTTGTGGTCTGATGGTCAATTTGAGAGTTTGAATTTCATGTGATACGATGTTTATATGAATTTCTCTTTTATTTACAAAAGCTTTTATTGTTAATTAAACCTTAATATAGTCCTGAATTATGATTAACATCAACGGAAAAACTTTAAAAGATAATTATTTTTTTAATTATTTCACAACTTTCACACAATGCCATCTAGTCCCAAACTAAGCAGAGCTTGTGCTATGAGTACTAGACACTGATAAACGTACTTATATTTAGATATCTAAGTACATACTTGCTATAGATAAATAAATAAATTAATATTATTTTTTATATTATAAATTATTATTAATTATATTATAAATTATTACACCCAGACAGAACAAATGATCATGCTCATCACACAAACATTTGGCCACGGTGGAAATCGAACCCACGACCTCCAGCATAGCAGTCAGAGCCACTGACAACTAGACCAACAGGCCAGTCACAGCTTTATACGATAATTAATTAGGTAATCAACCTTATTATTTTTCAACCTCTCAAAATTCTTTTGAAGTTTTTCCTAATCAAGACTGAACTTCAATTAACGATTAATTGGATATTTATTAATTTATGACATAACGACAACACTAATATAGACAAATTTATAAAATTTCTAAAGTCTTATAACTTTGTTATATAACAAATTTGCGCAGCATTTACCTAAATTAAAAAAAACTCACAATTCTTTTTATCAAAATATTTAAAATTAGAACATAAATATAAGTAATACGAGAACGTTATAATTTTCCCAAGGTCAGGTCACAGACGAAAATTAATTAGAACCTATGCCGAGAAGCTTTACATAGTAAATATTATATGTGAAACTATATATATACGGTAATTGCTTTGATTAGATCTACAATTATATCTTCTAGAATATGCTAGTGATTATGGTTCGGATAAGTTTGCATCTTGATCTAGGTTGTGTAGATATATATATATATATATATATACTGTGTAGGCATAATCAGTCTGTAGTAACCCAACTATTCATTGGAAATTAAATTGATTAAAATCGAAGTGCCTAACTTAGGCTACAGTTAGTGATCTTAGGGCTGAAACACATAACCGCGTTGCGGCGCCGCAGAGCTTAAATCGGCAGTGACGCCCTCTGTTTTTTGCACCACCAGTGGCGGGCGGCACTGCCGATTTTAGCTCTGCGACGCCGCAACGCGGTGCTGCAACGCGGTGCCGCAACGCGGTGCCGCAACGCGGTGCCGCAACGCGGTGCCGCAACGCGGTGCCGCAACGCGGTTATGTATTTTGGCCCATAGCAAGCAAAACGACTAATTTATTATACCAGGCGCATTACCTTGTATAATTTATTCCATCACCACTGCTCTCACAACAGTGAAGGAAAACATCTTGAGGAAACTGGCATGTCCTAGAACCAAAAATTCGAAGACAAGTGACATTCACCAACCCGTACTGGGCCCGCGTGGTGGATTATGGCCCATTCCCTCTCGAAGAGAAAAAAGGCCTGAGTCCCAGTAGTAGGAACTGTAAAAAGCTGATTATGCGTTTAACGATGACATAGCCCTTTTTCAAATATCGCCCCTACGAGCGATCCTGTGTGTCACGCATCTATTGGAATTCTGTGACCCTCACCAAATCATCTGTCCATTAGATCTTGTGGTAGACTTTTCAGTACTGCGTAATCCAGTACGCGTCGACTTGTTAGTTTTAGAAGAAAAGTGCCCTGCCCACTACTACTTAAGCTTAGCGATTCGTCGGGCTATATTAATAACCTTGATTCTCCTTCAGAAATTCTATTCTATTCCGAGCATAGCTCTTTCTTTTCCATTAAATGTATTGAATTGTATTATTCATAAGTTTATGTTTTGTGTTGGTTTTCTCTTATGAATTTCTTAGTGGTAGTCCAAAGTTCTTAGTTTTTTTAGTGAGAGCTGCACCTCAGAAAGCAAGTTGCTCTAACGCTTGATAGTTTCTGCTCGAGTCATCGAACTATAAGGATGTGAAAAGAGGAGCACTTTAACGTGAAATACGTTTCGTTTACGCATGCACGTATGCATTATTCAATATGATATATAGATTTTGATTCGACGCGTATATAGATATAGTATAAATACTGAATTTAGTCGTGCTATGACTAATATATCGACAGAAAAACATCTTCAAATATTCGTCTTAAGATAAGTAACGAAATATGGTCGCTTACCATGGGCCTCATCAGAAGGCTTAAAGTCACCCAAAGGGCAATGTAGAGGGCTATGCTCGGAGTTCCCTCGCGTGGTCGAATCAGGAATGAAGATATCCGCAGGAGAATCAAGATTGCTGACATAGCACCAGCACCAGCGTCAGGCAACTACCACGTAGCTGTCTGGCATTTTTGCTGAACTGGACCTATTTGGCGCAACCGTGAGACACACAATGTTAGTTTTATCCTTTTTTTTATCTTAAGTGTCTACATGTTATTTCTGCATTGTGTGTGTCTATATTGTGTCAAATAAAATATTTTTCTTTCTTTCTTTCTTTTCAATGGGTAGGGCACATTACTCGCAGAACAGATGGACGTTAGGACCGAAAGGTTTTAGTGTGGTGGCCGCTATTAGGAAGACGCAGCGTTTGAAGGCCTTTTACAAGATGGACCGATGACTTGGTAAAGGTTGCACGAATCCGATGGATGAGGGTAAGTCTGGTTTACGATACTCATATCGTAAACCAGACTTACTGTCCCAGTCGGCAACGTGTAAAGCTAAGATCTAAGTTTATGAAAACAAAAAAAAAACCGCGTTGTATATGTAATTTTAAAAACGTGTCTTGTAATTTATACAGTTTAGCAAACAGGGCACGTTATCGACTAGGGATCGTATGGGTTTATCCTAGATTTAAGTGTGTATAAATTGTGTTATTTTTTTGGTGTACAATAAAGTTTTAATTCTATTCTATCAGGATGCAAAAAAATTAGTAATATATTAAACGCAGTGATTATAGCTATATAGCTACATAGCTGTAATCACTGCGTTTAGAATGCGTCGCTGTAGAATGAATACCTCTTATGCCGAGAATTTCATTGTTATGTAGGGAAAGAAAACTTCTTATGTAATTTCTCTGGCATAATATAGTTAGTGCATATGAGGTATATATGAGGCAAAAGCACATAAAAATATTTTAAACATTGATTAAATTAACCGCTTTTTTTGTTCCTTTGAAGTTTGGATTTCTGGACATACGAGGTTATGATTCTACAGCGACGTTTTTTTTTTTTTTTATAATTTTCACACAACACCATCTAATCCCAAGCTAAGCAGAGCTTGTGTTATGGGTACCAGACAGCTGATAAACATACTTATATATTTCTAAATACATACATATTATAGATAAACAACACCCAGACACAGAACAAATAATCAGGTTCATCACACAAACATTTGTCCTGGGTGGGAATCCAACCCACGACCTCCGGCATAGCAGTCAGGGCCACTAACCACTAGACCAACAGGCCAGTCAAGATATGATAGTTACGTGTGTTTCCTATGAAGTTTTGTAAATCAAAGAAGATCGACGAATATAGAGAGCACTCTATGTTCGCTGATCTTCTTTAATTTAATGACGTACATTTTTCAAAATAAATTTTCACCAAAAAAATGACAGAATTTTAACTTTGCAGGTGTTTCGGCAAATTAAAAAAGCAAAGCATTTCATATGATGTTAAGTAAAGTTTATACGCAGTCAGCCGGTTTCTGCCTCGTAACGAGAACTCCTATTGCAAATTCATGTTGCTCAATCTCGCTCAGTTTATAACGTGAACTCACTTCAGGTTAACTCGAATCTTTAAGAGTTTAAGATTTACGAAGAGTTTTCTTCCAGCTGGTTCTGAATTCTTAATGTCAGTATTACGATGTAATTTTATAGTCACTAAGTGATGAAAGCTCTCAGCTTCTTTATTATTTATATGCTTTAGTATAATGTTTAAATCGTAGAAGTTTTACTTTTACACATTGTGCACGTGGCGCGTGGAGCTAGTCCTAAGATTGCATTACCACCCGCAAATAAAATATTTTCATTTCTTTCAGGTGTCGATATTTTGATTTTACCTTCAGATGTAGATAAGTAACATGTTATATTTAGACAAAACATATGTACATTCGTAACGTAACAAAACTTTTTGGTTCTCAAAACACAACACATAATAATAATAAATATGAAAAAGGGATAAATATTAAAATAAATGTCATTTTTATTGCGCGTGAGTGCGAGAGCGATAGTGTCTATGTTATAGGTAGTCTTATATTCCAGGCAAAGGTTTCGCACAAATTCAAACATAGATATGGGATAGGCATAAGTAAAGGAGTTGTCAGATGTCTAATCTCATTATTTTTGTACTGTGTATGCAAACAGCATGGAAAGAATTCTAGTTTCTAATGGCCCATTTTTCTCAATCTGCGCGCAATCGCACCACATAGATATACTGCTTCAGGCCACAAAATGGTAAAAAATATCAAGATATGAATTTTCACATTAAAATAATCTCTGGTTCTAATCTTGAGTTAGATTTACTCGCCTACACTGACATATTCCTTAAGACGCTTAATCTTTTTAGACGTTTGCTTATCTTGTCTGCTCTTAAACGGTTTTCTTGATGACTTCATATTGGTTGACTTCGTGTTACGGGACTAAATTTTTTTGAATAGTAGAACGAATCATTGTAGCATCGTAAACATTATAATTTTCTTACAATTTGTGTCATATGTTTTCTTTTTATTTTCTGCAAGTATATTAATAATTTATACATAATCTTATGTTTCTGATATATCGCGCACGTTTATTACGTAATAAATTAAAGGAGCACGTAGTAGGGCAATAAATAATAAGAAATTGGTGTGAATCCCCCGAAGCGACTCGCTGCAAACTTGTCGCCATTCGCAAGGTGCTTTAAGTATGAAAATATACAGTACTGACGTAGAAAATTGATGGAGCACGTATTATATAGGATGACTGGTAATTAGTGAACGATACTTAAATATGTGATTGTAGTCATGATAAAAATCAATTTTTACTATGGGACCAAACCTGAAATCACGAAAAAAATCTACTAAGTTCTGTACATTTTGACCAGTTAGGCGAACACAAATGCATTGAACAGCAGATTTTTTTTGCGATTTCATGTTTGGTCCCATAGTAAAAGTTGTTTGTTAACATGACTACAATCACGTGTTTAAGTATCGCTCACTAATTACCAGTCACCCTATATATTCTAAGAATTTCTTCACGATAAACCGACAGGTTTTTCTCGTAGTCATTTTATTTTCTAGTTTAAAAATGTACGTCAATTCATTTACTTTTTGCGTTTAGCTAACTATATAGCATTTAAATATCCTTACTCTTCCCCCTCCTCCTCTCCTCCTTTGGCATTATTATACCAAATAACATGTAAAATGTCTTTGTTTGCTTGTTAGCTGCTTTACATGTTTAATGTGTCACTGATAAAATATGCCCTGGCTAGATAAACCTTTCTTGTTTTTGTAAATATTTAAATAAAGAAATTATTAAAACAATGTTAACTTTTAGTTTTCAATAGTATGCTGTGGTGGTCATTTCCCCTCATCCACAAGTTCCTTGTCTCCCAGAGAAATCAGTAACATTTTGGTCTTTCGAGCCGGATAGACGAGTTTTCTGGTGTGACTCCATGAATGTCTTATGTTGGGTGCAAAACGACTCTCGTAAATTCAAGCCTTTTGTCGCCAACTTTATTTGAGAAATTTTAAAACTTTTGAGTATCGGAGAATGGCGCTGGGTTCCTACCGAAATGAATGTTGCTGATGATGCAACACGTTTAGATAAAAAGCCGCTAAATATGGAGTTAGGCTGGTTTACTAGCCCTAATTTTTTATTATCAGACCAGTGGCCCGTAGAATCAATTGTGACAATGCCAACTGCTGATCAACTAGAGCTGAAACCAAGGCACAAAATCATATGTAATGCAATATCTGATGAACCATTTCATCCCATAGTACCCATTTCAGCTAGCCCGATGCGCATCAGTTGATGGTTATGTCTCGTTCGAGCCACAGCTCTAGCTCATTTGTTTGCACGTAAGCTTCTTAATATTTGCCGTAGAGTAGGTAACACAAAACTAACACATCTTGACTTGTCAGCGGTGACCTACGATTAGCAGAAAGTGATGTACTATGGAAAAGCCAGATAGATAGCTTCGAAACAGAAATAGTTTGCCTAAATACAGCAAATTCCCTGCCACGCTCCAGCAGATTGTTGAACCTGTGTCCTACTATCGGCGAGGACAACCTGCTTCGGTTATCAGGACGGATCACTGCTGCTACTGGAGTATCGAGTCAAGCCAAGTCTCCATACATACTAGATGTAAAACACCCAACAGTACGCTTCTTAGTGTTCCGTTACAATTAGACAGCTGCCTATGCTAACACAGAGACAGTCGTGAACGAACTTCACCAAGTCTACTGGATAATTAATTTAAGAAGCACAGTTCGGTCAGTCGCTAACCATTGCCTTTTCTGTCGACAGCGAAAGGCTACGCCATACAACTCGCCGATCGGAAAACTTTCAACAGCAAGATTACCCCACAGTGAACGGCCTTTCTCTCTCTCTCTCAGGTCTAGACTACTTTGGCCCCATCCAAGTTACCATCGGTCGCAGATACGAAAACGATATGTCGCAGAACTGTACAATAATTCTGTTCTTAGAATTCATTCCGAAATCATCGAAATTATTTGTTTAACTTTCACATAAACGGTTAAAGGTAAAAACGCAAATTACCTTCAGGAAACGTATCTACCTATCAGTATACAATTTTCTAAAAATAGGTACCTAGTTTATGTGGCCCAGAACAGGATAAAAACCTAAGCTTTCTTGAAATACTGGTTTACTTTTCTTATAAGACAGCTACTAAAATATAAGACACAATAATCCTAAGTGAGTCTTCACTTAACTTTTTGCAAATACTTATTTCTTTCTTTGTTATTTTAGACATTGTTTTTTTATACGTAAACCACTCTAAATTTGTATTGCACAGCTCTTAAAAGACAAGCTTCTGTATATGTAAGTGTTTTAAGTAAGTTAAATGGCATGAAATAATGATGACAATTTTATCTTACTTACGAATTTCACTCTCGAAGAGGGGCTTTTGTTTGAGCATAAAATACGAGTATATGGCAACAAGCAGGCTTTATTCGGTTCTTGGTTTTAAACAGTTACATTATTGTTGTTTTTTTTTATAGCATGTTAATAGCGATCATTGCCCTTTTCACTAATATTTTTTTCCCATAAAATACACTCGTATTATTTTTCATAACTTAAATGTGTTCTTGAGGACAAAATAGGATCACGTCAAACACAATAGATGAGTCATTTTTGAATTAATAAATTGCAATACGGTGGGTCAAAGACCGCTATTGCCTTATTAAATCGCAAAAACTGTATAAAAAATAACTTTAATATATATTTAGATATTTACCTACTTTCTATCCTCAAAAGACCATCTCAGACATCAGTCTGCATCATCAATCTGCGTAATTCTCATATGACTTGACCATTACATAATTGTTGTATGGACTTTTAGAGATTTTGACCCCTGAGTTTGTTTCGGTGTTTCTTCTCAGAGTAGTCAGCTGTAAAACACTAGCCTCATCTAATTTGGAAAAAAAAAATGTGTATTTTAAAAACTTATTTGCAAAATAAATTCGAGTATCCTTTATTATTTACGGTGAAGTTATGAACGGGCTTCAGAAAACGTTAAAAGTTTTGAGCTCAGACTCTGAGTAAATAGTAATAATTTTATAGATTCTGTAAAATGCTATAATGTTCCTAAGCAGTTCAAATCTGCCAATCCAGTTTTTTTTATGGTAGGTAAAATCATCCAATGACAAATCCCGCCCTTAGGCGGAGCGGGAAGTAGTTTCAGACTCTTATTGACTAAAAACCTACCCCGTTCCTTCGTAGCATTTCGAGCTGGGGCCGAGTATTCCTTTCGGAAGTTAACCCATGACCCCAGTAAGCTTCGACCCTGCCTGCCTGCAGTCATAATATCACTATTCTTCTCGCAAAACTGATTCGTAAACAACAAAGTCATTAATTGCAGCTTTAGAGTAACTTGTATTCCAACCACAATATATCCGTCAGTTTATAAAATACATTTTCCTAAGGAAGGGTTAAAAGCAAATTTTACAGCCGCAGTGGAAGATTTGTACGGCTATTTTTGGCTTTGAGGTTTTACGGAATCCATAGCCTATGCCATTATGGTTGAATGGCTAATTTTGTTGGCAGAAAATAATTATTTTGTTTGGATATAAAATGTTCTTCGATGGAACAGACAGTTCTATAAGCTCAGATTCTGTAGAAGGAAAGGAAATCAACTTTGTTTTTTTTTATACTTAATTTATTTCATTTCTTACCATCTATTTACAAGCTAACATGAAATTTGACATCAGAGCTGTTGCTTACGGTTGCAAAGCGATCTGATGCGGTTTACGTAAACACAACGCAGAGAGGCGGCTATGTCCTACGTTCACGTAAAGTTGCCGCCCATTTATATAAAACAGTCACCATACTGCAAGAGTTCGCGCAATCACTCAAACTAATTGTTGTCCGCTTTGCTTCCCCTGTTGCCGCTCCACACCCACGTGCAGTTGGTCGCGTAGGCCACAGAAATAGAGTATCGATTGTTATTGGCGCTGCATCGCTTTGCCACCAACGAAATTATTTCGTAGAATACCGTGTTAGGGACTTGATTAGAAAATACAATTACAAAGATTTCAAATAAACATATCCAAAACCATTATCAAAGAAGACTGATGCAGCTCTTGTTAGTATTTAGATCCAAAATTAGATCTGCCTCAAAATACCCAACCGTCGATTTTACAGGTCTGTGACCGTCTTTGAACTGCAATCAAGTGTTCCAAATATTCCTCGTGGCACGAATCTGTCAATCCATGTCAATTAGAATCTTTCGACTCCTGAAATAAGATTAAAACAGTTCTGCCTTTACTGGAAAAGTTAAGTCGTCATTAATAAATCAATCTGATTTGAAAGGTAATGAAGTTTCCCTTCAGAAATCAAGGGTTTTGAAGTCTTTAAAAATGAATGCTTCGAAGTTAACTCTTGAAACAATGATTACTCCTATTTTAATTAATGTTTATAACTCATGAAATTCTCTGATTTGCTAAGTTTGTCTTACATTTCAAAGGAAATTAAGCCATGGATCTTTGAATTGTGATTCAAAGTACAATAGTCGTTTTTTTTTATTTTTTTAGGTCAAAATATCTTTGCGTAAATCTATTTTACGCGCCTAATTTAATTATAACATTGTCATGGTGGAAGTTCCAACGTCATTTATATAAATTATTCTTACTTAATCTAGGAATCATATTAAATAATTGACATTAAAAAAAATCTAAAAATTTAATGTAAAACTACTACTACAGCAAAATAAAACTTATCGAAAATGCAAAAAAAGGTTAGAAAAAAGCGTTTATCGTTTGTATGTAAGCGAGCATAACAAATTTCGCCACTTTTATTGATTTCCCGATACCATGGCGCATTTTATTTCCCTACAAAAACGACGAAGCAAGAAATCTAATTTCTTTACTTTATGGTTTTTCCTAACAATAAAAAAAAAATACTTTGAAACAGTGAGTCAGTACTTCATTTGGCATCTTATATTGGTAACTAATGACCTGTCAGTTACTTAGACTTGGTTTAGTAATAAAGGAGCCCTCTGAAAATGTTGAGAGGGAAACTGTAACAGTGACTACCAACTGAGAACCTATTAGATAATGTTTTTATGAAAATTTTAGTTTTTATGAGCATTAATATATCATTTACCTTGAGTAAAGTACGTTTTGGTCGGTTTAGAACCAATAACGTTTAGGGCTGTGGGTTGGTTTGAAAGAAAAATCGCGGCCCTGAGACACAGATGGATACAGAAAAAACACAAGTGGGTTTTAATCAGTAAAATCTGAAACTCCCTTTCGCTCCATCCGGAGTGGATTGATTTTTCATGGCAAAAAGGGAACCATTAACTGGGTATTCCCATAAAACTAGATAATGAAAATTACCATGTTTTGCATAATGTGTTAACGGCTAAGGAGTGCAATTCCTTGCCAGAGTCTGTGTTTCCTGATGGCTACAACTCAAGGGTCTTATGTCAAGAGTGAATAGGTTACTTTTAGGTATACGTGCTCCATCGTCGCCTACACCGTCGCTTACCATCAGGTGAGATAGTGGCCAATACCGTCATTAGTATTCAGATAGTCTCAGTTAAAATAAAAGTTATGAAATAAATGTGAACGGTACATGCGGATTATACTTTGTTCTCCACAAGTGCTCTATATGTGAATGGCCGTCGAGTGAGTGAAATAAAATTAATGGATCTTCTGAGCGATGATCCTGAAAAATACCATTCCTCATCCACTTTATTCATTTTAATGCTGCTATACTGAGCTAGAATGATAAAGAAGAATGATTGGCTACTGCAAAAGATACTTAAGTATTAGTACTGTGAAACGGTTCTATACTTTGGTCTCGCCTAGGTAATTGTGCTTCAATGTCGAAAAAAGGTTTTCTTATTGTCTGTGACTAATTTTTATTACGCTTTTTGCTATAATATTAACTTAAAAACCAAAGACTTATAATAAAAATAACATCTAGGGACAAAGTTTCTTGAGTTTTTGGGTAACGTTACTGTTTAAAAATTGCCTTATGTGTTATTAGCAGTTTGCTGAATATTATTTCTACTGAAATAGATGTGTTTGACTGCAGCCTGCTGAAGTTCACTAAAGTAGCACTTAAATGCATTGAGAATATGCAGAGCAATTAATTTTATTTATTTTCCACTGACCCTAAATATGTGTGTGCGTTAGCTGTTAAGGTGTTGTTACTGAAAATTTTAAATAAATAAATAAAAAAATATTGAAACGATGCCCCACACTAGAATCATCGTGGGTGCAACTATGTAGGTATACTCACATACACAAGAATAACATTTGTTCCGTCTGTGAATCAAACCCGCAACACGTAGAGCAGCAGCTAATCAACCACTCCAACCGTGCGGTCAAATTAGATTAAGACACTGTAAAATGTCAGTTTCTTGACTAAAATATTAATCGAAGTATACTTTCGGAATATAAATTAAAATAGCGATTTTATATTATAACTAAAAATACGTAATTTTAATAGATTCCAATTTGGAGCCAATTTCCGAGCAAAGTAGGACTATTTAACAGTGTGTATTTTATTTATTATATAGATTAAGATTAAGTTAAGTCATTAATATAATAACTCTTACTCGCGTTTTATTTAATTGAAAATTGTAGAAACCCCACAAAAAAAAAAAACAAGTACAAGAAAAATTTAATACGACCCTGCGTAGAATGGTCTTGGAAATTTGAGAATCTCAGCAAAAAACTTATGAAATGGTGAAAATAACTAGTTCAATACTGGAGTAGCAGGCGGTCGCCTCCTTCTGGGAAGCAGTAATGCTAGCAAAAGAGCAGGCCGACCGCATAAGGCAACGGCGCTCACGCCCCAGACGCCGCCGGGAATCCTAGGCGCGGGCTTGCGGACGGCGAGCAATAGGTAGCTCGCTGTCCGATCGTCTGGTAACCGTCCAGACCAAGCCCAAGTCATCGACGGCGCGCACTGTTCCAAGCACGCCTCAAGGAGTTGTCAGCAAACTATAGAGGCCCAGCAACACCTACTGGGGCCAAAGATTGGTTTCTGAAAGGAATGTTTGGCCCCGGTATGAAAGGTAACGAAGGAACAGGAGTGAGTTTTTAGTCAGTAAAAGCTTGACACTATCTCCCGACCCAACCAAGGGCGCGTAGATGCCATTGGATGATTTTCCCACCTAAAAACTCTATTTCCCGCTCCACCTTCACATTCACTTTGTACTGTTATGCGCTCATTCTCCACAATCACTTTGTATCAAAGGCGCCCAGTAACTTACTAGACAAAATTGATAACTGCGAAAACTAAGTTGGACGAATGAGACATTCTGTCTGTTTCAAAGGATCACCCGTGAACATCCTGATAAAATAAATGACGTAAAGAAAAAGAAAAATCCTCTATTGGAAACGTAAACATCTTTAAGTCTTGAAGGTCGGAGGGAAGTCGACACACATCTCAAATTTCACAATCAATATACACATAATACATACTAAAATAGTCCTTCTGACCGAATATCAGCTGGCAGTCAGTACCAGCGGAGACTAAGCAATAAGTACAAAAGTGCGTCAGTAATCACTGATAAATTCTCTGTCTCTTCCGCCTCTAACTATGTAGTTTCGTATTCAATTTAGTTGGAAATGGTGAAAATAACTAGTTCAATACGAAACGAAAACTACATAGTACTACATAGTAAACTACATAGTTTCGTATTCAATTTAGTTCAAAAACTTTCTTGGTATAAAAGTAATATTATAATATTAACTCATTCAGTTTTATTGCACATTTGAGTTTCCTTTTAGGTATAAGAATTCGTCGTACGAGAGGTAAGACGCGTTTTCAAGAATTCATAGATAAGATGTTGCTTAATTATAAAATGGGATCTTTCAGTCTAGAGATTGTGTCTTGGTACCCCCGTGCCTCGTAAAATATTGTTGTGGTTTTTTAAGCACGGATGATTCATTACGTTATATTCATGGCGAAGTTGGTAACGTTCCGCCATGACAGCTGGTTTCGGTTATATATATTTAAAAATTGATACTCCTTTGTTGAAGGCTGGTGACTAACATCGCCAACCACATCTCCTTTCCCAAATTATTCACTTTTAAAAACATCTCTAACTGTTCTACGTACAAAGTAAAATACTTACCTGCCCCCCTATATAGCCAAGTTCCATTCGTTTCCACGGAGTTGGCCACGCCCTCAACTCCTTTGTTCGAACAAACAAATTGGGTTCGTGGCCAACTCCAAGCGTTCAAGTGAATCGAAACGATTGTAACTTGGTTAGGGGGCTGATTTTACATAAATGTCACTAATTTTGCACTTATTTTTCAACTCAACATCATGATTTTAACACATTACACCGAACACAGTGGATACTGAATCTAATGGTTCACCAATGTCTACCATTTGCTCATAAAAATAAGGCCGAGGCGGAAGAGACAGAGAATTTATCAGTGATTACTGACTTTTGTACTTATTGCTTAGTCTCCGCTGGTACTGACTGCCAGCTGATATTCGGTCAGAAGGACTATTTTAGTATGTATTATGTGTATATTGATTGTGAAATTTGAGATGTGTGTCGACTTCCCTCCGACCTTCAAGACTTAAAGATGTTTACGTTTCCAATAGAGGATTTTTCTTTTTCTTTACGTCATTTATTTTATCAGGATGTTCACGGGTGATCCTTTGAAACAGACAGAATGTCTCATTCGTCCAACTTAGTTTTCGCAGTTATCAATTTTGTCTAGTAAGTTACTGGGCGCCTTTGATACAAAGTGATTGTGGAGAATGAGCGCATAACAGTACAAAGTGAATGTGAAGGTGGAGCGGGAAATAGAGTTTTTAGGTGGGAAAATCATCCAATGGCATCTACGCGCCCTTGGTTGGGTCGGGAGATAGTGTCAAGCTTTTACTGACTAAAAACTCACTCCTGTTCCTTCGTTACCTTTCATACCGGGGCCAAACATTCCTTTCAGAAACCAATCTTTGGCCCCAGTAGGTGTTGCTGGGCCTCTATAGTTTGCTGACAACTCCTTGAGGCGTGCTTGGAACAGTGCGCGCCGTCGATGACTTGGGCTTGGTCTGGACGGTTACCAGACGATCGGACAGCGAGCTACCTATTGCTCGCCGTCCGCAAGCCCGCGCCTAGGATTCCCGGCGGCGTCTGGGGCGTGAGCGCCGTTGCCTTATGCGGTCGGCCTGCTCTTTTGCTAGCATTACTGCTTCCCAGAAGGAGACAACCGCCTGCCATCCCTCCACGCTCCAGTCCATGGCCTGCACCAAGGCTCAAAGTACCCGTAGTATTATTATTTTCAAAAGAAAAGCCGCTAGCAAAACCAGGTACGACAAAATAGATTACAGAACTTTCAATTTATAATTAAACGCGAAAACTTTACCAGAAATGTCTGTCGTACCAATCAAGGTACTAAGCCTTTCTGCTTAAAATGCAGGCTGTGAAAGTTGTTAACTTCGGCGACGAAACTCGGAACTTCCTAACGAAAGGAGCACACGTCACAAGTTTTCTACTCAGAAGAGTGGAGTTAAAACTTATATTGTGTACTTACGTGACCATGTTTTTTTAAATAGTTTGAGAATTTTGTGAAATACTGAAGCGTGCAATGGGTAGCACGCTGTCCGATCGTTCGGTAACCGACCGGACCGAGCCCAAGTCGTCGACGGCGCGTACTGTACCTGCGCGCCTCAAGGAGCTGTCAGCAAACCGTAGAAGCCCAGCTTGCTAGCTGCAGGCAGGTAGGGTCGAAGCCTGCTTGGGTCATAGGTCAGGTTCTGAAAGGAAGGCCCGGCCCCGGCACGATAGGCAACGAAGGAACGGGGTAGGTTTTTAGTCAGTAAGAGTTTGACACTATTTCCCGCTCCGCCTAAGGGCGGGATTTGTCATTACATTACCTACCATAAAAAAGGTTATTTTAAATAACTACTATTTGTATTTAGAAAGCCTAGGTTCTGAAGTGGTGGGCTGCCAAAATAGTTACCACAGTCCTAAAACGCAAAAGACATTAAACCTTTATTGTATCCTTCTTCTGGACAGAGGCTTTCCCCTTTCCCCTTCCCGACCTCTCTGTGTAAAGTGATCTCGGGCCAAGTTTGCCCCACGAACATGATTGGCAAACCACCTTCGCCACGGTTGACCTCGCTGAAGCGTCCAGTGAGTGATACTGCTACATCAAACTAGCTGTTTTTTCCCTAACATCTGCTACAGTCAGAAAAATCGGACATTTCTTCTCACTCTAATTAATGTGGATGAGAAACTCTTTTCAGTTACTTCCTCATTTTTTCTGAAGGACACGACACTTCGACCTTCATAATTTTATCATAATAGCTCATATCGCGGTAAAAACTAACCCTACTTAAAGCCGTTCAGCAAAAACAGTAACTTGAATTTATAGGAAACGTTGCATATAACCGGTACCTCTACCATGAGTTTTAAGCAATAGTATTCGTCGCTACTCGATATCGACGCCGTAAATATTTTGTATGGCAAATTTTTGTTCTGCAAGTGACCGCTAGAGGCGCTGCAAAATTTGCCATACAAAATATTTACGGCGTCGCTATCGAGTAGCGACGAATACTATTGCTTAAAACTCATGGTAGAGGTACGGGTCCCTACTAACGTTAAGATAACATAACTTTGTGGACACTGATATTGTTCTTAACATTAACATTTTTGTTTACTATGTTATTAAATTCATCATTATTTATGACCTGTTTACTTCTTTAGTCCTTTAACTGCCACTTTCAAGGTTGAAGTTAATTACAGTAAAAGCGTGAGGTACAGCGTCCTTGTTTTTAATTTTAAATGTCCTAATTATAGAAGATTATAGGTTATTTATATGGCAATAAAATGTACCCTCCAACGAGGTTGAGTTTTAATTAGTTTTGAATACATGAATCCGTTCATGTATGTTATATTATATTATTACAAAAATAATTGAAATTATTTTTTTATAATTATTATTAAAAATAATATCAATTGTAAATGCCTACCTTAAAATAAACTAAATAATTTAATGTATTTATTGGTAGGTAATTCCTATCTTTGCCCGTATCTATTATCGGATTCCTATTTATCTACCTGCGCACCTTTGACCTACGTGGTGAATTACGGCCTACACAATAAGGAAGCATATGTTTAGTAGTGAGATAAACTGTGTTTTTTTTTTATGAACAGGATGGAACAGAATAAACTTTACTGTACAACAAAATAGTAACACGATTAATATACACAAACAAAAAATATGTATGGGTACAATGGCACATGGCAGCATAATCGCTGACAGCAATGGGCAGTATGGGAACGCCACAATCGCAGCTGAAGGTGGCTTAGTAAGGCATCACGGCATCCTCGCCTTCTACCTGACGCAGGTCCTCACCAGACATGGCCAATTAGCGAAATTCCAGTTTCCGATTCTAACAGAAGAAACGCTTAGATTTCACTATTGTGTGGACTGCCCAGAGGATTTGGTAGAGGATATGGTGGAGATTTGGACTGCGCTTGGTCGGAGTACCACCGCGTCCACGTGGAGATGATCAGCGGTGGTGACTTCTCGCGCTGGGCTTGATTTAGGTCATGGTATGGAACGAAAAGAAATGAGAGGAGGTCACCTTCTTCTGCGAAGTAATTAAGAGGATATTCTCACGCTTCAGTCGGTGCCGCAAGAGATGTCTCGGACGTTGCGAGTCACAGGTCGACTCCGCGAGGCTTGGATGTGTGAATAGCCAGCAATGGGTAGCTCGCCATCTAGCCGTCTGGTTTTTTTATGGTAGGTAAAATCATCCAATGACATCCCCCGCCCTTGGGCGGAGAGGGAGATATTGTCAGACTCTTACTGACTAAAAACCTACCCCGTTCCTTCTTTGCCTTGGTTCCAGGGCCCTGAATATACATTTTCACACTATCCCAAGGGCCCAGCTGTCTGGTAAGGACCAAGCTCGAGTTGACGACGCGTTTTATTCCACGCGTGCTTCAAAAAGATGTCAGCAAAACTAAACAGGCTCAGTAGTGCCTGTTAGGGCCTGCGGTATTTGACCTTAGGGTCCTTAATGCAAAGGGCAATTGAAAGAACAGAGGTGGGTTTTAGTCAGCAAAAATCTAAGACGTCTTCATGCTTCACCAAGAGTGGAAGCAGTTATTTGATAACACCCAACTTCGAAAAAATAAAATAACAGAATAGAATAGAAAAGCTTTTATTTGGGAGAGATACAACACAATGGACCAAAAAAGGCAAATAAATATGGAACTCAGACTACCAATGGCAAATTGAAACTAGAATACAAACACTTTAGCTCCCTAATATTTCAAAAGTAGTCGAAGAACAGCGTCAAACTTTACTTTCATATAGTTTAATGTCGGTTATACGTTCGATAAGTTATGGCATCTTACCAGTTTCATACTTTCCAGCCAGCAGTATTCAATAAATAAATGGAGCAGATCGGAGAGAAGGTAATACGTAACTTTTATTTTCAACAAAAAAATTATATTTATACGTTGGTGTCAGGCAAAAGTGTAAATATTTGGTCTGCGGATATACCTCGGAAGTATTTATGGATGTACGTATAAATTTTATAACATACGTGGGATTTACAAAGGCTAAGTCAGGTTAAAAGCGGCTTATTTAAGCTGCAAAGGTAATAAAAAGCTTGTTGAGAAAAAACAACTTTTCTAACGTGCGGTATATTAGTCATCAAAACCATTTCAAAGAGCTCAAACATGATTGGATTGTTAGTTGGTAGTTCTTGTGGCCTCTATCCAACTTCATTATTAGATTTGCTCCATGGTATTAAAGAAATATTAATACATCGTCATTCAAGTTGCATTGGTATACCAAATATCAGACCAATTGCCTGGGTTGTAGTTTTTTCAAAATCCAATTGCAAGATTTGGCATAAACAAACAAAGGCTTTTATAAAAACAATGGTATTGTTCCAATAACAGTAAATGTATTTTAAAATTAACATTATTTAAATGTTAAGTGTATATTTGTATTTTATTGCCAGGCCTAGCATCAGTTGTCGAGTCAATTAACTAAAAAAATATCTGTGAAACGTTAGCAAATCAAGAATTTTCTCAATAAAGAAAATTACTAGAAAACATATTTATCTTTTCAGACATATTTATAATTTAATAAATTCTCACGTCAGTCCCAATTTAATGGACTGGATTTATAATTTTGTTAAAACTTCGCCACAGTCTAAAAATGTTACCTCCTTACAGTATGTTACGCATTAGATAGATCTTTGACAGTAGGTAATACACATTTTTAGTGACCGAGCACCGGAAGACGTAGCGTTGGAAAGCCTCGCCTAAGTAGGATCGATGACCTGGTGGGAGTCGCGGGAATGCGATGGATGGAAGATGTACAGGACTGTTGGCTGTGGTGATACTTGGGGGAGGCATATGTCCAGCTGTGGTCGTCTCTCGGCTGAAATGACGATGACGATGATGACAAAAAAAAGGTTGAACCACTGTAAAATGTAACACACTGTGGCTTCACCAACTGAAGCTTCGTAAACATTGCGTGACGACTACGCTCCGATGTGTTCGAAATTATTTAGTTTTAATTACGCCATGTTGTGACATCATCAATTTGGTAATTGGTGGATTCATTTCACGTCAACTCCAAAATAAGTTTTCAATGAAAGTATTTTTTTCAAGACAAGCTTTTATAACGAGGTATATACTCGTACTTATATAATAATTAAATTATCAAGACCACTCCAAGAAGTTCCAACACGATGTAGTTATTATTATAGCGCTTATTACCGAGTTTCTATGGCCATCTTCCAGTTCCATCATCAGACCCTGGTTACCATCTAGCACCTAAATACTCGTCAATACAAATCAAACGAGCCCAAACTCAAAGAGATTATGTCGTTTACGACCGAGTTCCTATGGACACATTCCAGCTCCATCATCAGATCAGCTCCATGTCATCATAATATTGCATTATCACGCGATTTACACATGCAAAACTTCAGCTCATTCGGTAACCGGGAAGAGGATCAAATTTAATTTGCAAGATTTGATCACAGATAAACATCGGTCAGGTGAAACTAAATAAAAGCTTGTAAAATCGGATGATGCTACCAATAATATAAATGTGTACATAAGTCTGAATGTTTGGTAATCAGTGACGCTTCAAGGTTTTCTTGAGATATTTTGAATTGAAAACTGCTGGCAAAAGTATAAAAAAATCTATAAAATTGAGAGTCTACGATTTCAGATGATTTTGTTTCAAGAAAAGTAGACAAACTTAACAAGCGATCGAATTTTTGTAATGTCGGCTATTTTTTTTTTTCTAAATGAAAAAGAATTGATGCTATGTTATTTTCCATTTGGTGATTCTATTTATTATCCTACGCAAATAAAAAAAAAATGGTGTGATCATTTTGGACCCTTAGCTATATGACGTAGTCACAATGTAATTTGGTAAGGTCATAAGTATGAGGTTAATATCATTGTACGAAACAAAGTTGTTGCCCTGAAATCGCACGACCGGGTCACGGCAAATCAAGCAAAAGATGGCAAAAATTCTTTACAGTAATACATTCTTAAATATAAATCTTAATTCTGAGTCTTACGTGCTGAACTAGGAAACCCTGTATTTCAAGAAAGAATATCTTCTTTAAATATCTTCTTTAGGAATTGCAAGAAGGGACTCTGGGAACAATTGAAGGAATAGCCGATAGATGTTGTTGGATAGCCTTTGCCCAGCATTGGGACGAAATAATAGTAATAATAACAATATTCAGTCATATGCAGGGAAAACAGTCATCTTTTTATTTTTGTAGGATAACATTTATTGTCTTTGTAAAGGTCCCTATTCTAAACTGTTACTCGAGCATAGTCAATTGCATGACCAAGTGATACAATAGTTTTAATAAAAATATATTTTTAGAAGCTCCTTGTATCAAGTAAATCTAATAACATTGTATTAATAGAACCTTTTAAAATTAAACTTGACGCTGCCCACGATAATGTAATACAAAAATAATCAACATCGTAACTTCTAAAATACCATAGCTATAAATAATTTGTTTTAATTAGCACACTTGTGTCAATGACGTACTAATTAACTTCAAGTAGTATAAGTAAATTAACGCTATTTAAAAAGGTAATGCTACCCGAAATCTCGTTTGGTGTTGAAAAATTTCAAAGCTACCATTTAATTAGTTTTCTTTTCAAATAGTCTGAGGGTTTTACATTAAAAAAGTCCTGCGTAAGAAACTTTATTTAAAAAGTATTAAATATATAACGGGAAATCGGGAGACCGGGCTGTTGTATCTGATTGCTGATTCGTGACCTCGTCAGTGCGGTAATCCATATTGGGCGTTGAACTTCAGGAAACTTTGAAATTAATACACTGTAGCGATGACTGTTCACTACTTTAAGTACACATACACCTAAATTACGTAAACAATAGACGATTACAACAATAATTAGCGATTTAGAGCCAATGGGTTTGCGAGTGCTCAAAACATGCAACGGTTGTCAACTACCCTATGAAAAATTGACATCACGTTCGCCCGTCATGACAGACGCAACTCCATTCGGTGTTACCCGCTCTTAATTAAAATTACCAGTTTCTCAAAATCAAATCGACTAATCGCTAAAAATAACAAAATAATGACCAATGATTAAAAAAAGTAACAAAACAAATTACGATTCTCCAAATTAACCGATTTTCATTATTTAATAATGTCACGCGCTGTCATATATATAATTATGTAATCTCATCTCGGCAAGAATATAGTTTTGGTTCGAACACCAAGTCGTTTATTTCACATAGGACTACAGGTAATGGGCGCTTATAAAACGCCAGAAGCTAGCGCACGGTTCCAATTGGTGGTTTCCTATGGAGAAGAACCGGCAAGAAACTCCATGGTTACGGTTTTAAAAAAGTGATTGTTTTTACAATATTCCCATATTAAAATATTTATAGATATGAGAGGACGATGTAGACCGGTCAGTTTTATACCCAAAAGCACAATAAAACTTGTAATCCTTGAATCCACTAAGTCTACGGTGTTCTTACATTCACATTATAAAAAGACGCTATACAAAAATAAAAGTGTCAATAAATTATAGATGTATACAATAATAAATTACTAGTAAAATTGAGGCGGCTATATAATATTTTATGTAATATAAAAATAATGTCACAGGAGAGAAAATTGATTTTTAAGGTTAGGTTCATTGAAAATGAAAGCGGGTAGCTCTATTAAAAAGATTTCTAACACCCGAGCTTATGCTTTAATACGTACAATTAAGAACCACTTTTTTTTATAAAAGAACAGCTAAAGAATGAAATTCCCTGCCGGAGTCTAGGTTTCCATAAAGCTACTACCTAGTGGTCTTTAAGGCAAGAATGTAGACAGGTCACCACTAGACAAGCGTGTTCCATCGTTGACCACGTCATCACAAACCATCAGGTGAGATAGTAGTCAAGCGCTAACCTAACAATAGTAAAATTAAAAGATACAAATTAATAAAAGCAAAATATGATGCTCACTTCAACAAATCATTCAGACATCTATCCGTCGAATATTCAATGATAACTTTTTAATATCCTGAAAATTGGAATAAAATATGAGTAATATTCATTCGAGTGGTGTATTTATTAATGTTGATTGATCTAAATTTCCAATTCAGAGATTCTCGCCTTGATCTTTGCTTTTAAAGTACTAATAAATCATGGAATGATATTAAAATATTCAGCAATAACGTCTTATGATTTGTGGTTTACTCCGTGATACTTTGTTTTTTAGATTAATTTATATTTAAATTCATACATCACAGTGTTAATTAAATTAGATAGCCAACAACGTTTATTTGTGCAATTTATACCTAACTGAAATTGAAAAGTTGACCGTTCCTCTCTTAATCATACTTATCATTCCGTTCGAAAATTAAATAAGATTGCGATGGTTCGAAACCCTGAGTGTGAGATTAACTCGCCCGGTTTTTTTTTTTTAACATTTTTCTCACGTTAGTGAAAGTTCACTAACTAATTTAATTTAACCCTGCAGATATAACGTGAGGTATTAAATTCGGTCCAAAGTGAAACCAGTAAGCTATATCTCACATAAAACGATAATAATTTTGTTTTGTTAGATTACTATCAATGAATATTACAATGAACACTTAACCTACACAAAATCTAAATCCTTGCCAAAGTCACTAAACCAGCTTTTATCAGAGCACTAAAACTCGAGGACATTTTCAATTTAACCGCAACTCACACCATTTATGGTACCGAACTTGTAAATCTGTTCCACGTATCACAGGTGACATTTTAACGTTGGCAACCGAGCCAAAACGTTTCACAGCCAAGAGGATGTTACTTGGTTCCAACAGTTTTAAATTGACTGTATTTTATTCGGTGGTGCAACTAGTGGTGATCGTATCGGAATGAAATATTACTTGAGGGGTTGTGAGGTTAAAGTATTTTGTATTCCTTAAGTGCTACAGTATGAATTTAAAGTATATTAGTGCAGCATTCCACAGGGTGCAACGTTGATATGGGGAGGGTTGCGAGAATTTTATGGATGCAGGACCGTTCGTTATAGCGGCACTTGGGGGAGTCCTAAGTCCAACAATGGACATTTATCGGCTGAAATTTTAATGATGATAATGATTGCAGCATTGTCTTTTAAATAAATTGACTATAAATATCGATGTACCTTCGCAAGTTCAGTTCCATCATTATCATCAGATCAATAGACGTACGCTAATGCGCCAACGGTCCACGGTAGACATCCCACCCACACGCCTAAAGCGTTTTGGATACACATTATTTCTGCGTACAACAGACTCATCATCATTATCAGCCTTTTAGTGTTCCCACTTCTAGGACTCAGGCCTCCTCTCTAAGAGAGGGAATGGGCCGTAATCCACCACGCGAGCCCAGTGCAGGTTGGTACAACAGACTAATGAGAGGAATTCCCTGACGAAGCCTTTGTTCGATCTTAGCTACAACCAGGTCCAACCAATCGGGAGCAATTTTAATTAAGTTACTTCTTGGTAAGCTCCAAATTCGAATAACGCTCAAGCAACGATGTTTGCTTAACAATAATTAAAAATAAAGTGCAACACCTATTATGACCACACTTACCCTACCTAATATGTTACCACATTTCCAATGTCTAGCGATTAGAAAAGGCTGAAGTGGAGTGACATTTGGTTACCGCTATAAATAAAAAATAAAAAACCAGATGTACATAATTGAAATATTGTCTATACCTTTAATACTAGTCTAAATGCTTTCTGAGCCCCAATGAGCATACGCAGACAATAGAATCCACAAGAAGTAGATAAGTAAGTTACCATCGTATACAGAAATAATGTTCGAAGATTCATATTTGCAAATATAATAAACTTTTACCACTTAAAATATAATATTTTGATGTCGTTGACCTTCACTGAGTTCTTAAGAAAACCGAAACATTAAGTAAACTCAAAACTTCGGAAAATGTTACGGCAAAGTTTCCTCACAGAAAAGTGAAAAAGCCAGAAAATTTCGTCGGTCGTAAAATCATTTTTTCATGTTTTAATATCGTCGTAACACACCAAGTTTATAAAATTTCCAACGACTGCCTAATTATTTATAAAGGTCCCAAAAACGGGGGCCATTTTGTCATGTCAATCTGTTCTGTCCTCACTGGGGATAGAACGTAACAAAGTTATCCCTCAACTGGCCAGGGTTATCTAAATTATACAGTGTTTGGCGCAAAAGCAACTCAATCAACAAAACGAAACCGTAATCTCTATTTTTTTTTCATTGATATAAACTAGTGCTTGACTGTAATCCCACCTGATGTTTATTTTTTCTTTTTTATGGTAGGTAAAATAATCCAATTTTTTTTTTTTTTTTTTTTTTTTTTTGGTATGTAAAATCATCCAATGACAAATCCCGCCCTTGGGCGGAGCGGGAAGTAGTGTCAGACTCTTACTGACTAAAAACCTACCCCGTTCCTTCGTTGCCTATAGTGCCGGGGCTGAGCCTTCCTCTCAGAAAACGGCCCTTGGCCCCAGCAGGCTTCGGCCCTGCCTGCCTGCAGCTAGCAGGCTGGGCCTCTACGGTTTGCTGACAGCTCCTTGAGGCGCGCGGGAACAGAACGCGCCGTCGACGACTTGGGCTCGGTCCGGTCGGTTACCGGACGATCGGACAGCGTGCTACCCATTGCACGCCGTCCGCAAGCCCGCGCCTACGGTGGCCGGAAATCGGGATCGGAATCCCGGCGGCGGCTGGGGCGAGCGCCCCGTTGCCTCTGCCTGAAAATCATCCAATGACAAATCCCGCCCTTGGGTGGGGCGGGAAATAGTGTCAGACTCTTACTGACTAAAAACCTACCCTGCTCCATTCTTTGCCTTTGTCCCAGGGCCCCGGGTAACATTTTCACATAACCTTTGGCCCCAGTAGGCTTCGGCCCTGCTGACCTGATGTTAAGCAGTGATGCAATCGTTGATGGTGAGGTAAATGTAAAAGGAGAAACTGACTGTCTGGCTTGTTAACGCACAGCCTAACCTATTGGGACTAGGAACGTGAAATTTTGGACATGATATTTTTATGACGCAAATGAGCACTAAGAGAAGATTTTACAAAATTGACCTTCTAAGAAGATGAAATGGAAGTCCAAATACATAATTATGTGTAGAGAAACCTACTTTCACGCGGGTGAAACCGCTCGCAGAAGCCAGTATAAATAAATAAATAAAAAACCGGCCAAGTGCGAGTTGAACTCGCGTACCAAGGGTTCCGTACCATTGATTAGGTAAACAACGACATAAGCAAAAAATAGCATCTTTTGTATGGGAGCCCCCCTATTTTTTTTTTTATTATAGTAAAAGTACACTGTTGCCAGACGGACAGACGGCAAAGTCAAGTCAGCACGTGATATTTTGCACAAGGTTATGTTCTATGATGTAGGCGAACACCAAAATTTTCTACTTTTAAGAGGGTATACTTGACTTAAGTTCCTGTGTTCCCTAGATGGGGCAGAGGGCGTCCACAGTGCGTCACCATCCCGTTCGGTCTTGAGCTACGTCTTTTCTTTCGCTCCAGGTCTTTCCTATGTTCTTCGATTCTGCGATGACCGTTCGTCGGGTTACTTATAAGAGGGTATAAGTAAAGGATTTTGTTTTTTATGCAAAACCTTATTCCTAGAGTAAAAATTCTTGAAATTTGTCACGAATGGTAACCGATGTAAATCCGTCCGTGTCGTAATCCAATGAAGAGAAGATTATGGGAGGGGAGTGTTACAGATTGCATAGAAGACTCTTATTTTGCTAATAAATTTAAAATATGGCTCAATAACTAACCAAGACCTCTGGTCTTTACTAGTTTTTTCAAAATTACCCTTTATAAAATGGTTTAGGGAGAATTAAGTTTTATAAAATAATCTTATTCTTTGTGTTAATAAAGACATGAATATTTTCTGAAAAAAAATAAACGATTCAAAGTTCAATCGAACGAAGTCGTAGGAAAGCTGTTGGTCATATTAGTTTTATTATAATAATTTATGTATTAGTAAAGTTTCGGAATATAAAAAATGTAACTGTGGAACTAAATACAAGTGGTTGCTCTTACATAAACTGAAAATTATGAACCCATGTGGGGGGCAACCTTGCTTGGTGAGGGAAGTTTTTGACTTTTATCGTTTTACTTCCTGATCTTCAGAACTTTGAATTTATTTGACAGGCCTGCCAGGATTGAGGGAACCGGTTTTCATATAAAACTTTTAATCAATTTGATTGGATCGACAAGCCAATCTAATAACACTTTTGATTATACGATTTTTAATATAAAATTAAAAAAAAATATAATTGTCGTTTTTAGTTAATTTTAATCAGTTACATGTTTCTTAATATATAAATAGCATGTATGTAACAATGTATTACTTTTTATTATAATTTAGGTACAAAGTAGCCATATGAATAATATATTCTTTATATTTTTTTTTGGTGGGATATCATCCAATACATCTCCCGCCCTTGGGCGGAGCGAGAAGACGTGTCAGATTTTTACTGACTAAAACCACACCTGTATCCTTTGTTACCTTTCATACCAGGGCCGAGTCTTCTTTTCAGATGCAGACCCTTGGCCCCAGTAGGCTTCGATCCTGCTGGGTCCCTAGTTTGCTGACATTTATTTGAGACGCGCGTAGAACATTACGCGCCATCAACGACTTGGGAATATTTTCATAACAATAAAAATCAAAGGTGAAAATTCTCACAGTGAATTGTAGGTAATTGATAAACATCAGTCATTTTAACTGTCAATGCTAGTTTAGACAGTTAAAAACAACATGATCATAAAGTGCGGTTCACGAAAGAATTCCCTTCACCGTAATGTTGGTAGCGAGGCAAACCAGTGTTGCTACATTTTTAGCAATGAAATTACTCAATATTAGGGAGCTGGACCTATATTTCGTTACTTTTACAAATTGCATTCTAATTTATTTTTTTCTTTTGGAAATTGTAAAGACTGTTATTGGATAAAATATACTACTACATAGGAATTCGGAACAATTCACAGCTTTATTGGGATGCAAGAAAGGAGTCTACTCACAGGATGAAACCTCCGATAAAAAATAAGTAAAAATGCCAAAAAATCATAGGAGTACGATTTAAAACACATCTGGCAGCCCTGACAAGCACCTTCGTTCTTTGACGTTAAGACAGGCAGGGCCAACATTACAACGAAGGGAATTATTTAATGAAACGCACTATACTTTGTTAGTTCCTTTAGCCTTTGGCCTTTGTGTTCAAGGGCAATAGTAACTCTTTCAAGCAATCCCATAACCCAATGATGGGTGTATCGTTTATGTGGTGATTTTCCTCTTTTGCTTTTGTCATATCATGGACACCAATTTTCGCAGAACGTTTCTGTCACCGGCGGTACGACAAATATATTAATTTTATAATTAGATTAAATATAAATTATGAAAAACAAAGTTTTATTTATTACAACTACATTTTAATTTTGTAAAACATATTTTGAAAATAATTTTTCTTGTCCCATGTTCTTAGAGTAACACATATAACACATTTTTTTTTCCATTCTGTCCGAAAAATGGAAGTTATTGATGTGATGGTTGATATGTCACACCATCACGGACTTCCATTTTTTTCAAATTCATCTTTTTTTTTTTGCTTCACTATCTGTCTCCATTCAAATTTTCATACCATCAAAATTAAAATACTTTGAAAAGAAATTATGAAATACAGATTGTTAATAAGGGTCTCTCAGATCACCTTGGGGTTAGATCGAGATTGAAATGTTCTGAAAGCTTTTAATCTTAATTTGCATTAGGTTGATTAATGAACCCCCCGTGGGGATGGCGCGTGATTGCGCAGCAAAGCCGGTGAGTTTATAATAAACAAGGTACGTTTTGTTTTTATGCAGTACTTACGGAGCCATAGCTAGCTATTTGCATACTGAAAATAGACCAAAGAGATATAAGCTTAATCTTTTGAATATCGTAATTAGAGACACAACAGAAAGACAATAGGTGTGCGAACACCGGCGTTCGCTTGGGGCTTAAGTTATTAAGACCGTTTAACCCGAGGTACATTATCATACGACCGCTCTTATGTGATTATGATGTTATTACACATCTTTCTTCAGACATTTTTGATACTATCTAGGCTTCTATAGTCCTCTTTGTAGTGTTTGGTTCTGCAAACCCATTAGGCTTCTATGTATTAGACTTCAAAACATAAATTTGTGTAAAACTTATAAACATATTTCAGGAATATCTGCTTTTTTAATGTTGGCCCTCCATAATGTAATCATATATTAAAAATATAAAAAAGTACTTCTATAAAAGCCTTGCGCATATAATTGAAATTCTAAATGATGAAAATTTTTCTCAAAAATCTTTTAAGGGTTTAAAAACAATGTATTTCCTGGATCAAGTTTTGTCAAATCTACGAGTAAATCCAATTACCGAATGCCAATATAGTTTTCCGGCGTTATCTCTCTTTTTCGCCCTCTTAATCAAACATCGCATTGGATTGCTTTAGTTGAAGCAATAAGCTTTTAAACCATGCTCGACGTTGACGATAGGCGAGTGGGAAGGGCCACCTTAAGCATGACTAGCTTTATAATGCTCCCACTACTGGAACTTAAGGGGATTACATAACCCAAATCCAAAAAAAACACCTAGGTTGATTGAAGTTTATAGATTATTCCTAATGTACGATTACCATATAAAAAATAAAGGGGATACTTAAGGACATTACTAATAAATTGTATTAATTACGTTTCTCGAAAAAATACCCTAACTCTAGAAAAAAAATCTAGTAATAAGGCCTTTTTTGAACATTAATACCATATTTTCTCGAAAACGGCTCTATACCACCTGAACCACCATAAACTACCTGAGTATCTTTTCCTCCTTCTCTGTATAATCCATCCAAAGGTTGTCTGTAAGAGATCGCTTTTAGCTATAAGACCGCCCATTGTGACATCCTATTAATTTTAAGTTCTTTATGTAATTTTATTTTTTAGGTGTACAATAAAGAATACATCTATCTATCTATTTATACATTGAATTTATACCAAAATATATGTTACGATAAATTGAATAACTTTTATTGATTTTTTTTCTAATTTCATTGAATATCGATAAGTAATCAAGAAAAAATCGAATCAGTACTAACACCCCGCGCGCAGCACCCCCTGCAATGCCTGTGTAGAGGTCAATTCTTCTCTACTAGTGTAGAGGTAAATTCTTCAAGGTCATTGAGAAATGTAATACCCTTAAGTCTTCTCTCTATAGGAGAAAATGGGCCGTAATTTATCTCGCCGACTCAGTGCGGGTTGTTGAATGTCACATGTTTTCAAGTTTCTGATTCTATGACACGCTAGTTTTCTTATATTGTGTATATTTATATTTTCTTTCTCCATTTGTAATAGAGGTGTATACATGCATTAGTATATCTCATTCGTAGTCATCTACAATTGATGATAATCTTATGGTTCCAAATAAATAGATCAAAATTTCAAAAGTTTCATTATTATTTGTTTTCCTTCGTTGTAGAGGTATAACTGTAAATTGTGTAAAAGCCGACATAACACGAAGAATCGCCAAACTAAAGTGGCAATGGGCAGGGCACATTGCTCGCTGAACAGATGGCCGTTGGGGCCGAAAAGTTCGTGAGTGGCGGCCGCGTACCGGAAGACGGAGCGTTGAAAGGCCTCTTACAAGGTGGACCGACGACCTGGTAAAGGCTGCGGGAATCCGATGGATGCGAGACCCACAGGACCGTTCGCCGTGATGACATTTGGGGAAGGCCTTTTTCTAACAGTGGACGTCTTTGGGCTTAAATAATGATGATGGAAAAGAGAGAGCTGCTTATGATTTTAGATTTCAGTTATTAAGTTTATTAAGTAATATCCAGAAATCGAGCTCACAAAAGTAGATCCCAAGTTTTGTTTCTTGTATAGTTCTGTTTCAACATTCTTTGAAATTGCCTAATAATCTTTCAAGCGGAATGACTTTGTCATAATTCATAATTTGCAAAGCTCATAAATTGAAATTACCACTTTCCGGAAAATGAAAAGACCATCATTTCCGAATTTATGTTTAAAAGTACGTTAATCCATTTATAGTGTTCGTTTACATGTGGGCAATGACCTACTTATTGTAATTGGTTTACTCGCGTCAAGTTGAAGCTAGCGTGTACTTTAATGTGATTATTGAGATTAATATTACTTGTGTTATCTTTATTTACTTCCTTGCTTAGTGAGTTGAAAAACAAACAATTAATGTTACATTAATATTACGAGTACAAAGCTGTGTACATAATTATGTGTGTATATAGGGTGACTGGTAATTAGTGAACGATACTTAAACAGGTGATGACAAATAACTTTAACTATGGGACCAAACCTGAAATCGCGAAAAAAAAAATCAGCTGGTCTTTACATTTGTGTTCGCCTAACTAGTCAAAATGTACTGAACTTGGCTGATTTTTTTCGCGATTTTTGGTTTGGTCCCATAGTAAAAGTTATTTGTTATCATGATTACAACCACGTGTTAAAGTATCGTTCACTAATTACCAGTCACCCTATATACACACATATTTATGTGCGTGTGTGTATTTTTATTATTTTTCATGCTGAAATGGTTGAATGGCTTTGATTTTTACGGTTAAACCATATCCTGAGATAGCACATAGGATGCATTTCTATCTAAGGACTATATTCCCATTGTATAATTTTCTAATTTGACAAGGGTGTAGCTACTGGCTGTAGGTAGTTATGACAATAAAGCGGTAGTCCTGGACATGGCTCGAATAGTTAAGAGGTTCCTTTCTTTGTAGCCCTGACCGTCGTTAGCTTGGACCCTGTTCCCTATACCGGTGGGATACTATTTTTTAGTATTTATATATGTTTTTTTTAAGAAATATTTAAAAATGTATTTATTGGGACAAAATAACGAATAAAGATATGATAATAATAATTTTATTTCTTTTCCCATCAACTGTTTTTTGTCATATTTTAACAATAAGTTAATAGTTTAGATAGATATAATAAAGAAAGGGACTAGTATAACCTGTATTGCAGGTCATCAGGCCATCCTACGGCTAGTATGCTTAAATTTGTAATTGTTTCATAATAATTATGCCTGTAATTACGGTTTTACTTACGTAGGTATGTTAGATAAGTACCTCGTGTGTTTTATCGCCTGACTATTATAATTGTTCACTTGCTAATGACCCTGATTTTACTGTTGATAGATTGATCTGAGCTTCTACGTATAATAATGTCGAGTTTAAACTAATAAACCTAGTAACTTTGTTTTTTTTTTCAGTGTTTCAGAAATTACTTTGAGCACTTAATTTTTTCTTTTTTTGTATACTTGTTTACGTAAATCGGATTTCCTACTCGTAGTTTTTTACTGTTGTGTTTACTTTGTGGTTTTTCCTTGAATAGCGCCTAAAATTTTTGGGTATCGCTAAATAAGTTTGAAATGAATCATGTTTGAAAGTTTAGTTTTGCCTTTCGTGTAATAGAAAAGTAAATATATCTTTTCTTATAACTTTGCGGGTAAGATATTACATAACGTTACCGAAATTAGCTTCGTAAGCATTGTCTTCGAAACATTTCCTGCACGTCTGACCTACCAAAACCAGACAGCCGTTGCATGTTTATTTTGATACGAACACCTTCACATTTCCTTTTGATTGACGCTACTCGAGCATGGCGTTTGACACCAAACCAAGAAATATCACTTCATCTCTTTCACACATATGGGAATATTGAAAATATGGTGAGCTTTTTCAATCGTGCACCGGCTTCAGGAACGTCAGGAAAGCTTTCAGTCCGCGTTTGAGCGGCAGGGCGCGCGGTCGTGAAGCCACGCCGCCCAGCTACTTGCCGCGATATTTGAACCGCATTTCGTACGGACGTTTTATTTTGCTTGCTGTAATCGAGTTGGGAGTGTATATTTGAATATTACCCCAAAATTGCCGGTGACGGTACACAACTTTTGTTACTCAAATAAAATTAAAGTAATACGTCGATCGCTCGGTCGTCAGTGAATGCGTTTGTGATTTATTTGATGTACAAAGTTTATTTTCGTCGCTTCAACTGTGCGTATGTTTATTCATAATTCAAGCATAGCCAAATATTAGAGTTGTAGCTTAGTTCCCCGCACTAGACTATACCCTTCGGTCCAAAAAAGTGACTTATTAGCAACAGCTGATATCAAACGTTCATATCCTAACTTATTGTAAATATATTTTGTTAGAGTATTGTACCCATATATCTGGTGAGAGGACCAAAGTTCTGGATGATATACTTAAAAGTTTAAGTGTAGTGCTTTGTGTAAATAATATATTTGTAAGGCGAACATATGTATCTATTCAGTGAGTGTTTCTCCTGTTGAAGTTGACTACAACGAAGACTAATTGATATTGATTGTTCACATATCGACACAAGGTAAGGCTATTAATACGTTATTTTGTAATATTCTATAACTTCCTGTGTTTACATTTAACGTATAAAATGGATTAAAATTAGTTTGATATTTCCTTGAACCATTTACTCCTACTAATACGTTCCTTGAGTCGAGTTTCATGTTACGTGTAATGAATATCGACAGCTTGAGCTAAGTTAGTACATTATTCAGACCTGTAGTTAAAAGGTCATCGAAGTTTTCGTTAGGCATATTACTTACAGGGATTATGTACTTATTACGTGTTTAATAAAAAAGTTGAAAAGTTTGGAAAATTTTCAGAACATTTTTGTTACAGGAAAAATAGTTTATTTGACAAAATAACAACTGTTCTCTTGAAATCCAATTAATTAAATAAATTTTTAATATAAAAGTTTAGTAAGTAACTTTTTTGTTCTAGAAAAGTTTTCGACATTTTCATTATTTTGTTTTCAATGTTATCTCTGTGATCTTCAATTAAGTAAAGGTTATTCACGGTTATTACTCTTGCAATAGAGCGCAAAATCGCTTATCACAGATTACAACGGATTACAATATTTTGACGAACATTTTGTACAATATTGAAGGTGGGAATATAATCCTTCTCTAATGCCACTCAGTGATAAAAATGTTAACAAAACATTACTTTGAATAAATTATTTAAGGTATATTTTAGGGTTTACGTAGCAGCCCGTAAAACATTACTAAATGGTTAATAGCAATATAATAATACTTGTCTCTTAGTGGATACATAGGATGTAAACATAACGAGTAGAATATGAGTACTCGGGTGTTATTATATTTATCTATCAATATATATAAAAAAGTCATTACTCTATTTATAACTCAGGAATGGCTGAACCGATTTGGCTGAAAATTTGTGAGGAGGTAACTTAAAACCAGTATTTTTTTTATCCTGTTAAATTAAAAAAAAAGCAAAACCTGCTCATTTATTGGTATAGGGGAGATTTATTGAGATTGAGATTGGTTGGTAGGGTGGTTGGAGTAGGGCAGAGTAGGGTAGAGTAGGGTAGAGTAGGGTGGAGTAGGGTAGACCAGGAGCGAAGCAACGGGCAAAAGCTAGTATAATATAAAACACAAATGTTGATTCTACCTATGGCCGTTATAGACTCTGAACTCATCCGACTAATCTACTTCGGTTTTTTTTCTATATTTATAGAGTTATGGAATAATCTAAATAAATACTTAATTTAAAACCTTAATACATTAGAAACATATTCATATTGTATAAATTAGGCTTAGATTACATCTGGCTATAATGTGACAACACAGTTAGTTGACAATAATTAATGCTGGTAGGTAACGAAATTTAAAAAAAAAAAGTTTCTTACCGGTTCTTCTCCATAGGAAACGACCAATTTGGAACCGTGCACTAGCTTCTGACTTTTTATAAGTGTAGGACTATGTGAAATAAAAAATATTTTGATTTTGAATGGTAGGTTAATGCGAACAAATAAATGCGAAGTTGGTGGTGGTTGGTACTCGTTGTTGGCCTTTGACAATGCATGAAATAAATGCAAATTTCCTTTTTGTCTAACACATAAACAAAATGTATTTATTTTTTTAGCGTAACAGCACACGTCAGGTGTCTGATAGTTTTATATAGATATCAATATTTATTTTTGTTTGATTCTGCTTTTAGGTGTGGTTATTTTGTAGCATGCCATGTTAAACATGTCGTTGAAGAAATGAATAATAAGAAACGTGTTGGTTTAGTATATCAATGGAATAATGCATACCTTTAACACACTGAGTGAAAGCCCCGCTCTGAAGCGGGGTGCGGGGGAAGGCCCAATAGGCCGACCCTGCTTTCAGGCGGGCTCGGTAAAACAGGAATCCTATGAACCAGTGTTCCGCTGGCATAAGCGACGGAACGTTCTTTAAATTATATACAGGCAATAAAAAAAATAAAAAAAATCGGCTGGGATGAACTATAACTCCTCCTTTACAGAGTGGTAGTCAATGTGTTAAACAGCCCAAACAGAAAATTTACTTACAATCATAATTCAACCACTGAAATGATACTTAAATGCACTTTGGGTGTTTTCAATATCATGCGGATTACATCACACATGCGGATTTGCTCCGCATGCGGAACATTAAAAAGGCAAAAAAAAAAAGCGTCCCACGTGCATATTGCAGGCATAATAAATACTTGTATGAAAAGGACATTTTTGGAGGCTATGCAGGCGGAGCAAACATATCCTTAGCTACAATTTTTTTGAGTTATCATAATTGTAGGTTAATAATATAAGAATCGACGCATTACACTTACAGTTTATTGGTTATATTTACACATAAACATTCTAGTGACACAATCAAGATTTGTTAAGATTTTTTTTATCTTTATTTTTTTTTTTGCTTTTATTTTGTAATAAAATAGTAGATATCGAGAGATATTTGTATAATTGCCTACTAAATATCCGAAGCATTCTACATTGAGATTTTTTCACGAAAACCATTTTTTTTTAACAATATGTTGTGTTTCGAGGTTCTAGATCACTACAATACACAACCTTGAATTTCTATATTCACTATTGCACCATCATTTATTTTCGTGTCCATTGTGTCTGGGATCGTTTCAAAATATCGCAAAGGTTACTTGTGGCAATATTGTGCTGAAATGCCAACTTTGCCAGTGCTTAAAAGGCTTGATAGTGAGTTAGCATTTGTTCAACCTTTTCTGGTACAATTTTAGGTTTATTGCTTACAGTCATTTGTGCCGCGAAGTCTCTGGAACCATCTATAAGGTAGGCTGTGAGTAATACGCCTTAAGTTTCTTGGCTTTATTTGGATCGACGTGAGTACCTTCATGACGTAAATGCGTAGTGATTTGGGAAATGTTTTTTTTATGACCAAAAACGTTTTTCATCATACTATACTATGAATGAACTATAGAGAGAGAGTGGAGTATAATATGCCCCTTTCATCATAATTATGTAAGCCAATATTAGAGACGTCCACTGCTAGGCCAATAGGCCTCCCCCAAGCCTCGCCACAACTACTAGTTCTGTGTATCATGCATCCATCGGATTTCCATGACTCTCACCAGGCATACAACATTTACATGATCACAGATTTGTAATTCCACCAAATTTATTTTTATTCTTCGTCAGTAGCCAAATTATTTTTTGAAAAAGAACTGTTCCAATGAACCGGATTAGATGATTTACTAATTAATTAATTGATAGTTTGCATATAACTTTTACGAGTAGTTTACACAATAGCATGAAACCAACAAGTAGGAAGTAAAAAAAATATACATTTTAAAAGTTCGTGATTTACGAGTTTACATTCATTGATGAAATACATATACCGGACAATAAAATAATAAGACAATCAAAAACATCTTCATTACTCTAATATTACAAAGGCGAAAGTTTCTATATAATATAAGTATGTGTGTTTGTTTGTTACACCTTAACCATAAATTTCGGTTGTAAGGTTTTTGACGAAAGGCAAACAAAAGTGGATCATGTCTTGAAATAGCATATGAGAACTTTTTTCCTGGGATTTTTTTAATTGGTATAAATGAGTTCTTGAATGCGATTCCACCTGACGTTAAGAAATGATGCAATCATTGATGGTGAGGTGCACTAGTTTATTATGAGCCTATTACATCTAGCCTTGAAGACAACTATAAACAACCTAATTATAATTGGAGGGGAAGACCGCAGCAGGTAAATTGTTCCAATCCTTAGATGTCCGCAGTATAAACGACAAGGTGAAACGCTTAGTCCGGACCGTAGAGGTTTTAACAACGTAAGTATGGATACTCGCCGTACGTCGGGTTCTCCGATGGCAGAAAGGAGATGGCGGAATCAAGACATGCATTACCACGCACTCTCCAAAATGCATCCTATAAAATAGCGAAAGGCTGTCTCCAGGCTTTGCAGATTAGACTTAACCAAAGCTGGATCCTCAATTAGCTTTTTTGCTTACTGAGCACGTTTTTCATCATTACCACGCACTCTCCAATATGCATCCTATAAAATAACGAAAGGCTGGCTATCTGGCTGGCTTTGCAGATTGGACTTAACCAAAGCTGGATCCTCAATTAGCTTTTTTGCTTACTGAGCACGTATTTCACGTCTTTGAGTAGCACATTAGACACTTTTTGTCCCAGGAGTATGTCTCCTCGGGATAACTTGATATTTTTTCGCGGATGAAACCGCAGGCAGAAGCTAGTACGTAGTAGTAGTAGCTAGTAGCTATAACAATGGTTGTTTGACAGCTAGGCATTGTTATTTGACAGTGGGGCATTGTCCACTGCTGTCACTTTACTTCATCTAATAAAAAATCATAGTATAGGTACATATTTCCCCAAGCCACAAGCCCAAGTCGTCTACGGCACGCACTGTTCCCGTGCGCCTCAAGGAGGTGTCAGCAAACTGTAGGCGCCCAGAAGGGCTGAAGCCTAACGGTGCCAAGGGTTAGGTGAAAATGAACCCCGGGGCCCAGGAAGGCAATGAACGGAACAGGGTAAGTTTATAGTCAGTAAGAGTCTGACACTATTTCCCGCCCCACCCAAGGGCGGGATTTGTCATTGAATGATTTTACCTACCATAAAAAAGGTACATATTTGAATCAAGTCTTGATAAATAAAAGATAATACATATGAAAATGCATGTTTTATAAATGACGTATTCCCACAACATACAGCTAAGGTTCGCGTGATAGGTGAGGTATTTCGTGAATTACTTTTTCTTCATTACTTCGGGTGTAAAGGTCCTGTATTAATTTGATACATTGTTATCGCTTGACACAAAGTGTGACGTACTTTGTCATTGAATTAACTATTTTAACTTTTAGTTAAGGTTGTATTTTGAACTTTAATACTTAGCAGATAGATTTTTTTTCTTTAACTTCATGTGAGAGTTTTCACGTTTGCAGGTAAGGTAAGTTATATTCTGGATTGCAGAAAGAAAATGAAAAAAGAAAAACATTGATATCGAATAACAAAGGAGGTACAAAGAGTATCTTATAACATAAATGAATAGGTACTTCAACTAATAACATTATAGGGATTTTCTCTTAATCTTTAGGTTGTACTATCTAGATTACCTACTACAGATCTTCTTAGCTTAAAGACTGAGGCTAAGCTCCGCTGAAGGATGGCACTTGACACAAGTTACTGAATCAGCGAACTTAAAGGGATAATTTGAGTCGTTGGTAATATAGCAAAGGCCCTCACGCCCCACGCCCCAGCCGCCGCGGGGATTTCGATTCCGATCTTGATTTCCAGCCAACGGAGGCGCGGCGCGGGCTTGCGAACGGTGAGCAATGGGTAGCTCGCTGTCCGACCGTCCGGGTAACCATCTGTACCAAGCCCAGGTAGTTGATGTCGCGTACTGTTCCCGCACGCCTCAAGGAGTTGTCAGCAGTTGTCACCTTAGGGACACAGCAGGGGCGAAACCTACTCGGACCAAGAGTCTATTTCTGAAAAGAAGGGTCGGTCCTGATATAAAAGGTAACGAAGGAACGGGGTGGGTTTTTAGTCAGTAAGAGTCTGACACTATCTCTCGCTCCGCCCAAGGGCTGGAGATGTCATTGGATGATTTTACCGACCACAAAAAATAAACTTTTTTTCACACTGGATTATCTGGCTAAGATTAATTTGAAATAGTATATTTATGATCATCATCATCATTTCACAGACATCTGCAGTTGGACATAGGTGTCCCTTCCCCAAATGTCACCACAACTATTTGTCTTATGCGTCCCGCTTCCATCGGATTACTACAACCGGTATCAGGTCATTGGTCCACCTTATGGAAGGCCTACTAACGCTAACTTTTTCGGTACGCGGTTGCTATTCCAGAATCTTTTCGGCCTCATTCACCATCTGTTCTGTGAGCAATGTGGTTACATTGCTCGCAGAATAGATGGCCAAAGCTATGCCGGTAAAGTTAGTGCTTTAGTGGATATCTTCATTCCTCCATTAATTACTGTAAGACTGTTAAGCTACTTCATTAAGAAAGTCAGTTTTTTTTAATAAAATAAAGTACGGCTTTCACTACAAATTTCTTTCACATAGTTTAGTTGTACTAAACTGCACTTATCAAAATTTCTTAATTTATTGTTTACTATGTCACATTGTTAGTAATTTGTGGATATTAAATTTAAATAGGGTCATAAACGCTGAAAACAAAACGAGCCTAAGAGAGCAACTAATAGTTTTGCCCTAAAGCCAAATCGTTTAAACCAGATGAAGATAAATTGGTTGTGAAAGTAGTGGCCGCACAGTTTTGGTGAATTATTCCACACCATTTGTTACAATACTGAACTAAAATGTGGGCTGGGAGTGGATTCAAATTAGATGTGATTTAATAATGGTTCATATATTGAATTTTATGGGTTGGTTGGTTATTGAAAGGTGCTCTTGGGGCGACATTAGTTTTCGATTCTATGCCGAAGAAATGGATGGTTCGAAGTTGATTTATAGATTATGAAATATGCACTTGTTTCGGTTCACGACTTGGTTTACGTGGTACTCAAATTTACTTCCTTTTACGTGAGAAATAATCAAATGAGAAGTCATTTAGGGACCCGCTTAAAGTAGAGAGAATGGGAGTGTCTGGTTAAAACCCCCTGTGTTCCTTCAGTTACGACGTTGTTATGCATATTTTTTCTAACATGAAAAAATATGCATAACAACACAAACTTGGGTTAAAAACATTAACCTTTCCATATCTTTACCCTAAACAACAAAACAGCAATTAACGTACCTACATTTAAAGTACGTAATACAAAATCATTATGTTCATCGCCGTTTTAACCTCGGTTTATCGTTCCCAACTTGTCTTAAAGAAATTAAATTGGGTTCAGACTGACAGCTTACGAACGATATTGATTGAATCTCTGCTGAAGACAAGGGCAGAGGGCAAATTTAATATAACAAAGGCATAATAATTGAGTCTTAATATATCTACACAATATTCTATCTCAAACCATCAATCTATCCTTAATAATCACGCAATAGTGACGGGGTTCCCAGTTTTTTAATTTGTGTCTCGCCTTGGCAAACCAATAATGGATCTACCCTTTGAATAACGTAATTAGAGACACAATAAAAAATAATAGATGTGAGGACACCGGTGTCCGCTTGGGGCTTGAGTAACTGCTATAACTATAGGTACCTATAGCTTTGTATCCCAAAGCATGAACCCATCATCATCACGCAATAAAGACGAAATTCACAGCTTTTTTGTTTTTTTCTTTCTATAGTTCGCCGCCTTGGCTTTGCACATATTTGAATTATACAGGCAAACCGATTGTATCTTAATATACTTAAAAAGCGTTGTATTTCTAAGCATCAATCTATCTTTTATAATCACGCAATAAAGACGAGGATAACAACTGTATTTTTTTAATAGTGCGCCACCCTGTTTTGCAGTTTTAAATTATACAGATATATATACTTATACGTACTTACACAGGTTTGTACCTCAAAGCATCAATCCATCCTGTATGATCCCAGAACAATCACGTGGTTCATAGAACTAATTTATTTTGATTTTAAAACTTGTGAGCCGCCCCGGCATTGCACAGTTTCACTTAAATTATACAAATAAACCTTTCTCGTTTCAGAAGGATGAGTTAAAAAACCAAATTGACAGCGACAGTTAGGCTTTTTTGTCGATGGGTAAAAATCAACCAATGACATCCCTCGCCTTTGGGGAGAGAGGGAGATAGTGTCTGATTTTTACTGACTACTAAGCCCACCCCATTCCTTTTTAGCCCTTTTTACCGGTGCCGGACATTCCTTTCAGAAATCAGTCCATGGTCCTAGTAGACATCGGCCCTGCTGGGCCGCTACGGTTTGCTGACTACTCCTTGAAGCACGCGGGAAAAGTGCGCGCCATCAACGACTTGGGCTCGGTCCGGACGGTTACCGGACGGTCGGATGGCGAGCTACCCATTGCTCGCCGTCCGCAAGCCCGCGCCTACGGTGGTCGGAAATCGGAATCACGTTCACACGTGCGGTCTCTAATGCCTGTCAAGGCAGCAGATTATTTGAAGGAGTTACCGTTGTCTTAGCAAAAAGAATAATTAAAGAAACACATTAATAATTCCATAGACATACTACTCGTATATACATCTATACCAGCCAGGTATGTAGCTGAAACTAATTACCAAATATACCTCTAGAGTATGATGAACAGGTAATAGCTATCGCTCGAACACAAGCCAGTGTTAATCCCTCAATTGCGTCTTATGACACGTTCGCGGTAGATCGGTTATTCTTAGTAAGTGACACATCCCACAAAACGTGAGTGAAAGGAAATCATACGGTGTTTTATTGAATTATGTGGCAGCTTTCCATATTTTTTTTTATTAACTGTAACAATGACTCATATCTTTTAAAAATTCTTTACGATTTACATTATTTAACTAGCTGCTGTTCGCCTACGTTGTAGTAGAAAATAGTCCAAGGCAGCATAGTCCTGTGATAAAATGTGTCCTATGATATTCCAGGGCACGGTTTTCTTGAGCACCAAGTTTTATCGAAATCCGTTCAGTTGTTTGAGTACAAAAAAGTAACAAACAAACATAATATACATAACTTTGAGAAAGAGGTCAATCGTCGAATCCGACTCGGCTAGGCAGCGTTTGTTACCATTGATGACATATGGAACTGAAACATGGTCGCTTACAATGGGCCTCATCAGAAGGCTTATAGTCACCCAAAGGGCAAAGGAAAGGGCTATGCTCGAAGGTTCCTTGCGTGATCGCATCAGGATTGAAGATATCCGAAGGAGAACCATTGTTTAGCGATATAGTCCAGAGAATCGCTAAACTAAAGTGGCAGTGAGCAGGGCACATTGCTTGTAGAATGGACGGTCGATGAGGCCGAAAGGTTCTAGAGTGATGACCGCGTGGCGAAAAACTTGTGGTTGTAAGGACTTCCACGAGGTGGACCGATAACCTGGTCAGAGTCATAGGAATACGGTGGATGCAAGACACACAGGACCGTTCGCTGTGGTGGAATTTGGGTAAGGTTTATGTGCGACAGTGGATGTGATTCAGCTGGAATGATCAAACTTTCACCTTTATAATATGAAGTGTGATACCTATTAGCGAGCCGCGCCAACTTCGCACAGGCGATAGAAATGTTTTCTCGGTTCGTCTACTGTGTGTCTTTTGTACCTATGCCTGTATTTAATTATACTCCTGAACCTTCCTAATGAAACACTGTCTATTGGTGAAAACCGTATGAAAATCCATTCCGTAGGTTTCGAGTTCATCGCAACCAGATAGATTGATGCGGTAGGTCGTTATTCAAATCTTAATCATATTTTCCAGACAACCATAATTTTATCATTGACCTATCTTGTCATCGACTTAATCGCGACTCAATTTTACCGTTATAAGTTCGTAATTTATATGCATAGAAAACCCATAAAAATGTCTTATTACTTTGCAATACCTCTTCAATAATTTTGCTACAGAAACTTAGGCTTCAAGGCTCAATAGTGAGTTAGTACTGCCAAAGGAGGACGTAAGATAAGAAGGAATTTTTCACCCATCTCACACCCCGGATGTCGCCACTATGCGGAACACCCGGAGGACACGGTGGAGTACACAGTAGCGAGTGCCTCGCCTGGGTGGAGCATCGCCGTGACATCGTGGGGGCGATCGACGGCAGCGATCTCTCTCGCCGGGCCTTGATTCAGGCCATGGTCCGGAGTGAGGAGGGATGGCAGGTGGTCGCCTCCTTCGGCGAAGCAGTTATGCTAGCAAAGGAAGCCAAACTCAAAGGCACTCAAAAAAAAGATGTTTTTCCCACCGACAAAAAGTAAGCTACTCTCTTTTTCTTCTTCAACGTCAAGGTCACTATTAAGACATAATGTTTCTCGCGAAAAGCAAATGATAATATTAGCCATTACACTAACAGCGTTATATTAGTGTTGTGCAAAAACTGCTGCCGACGATATTATCACAAATGAGCTGTAATTTATTTAATCATTACGTGTTAGTCGTGTGAAATGAACGAAACACCTGAAATTAACTCTACCTATACAGTTACGTTTTTTTGGCATTTTATTGTTATTAGGTTAACTGCCTTATACCAGCGGTTCCACCTGCGTGATAGTAGGATAATTATAGTATCCCAAGAGAACATACTTTCGTGATAAAAAGTGCCTCTTCATCTAAAGTGATCTTGTCCTATTCTAAGATATGGTCTGCTGTGTGCCAAAATTTATTCGAAATGCGTTCAGCCGTTAAAGAGTAAAGAAGTAAAAAATATATACAAACACATCATCATCATCATTTCAGCCAAAAGACGGCTACTGCTGGATATTATATCCAGCAGTTTTTATGCTTTCCCTATTTTCTTTTAGTATTTAGCCTTTTCAACAGTTTTAACTCGACACGACTATTATAATTTATTATTAACTACACAAGTCCTTATTTTTCCAACTAGACATTCAGTCTAGGAGAGCAGTGATGGCCGAGTGATAACGGCCCCAACTTACAAGTTGTAGGTCGCAGTTGTAGATCGCGGGTTTGAACCCAGCCAGGCGCATAACTTTGTGTAATTTATATATCATCATCACGACTACTCTCAAAACGGTGAAGGAAAACATCGTGAGGAAACCGGCAAGTCCTAGAACCAAAAATACGAAGATATGTGACATCCACCAACCCGCACTAGGCCCGCATGATGGATTACGGCCCATTCCCTATCCTAGAGAGGAGGCCTGAGTCCCGCAGTAGGAACATTATAAGGCTGATGTTAGACATTCAGTCTTAGTCAAATTATTTCTTGAAACTTTGTTGAGTTAGTTTTTAACGTGGAAATGCTGGCATTGATCAATTTACTAAATACTTTTTATTTTAGCCAGGTTGTTTATAATTTAGTTTACAGCAGAACTTGATGTAATATCTATTGATATAACACATTCTAAACTTTCTTATTTACATTGATAAACAAGATAAAACTCAGTCTGTCTTGGCACCTAGCCTACCCGGTTGTAGCCGTCTGCCGGAGATAGGAGCATACCAACGTCCGCTAAAACGCAACACATCGCAACGTTGACTTCATACTTTGATCACCGATTTGTCAGTCAGCGTGACAGTTAGGTATGGCAGTATGCATTAAACTTGGCACCTTTTTGTATTATAATTGATAGGCTCGCGTTTTACCACTATATCATCTGATGGTAAGTGATGATGTGGTCGACGATAGAGCACTCTATCCTAAAAGTACATAAGTAATTCGTTTTTGACTTAGATCCCCAGGTTGTAGCTATATAGAAACTCAGACTGCAGTGGAGAGTTCCACTCTTTAGCTGTACATATGTATACCTATGCTATTAAAGTATTAACTTTCATTGTCGTGTTTGATCAAATGTATATCTGTATATTGTTTATTTTCATAATAAAGTAATAATCACAGAAGAATTCTCACCTGAAGAAGATGTCAGCTTCAAGACTCAAACTCATTTATTTCAAATAGACCATTCCATTTACGGACAAAGACAAAGTACAGATTTGCTACACAAAATTTCAGGAGGGATAAAACTCATAAATAATCGTAAAATTATGATACTTGGTAAAAAATCAACAGTGCTTATTATTTTAGTATTATTAGAATTGAATTATAGGATCGCTTTGTTGTCCGTCTATCTGTCTATCTGTCTGTCAAGACCCTTTATCTTGGGAACGTGTGGAGGTATCGAGTTAAAATTGAAACCATATACTTATATGCGCTCCCTTGAAACCGTGAAAAAATTGAGTCTCTAAGTTAACGAGAAAAAAAGATACGGCCGTATATGTCGCAAAAACTTATATTTCGACTCTCTCAAGGGAATCAAAATTTATAGAGTACTTGCCGTTGACCAACAGTCCTAAAATTTGGTATGGAAAAACATCGTATAGCACAAATATAGTAAAAAATCTGAAAACTGTAAATTTGTAGATATGTCACCAAAAAAAAACTTCTTCTTTGCGATTCAGAAAAAATTTCGAGTCTCAATTCGAGAATTGAACTGTTTTCATAGGTAGGTTTGTGCGGAACCCTCAGTGCGCGAGTTCTACTCGCACTTTGCCCGGTTATCTTTATTTCTAGTGTTCCTTTACTCTCTTGATAAACTTTTTCAAAAAAACAGAATAACCCGTTGCGATTAATCGCTCGTTATATCACTGTGCGCATGAGTGCAACAGCCAGTAAGAAGTCCTGCGAAACGTTTTTCTGTAAAAAAAAAAATAAAAAAAAAAATAATACCCTCCTATCTTTTTGTTGATTCGGGCAAACATTCACTAACATAATTACTTCCTATAGTTGTTTAACAGATTCAAAACTGCACGTTTTATAAATATGTCTGCATTCATGGTTTCTGTCTGTTTCTATTCATACTATAAACTAAAATAGTTTTTTTTTTGTGTTTATTCATGAGATCGCGTTCTTCTGAACTACCAACGCTTCTTACAACGGATTTTGATGCGAGAGTTTATGAGTATTGACGTAATACTGTTGCGATATTAGTCGATTCTACCCGTGTGGAACATGTGAGGGTTTACTACTATAGTATACATATACCTACAGTTCGTGGCAAATAAGTTGAACCATTTGCTATTACTCGCAGCCCCCACTTTGATTGAGAACCAAAAATCGGTTACTTCGCATTCAAGGTCGACTGTCATTAGTTCAACTAATGGGACGATGATTATAACCGGTTTTCAGGTCTCAATCGAAGTGGAGCTTCGCATAACCATATCTCAACTTATTTGCCGCGTACGATACTAGATTTTAACTGATCAAGTTGAAAGCTTACCTGTACTAAAATTTTTAGGCTGGGTTACTTGTAGACCGAAGTATATTTAAGGCAAAAAGTCCTGTTAAAAATATTGCTATTGGGCCTCTGGAGACAACGTTAATTAATGGCCTTTCGCAACATGTTTAATTAGAACACGCATCTAAACAAAGTTTACCTGACGATACTTTTTCATTAGATGCTTAAAGAGTGAAGTTTATTTTCACTTTCAGTTAAAATAAATCAGCCGCTCCTATAGATTTTCTAGGTTAAGCATTGCTAGCCGAGGTCTGACGATAGATAGGTGCCATCTTAACATATCCAGATTTTTCGTGCTTTGGAGAGGACGAAACTTTTGGTTATGGTTGTCATTGGACTTTGTCTTTGATAGTAGTTACAGACACTCAGAAGCCTGGTTTGGCTCCAGTATTGCCAAGGGGTACTGCTGCAAGCTGCATCTAATGAGACTGGAATCTGACCCTAATATACATAGTGGAAGAAAGTTACCTATATCACCGGAAAATGCAAACATTCTAAAATATTGTGGAAAATTTTGAATATTTTTTTTCTAATTATAACACAATCATGTGTCATAGTTAGAAAAAAAGCGTATTGGTCATGTTGTAAACCAATGAATTTGGATGTGATTTGTCGTGTACAAAACTATTTTAATTAAATACCGAGAATTTGTAATCTGATAAAGATTTATTACAATCATACGGAGTCCCCAATTTTCGGGTGACAACATGTAGAATAAACTCACATTCAGAAGTTATTATGGTCAAAATTGAGTAATAAATCGACTTTAGCTATTATTAAAATAGTTTTTTAATATATAATATTTTTTGTATACCTACACCGTTAAATTTTAGTCGTTTTAGTCCCGTGTAGGATCGATTCTGTACATGAAACACTATCGATTTATAAAGATAAAATTAAAAAATAAAGTACTTTTTTTCTAAAACTCGAATTAATATACTCATGTACGAAATTAATTTCTTTAAGTAAACGAGTCAATGTCCTTGTAGGGAGTTGTCGGTTGTTGTGTACTAATTACCTACAGTTCATTGGCCTCGATCAGCTGACGTTTAATTAAAGAAATTAATTTCGTACATTCGTAAATTAATTCGAGTTAAAAATAGTAATTTATTTTTCATTTTTAACTTTACAGATCGATAGGGTCTCATGTACCGAATCGACCCTATGCGGGATTAAAACGACCAAAATTTAACGGTGTATTTTAAGATAAATCTTGATAAATTAATGATTTGCGTCGCTAGAGTGTTTGTGTGTGCGTGCGTAGAGACACGTAGATATGCGTGAAATATTGCCGCGTTACCAATAAAGTGAGTCGATTCCCATGATATTTTCCTATATGCTAACAAAACACTACGTAAGTGCATTAAAGTAAAATTTCAGTGCTTGAATTATGATGGTAACTTAATTTTCTAATTAGGGTGTGCATTACGAGTATTCCAGTTACATGTCGTATACCGGGTTTATCAGACTTTGGCTCACAAACGAATGTGATGGATCCAGTACATGGTTTTGGACCCCTAGTTGCAGAAACTATTTAAAACCATTATCTTAACATTTTTAGTGAAAAAAACTTTTTTTTTTTTTCTTTAGAATCGCCACAAGATTGATAAGAATTACGATCTTAAACAATTTAAATTGTAATCAAAAACAATCCAACAAAAAATTTCACTACTGGTGGATCCATGGTACTTATTCAATTGTGCGTCGATAATATCGATAATAAATAAGTTATCTGGGTAGCTGGTAGCTGATACACATTGTATTTATCAGTATAAAATGACGTATTGAAATGACCTTGTCTTCACCGTATTCTCTTTTTCCAAACCTTTCCACGATGTACCTTGTCTTTTTGTGGGAGTTAAAAGGTCAACGAAGGGGAAATAAAACATTGTGAAGACAGCTAATTTATGATGCTCGATAGAGTCAGAAATTACACACTTGATATTTTACACGCTTTTTTAGTACTTCAGACAAAGAATCTTTTGCTTTGATTGAATAGTGAAAATTATTTTTCATCTATTTCAAAAAAGAGGGGTTCTATATTCGGTCACATGTTTATTTTTTATGTGCATATATTTATTTACCGATTTTTCAGACAATTGCAAACCAAGCTTTTCGTTGTTTGCAAAATGAACTCCCGAATTTATCTCTTAGATATTGTCATAATTTGATCATCTGATTCGAAGACATGGAATGGAACTTCTCATAGGATCATACTCATAGCAGAACATTAGAAATTACGAACATGTAGTCGGTGATTGACTGAAGGAAGCTAGAAGTAAATAATGTAGGCATTTTTTTTTTTTTTTAGGCGAAGGGGAAATCTGATACCTACTTTATAAGTAGGCACTACAATCTAAAAATATAATACAAGCATTCTTTATTCACAACATAAAGCATTTTAATTCATTAATATTTTTTATTACAATTCTTTTAAAAACCTTGAAACGAATTCTCTTTTTTATAACACATTAATGGTTACAGCTGAAGTATTTTCTATTTACATCGATACACGTTTGCCCTTGGGTCGAAGAAGTCGTTAACAAACAACGAGTATTGAACCAGCCGGTGTTCCAGTGAACTTTATAGCTGACGATAAATAAGTGACAGTTAGTACAATCGGTAGCATTCGTTGAAAGGTCACAGCTGATCGATCGATCATCTACCCCTTAAAATGTGTTAAAATAATTTTATTAATAGTGACAGAAGTAAACTTTAAATATTATAGACATATTGATACTACGTTCTTCATTCATATCCAGCCCGACCTGATTTATTGTTAAAATTTAACACCCTTGCACAAGGCTGTTCGATCTAAAGCCCGGACGCGGAGCAGAAAGAATTTCGTACGTTGACCTATTATTACCTGTCTCTGTCACTCCCGCGTAAATATAACGCGTCTCGCTCGCACAGATGCAATGGCCTTCGTGGTCAGGGATTGTAAACCCTTTACTGTAAACTTTTTACTGTTATTGTAAGTTTTGTTCTTTTTTGAATGTGGTTTTTTTTTGTTAGCATTTAATCACTTCATAAATTAAAATAATGAATGACAATGATAATTTTTATTTTAGTATCATATTTCTACCAAATTAGTAATTTTAACTCGATTTTTAAATTGTTAATGATATAAAATTTAAATAAATAATTTATATATTTAATAACCATAATTTATTTCATAAATTAATAAATTTTTTTCTCCTTCAAATGTTTAATGTAAAAATGTTTGTGACCACTGTCAGTAGGCCCAAAGGTCATTGTACGAAATTCTTCCTGATTCGCGACCGGGCTTTATCTCTGAATACTCCTCACATTATCACACAGCTTTATTGTACAGCAAAAGAGTGACACAACTTAGAAACTTAAATCTATGGGTACAATGGTGGTGTGGTGTAATGACACGCACGTCATATTTAACGCATAACTCCCATCTCCCCACATCACAGCGGTCTGATCGCTGTCAGCAATATCTATAAGTTAACTTTAGGATGGATCGTAAGAGCTTAAAATAATACAGGGTATAATCTGCGGTGCTCTACTAACACACACACACACACACACTGCTACATAACACATTATATCACACTAATATTAGAAGGGGAAAAGTTTGTATGTATGTGTATGTTGTTACTTCTTCACGCTCAAACGATTGCAAGGGTTTAGATGAAAATTTACATACAGGCAGACCGTATTCTGTAAAAGCGCATTACGATACCTACTTTCTTATATGAGTATATTCTCTTGGCATAATTTTCTAAATTGAGGTCGGTGAAACGTCTAGCAGAAGCATGTTTTCCATAATTATTCAGTTTTAGTGTTAGTATAGTCATACATAAGGTTCTAGGAAAGGTGACATTCTAGATAGGATAAAGTTTGTTAAAAATCAAGAATGTTTGAGATTGGCCGCGCAATATCATGTACCAAGCCTACACATTCTGTATTTTCTGTTGCGAATGACACATCGGTTAACTTATTATAATCAAATTTAATTTAAGTCATTGTAATCGAATTTTTAATTAATTTTAATCTTTATAAACGAATTTTAATATAATTTATTGTAATTAAATTTAATTTATCAATTTTAATTAATCTTTATAATCAAATTAAAAACAATTTATTGTATATTTAATTTAATCTATGTTATTGTATGCAATTTTATACTTTCTTTTTTCCAAACCTTGTACATATTACTGGTCAAAATCAATTGATAGATAGATAGATATATTCTTTATTGTACACCAAAGATAAAATTACAATAGGAACTTAAAATTAATAGGGTGTCACAATGGGTGGTCTTATCGCTAAAAGTAATTGCAAAAAAAAAGCAATAAAAAAAAGCAATAAAGCAATTGGTTATTATCTGCGCAAAATGTTAGTGGAGGCGCTTAGATGTAAGTTAATATTGTACAAATTATAATGTTATAACGTACTTTTTGAAAAGACAAATAATAAATAAATAAGCTATCTGGGTAGCTGGTTAGTGACAAATGAGTGCATAAGACCTTAATGAGACTTGGAAATACTAGGGAAATATATAACAAAAGAGGTAAATACTTGGGATAGAGTGGAACAAGGATGCTAATAATAATGAGGATACGGTACACAACAGACCTATAAAATAATTACTTTATCACAGGTCGTATCAAGCACGTTGTTGACCGACATAATTAAGGAGCTGCTGTCGTAGCAACTTAAGTGCTAAAAATGATTAACCTTGACCAGAAGGCTGTTTTTGTTATGAGAGTTAGGTAAGCATGTAAGCTTATTAGTGCATGGTTTACTAAGTTATACATCATCTCAAACAGAAGTATGAAGTTTGACATAATGCATTGAATCTGGGCCTCATCAGAAGGCGACCTGGCGAAGAGGCCTCACACTACACGGCCCCTTTGCCGATACCGGAGACACCGGAGGAGCAGAGAGATCCTCACGGTGTGGCAGACAAGTCTCGAACCGTCGATAAATGCAGAGACTCACATTACAAGCCAACCAAAAGGCAATGAAGACGATTATGCTCGGAGTTTAGAAGAATAAAGATACCAGCTTAGCCCGAAAAATCTTTTAACTTAAGTGACAATAGGAATATGTCTTATGTGATTTACTTCAAACCTACCTTTTAATTAGGCATTCATTTTCAAATATCTTTATTAAACATAATAATTAACAATAATTTACTTATCTTAAGATTTAAACACTTTATTAGGATATAAATAAACACTTTATTAGCCTTTCAAAATTTTTAAAACATTGTTTTTGTTAAACTTCTTTATTTACATGTTAATTGAAACTGTAATAATCAAAACTTACTAGGTATATATACAAATTGAAAATAATAATATTATTATGTACAAATGGGTAGATAAAAAAAAGAACTTATTAGGCATTAAAAAATTCAGCCACATCGATATCAATGGGAAAAGTGCCCAGAACGCTGGCAGCATTGCCACGTTGAATGGCAATGCTGATTCGTTTCGTTAAACTCATGTCAACATAAAATTAACTTGAAATAACGTTGTAACAGTGTCTGATAATTGTTTATTAAAAGGAATCCAATACGTTCTATTTGTGTGCCTAATCCTTTAAGCCAGTTTGATGTAAAGAGGGAACAAACGTACACAAACTATTGCATTTATGTATTTGCAAGGATCAATTTTGTAAGTAACATGATTTGCTTCGAAACTAATTTTATGCCTAATCCATTAAACCGTTTAGGCATAATGATGGGAACGATATCCGTGGATGGAAACAAATATACACAAACTATATTGCATTTATGTATTTGCAAGGATTAATTTTGTAAGTAACATGATTCTCTACGAAACTGATTTTACATCATGTTAGAATGTGGGATAGCTATCTAATACCCTCACTCTATTAATGGAACTTTATGCAAGTTCGCGTTTGGATGTTGCATCACTAGTTATAAGTTACTGTGATCTCGCAGCTTGGATATACTGGCAGCGGATATGTATCTTCGATCATAATTTATACAGGATAACAGATCGGTCTGTTTACTTCCTTATAAATGTTTTGCCATATATTGTATATTTTAAGTATTTATAAAATCGGTAGCGGCATATCATTACTTGCTTCTGCTAGTAGCATTGCTTGGTTTTATGTAGGAAATTGTCCCAAAGGAATATACTCCCAGAATAAAAAGTAGATATCCTATGTTCTGTTTCAGGACATGGCATCCGTAAAAAACCGGGCAAGTGCGAGTTCAATTCCCAAATTGAGTTACGAAGATTTTACAGAGTCGCAAAAAAAGTTTCTTTTTTTGTGACGTCTAACGAACTACAAATTTACAGTTTCTAATTTTTTTCCTATACTTGTGTTATAAAACCTTGCTTAATGAAAATTTCAGGATTCTAGGTCAACGCGAAGTACCCTATGAATTCTGGTTTTCTAGAGAGTCGAATCATACGTTTTTTGCTACGGCCGTTTTGTAAAAAACGTGTCGTCTTCGTCTAACCCTAAATGAAAGAACTGACTTTTAAAATAATACCAAAATTAATTCAATATCTATTAAGATATATTTAGCGTTTAAATGCAATACTCGTATAAATAGTCGTAAAAAGCAACGAGTGGGCGTTTATATATAAACAGACAAGCTGGTTTTCATCAAATGATGTTCAACAAAACGTATGTTATAAATCTTAGTTCATCTACAACACAAATAAATGTCTATGGTAATTAACTACAAGTGTTAGAATAAGACGGATTCGAATGGGAAGTAATCGCTAGAAGGCGTTGAAAGTTTCGGACTAGTTTGTGAAAACAAACTATTACCGTACTTCTAACGTATCGTTTTCTTAGAATTAGCTGGTATCCACCGAGGGAAACATAAAACTGAGTTCACGAGGGTTATTACTGACGGGCACATGGTGTGGATTCAAGGTCTCGGTGGATGTTAGTAAATTTAATATGCAGTATATGAATAATAATAACAAACATTTTTAGACACACGTGTCATACACAAGTGCTACGTAAAATTTACCAAACAGAAAGCGTTACGCCTCGTCCTTTATACATTGAAGAACTGGAACAACTTGCCTGCTGCGGTCTTTCCGTCCGATTATAATTTAGGTGTGTTAAGGCTAGCGTGAATAGTTTCTTTATCGTCTTACCATCAACGATTCCATAACTGTTCACAATCAGGTGGGATCGCAATCAAGCACTAGTTTATATAAAGAAGAAATCAGGAATTGAGAAACTGGTATTGTATATCAAGTACCGTTGTGCGGTGCAGATCACCCAGAGGACACGTTGGAGCATAGTCTATTTCGCTTGGACAAAGCACCACCATGACCTTGTGGAGGCGATCGGTTGCCGCGTCCTGTCACATCCGTCCCTAGTTCAGTCCATGGTACGGAGGAAAAACAGGGAAGCAGTAACTACTAACATTACTGCTTCACTGTAATTTGTGAAGGAGGTGGTGAAAATCGTGAGGAAGTGTATCCTGACGCATCAGCCGCCGCCGCAGTAGACGTCCAGAGCATCGAGAGTTGCAGAGTTATTCCCACTCATACTGTCTCTAATTTCACCTAAAGTGAAAGAAGTTATTTCATAATATCTGATTAAAAAAAAAATAACTCGCATGATCCAAAAATTCAAAGCACATAGATCAAAATATTCTTGTAAATCTTACAGACAAAAAGGAACTGATTCTTTATCCAATATAGAAGGCTGGTATATATGCAGGTCGGTCAGGAATAACCATATTTCACAATAAGTCTCCAGAGAGTTTAACAAAAAAAGTGAAGCTTCGAATATAACACAGATATAAAATCTGTCAGGAAAGGTAAGATACATACGTCTTTTACCAAGTAAGTACTTTACGGTATTTCATAAAAAGATGTTTGAATTAGCTTTGAAAAGGTTATGCGAAAGGAATAGAGAACATCGTAGCTGTCTAAGTAAGTTTATAGTAAACCGACAGGGAAACAAACTTATTGTACACGTGAGGGCAAACATATATTTACTCACTCACTCTTTTTTTTTTCACTTACTCGAAGACCCGTTTTATCCCACTGCGTTTTGGCGCGCAATGGGCTATTTTCCACGCTAGTGCGGGAAAGCGCACATGCTCGCCTCCACCACAATTTTATTGTAATAAAATTGTTTATTAAATAAAAAAAAAAAAAAAATCTTTTTATTTCAGACATTATTTGGTACATACATTTTCAAATTTCATTATTATATTATATTATTAATTTATCAGAGAAGTCAAAATCATAGCTAAATAAATTCAATAAATTCATTTTAAGTATAATGTCATCACTCACATCAAATAAATAAAATAAAACAAAATTAATAAATAAATAAATAAAACATTAAATAAATAAAACATTAATTTAAGTATTTGCCTCCCGCTGGGGCACCGGGCACGCGCACTTGAGTTTGAACCCAGTGTCCCAGAAGGGGGCTGTCCAGCTTGTGGCTCAGCACGTTCAGGATGGTGTTGGTGCTCCCACGCGTACGAAACATCAGCGAGGCGATGCGGCGCCGCAGCACAGTGTGAAAGCCGTCTGTGTGCGCGTGCGCAAACATCGCAGACGCACTACAGTAGCGTGGGAGCCCCACCAGCACCCTGAACGCGTTATTATATTGTATTGGGAGAGCGTTGATGGCCCGCTGCGTGTAGCTGACCCACAGATTGCAGGTGTAGAGAGTTTGGCAGAATGCTTTAAACAGAGTGATCTTTACCTCTAAACTACACCTCGCAAATCTGCGCGCCAGCATATTACAGCGGACCGCCATCGCCCTCCTCTCCCTTTCTATATCCCTATCATCTTTTAAATCCTCGGTGACCACATGGCCGAGGTATTTAAATTCACTAACTCTTCTAAGAGCGACAGCGTTAAGCAGCACTGGTGCCACGTCCCCCAGTTTACGACCCCTGGCTTGGAAAACCATGAGCTCGCTTTTCTGCTCATTGTACAGAAGACCGTGTACTTCCGCATACTCCTCACATATGCCTATCAGCTTTCTGAGTGCGGCCACTGATGGGCTGAGCAACACCATATCATCTGCGTAGCTAATACTGTTGATACAGTGACCATCAATCGAGCACCCCACTCCGGCGTTGCTCAGCTCAACAATTAGCCCGTTCATGTACAAGTTGAAGAGTGAAGGAGATGTTAACCCCCCTTGTCTCACTCCACACTCCAACCTGTACTTATCAGAAAGTTCACCAAGCCATTTGACCTGGTTAGTTTGGTGATCATACCAATATTTAAACATATAAATTAGTTCACCTGGCACACCCGAACACTTCAATTTATGCCAGAGAATATCATACCTAACCAGGTCAAAAGCCTTGGAGAGATCAAGAAAGGCTGCATACACAGGCGTGCTCCTGTCTGTGTAATACCTGACAGTCTGCTTGAGAGACATAACTGCGCATTCAGTCGAAAGTCCTGGTCTAAAACCGAACTGTGCGTCGTTTAAATTTAGGTGTTTCTTAAGCTGTCTCTCAAGCAGGCCATCAAGCACCTTGGCTGTGGTTGTAGCTAATGATATCGGGCGGTAGTTGCGCTTATCAGAATTATCTCCAGTCTTGTTTTTAATTATAGGCACTACCACCGTCTTCATCAGTTCATTTGGCAGGTAGGAATGCCTAATACAGAGCGTAAACAACAGTCCCAGGAGCCTCGGGAGGTGTGGCCCCGCATGCTGAAAATGTTCGATGCTGAGGCCGTCGTGTCCGGGCGACTTCCCTCGCGTCATGCCCTTTATTATTTGAGCAATTTGTTTTGCTGTGACACGCTCAGGCACCGCCGACACGACGACCTCCGCATCCCTGGTCTGATCACCTTTTAGCGGAGACTCCACTTGAAAGTGACATCGAAACTCGTTTGCAATGTCTTTTGGTTCACAGATGCCGTTGACACTCACAGGGACGCTAGGCTTTGGGTTTAACTTTTTTGTTTGTTGCCAAAATCCTTTAAAATCTTTGTTATTATGTTTAGTAGCTAAAATATTCATTTTTATTAAGTCTTGGTTTTTCTGACAATAGTGCAGTTTGCTTTTGAATTTCTTTCTAGATTCATACATTTCATTATAAAACTTACCACTGTCAGGTCGACCATAACACACCCAGGTTAAAAACTTCTGCCTAGCCTCCCTGTGAGCGTCACGAACATACTTGTTCCATCCGACAACATGACGACCGCGGTGCCGTCCGCCACTGGCCTCACGACCCACATAGCTATCAATAGCAGCCTCCTGTAACACTGTTACAATGTCACCATAAAGCGCGTCTATCGCTGCCAAGTGATCCTTGCTATTCTCACTACACATGCTATCACAACACTGTTGGAATTCATTAGGGAAGCCACATTCCCTCAGTTTATCATTACAACATTTTGTATATTTTTCTATTTGGCTTAAGTCCCTGTCTCCCCATAGAACTTTATTGGTTTTGATGAGCGGTGGCTTAATGATTCTACAGACTGTTTTCAAGTTACACTGAATCTCTACTGGACAGTGATCAGACCAGAAAATGTCGTAGCACACTCTTACCGAAGTAACCGTCTTTAGTGCCGAATCAGTAACAACACAGTGATCCAGCCACCTACGGCAGCCGTGCGCTTCACTCACAAAAGTATAGGTGTTCGAATTCATGCCCAACATTTCTAGGTCGACACATGTCCAGTTTTGCTCATTACAAAAATTTTGAAGTTCATTTCCAAACAATTCCCCGGGATGAGCATTAAAATCACCCATGATAAATACACTTTCAATATTGTTACTTTCAACTATTGACATAATTTCGCTTAAACATTGAACAAATTCCAACAGATTGTCAGAAGAGTCGGTAGGCATATAGATAGAAAAAACGAGTATAAACCGATCCGACACACACACCTTAACCTGTTGAATACCGTAATTAGAGACACAATAGAAAGACAATAGGTGTGCGGACGCCGGCGTCCTCTCGGGGAATAATGAATTAATGGCACTTATTCGTTTACTTTCACACTGAATCACAGACACATAATTACACTTACTGTTTCTCCATAGAAGTGCTACACCGCCATACGGTCGCCCCCGCAGTATACCACTTGTTAGGTCTACCGCAGATTTCCCGCAGAATCCAAAATCACTGTTTATTTTACCAAGTTCAGATATCTCGTGTGGTAGGAGCCACGTTTCTTGCAGTGCAATAATGTCAGCCGTCAGGCTAAGACGCCTTACACACTCGGAAGATCTTTTAAAAGACTTACAATTGAAACTGATGAATTTTAAACTTTCATTGTTTGTTGTACTATCCATTTATGTTTATTATTGCACTAGTATCAGATTTCTTACGTCTTTCTAAATCTCGTCTGCTGAAGTCCACGAACCGGCGGAAAGCTATATCATCAGGCCATAATGTGCAGTCCAAAAACAAACTAAGCTTCTCCTTGGGAACATACATTTTATATGAGTTGTATTGTTTCTGTGTCTTGGGTTCGATCTTTTGTAATGTGACTTCAACATTTGTTTTGCATTTTTTATTGCATTAGCTGGGCGTGCGTTGACCCCCACGAGGCATGGGCCAACTCCCACGAGTCGTCAATGTTTTGAAAAAAGTCGTTTGACACACGTGCTTTGTCACTGCAGCCCTCAGCTCCATAACACACTTGCCTACGGCAGAGTGAATTCCACCTCAGACGCATTGACAAACTTTCTGCACTTGTATCAAAATGTACTATTTCCTCTTTTATCAGTAAAATTTTGAATTAGTTGAAGAAAAATATCAAAGTACCCTTACATCCTACAATAAAACCGCAGGATAAAAGTTTGGCGTCTATTTTAAGCTCAATCAATAGGAAGCTTTTCTTCAACAAAATCGTAGGATTTCCGTCTACCCTCGAAAAAAACAAAGATGTACGATACATACGATACATGCTATTGGGTATTTTTATCGCAATGAATTTGAGATCATCTCCAAATAACGTTGTTCGAACAGAGCACGAGATTGTGCGAAAAAAGAGGTGATTGTGTCGAGAGGTACTTGGATCGGTAACTTATTGTTTAGCCTTTTTAGGGTTCCATATTTTTATTACTAAGCTTCCATTGTCTGTTTGTCCGTCCGACTGTCCATCTATCAGCGTGCTGTATCTTATAAACCATAGCTGACAGAGGGTTTTTTTTTTTTTTTTTTTTTATGGTAGGTAAAATCATCCAATGACAAATCCCGCCCTTGGGCGGAGCGGGAAGTAGTGTCAGACTCTTACTGACTAAAAACCTACCCCGTTCCTTCGTAGCCTATCGTGCCGGGGTCGAGCATTCCTTTCGGAACTAACCCATGACCCCAGTAGGCTTCGACCCTGCCTGCCTGCAGTTAGCAGGCTGGGCCTCTTCGGTGTGCTGACAGCTCCTTGAGGCGCGCGGGAACAGAACGCGCCGTCGACGACTTGGGCTCGGTCCGGTCGGTTACCGGACGATCGGACAGCGTGCTACCCATTGCACGCCGTCCGCAAGCCCGCGCCTACGGTGGCCGGAAATCGGGATCGGAATCCCGGCGGCGGCTGGGGCGAGCGCCCCGTTGCCTCTGCCTGATGCGGTCGGCCTCCTCCTTTGCTAGCATTACTGCTTCGCAGAAGGAGGCGACCGCCTGCCATCCCTCCTCACTACGGACCATGGCCTGAACCAAGGCCCGGCGAGAGAGATCGCTGCCGCCGATCGCCCCCACGAGGACACGGCAATGCTCCGCCCAGGCGGGGCACACCTCTACAGTGTGCTCCACCGTGTCCTCCGGATGTTCCGCACAGTGGCGACACCCGGGCGAATCCTCCGCACGAATCCGGAACAGGTACTTAGCGAACTTTCCGTGTTCGGTAAGCACCTGCGTCGTGCGGAAGTTGAGAACGCCGTGAGGTCTTTCCAGCCACGCCCCAAGGATGGGCCTTATCGCCCCAATTGTGGCGCGCCCCGAACGAGGTTGCGATAGTCGTTGACGCCATTTCGCCATGAGATCCCGCCGGAGCTCTGTCCGCCATGCCTCGACTTGTCGTGGCAGCGGAATTTCGCCCCGGCGTTGCATCTCCATGCGCTTGTCGTGCATGTGTGCAAGGACTGTTGCCTCCAGATCCCACGGCGGTTGGCCAGCAAGGAGGGTCGCCGCCTCGCGGGAGATCGTTCGGTACCCTCGCACCATGCGTATTGCCATGACCCTCTGGCACGCATTCAGCTGGGCCCTCGGTTGCTGTTGCAACGTCGGTGCCCACACCGGAGCCCCGTAGAGGGCCATGGACCGAACGATTCCCGCGTAGAGCTTCCGGCAGGAGGCGTCTGGTCCCCTGAGGTTGGGCAGGAGCCGCCCGAGAGCAGCCCCAGTCCGATTCAGTTTGGGAGCCAGACGTCGGAAGTGCTCCTTGAAGTTCCACCAGCTGTCGAGGACGAGTCCCAGGTACTTCATCGTCGACCCGACGCTGATGTGAACCCCTCCTACCGTTAGCTGGGAACGCGGTGGTGGCGCACCCCGAGGGCCGTGGAAGCACATGGCCTCGGACTTGAAATTTGACACTATTTCTAATGCAACTACAATAGCAATTAATAAAATTAAAGGAGTTTACCATATAAGAAATGTTAATTTGTCGTTTTTTACTTGAATTTAATATTGTAGAACGGAAGCTTTCTTTTGTGATAAGTGGAGTAGTTGATGATTTATCTTAATTCTCAAAGAGTTCAGTTTCTCACAATACACTTTAAGAGCATAGTCAAAGAAAAATAAAAACTAAATCTACCCGTGAGCCAAGTTTTCATAACCGTTCAACCCGTATGACATGAAAAGGTACCAGTGAGAGAGAGTTACTTTCGCATTTATTTATATACTTTTAAATATTGGTCGTTTTAATCCCGCAGAAGGTCGATCCGGTACATGAAACACTATCGATTTGTAAAGTTAAAAATGAAAAATAAAGTACTTTTTTTCTAAACTCTAATTAATTTAGGAATATACGAAATTGATTTCTTTAAGTAAAGGTCAGCTGATCGAGGCCAATGAACTGTAGGTAGTTAGTACGCAACGACCGAAAACTCCTCACAAGGTCATTGACTTGTTTACTTAAAGAAGTTAATTTCGTAAATGCGTATATTAATTCGAGTTTTAGAAAAATAGTACTTTATTTTTTTATTTTATCTTCATAAATCGATAGTGTTTCATGTACCGAATCGACCCTCTACGGGATTAAAACGACCAAAATTTAACGGTGTGTATTAGTATGAATTAGGTACTGTACCTTTCAGCATGTTTTCTTTCTGTCATTACAACTGTTAATAAATGGGTGCAAGTCTTAAAGTAACCCTTCCCCATTCGCGGGTTTAAAAGCTTGTTGATTCCTCTAACGCAATCAAACACGATGTTTGAAGAAAAGGCAACGCAAAAAAAGAGAGATAACGCCTGAAAACTCTGTTGGCATTCGATAATTCCGTGATTTACTCCAATATTTCACAAAACTTGTTCCAGGGAAATAGGTACGTGTTTTTTAAAACCCTTAAAAATTGTACTCCGAATTGGTCAGTGAAAAAGAACGTAAATGTGTGTCCTTGTTTCACTTTTCCAGACACTATCGCCTTACGGCGAGGTACACACCCAGTGCCTTCCCAAGGGCATCATAAGAATTAACTAAGCGATTACATAGGGCTGTAGGCAGACCTATCTGCTAATAACATCATTTGTAATCGTGTATATGCAGTATATACGATAGGTGAGGCCAGCGTCAAAAGTACCTACCATAGAATATTTAAGCAGGTTCTAGAAAACTGCTTGTTCCATGAATTTTGAACTGGACTTTAAGGTTCCGTACTCAAAAAGTATAAAGGGTATCCTATTACTAAGACTCCACTGTCCGTCTGTCACCCGGCTGTATCTTGTAGAAAAACCGAGATAAACAAAATAAAATTAATTGTGTAAAAAAAAAGAATTATAGGTTCCCTTCTTGTACGAGTCCGACTCATACTTGGCTGTTTATTTTTTAAATTGGCCTAATGAATATAGTAAAGTAATGTAGAGACATCTATGACACCACATAAAAATTAAAATCGTAAAATCCTGAATAGCAGTACCAAAGTTCATCACACGGTTAGAACATTTACAACAGTCCGAATTTAGCTATCAGGCAGTTACCCGAACCAGACACAAAACTCGTCTGGTCGAAAGATTCTCCCTTTTTAACGGAGGTTTGCGTAACTTTACACATACTTTCACATAACATACTTAACACACTAACTAATAAAACACCACATCCAAACACACACTAATACTACGTAAAAAGGATATACATACAAAATACATAAAAAAAATACTACACTAATGTGTCGACGTTGATCAATGTCATCGACTGACGGACAATCGTTGCAATCGATTCTGTTTATAGTAGGTATTTTAGTCATACAAAATTGTGCAAACGTAAATAAACTAGGACCACTATATTACTTAATGAGAGGGAACTCGCGAAGCGGTTTTCTCTCGCTGCCGCCACGGTAGCGGGCTCGCAGCTTCTATAGAATGCAAATGTATACGTAAAAAATTAAATCAGTTTTCACGACGAGGTTTATGGCCGCGGTGTGAGCGGTTGTTCGCGGCTGCCTCAGCGGTTTGCGCCCGCACGCTCTGCAGTCGGTTGGCGGTTTGTAGTCGAAAATTGCAGCCGTTGCGGCGACGCGGCGGGGGCGAATCAACCGCCTCGTGAGTTTTGAAATAAAATAGCCATTTCTTCTGCAGTGGTGGCCGAGGAAAAAAACCGCTTTACAGTCAGTCAGTTATATTATTTACAATTAAATTTTTCGTTCAATTCGGATACCTGTTAATTTTCTAATTTATTTTTTTATTGTTTATGGGTTCGCACTTGACCGCTATCTCACGTGATGGAAAGCGTACTTTATTGTGTACGTGCGTTATTTTGTCTACGTAATATTAGAAAATTCCGAGTAACTTTGTCACTATAAATTTTTGTATTTAACTATGTATATTTTTAATATTGTTATAAATTATATATGTATAGACAAGGACAATACGTCATTGTGTGACGAGCGATCACATGTTTCAGACGTAATGAGATTTCGACGGAAATTAATAGTTTAGTCATTCATCTATCATTATGGCCATAACATTTTGTGTATTACGCTTAGTCATTAATACTGTGGTAAAGAAACAGTGGAGCTGAACTGGAAATATTAATAAAAAGGGCCAAAATAATGTATGGATTCAAAGGAAAAACGAACTGTATTATGTAGATGGCTAAAGGTGTAAAAGAAAAGACATACAAATAAACCCTCCTCCATTCTTTTACTTTATATAAATACATAAAGGTTTATTATATTATTATACTAAATATATATTTATGTTTATTCTATATGCATTCATATTTTTGTACCTTCTCTTCACCCCCCAAGTTTGAGAGGTAAAAAATGCCTAGGGCATTAAGTTCGCCTTTGTACTTTTGTGTTGGATGAAGTTTTAATAAATAAAAAACACTATTCGATATTATGGCAATGTAGAAAAGATGGATGGATTGCTTGAAAAACTATACCACTAACAAGGAAGTAATCTCGCTATATACCGCATTTATCAGTGAAGTATAGAGGAAAATGACGATCCTCATCCGATTCCAAATAAAAGAGTAAATGTGAGGGTAACTCGAGAATGATGGATAGCAATCAACCAATGAAAACGTAACCATGGTAAATTTTGTTTTTCCTCATCTATTGTTTAGGGTTCCGTACTGCCAAATGGCAAAAACGAGACCTGTCTGTCTGTCACCAGGCTCTATCTCAAGAATAGATAGCTAGACAGTTGCAATTTTTTAATAAATATGTGATTTTTTCGTCGTTTTTCGCAACAGACGGTCATTTGTGCGCGAGTCCGATTTACACTTGGTCGAAAGCAATCATGTGGTCGATGCTAAAACTTGCCTGGCTAGAAGTGACCTATTCTCTTGACTTAAAGTCCCCAGATTACAGCTACCAAGAAAAACGAACTGGGAATTCTGTGAAATGTGATTTGCCGTATTTTTGAACCCTTCGTGTTCGAAGCCGACTCGCACTTCGCCGGATTTTTTACCGATAATCGATTCGCGATAAGACCGTACATGTGTTTTTATAATAGTTTGCCTTGTGTTTTTATGCAGTGTACAAAAAAGAATATAATCTAATCGATCTAATATGATAAAGAGGAAAGATAAAATTTTTTGTTTACTTTTTATGATTACGACTTATATCTATACATATCATTTATTTCTCAAAGATTACATAATCGCCTGACTAGAAACTTAGTTTTTTTTTACGATATAGAAAGTGTCGAGTCTATGCACTTCAAATTTAATGTTAATATTTAATGAGAAGGTAGTACATTTTGATACAAGTGCAGAAAGTTTGTCATTGCAACCGAGGCGGAATTTGCACGAGCTGTAGGCGAGTGTGTTATGGAGTCGAGGGCTATAGTGACAAATGTGCACGTGTGTCAAATAAAGTTTTTCAATACACTTACGACTCGTGGGAGGTACCCGCGCTGTCGTTGCAAAATTCCTATCAGTACTGTTGTTAAGAATTTTAGCAATTAAACAATTTTATCCGTCACATTATAATATATTCGGGCCGGAAACGTCATGGATACCAAGTTATACTTAGAACAAGCCAAATATTAACCACCCTAATTATACCCACTTTACGAGGCTTTTGACGTCAGTCCACTTCTATTGTATCTACGTCCATATTTAACTAAACACAGTAGAATATTTCATGGGACTTAAATAAGCTAATATATTATTATCCCACTATTTCAAATTTGAAATGTATTTTGTTTTATACAACCACACTTTAAAGCGTTTGCTTTGTTGAAAGTTGAAAGGAGAATGGGCGTTTAAGACTTAGGCCCGTATTAAGTAGCAAGGAATTTGAAAAGTCTAAAATTTCATTTAGTGGAACATTACCAGTATTCAAACAAGTAATAGTACAGTGCAGAAAGTTTGTTAGGATGGGTGGACATAATAATATATTATGTCATAGTTTGATACAGCGGAGTACTGAGACTATATAAAGGTGTCCATTTTTTGCTTAAAAATATTTTAGACAGGTTTCGAGAAGTATTTTTGTAAAGAGGCCACATATGAAAAGAAATATTTCACTGTTAGAAAACTACAGTATCGCTAAGAGTTATTTTCATCCCCAAAAAATCCACAGTTCTTGTGGGATTTATGAAGGAAATGAAGCTGCGAGATAAGTTAGCACTATGAAACCTTTTTTGTAATACCCTATTTATCACTTTCAACATCTTAGCAGATAAATGATGGAATCACATTTCTTTTTTTCTCAGTTCCCAGTCAGTGTCAGTATTGTTTCATAACTAAAATGGCAGCTCTCATATATCGGCATGGGCTCTACTGGGCTCCTACGGATTTGCTGAGCGTGCGGGAAACACTCGGCACCGCCGTCGACTCGGATCCGGTCTTTACCGGACGATCTAACGGCGATCGGCATTCCCAAACGCCTGCGGTAGTTAGAAACCAACCTGCGACGCCAGCACCCAGTGATGGCTTCGCAGAAGTAAAGTAAAAGTAATAATTCATTTATTTTTCCACATTAATGTAACCCAGTACAGAGTTTAATTTAATAAATGGAGTGTACTGGAGTCTAAATTAGGGCAGCCCTGTATTTCAAGGCTCCAGGTCTTCCTACCACGGTGAGTGAGAAGGAGGCGCCCATTTCCCATTCCCTCTCGCTCCAGATCGTGGCCTGAACCAGGTCTGCAGCCAGAGGTCACTGCCACCGATCGCCTTAACGAGGACACAGTGTTACTCTGTAAAAGCGATGAAGCCTTCCACCGTATGCTCCACCGTATCCTCCGAGCGATCCGTATACTTAATAAATGCCATGATGTGGCTGTGGATCGCAAACGGAATCCCAAATCGTACAATTAAAAGCGTTTATTCGTTGTGAATATAAGCTTTGAGTTTTTTTCGCTTTCAGATTAGCATTTTATGCAAATACTTGGAGCTGCTGAAATAATTTAAAAGAAATCCGAAGTACTGTATGAAATAACGTACGTGTGTTTTCACACTGAATATTTTGAGACAAATGTTCAATGTACCTACGTCTTACTTAGAAAAGATACAAAGATATAATAACTTTAGGTTTAGTTGAAAACTGTTTAAATAATAAATTAAGCTTTTTAAATATTTTTACTGCCTACAGATAGTTGTTTTTATGGGTGTCTTGTTTATGTGAGTTTACATGTTTATGAATGCCCATGACACAGAAGTAATTGCAAGTATGAAAACATAATTTTTACATTTTTTTTAAAGAAAAAAAAATGTAGGATAAGATAAGATAATCCTTTACTTGCTCAAACATGAGTACAGTACACACATCACAAAATAATTTGCTAGCATGCAAGACATGTTATAATTCAAAATAAAACGTCATGTTTGCCTTGGACAATGGCATGTATTTAAAAAATAAAATAATATAAATTAAAAAAATGTATCCAATTAAATTTAAAATCAAAGCATAGAATGCTTTGATTTTAAATTTGTGTCAATAATTCAAATAATTATATATAAAAAAATATATTATATTACACATGTCACAATAAAAAATCTTATTTAAGTCTAAAATGTCGCATATTATAATTTTAAACGAGTTTTTATCACTATTCTTTTTATTAAGCCTAGTTTTAACACACACACACTTGTACCTGTCCGCTTAAATGTAACAACATTGTATATAGCTAATTATATGCAACGAAATTATATTTTACTGATCTCAAATTTAAAATACCCACATGCTATCCATTTCACATTTAACGAGAATTCCTCAGTATTGTTCACGTTGTATAAATCTGCACTAAACTCGTCGACACGTCACAACTTATATTTTCAGTCACACTTGTAAATACGTTAACACATACATTATGTACTGTTTATAACAAAAGTCTGCAAAACATCACAACGTAACATTTTAGCGCTCTTATTTATACCTTGAACCATAAAATGATGCATTGTAAGAGTGTTCGATTGTTTTTTTTTTATTCTTTTCGCGCGTTTTCTGTGCGGCTCCGTTTTTAGGCCGTGTTCTATAGTTCTATTTTCGAAAATAAAAAGTGTTTTTCGAAGTTTTTTTTTATTGGTTATAAACTAGTGCTTGATTGCAATCCCACCTGATGGTAAGCAGTGATGCAATCGTTGATGGTGAGTCGCACTAGTTTATTAAGAGCCTATTTACTCTAGCCTTGAAGACACCCAAATTATAACCGGATGGGAAGACCGCAGCAGGCAACTTGTTCCAGTCCCTCGACGTACGCGGTATGAACGACGAGGCGAAATGCCTAGTTCGGACCGTAAATGTTTCAACAACGTAAGGGTTGATACTCGCCGTACGTCGGGTTGTCCGATGGCGGAATTGAGATGGCGGAATCAAGTCATGCAATTCCCGTGCACACTCTCCAAAATGCATCCTATAAAATACCAAAAGGCTGGCTACCTTACGCCTGTGCTCAAGGCTTTGAAAATTGGACTCAACCAAATCTCGGTCACCAATTAGCCTCTTCGCACGCCTTTCCACCGAGTCCAAAACTGCTAGGTGGCATTTTGCAGCACCAGCCCATATGTGGCTGCAGTACTCCACACATGATCGGACCTGTGTTTTGTATAACAATAAAAAAAAAAATTGTTATATTATATTTAAATTAGTGAAGCAACTATCTCACTATCTGTCCTCTAATAGCCTGCTGAGTCCTTATCAATCTGGTTTCAGACCTAGTCATAGCACTGTGACAGCTCTTGTCAAAATAACTGACGACATAAGACTGGCCATGGATAATAAATGCTTAACAGTATTGGTTTTACTGGACTTCAGCAGTGCTTTTAACTCGGTTGACTTTGACATCCTCTTAGGAATCCTTTCCTCTCTTAATATCTCAGGACCAGTAATTGAGTGGTTCAAATCTTATCTTCGGGGACGCTCGCAGTCTGTTCGATCCGATGAGGATTGAATGGTGTGAGTTGGCTGCGGGTGTCCCTCAGGATGGCGTCCTCTCTCCTCTTCTCTTCTCGATTTTTATAAATGCTCTCACTAAGGTCCTACTTTCGAATTATCATCTCTATGCAGACGACTTGCAGTTATATCGCCATTGTAAAGTAGACGAAATCACTGAAGCTGTAGCTGCCATCAACAATGATCTTGAAAATATTCACCAGTGGGCTAAATCTTTTGGACTTTTACTAAACCCAACTAAATCCCAAGCGCTCATAGTTGGTGGCAGATACATGCTCAATTTATTGGATCACCAGTCGCTTCCGCCTGTGGTGTATGATTCTGTGCCCATATTGTACTCTAAAAGCGTTAAAAACCTTGGCGTGCATATGGACACTAACCTATCCTGGGAGGTCCATGTTGCTGATGTGAGTAGGAGGGTCTTTTACTCTTTTCAGTCTCTTAAACGTCTCCAAAAATTCCTGCCATTTCACACTAAGGTTAATCTTGCACAATCTCTTCTTCTACCGCTCATACACTATGCGGATGTCTGTTTTCTAGATGCTACGGAGGTACTTCTGAATAAACTCGAACGATTGCAGAATTTGTGCATCCGCTTTATTTTTGGCCTCCGCAAATACGACCATGTGTCGGAGTTTCGGACCAGATTAAGGTGGCTGCCGATTCGGCGTCGGCGAGATATACATATTCTATCTCTCCTTTATACAATCCTACACAATCCTAATACTCCTCAATACCTTCGTGAACGCTTTGAGTACCTCGTCCCGAGGGGTAAACTCTGTCGCACCACCTCTTCTCTTCTCCTTCGTACTCCGCGTCATACTTCTAGCCGCTACGATGGCTCCTTTTCGGTAACGGCAGTGCGTCTCTGGAACGCTCTGCCTCACTCTCTTCGCGACAGCCCTTCTCTGGATGTCTTCAAGAGGAAAATTAAAGAGCACTTCCTTTCATTTTTGACATAATATTAGAGTATTTAGTATGTATTAATATGTATAGTATGTATAGTATGTATTAGTATGTATAATATAATTATACTTATATTTAGACTTAGTTATGTAGAATGATATTGTGCACTGGATCCTACCCTCAAATATGTTTTCTCTCTATAACTCAAAGGTTTGCTGGGAGAAAACTCATTGCTGAGTTAAGCTCGCCTTTGTACATGAACTGTTTGTATCTCTATATGCTATGTTATATCTGTGTGTACAATAAAGAATTAAGAATTAAGAATTAAATCTGTGCAAGGCCAAAAAGGCGCCTAACTCAGCATAAGCTGCGATATTAATAACTTTAAATAATGCAGCGCTGGTATCAGTTCAAATATTACGTTTAGCCAGAAATTAAATCTTGTGAATCTAGCTCGCGGACGCATTTAGGCGTACGGCATGTGGACGGCGAGCAATGGGTAGCTCGCCGTCGGGCCATCCGGTAAAACTAACAGTAGTAAAAATAGTCAGTAAAAATCTGACACGCCTTACTCGGCTTTAGAGCACTCATTGAATGATTTCCTATCTAAAAAAATAAAATAAAAAGCTCTCTAATGAAATCGAAGTATCCAATACAAGTTTACAATTGACATATTATGTCAGTGAAAAATGGTAGTATGAACATAAAAACTACTAGGAATAACTCTCTAGCAACAAACTAGAAATTATTCATAGAGAACTTTTTTTCCTTTTATAAGTATTTTACATGTCATCTAGAAGATTTTCAAAACTTTTCATTTCAGCACTTAAAAACAAAAGTTGAGAGGGATTCGTCCATAGACGAATGTTTGATAGCGTGACTAAAAGCTTTTAAGAGTGAATTCGCTCAACTTTGCTCAATTCAAAGACAATGCATCAAAGAAACGATCAGTGAATCGAAAGTTTGACGTGACAAATTGGTAAAGGCTGTAAGAACCTATAATTTCTTTACTCTGTTGATTTTCCTGTAAATATTTGTTATTTTTTTGTCTTCCTTTTCACTAAGAAGGAAGCAAAACTGTATATTTGTGTCTCACAGTAGAACTTACTAAAACTAACAATACAAGTGAAAAAAATATGCGCGAGATCAATGAGGCTTATAACACAGCATAGATATGCTATGGTAATTGAAAACAATAAATAATACAAAACACGAACGCAAACCTTGTATAGAGGAACTTAAACATAAAAAAAATCACGACTAAGTACACAAGAAAATAGCAAATCTGATTATTATTAAAGGCAAGCAATCACCATTTCAGTCGAAAGACTTCTACTGTCCGAAATAGCCTCCCGAAAGTGTCGCCACGATGACCGCTTCTGTGCATCTCTATCTAACGAATTGCTCGAACCTCATCCGCTCCAGAATCTTACGACTCTACCAACCATCTGTTTTGCCAGTAATGTGTCCTGGCCGCTGCAACTTAACTTTTAAAATATAAAAAAGAATAGAGAAAAATCCATAGAATTACTGCGACTTCACAAAGTCATCGATTTACCTGGTAAAAGTTCTTCCAACTACATGACCGTCACTCCAAAACCTTATGAGCTTTCGACCACCTGTTCTGCTAGTAATGCGGTCTGGCCTTTGCCACTTAAGCATGACAATTCTTCGGGCTGAGCCGCTATCCTTTTTATAAACAAAGCCTTGTAACAAAAAAGCTAAAGTTTTTATGATGTACATAGACAAGTACCCAAAACAAGTTTGAATACCTTTCAAACTTTGATTATTATCAAGTTTTCTGGATACTTATAAAGCTTTTATATCCTAACAACTCATGCATTGCTATATAGGTATTTTATCTTTTAGGCAAACTAAGCTAAGGAAGTAGATACAAAGGTTCAATAGAGAGGAACGTGGTTTAAAGGATTGGCTAGAGGTGAGCCACATAATTGGGTGGTTTGTTGTTCGACCCAAAAGACCTGATCCGAGCCGTTTATACAAACGGATCGAATTGAAATTACGGGTAATGGAATCTAGTGAATTACAAGATCGAAGAACATACTTGACATCAGAAGTAATGAAATGTAATGTTACTTTTGTACGTCTTAAATAGGTACCTATTATAGTTTTATTTTACTTCTTGCCTATCGTGAACGTTGACATATTTGGTGTCCATGTGATCTACATATTACTTGTCATCCGCAAACCCGCGCCTTCGGTGGAAAGAAATCGCCATGTGAATCCCGATGCCCAAGCCATCTCCTTCGGTGGCTGACTATATCGCTTTTTTATATTAAGGATAATTCCTTAAGATAATTTTCCTAAATACTTTTACCAAAAGCACTAATAACTGTAATTTATTTGTAGATAATAAAGGATCTCTGCTTCAGTGAACTGATTTGGTCGTTATAAAGACAAAGCAATAATGAGAGCAATCAAAATTATTGATATCTACATTATTATTCGTGCCTGTTCAACAACCTTTGATTATAGTATCTAAATAAATAGGTATCATAAAGCCGCCCTGCGATCTTGTTGATCTCTTGTAAAAGCGTCGAAGCTTGATCACTTACTGAAGATCTCTCGTTCATGACAAAGCAAGTGAGGGTACTTATTTATAATATCTTCAAGGATTATTTTCAGTGCTTTAACATTTAACTTTAGAAATTCATTAGACCTTTCTGGAAGTTTGTTATTTCTTGTTGAACTGTTAGGTCAGTAAACTATGTAGAATTGACTATAATTAATTAAGGGGCTTTATTAAGTCTTATTGCCGGCGAATTACTTTTTGTAATTTATTTCATCACCATAGCTCTCAAAACGGTGGAGGAAAACATCGTGAGAAAACCGGCATGTCCTAGAACCAAAAGTCTGTCACAACGCGGGCCCTGTGTGGATTGGTGAATGTCACATTCACCAATCCGCACAGGGCCCGAGTTGTGGATTACGGCCCATTCCCTCTCCTAGAGAGGATGCCCGAGTCCCAGCAGTGGGAACTTTAAAAGGCTGATTATGCTAATTTTATCTTCAATAATATAATCCTGGAACTTATAATATATGCTTGCCTGCATAGTGTGTGTTAGACACAATATTTAAATTTAATTTAATCAAGTTCTAAAAACGAGTACGTGGGTAGGTATTGCAGTATAGAATTTCTAATAGACTGGCTAAAATTAGCTTTTACTATCAAGGAGTACTCCCATGAAATAGTAGTCTACTTTAGCATGTCTGAAACCTGGTTGAACTAATTAATTTTTACTTAGTCTACTATCATAATAATGACATTTTGCTACGTAAGTTAAGTGCCATAGGATTTTCACCAAGTCTTCTTCTTTTTATTTCTGACTATCTTCGAGATCGCCAGCAATTTATTCGTCTTGGCTTATACAACTCGCATGTCTATCATACACGATCAGGCGTGAGTCAGGGTTCCATTTTAGGTCCCCTGCTATTTTTGATTATGATTAATGATCTCCCACAAATAATAAAACACGCAAAGTGTTTACTGTATGCTGACGATCTAAAGATTTTTATTAATGTTAACTCTGTGTCTGACTGTATAGCTCTCCAGCATGATATAGATGCCCTGAGTGAGTGGGCTACTACCAACAAGATGGAATTTAACATCTCCAAATGCCAAATAATGAGCTTTGGCCGCATGCGGAGTCCTATACAGTACGACTACAGTATAAACAATGATCTTATAACTAGAGTTTCGACTGTGAAAGACCTTGGTGTCCAATTTGACACAAAACTAACTTTCCATACGCACATATTAAGCCTGGCTAAAGAGTCATTTAGACGTTTAGGATTTGTTTTGCGTAACAGTCAATGTTTTAAAAACCAAGCAGTTATAAAGCTTCTCTATAATGCTTTAGTTCGGTGTAAACTCGAAACCAGCGCTTGTGTATGGAACCCTCATGAGGTTACATATACACTTATGCTGGAGAAAGTTCAAAAAGCTTTTCTCAGGTACCTATACAAGCGTCTATTTGGATATTATCCATACATGTATCCTACGAAGTTTATCCTCGGATGCTTAAATTACAACTCATTGAAAGTAAGACGGGCTGTTGACCAAATTACAACAGCCTTTAAAATTATCAATGGTTACACTGACGCATCCGACTTACATGCGGAGTTGTGTCAATTATTTGTTCCAAATAATTACAATCGCTCTAGAAAGCATAAATTATTTAATGTTCCATTTTGTCGCACTGTAGCTCGATCCACCTCTCCTATACCGCGTATGCTAACGATGTTCAACGCGCTCGTGGAGACCAACCCTGGATTGGATTTGTTTGCTGATGAATGGAAGACGATATTACTAGAAAGTTTAAGGTTCTGTGAGAAGACAGAGTGAAAGGTTTAATTTAATTTAGTATTAATGGCTATTTTGCTGTACTGAATAAATAAATAAATAAAATAAAAAAATAAAAAAAATCATCTATATTTAATTTTGGTCTGCCTGTGTGTATAAATGTGTGTGTATGTTTGTTACTCATTTACGCTCAAACAGGTGATTAGATTTGCATGAAAGGCACTTTAATAGGTGCTTTATTGCTCCACGCCTCAAATAAATTCAAACCGTTGAGACCCAATGGAGCAGAAACCTACTGGCACCATGTATCGACATCTGAAAGGTTTACCCATGGTCCTGGCACGCAAAGAGCAACCTGAAGCCCTCCCGTTCTGCCGATGATTTTCAACCTTGCAAAAATGAGTATATTCTCTAGGGATATTTTTTACATGAATAAAGTCACTGTCAGAATCTAGCAGCTAATAAAATACAATGAAGTTTTACAAATCTATAAAAAATAACCGTAAAACCTAAAAAGCGATAAATTATACTTCAGTGTTTATTGATCAGTACAGGTGAAACCTCAGAACAGTAAAAGTTCTGAGTGATAGACTAAGTTTTTATTAAAGGTATTCTCAAGAGTCACGAAACCCATTTCGAAAATAATTGTATCACTGAAAAAGTTTCAACAAAGATAGATTCTAGGAAAAGTCCATTATTCTTTGCCATATTGAAATATAATAACACTAAAACTAAAAATTCATATATTATTATTTTACTGCACCATTTTAGAAGCTATAAAATTCGAAAACGTAGTAGGTAATAATATATTGTTCAGGCAAGGGCCATGCTCTTTAAATAGTTGTTAGTAACTAGTCTACTAGTCCGACGACCCCTGAGTTTGTTTCGATGTTTCTTCTCAGGGTAGTCAGCTAGGAAACACCAGCCTCATCTAGTTTAAACTGACGGAAAAAAAATATTGACGTGTAAAAGTGTTTTTTAAAACCTATAACCTATTTGCAAAATAAAAATTATTTATCATTTTATCATTTACTGAACCCACCTAAAACGGGTCGTGAGGCTGTTTAGACCGAGACCGAGGTCATAACTTTCATCTTTAAAAATAACATTTTTGTTGAGGAGTATTTTATTTAAGGTAAAATGTGTTTACAAGAAAGCTGTGTTTATTTTATTTGTGGTCCCAAAACTACTTCACTATTTAAAAAAAATTATAAGCTGGTCCAAAGAGCTTCACAATCTCCTAAAATTATAGCTCTATTTTTGTTATCCATGTATCGCGAGAGTTTTTCACCAATCAGGGGTTGTCCTTAGGTGTACTTGCATAGCGTGTACAGGGATAATTCTCGGTTGGTAACACATTCCATGAAAAGTGCTTAATGGGTCTCTTTGAGTTGGTTTTGACCCCTTTTACGCACTCCAAGGGTCTTGAGATAAAAATTTTTTGGGGTCAGTGCAACACGTTTTTTTCTTCCATTTTGTCCTGTCACTCGTCACGCTATCACTAACTCCCTTTTCTTTCATATCACTCTTCACACAATCCATCCATCTCTTCTTTGGCCTCCCTAAATAAACACCCCCCCCCCCCCCCCCTCTAAATAATATAACAATAATAATTTACATCACCATAAGCCTGCTGTTAAAAAAAATCTTACCAATAATTAAATAAAGTTTTAAAATAATTAGGTCATTTTAAACGCTCCATATAAAAAGCAAAAATGATATTCACAGCGCAATAATATAAAGGATCGACAATTTCAACCTAAGTGCTATTGAAAGGCTTACCAATACAATTGATCCATGTCAAAAATATAACAGAACAGACTTTAAAGCTCAAGTTATTCTGGACAGTATGTTACTGGATATAAAGATTATGTAGGTCAGTTTCAGTGGTATAATTTCGTTAGAAGTCACTATTGTGCTAGAGCATGCTATAACAAGACGATAAAAGTAAGCGATTATTATACTTAATACCTAAACCTAATGACACTTCATTCAAATTTACATTCAAATTTACATTGATTATCAAACATCTACCAGAGTGGTCATTTTCTGCCTTAAGGTTGACAGGTAGACTATACCTTGTTGCATTAAGTCTACCTATTACACTAATATATTACATAATATATATAATTATACTCCGTTAACTTTTGATCGTTTTAATCCTGTCGAGGGTCGATTCGGTACATGAAACACTATCGATTTGTAAAGATAAAATTCAAAAATAAAGTACGCATTTACGAAATTTCTTTAAGTAAACTTCAGCTGGGCGAGGCTAATGACCTGTAGGTAGTTAGTACGCAATGACTGACAGCTACCTAAAAGTCATTGACTCGTTTACTTAAAGAAATTAATTTCGTACATGCGTATATTAATTCGAGTTTAAGAAAAAAAGTAATTTATTTTTTATTTAATCTTTACAAATCGATAGTGATTCATGTACCGGATCGACCCTCCACGGGTTGAAAACACAATAAAATTTAACAGTGTATAAAATGAGAAGTTGACTGAGTGACATATCAACGTCCAACCGAAATTACTGGGCATAGGAACGTGAAACGTACAAAGTTTCCTTTTATGATATAGGTGAGTACCTACTAAGGGCCGAAATACATAACCGCGTTGCGGCGCCGCGTCGCTAAAATCGGCAGTGGCACCCGCCGCAACACAGAATTTTGCGGTGTGCACCGCAGAGCAAATACCATAGCTTTTCTTTTAGTGTCACCCAACGCTGCCTAGTCTCAAGCTAAGCAGAGCTTGTGTTATGAGTACTAGACAACTGATAAACATAAATATATATTTCTAAATACATACATATTATAGATAAATTAAACTCAGACACAGAACAAATGATCGTGCTTATCGCACAAACATTTGTCCTGGGTGGGAATCGAACCCACGACCTCCGGCATAGCAGTCAGGGCCACTATTAAATGGATATCACCAGGATCTTCTTTATTATTATTATTAAAATAAGTGTCTTCAAAATAACAAATAAGCATAAGTTTATTACGATCAATGGCAGAGAAACGTCTATCCACACTCAAAAATCTCGAGAAACTGGTTATCCCTCTTAGATACGACAATGAACGCTGAAATTTGCGTTGCGGCGACGCGAAATACAGCGGCGGGTGGCACTGCCGATTTTAGAGTCGCCGCACTGCAACGCGGTTATGTGTTTCAGCCCTAAGAACGGATTTTTGGAAATTCCATTTTCAAAGGGGTGAAAAAGACGCATTTTGTTTGTAAGCAAAGTTTTGTTATAAAGGTTGTCGTTATTTTTTTCTTTTGTTTTTTTTCGAACGAGGATGTTAAGAAAAACTAATAATGACATAAGTTTTTCTAAACATTCTGGTGGACAAAGTCGCTGGCAAATGCTAGTACTACATGTACGTAAAGTTTTAATAAATAAGGGGTTACTTTTCCAGTATCTTTGTAATTCCTGTAATCCAGGACATGCAGCTGTGGCCTCATATTGTTAACCTGGAAACAAAAAGGGGACACGAAATACCTACCTAAAAATAGCTTGGTATCAAATTCATTTCGGTTCAGAATGAAATGTGTGGTTACAAAATGAAATGAGTACGGAAATTATTTTCTCTTGTTAACGTAATACGTACTTAGATAATATAATATATACATTCATATATACATACAGACTAACTTACTTATAGATATTTTATTTTACGGAGGTTGGTTGGTCTTGGATGTGTTTCAGAGATGTTACGGATGTTTATTTCCGATTTATTTAATTTTTTATTAAATACTTTATATACAAAAAAATATAGAGGGGGACTTAATGCCTTGATGATTAATGCAGAGATAAATAATGGTAGGTGCAATAAAAAAGAGAGAAAAGGCGAATACAAGAATAGATATACAATTTTTCGATTTCGAAAGGATGGAACTTTCGATTATTTTTTTTTACTTCGATTCCGATTTCAGTTCGGATAAATTTTAACTGGATCTTACTTGTATCGGACGTAAAAACAAGTATATACTTGCGGGAAATCTCCATCCCCCGTGCTTTCTGTTAATTACTATTTCACTTGTGGTTTTGTTTAGTATTTGAAAGTTGTGAGTTCACGCTTCATTTATTCTTTATTAACGGAGTTTTTTATTAGTTTTAGTTGTGTTTTATCTGACTAATGCGTATGTTAATTCATGTGCACATTACTTATGTGAACTCGAGAGTAGATCTAAGGATTCAGAGGTACCAAATATACACAAAGTATTTCGAATCCGACGGATGCGAGACTCACAGGACTGGTCATTATGGCGATACTTGGTGGAGGCCTATGTCCAACAGCGGACGTCTTTCGGCTGAAATGATGATGATTGAAACTATATAAACTGAAACCTTTTTAATCATTATGGCGACACTAAGGGGAGGCCTATGTGCAACAACGGACGTCTTTCGGCTGAAATGATGATCAAACCAAATAAATTCAAAGCTTTTGTGAACAATAAAATGGCAAAGAAAATTATTCCATTTTTTTTTTTCTTGAAGTCCAGTTGGGTTGCCTTGTTTTAATGACACTTACCCTTGTAAGTAATAAAAACTATACAAAGGAGCTGAGGGTCTCAGGGGTTTTGATTATTTACTTTGTTCTTGCTTTTTGAAATTTTCTTTCTTTTTGTGCACGCAAAGATGAAATGTAAAGAAAACCGTTACAAAAGTAATTGAAATGTTGACACTGACAAAGGTTTCAATAGACACTGGCGACCCGTCCCGGCTTTGCACGGTCTTTTGATTTCTCGTTTTGTCTTTACTATAATTATAATAATACTCTCCATTTATACAGTCCAATGGCGAAAGCCGAATGAAAATTTGTTCAGTAGTTTTTGAGCATATCGCTAACAGCCAGACAGACATACGTGGTGGAGGACTTTGTTTTATAATATTCCTAGCCGATTCTCGGCGTAGTTTCAATAAGCAGTTCGAGTGTGAAGACGTAACAAACATATACACACACACACAAACGCCATCATACCCTTTCGCGATTATATTTAAGGATTTTATAAAAATATCCTTGAAATCTATACTTATAATAAATCTGTAGAAGTAAAAATTCTGTACATTGAAAATATCAAAAAAATAAATGGCAGGGGGTGTTACTAGACCGACACCGAACCCAAAAATGTGATTAAAAAAATTTTTGTCTGTCTGTCTGTCTATCTGTCTGTTTATTCAGGCATCACGCAAAAACTACCGGTTCGATTACGATGAAACTTGGTATAATTATTCTTTAATATCCTGGGCACCACACTGGGTACTTTTTATCCCGGAAAAGTATATACAATTAAAAAACAAACTTCATTCGATCCTTAAGCCCGATTACTGTACCAACCGCAAATAATAAGTTTGTCGCAGGTTACGTCACCCGTTTCTATTGTAATTAGCCACAAAAGGCCCGCGCCGAGACAGAAGTATTAATACCGGTGAGTATGCTCGATAGATAACGTTCTACACAAATATCACTTTACACAAAAAACTCATTGATAAGTTTCGTCGTTCACGCGAACGAAGTTGCGGGCACAGCTAGTTATTAAAATAAAAAGTTAATATGTACAGTACAATAAGTACAGCTAAGGACTTAATGAAAAAAAAGATAATAAAATACTGCTCATTCATAAAAAAAGCTAAATATTCTCTTGCAAAATAATATTGTTTGCGAGTTTGTATAAGAATTTTCATGCAAACCTTCAGCTGATCCTTTACACAATTGTTCGCCTTTTTCAAAGAATATTACAATAAGGGTTTTAACAATATTGTGTTTGTGATGGACCTTTTTCACGTGGAACCTTAAATCCAATCCAATCTATAAGTGGAACAGCGTATTACTCAAATATTACATTTATTAGAATATTCATTCATTTTACGTTATACCTTGGTTCATCATCATCATCATTTTAGCCGAAAGAGGTCCACTGTAGGACGTAGGCCTCCCCCAAGTATCGCCACAACGACCGATCCTATGCATCTCACATCCATCAGATTCTCGCTACCCTCACCCGGTCATTGGTCCTCCTTGTTGGAGACCTTCCAATGCTGTGTCTTCCGGTTCGTGGTCGCCACTCTAAATCCTTTTGTCCCCTTTGACCATCTACTCTGCAAGCAATATGCTCTACCCAGTGCCACTTTAGTTTGGCGATTCTTCGGGCGAAATAAACGAAAATACTCTTGTTATTATTGACACCAGGTTGTTTTTTCGTTGGGTATAAATCATCCAATGTCATCTCCAGCCATGCCGCCGTTTAGAGGGAGATAGTGTCAGACTTTTACTGACTAAAAGACCCACCACGTTCCTTCGTTGCTTTTCATACCTGGCCGAGCCTGAAGCCTCCAAAAAAGTCTTCATTAAAAAAAAAATGTTTTCAAATTATGCAACTAGCGTTTTTCAATGTAAGTAGATAATAGTTTTCTGAATATGTAAAACTAATAGATTGGCCTATGGGTCTAGTGGTTAGTGGCTCTGACTGTCATGTTGAAGGTCCTATGGGTTTCATTCTCATTCAAAGAAAAGTGTCTGTATGATGAGTACGATCATTTCTTCTGTGTCTGGGTATCATTTATCTATGATATTTTTACCAGTAGTCTAGTACTCGTAGCACCAGCTTTGCTCAATTTGGGACTAGATGGCGTTGTGTGAAAGTTGTGGAATATTATTAATAAATAGTTATTATCCATTTGCGATTCTTCGCAAAGAAAAATCTTCCCTAACTAATATTATAAGTGATAAAGTCGGCTTGTTTGTTATTCACGTCTCAATGGAACAGCAACGGATGTACAACTTTGCTTGGAAAAACTTTACGTGAAGGAAAGTGTATAAACTTTTTAGTCATTGTAATTCTTTATGGGTGGAATGCAATTTTATTAGTTTTCTTTCGTCATACTTCGCTGAATATTTTAAGTGAAATTGGTTTTAATATTATTAAGCTTTTGACGTTGCGCTACCGGTATACTATAAGTACCTAATTGATCCATTATTTTTATGTGGAATTGTAGATGTAATATTGAATATATTTTTGTATGTACTGGTTTTCTAACAAATCAACATTCAATAGCCGAATAAATTCGCATCCAATTCAGACATTTATTGTGATTTTGTCAATTCAAGACTTATGCTTTTTTTAAGGTGAAAAATCATTGAAAGACTGTTTTCGCTCTAGGGTGAAACAGAAGAGCGTATCATTGTTTTGCTGACTACATACTTTAGTGGTCCTTTTCATTATAGGGCCACGAGAAACATTGTCATATGTCGACCCAAACCCTAGTAGGTAGGTTCTAGTCCTAAGACTAAGACAGGTGCGAAGCCAATATGACTATCATTTTTAATGGAAACTGTTATAAGGATACACATTATAATATTGACATAGAAAACAACTTATAAAAATGGTCATCGCTTAGTCACATCGAACCTCCCCGTAAAAACCTCCAAAATTAAGGAATCAGTTTTTCTTACTTGCTTTGTGAAATTTATTGTTAAATCATGATTTTGAAATCAGAAACTAGGTATCAAATAACCTAGTGACGTAAACTATGATAGCGTTTGACGTCTAAATGACGTCATAATCTGTAAACAACTATGTTGACCGAACATGACGTGTATAAGTGCGTAATAATAATGATTAGTTTTTGCGGCGACTGTCACATAAAATATGCCTTAAGTAACCCTGAAGCATTTTAGCATTGTATTTCTATCTCCTGTATAGCCTAGATTTTTGTATGAAAAGTTAATTAATCTAAAGACGTATGAGATTCGTAAAACCCATGATTATTCTGCGTAATTATCGTGACTTGACTTTTTTCCGTTGCTCGTGGCTGAGTCGGGTGGAGTGAAGGAAGTTTTACTCAAAAGGACTTTTACACAGAATAAGACTACCTATTAACCTCTATCCTGAATAAAAAGTTTGATGTTTCAAATGATTCTTAACTTCTTAAAAGGTATTAGTTATTTTTTCACTTGCAACGCGTATGCGTTCCTAAATGTGTACGAATTTGTCTAGGGCAAATCTTGAAAAATAATTTTGAAACATTTACCCACCCATAACTGATTGAGTTGAAATATAAGCATGCTCCGTAAGTGCTAAGTGACGTCAGTCTAAATCCAATATGGCGGGCTCTTATAGTGTAATGAATGAATGAGTTTGATTTAACCCTGTAACTATCCGCGTTGAATTTATCCGACGAAAGTTTCCGTATCCCATTTGCCGGGGTCTTGTGTTTGCAATTGGGTGCTCCATCTCGTTTAGCTCTTCAATATTCCCATAGATACAGAAGAGTTGACGAGATTACAATAAAAGGTTTCTTTAAAAAACTTTTTTTTTTTTATCTACAAGTAAAAAAAAATTTGAAGCACAACTTACACCTACTACCTCAAGATTTCAACGCCTATTTACCTCCAAAATTACGAAGTAATCCGACGATAATATGTCTAAACATAAAATTGCCCGGGAGCATAGGATCACTCGTAACTCGGCCTGCTTGAGATATTTCAGTGTCTGCCGGATTATAACAAGGGTCGGTCAGACACTTGACCGCGTTGTGGAATAAAGCCTTGTTTACATAGTAAACTAACGTTGCACAACACTAAATGATGACGTAGTTGCTTTATAATTTTTAGACGATTACTATATTTTTGTAAGGTTGGATATAAAAAGATTGTATTACATCAAAGATTAATAAAGAGCTTACAGCTAAAATTAAAAAAAATTGGTATGTTATGGTTGAGAAAAGTTGAAATCAAAAGATTGTAGCTGAAGGATTTCATTTTAGGTAATTTTACTTTTTGGCAAAAGCATTTAATCTTCTAATCAGAAGAAGAGAGAAAACTAAGTTAAAGTACCGATCTAAAAGAAACAATAAGGATTTATATCTAATATTTCATAAGTATCAAGAAGTATTGAAAAATAACAAAAAGTATCAAAACTATCCAAAAGTACCAAAAACCTTCGAAATGTCGCAAATTTTGACATATTTCTATAATATTTTAAATAAACAGCACCTTAAAAAGGTGCTATTAAATTTATACTTATATGTTTTTGTTAATTTCGTCAATAAGTGTCTGTGTGTAGGTATATAAATTAACAAAAATAAACAAAGTATAAGCATCGAAAAGCTCGTGTCAAATTATATGGAAAATCATCAAGGCTTTACAGGCATTCAAAGCGTTCAATTGATTGATTACTGCCTACTCCTCTAGTTTATTTATCCACATCACTAATATAGCACATAGCTGCAATAATTTATCTGCACTGGCTACTATTGACTGAATCTATTTGCATTCACGGAATAATAATACTCTATTTGCCATCTAAATCTGAATGCTTTATTATTCTGCAAATTCAACATGGCAAATAGTGCTGCAATAATTAGATGACGTGCTGCTTGATTTTGTTTTTATAAACCATTGCAGAGAGTAGTGGTGGCCGAGTGGTAACGGCCCCGACTTACGAGTGGTAGGTCAAGGGTTTAAACCCAGCCAGGCGCATTACTTTGTGTAATTTATTTCATCACCACTGCTCTCAAAACGGTGAAGGAAAACATCGTGAGGAAATCGGCATGTCCTAGAACCAAAAATTCTAAGACATGTGACATATACCAACCCGCATTGGGCCCGCGTGGTGGATTACGGCCTAATCCCTCTCTTAGAGAGGAGGCCTGTGTCCCAGCTGTGGGAAAATTAAAAGGCTGATGATGATGATAAAACTATTGCCCACACATTAGGAATTACTCCTGTATCGTGGGTGCATTAACAAACATGTAAACTCACAGGACACCCAGACTCGGAGCAATTAATTATCTGTAGTCCATAAAAATGTGGTAGCCGTACGCGTGAGGGAACGGCTCTCACACCCCAGCCACCGGGATCCTAATCCCGATTTCCAGCCACCGCAGGCGTAAGCTTGCGGACAACGAGCAATCGGTGGCTCGCCGTCCGGACGTCCGACAACCTTCCGGACTGAGCTCGAGTCGTTGACGGGGGGTGAAAACTTAGTAGGGTCGAAGCCTACCTGGGCCATAGGTTGTTTTTTAGTAATTTTTATAACCAGTGCTTGACTGCAATTCCATCTGACGGTAAGCAGTATATTTTATTAGTATTAAAAAGTATCGAAAAAAAAAACTCTGAATCGAAAACAAGGTAAAATTCTTACACGCCTTCCTGCTCCACTCAAGAGCGGGAGAAGTCATGGGATGATTTTACATAATAATTAAAAAAAAAACGTGTTTTTTATTTCACTTCGATGTCCTTATAAACTAATTCAAGTATAATTAAAAAAGTTTTCAATTTCACGCAGACCTACATGGATACATAAAAATCGTTAGACACAACAATATCTAAAGTAATCCTTGTTTGATTTGTTTGAACTAAAATGAATTTGTCAACAATAAAATTGTTCAGTCCCTACCTATTCATCGCTCCAAACACAAACCAACTTTATTTATTTTGAAAGTAGAAACCAATTATAATTAAAAGCATTTGTTCGACTATTTAGTTTAGATATTTTTAAAAATTGATTGTCCACTAGAATAGTAAACAGAGAATACACGCTTGTTAAGGCTTTTATAAAATCTGTTCACTTGTTTTCCTTCTTCGTTTATTTTAGTTTAACCCGGTTATAAGGGTAAGGTACGGCGTAGGGTGTGTTTTTGAGGTCAAGGGGTGTAGGTGTTATGCTATGACGCCATTTAGACACGTCATTCTGATTGATTGGTTGGTAATCTTTTCCTTTATTCCAATATTAATACATATAGGGAAAATATGCATCACATCCGGGCAAAATGGCCGTCGAACAATATAATAATGAGATTCGTGTAAGAGATAGATCTACTGACCCATGACCTGGTCAGGGTCGCTGGAGTTCGATGGATGCGAGACACATAGGAATGGTCATCGTGGCGACGCTTGGGGGAGGCCTATGTCCAAAAGTGGACGTCTTTCAGCTGAAATGATGATGATGATGATGATGAAGAGATGGAACTACAGCGCTATTATTCAGGGTTGTGGATTTGTTCAAAAGAGTAACCATGGTCCTGGATCGCATAGAAAGGAAAAAAGACCTATAGGAACATAGGTGAGTTTTATAATTAAAAAATCTGACTTTCTCTCTCGTTCCACTGAAAGCGTGAGAAGATATTTGATGATTTCACACCAGAATAAAAAAAAGCGCTGGTATTCAATGACAGACGACAATACGAATGTGACGGAACAATACATAGATGTAGGCGGTCTGACATGACGAAACTATAATTATGTAAATTGTAATAGACCACGGAACATTCAACGTGTAATGGAAAGGGTTTCTTTGCGTGATCGTATCAGAAATGAATATATCTGCTAGAATACCAAGGTTGCTATAGCCCGAAGATTCGTCAAACTTAAGTGGCAGTAGGTGGTTTTTTTTATGGTAGGTAAAATCATCCAATGACAAATCCCGCCCTTGGGCGGAGCGGGAAGTAGTGTCAGACTCTTACTGACTAAAAACCTACCCCGTTCCTTCGTAGCCTATCGTGCCGGGGCCGGGTATTCCTTTCGGTAGCTGACCCATGACCCCAGCAGGCTTCGACCCTGCCTGCCTGCAGCTAGCAGGCTGGGCCTCTACGGTTTGCTGACAGCTCCTTGAGGCGCGCGGGAACAGTACGCGCCGTCGACGACATTGCTCGTAGAACAGACGGTTGATGGGGCCGAAAGGTTCTGCTGTGACAACTACGCTTCGGAAGACGCTGCGTTAGAAGGCCTCAAACAAGTTTGATCGAAGACCTGGTGAGAGTCGCAGGAATCCGATGGTTGTGAGACGAACTGGATCGTTATTTTTGAGGCACTTGGGGGAGACCTATGTCCAGCACTGAACGTGTTTTGGCTGAAATATGACTAAAATCACGTGAAAATAATGTTATTGTAGCCTTTTTTGATTTGGGGAACCATCCCGCTCTAGGGCGGACCGAAAGAACGTGTCAGGTTTTTCTGACTAAAACCCACGTGTGTCCTTCAGTTGCTTTTTGATTTCACGATTTCCCTTTTAGAAGTTCTTTCTTAATTGAAATAAATATTTCTCCTTTAATTTGATCCTATGGTTTTACAAATTGTTGCATTCAGACTTTTCCTGTTATAATTATTTGTTATATTAATAAATAATTTATGTTTCCGTGAAATTTAGAAAAAAAAAACTCGGTTGTACTTAATATCATGAATATAAAACAATATGTCACGCACAAGATTGTATCATGAACATAATTTTATGTATGAAATAGTCAACACTTACATAGTATTAATTTTGAACTTGACTTCATAAGGCCATGAGCTTGTAAAAATATGGAGACTATTTTCTTTAATTTGATATTACATCATATACTATTTGGCCTGATTTTGGCGCCAAGTACTAAAACGCAACAAGTGAGATCCTAGAACTACTTACTTCGGGATGTGGTAAGACGTAGTTCGTACAAATCTCTAAACTCTTCAGTATGGAATGCATTTTAAGGCATTTTTATACCAACCCGCAATGGGCCCGCGTGGCGGATTATGGCCCATTCCCTCTCCTAGAGAGGATCCCTGAGTCCCAGCAGCGGGAACATTATAAGGCTGATGCTACAAGGCCTTGATTTATGAATGATCAAGTATCATAAGTTAGACGGCGAGCAATGGGTAGGTCACCGTCCCACAGTCCAGTAACCGTCTAGACCGAGCCCAAGATGTCGACGGCGCGTATTGTACCACGTGCGCCTCAGGAAGTTGTCAGCAAACCATAGGGGCCCAGCAGGGTCAAAGCATACTGGGGCCAAGGATTTGCTTCTGAAAGGAAGATTCGGCCCAGGTACAAAATTCAACGAAGGAACTGGAGTGGGATTTTAGTCAGTAAAAGTCTGTCCCTATCCCCCACCCCGGCCAAGGGCGCGGAGATGTCATTAGATGATTTTCCCACTTACAAAAAAAAAAGGTTAGAACGGGTACTTTGAGTTTTATGTACTTTATTATCACTTTTCTCAAAATTGTAGCCTTACGACGATTGGAAATGTCGTGAAGAATTTATCGTATACACTAAACTCTCACCTAGAATCAAAAATTCAAAGACCTGTGGTGCTATTCTCTTAGAAAACGCAGCGCTGCCGCAACGTCGAACACCCAAATAAAAGACATTGGATTGTTAATTCAATGTATCCTATTTGTAAGTTCGACGTTGCGGCAGCGCTGCGTTTTCTTAGAGAATAGCACCACTGGTGTAACATCTACCCATCTATGCTGGGGCCATGTGGAAGATTTGAATCAACTCACTCCGTTTTATTTAAAAGAGGCCTTTATCCTAGAAATGGGAATAATAAACTAGTTTTGACAAACATTTTTGCAATGATTTATTGCTATAAAAAAAAAATGCTTAAAAGCTTGCCAAATTGAACTTTTGCGAGTCACCAACATCGTCACAGTTAACTTTCATAAATCGAATCTTAAGTACTCGTATATCATAAATTATTATATCTAGTCTATACTGTCCCACTGCTAGGCAAAGACCTCCCTCCATTCTTTCCATTATTTCTGCTTCTGAACCACTTATTGCCAATTCTTAAGTAAGACATCAAAGTCTTATCGCCATTTCCTTCGTATATTTTTAATATTCAAACTAAATATTTTCTTGACAATTCTTGCTTTAATATTTCTTTAATAATCTCTAATCTAATCAACTTAGTATCCGTTGATTGGTTTAGAGATTAGGTTTGATTATGAAAACTTAATAAATATTTTATCACCTTTTAATATCGGAATGCACCATTTATAAATACTTGTCAACTCAAATAGAGCTCCAAATAAATGAATGATAATAAATTTCCAGGATTCATTAAGACTGGACGCGCTCTAATTAATTTTAGCCCACGCAGTTACGGACGTAGTGGGGTCATAAACATAGAAAAGGATTTGTTCCGTTCCCACTTCATATTGTCTTCGTAACTTACTGTCTTTCAGGCTTTCCTTGTTTTGTTAGGTTAGTTGATATTGTACAGGTACAGTCACTTTATGAAATCCATTAGGAACTGGGCTCTCGATAACGATACCGCCATACCACCAAAGACGATTATCAGAATTTTAAAGAATGGTGTGTAATGAAGCTGTGTCATTTTGTGTAAGCAAAAATACATTTTGTTTAAAACAAAAAGCAAAACTAGAATAAAATAAAACAATGAAAGCTAACAAAAAAACCTTTTTTCATATTAAGAGTTCCAACGTAGAAAAGCATGGTTAGTTAAGGTTTCAGTTATCTAAATGTATACCTCTATTGATGTAGAAGAGTTCAAACGTGAAGGCTAGCGAATTTGTAAGAAGAAACAGTTTTACTTATAAAAACAGGTTATTTCTTGCTTTAACATACTGGGTTTCTTTTGACAGTTAATTCTCCCCACCTTGCCAATGTACTCCAGCTTCGACAATCCAATCGCCCTTTGCTTCATTACCAGAAATCAAGTTTTACCGTGTACAAAACCCAAAAACCAGACGATCTAATTGAAGAGATAGCCACGTGACGTGACTGAATGTTGTGCAAACATTATATTGATCAAACGACGTGTATCGACGACGGTTCCGGCCTTTGCAGACACTTTTGCCTAAATTATGTTGTTCTGTTCCACGAAGTGACGTCATCTATATTAAAAGGAGATACTGCCTGACTGACTTATCTACCCACAGCCGAAATTACTGGGAAAAGGAATGTGAAATTTTGCACAATGCTTTCTATTGTAACTTAGGCGAACACTATAAAGGAGTTTTAGGAAATTCAACCCTTAGGGGGATTTAAAGGGGGAATTTTGTTTGCATACAAAATCTTATTCTGTGGGTCAATTTACTTAAACCTTAGTACGAATTTAACTTAAATAAATAATATTAAGGTTTTTTATTTATTTTATATAAACTAGTGCTTGACTACGATTCAACCAGATGGTAAGTAGTGATGCAATCGTTGATGGTAAGGCGTACTAGTTTATTAAGAGCCTATTCACTCTAGCATCGAAGACACCTAAATTATATTCGGGCAGGAAGAGCACAGCAGGCAAAACGCTTCCAGTCCCTCGATGTACGCGATATAAACGATGAGGCAAAACGCTTAGTCCGGACCGTATTTGTTTTTCAGAACTGCCCTACAAAGGTGATTTAAGGGATTTTAAGATTTTAAGGATTGTAGGGAGGATTTTTATTGCTGGGGTTAATGAACTTTAGGCAAAAATTGTAACTTTGATTAATAATAAAGACTGTCATTATTAATTTAAACAAAGTCGGGGGCAAAGTGCTTAATAATAAATGACTTTTACGAAATTGTAATAATTTCGACTTTCGAGAATCGGTGTAAGGAAAAGTCGTGATTCTGCAAAACACTCGTGTACCTTTTTAATAAATCATAGAAGATGAACTCATGAAAGTAAAGATGTATTTTATTTTACTATCTCTCGGTAGTTTAACAAATAAAACAGATTGTATTTCGGATAAAGACAACTGTATTTATAAAAACAATCTAAAATATTATATTGTTAAAGAATGATTTATGTATGTAAGGCAACAGATGTTAGCGGCGTTCTTATTAAATATTGACTAAGTAATAATGTAACGTTACAATATTTTTCTTTCATGTTGCTTGAAGAACATTTATCAAGTTATGTTTTTGTAGGGTTGTATTTATTTTATTTTGGTAACTAACAGTGATACATAAATTATGCTACATAGTAAATAGGTGCTTGACAGTATTTTATGGCTAATAATAGGTATTTAAAATTAGTTACTTTTTGTACCTGGGATAATGAAAACTTATATAGACTGGCCTATTGGTCTAGTGGTTTGTGGCCCTGACTGCTATGCCAGAGATCTCACCCAGGACAAATGTTTGTGTGATGAGCACGATCATTTGTTCTGTGTCTGGGTGTAATTTATCTATAATATGTGTATATTTAGAAATGTCAGTTGTCTAGTATTCATAACACAAGCTCTGCTTAGTTTGGGACTAGACGGCGTTGTGTGATAGTTGAAATAAAAAATATATATTAAAAAATTGTATTAATCCCGAAATAATAATATGGGATAAAAAAAAAAAATAGGTAATGAAATAAAAAGCTTAAAAATATTTTACGTTATTTACGTTTCAAAACTGCTTTTTTTTAATCGGAACTAGAATATTTTGATTTCTTTTTTACTTCATTACATATCTAATTAAAGCAAATTATGCAATAGTTTTTCTCCAAGAAAACAATTCATAACATAAACAACGCTTTCATTTTGGTTAATGAAGTTACGGTATTAAGAGGATGAATGTGGAAAATAATAATACAACGTGAGTGGGGAACAATCGCCTGATCGAACCATAATTACTTACGGCTCAATAAAAAAACTCATTTAGGAATGTACGATAACATTACTACACTTTTAATATAGAACATAGAGGCGCTTTAGTGACTATAGACTGTACTATTAACACTTTTGATACGAAATATGACGACATTTACTGCATTCTAAAAACGATTGTGACAACTGAAACTTGAACTGAGCGCTACAGACGGATACTCAACAATACTCAATATTTTATTGCAATCCATGTGTATACATAGATGGTATTGAAAAATGACACAGCAAAATTAGGAGAGAGGATAGGGCTAAGTAGCAATTTATAGAATTCACCAGTATTGTAGATCTAATGTGGCAAAATGTGTAAATGTGTTTTTGTGTGTGTGTGTGTGTATGTGTGTGATATTGTGTCTCGTCCAGGAAACTGCCCTATAATAAATTGATTTCAGACTTTTCTATTTCAATATCTTCTAATACCGCTTGAAACTGTAGAGTCATCTGAGAATGACTCTACAGCATAGCCACCTCGTTTTTAGGGTTCCGTACCCAAAGTGTGAAATGGAACCCTATTTCCAAGACTTCCCTGTGTGTCCGTCTATCTGTTACCAGGCTGTATATCATGACCTGTAATGCGCCTGCCAGACTATGCTCCTTGCGCTGCTCATCACTATGCTCCTCGCGCTGCCGTGATTTGCCGCGATGTTGCCCTCTCTGCCCACACACTGCTCTACTCGCGCAATTAATCGCGACGCTCCTCACTTGTCATTTGCCTTGGTGCGCGCTATGCATTTTTAGTATAGCTAATTATATTAATGTAGGAAAAAGAAATATACATCGTCGTCGTCGTCCTCGGCAACGGAGATGGTGGATCATATCTATTCATCGCAAATCGCACTTTTTCATTTGACCATTCCACGCTTGGCGACGACATAATTTCCAATTTTGCATATGCGTCTTGCGCGAGCGCTCGATGCGGACTGCGACCGCGCGATTATGTGGCCAGCCACTCGCACTCGTACTGCCGGTCCTTTGACTCGCGCACAAAAACCGACAAAATAGGGAGCAGTGGACAGGACGAGGAGCATGCCTTGTGGCATGACGAGTAATGTTGCCCCACTATGTCTCTGCCTCCTTTCCTCGTTACTTCCCATGCCACTCGTCGAGTGTGTGGCAGGCGCATTATAGTTAGACAGTTATAATTTTTACTTATTTATGATTGATCATATTTGAAAGAAAAACATCTATTTACGTTTGTTCTATGAGTAATCAGTGACGTCTTGTGATATACATTATTTGTGTGATGTGAAATATGTTGAAAAGACGTATTGTCAATTTACGATTCTCGTTTCTAAAAGTAGGCGTCGTCGTGGTATTTTCTTTCTCTGTGGCCTTCACAAAAGCCCGTAATTTCAATGGCAGTACTCCGACTTATTTCAGTTTCATTACAATCCATATTTAGAACACATAAATTAAATTCGTATGAAATACTAAACGAACACGGGTATTGTATATTTAGAACTGAAGTGGTTTCCTTACAATCGATGAATTCATAGTTTGTTTTACAATCGCAAATACAATCATGTGAGGTTGTTTGGGTTCTGAGAAAGAAATTAGCGATGATGTAAGGCAATTATAAAAATAATGAACGGATACTTTGATGTATTCGAATAAAAATTAGAGCACTTTCTTGGATCTATAAATATTATAATTGAAAAAACGCTACAATCGTCATCATCAAGACGTCTATTGCTAGAGATATCTATCTCTCCAGATTCGCACCACTCTTGACTCTACGGTATATTTGTATACCGTAGAGTCCCGTAGAGTCCGATTAACTGCAAAGGGCTTTGGCCCTTCACACCGCCAGAGTCAGAAACAGATGGAGGAATATCGTACGAGTAAAAGTGATGAAGCAGGGAAGTCACGGCTCTCAGCAATGAGGAATACGACGCGAGGAATAGGTAAGACATAGGCTTCCTCAACGCTATGAATAAGTAGAATCAACGATTTCTGTTTCAAAATGTCATTACTCAGTTGGTCGTTCGAACGGGACAGTTATTAAAAAAAAAAAAAAAAACTATTGGCTTTAGCTAGTAGTTTGGTCCGCATTAAAGTGGAAAAAATATCTTAATGAAACATACTTCCGAGATAACTAGTGCGCTTTACCATCAACGATTGCATCACTGCTTACCATCAGGTAGGATTGCAGTCAAGTGCTAGTTTATAAAAAAATAAAATTAAAAAAAAACAGCATCTTATGACCTTTCAGGCCATGGCCTATCTATGTGTCAATTAAATCCGTAATTTCAACAAAATCCATTGAGCAGTTTGAGCGACAATGACTATCAAACAAACATACACATACGCACATATACGCATATCAAATAAAAATACACATACACAAATAGTCGCCTTTATAATATACTAGCGACCCGCCAAACCTTTCTATTGAATCACTCTATCTATTAAAAAAACCACATCAAAATTTAGTAGCGTAGTTTTAAAGATCTAAGCATAGGTACATAGAGACAGACAGCGGGAAACGACTTTGTTTTATACTATGTAGTGGAGATACAAAATATGTTTTTCAATGATTACCAAACTCAAAGATCAGGATAAAAACGTTAAACAGAAGAATAAATTTTATGATTTCTTAACAAAAAACAATGGTAGAGGTCAATTTTGGATGACAGATTCCCATTTCAAAAATAAGTCGGTTTTTTATGGCAGTTAAAATCATCAAATGACAAATTGCGGGAGATAGTGTCAGACTCTTACTGTCTGACTTCCCTGTTCCATTCATTGCCTTCAGTCCAGGGCCCCGGGATTAATTTTCACCTAACCCTTGCCCCAGTAGGCTTCGGCCCTGCTGGGCCCCTACACTTTGCTGAGGTGTCAGCAAAGTGTAGGGGCCCATATGGGACCCATATGATTTTAACTGCAAAGGAGGTGTCCTTGAGACGCGCGGGAACAGTGCGCGCCGTAGACGACTTGGGCTCGGACCGGTCTGTTACCGAACGGACGGACAGCGAGCTACCTATTGCCCGCCGTCCGAAAATAAGTAGGTAAATATGCATATTCTCGTTTAGTTTTACGAAAAAAAATACAAAACAATGATGATTGATGTAAGGGACATTTAACTGCTCAGTATAAAGATATAACAACTTCTAAAAACGTGGAGTTCAGGGATCAACACCTCTGTAGCGTTATTCATGGTCTCATAAACTAATCTGTTTACTAAATCTAGCTCCTAGGCACGTCCACAACATTAACCGCGTTGAAGACTATATTTGCTCTAAAATTTGCATGCAATTGTGTACTCTATTTTGTTTCACAAAGGATTTAAATTAACATGAACATTAACTCAGTTATTAGCGACCTAAATAGAGATTGATTTCTCTTCCACTTAACTGAAAAACGATATCACAATTAATGTTGTTGAGTGAAAGACGAATTAAAATCTGATGGAGTTGTAGTTTAATTTTGAGCCTGCGTTTTGTTATCGGTTATTGTTAATTATTATTATTATAACGTATTATTTATCTTATTTACGAAGTATGAGCATCTAGAGAGGCTCACTCACATGCACTTAGGTAGTGTTTTTTTTTTAATACAAATTATCCTAATTGTAAAATAAAATAATATATGATGGGATTTAAGACAATACATTAGTACCACATCGGTATTGGTAACTATGCACGCACACAAACACGCTAGTGACGCAATTTATATTTATCAAGAATTTATCAAAATAAAATAATGATTAACCCAATTATGGGTTAAGCTCGCCTATGTACATCAACTGTCCTATTTTTTAATGTGTGGAATTATATGTACAATAAAGAATAGCTGTTGCAAAGGGCGTCAACAGTGGTCATCCAACGCGACCGGTCTTGAGCTTTGCGTTTCAAATCTCTCCATGTTAAACCAATTAGATACTATCTTTTTAAAAATAACTGAAGTACATATTTTATTTCTATAATTCTTTATGCACCCAAAAATACAGAGAAAGAAAAGAAAGAAAGAAAAAGAATTTATTTGCTACAACACAGGGCGCGTACACACGCGGCGTACTTAATATCTTAAGCTGCTAGAATTGAACATACCACCTTCAAATCTGCGTTTATTATGTTAAATGTAGTGTTTATTTTATTGAACAACTCTCCTTCACAATTATTTCTAATTGACAGAAAATTATTTAAAAATTACATGCAGCTATAAAGCTGCTCATTATAAATAATAATAATAAGTATAAAATAAAAGCATTATATTTTCCGATAAGTAATAAAATGAATAGAAAGAACGCAGACAGCTGGCACCATTTTATATCAATGACGTCATTATAAAAGAAGGCTTTCAACATTACTATGGTTGCAGAAATATAAATAGAAACGTAACCTCGCTCAGTGCTTATCTCATTACAGCCCACATCGAAAGGAAAAATAAAACGCTAACAGTGAAGTATAAATAGAACCGCTTTTTACTGCTCACTGGTTTTACATACGAACGTAGTAACATACACTTCAACTCCTGAACGGGGACGAAAATAGAAGTTTATACACATATTTACACTAGCTTCTGTCAGCGGCTACGCCCGTGGGAAAGTAGGCTTTTCCATACAAAATTTGGAGCCGATACCAGGTCCAAAAGTTTCTAAGTCCTAGCGTTTGGGTCGGACGCAGCTTTAAATTCAGGTTATCGAATTTTGACTAAAATTTTGAATGAATTAATATTGATTTTTAAGTTTTTTTTTTAAGTATATCATCAATGATATCAATGTTATCAACCGATCAACCGTCAATATGCAGATATCAGTCGTTATTTAAATAATCTTTCGTACGTGGCTCCTATTTCTTTATGTATGGCTTGAAAGAACCTAACTTGAAAGGTATGACGGGGGTCATACCCTTCAAGTTAGGTTAGGTTAGGTTATCCCTCATCATGCCTTTTTAATCTAACCAATCTAGGCCTGACACGAATAGGTTACTTAGGGTTAATCTTATTATCTCTGATTATAAAATTTGGTATAAAATCCGGAAAGCAATAATCTTTTGCTAATCAAATGACAATTTTTAGCTGACCAAATATTAAAAAAATACAATTTATTAACTATTGTAATAATATGGAAAATTTAATACCAAACTAGTACCAAATTTTGTTATATTAAACCATTTCAAAACAATTTTTTTATTCAGAGGCAAAAATGTATAAAATACCTTTTATCTCAACTTTACAGTTACCTTTCACCTTTAAAAAATAAAGCAACTAAATTAAATTGTAAATATAAAAGTGAATCATTCAATTTCGATCACTCCTTTTGTTTCAGCGCTTTTCAATTATCTATAATATAAAAATGAATCGCAAAATGTGTTGGTAAGCGCATAACTCAACAACGCCTGGACCAATTTGGCCAAATCTTTTTTTAAAATGTTCGTTGAAGTTCAAGGATGGTTTTTACGGCGAGAAAAATAGAGTAGGGTAGAGTAGGGTAGAGTAGGGTAGAGTAGGGTAGAGTAGGGTAGAGTAGGGTAGGGTAGAGTAGGGTAGAGTAGGGTAGAGTAGGGTAGAGTAGGGTAGAGTAGGGTAGAGTAGGGTAGAGTAGGGTAGAGTAGGGTAGAGTAGGGTAGAGTAGGGTAGAGTAGGGTAGAGTAGGGTAGAGTAGGGTAGAGTAGGGTAGAGTAGGGTAGAGTAGGGTAGAGTAGGGTAGAGTAGGGTAGAGTAGGGTAGATTTGGGTAGAGTAGGGTAGAGCGGGAGCGAAGCCGCGGGCAAAAGCTAGTAATGAATAAAATTGATTGCATCGTATCATTTTTTTACAGTAGATATCCAAAAAAAAGATTGAAAAATATTATTTCATATGACAAATGGAAACTTGTACCACATTGACGTTTTAAACCCTTGCACGAAAACTCCCTAAGGTTTACTGCACAATTAAATATGTATGTAATCTCTTACTGACCTCATTTCTCAGTGATTAATTAGTAGCATGGAGCCACAAGTTGAAATCCATAGGGAATGTGCCAGAGATCCATGTTACATCCAAGTTTCTGTTTGGATGGGTAAATTAGGAACTGAGTGAGTTTCAACTTAACTGAACGAGAAAGCTCTCTCTATCTATAATATAAAAATGAATCGCAAAATGTGTTGGTAAGCGCATAACTCAACAACGCCTGGACCAATTTGGCCAAATCTTTTTTTTAAATGTTCGTTGAAGTTCAAGGATGGTTTTTACGGCGAGAAAAATAGAGTAGGGTAGAGTAGGGTAGAGTAGGGTAGAGTAGGGTAGAGTAGGGTAGAGTAGGGTAGAGTAGGGTAGAGTAGGGTAGAGTAGGGTAGAGTAGGGTAGAGTAGGGTAGAGTAGGGTAGAGTAGGGTAGAGTAGGGTAGAGTAGGGTAGAGTAGGGTAGAGTAGGGTAGAGTAGGGTAGAGTAGGGTAGAGTAGGGTAGAGTAGGGTAGAGTAGGGTAGAGTAGGGTAGAGTAGGGTAGAGTAGGGTAGAGTAGGGTAGAGTAGGGTAGAGTAGGGTAGGGTAGAGTAGGGTAGAGCGGGAGCGAAGCCGCGGGCAAAAGCTAGTAATGAGATAAAATCTTGAAGTTCTTTCAACAGTAAGAGTTCCTCTCCGCTCAAAGGCGGGATCTGTCATTGGATGATTTTACCTACCATAAAAAAGTCCTATAAACCTTATTTCGTCCTTCGTCATAACCATTATACTTCAAGCGCTCTTAATCATAAGGATTTGATATTTATCATAGTATTTAATTATAGAATATATTATTATGTATTTTATTATTACAAGCACTTTAGTTTAATGATACTTCATGTATATATTTTGATTTTTAACTTAAAAGTTGACCGGTAGAGAAATCTTTGTTGCATTAATTCCGCCTATGAATCTCTACTGGACAGTCATGAAGTTAAAATATAATAATAAAGAAAAAAAAAACTTGTGTAAATAAAAATTCAAAAAACCCACCCTATTATATTTTTGTTCATTATAAAATGTTAAGCTGATCCATCAAAAACTTTTGAGAGGCTCATCAACTATCCACTCAGTTCACTTTAGAAGAGCAATGTTGCAACAGTATTTTCTAGAAAAATGGAAACCACGAGTCTATAAAAAAGTATAAACATGTGTAGAAAACATACCTATTTGATTTTATTTTCATCAGAATATTGTTTTGTTTATAGTCTACTTCATCAATATTTAAGTGATACGTGTACTCATGTATTAATTATATATATTGATAAAGTATATAAACTGACAAAACAGCATTATAGAGTGAGCCGCAATTTATATTTTATAACATAATTTTTTAAATTCAATATTCATAATGAAGCTAGACGGTTGACAAACTGTGTGTCGTCTACCTCGATCGACCTTTATGACTGTGACCTACCTCAAGCATGTCGGTGTTTAGACCAAAGTCATGTGGAAAATACTAATAAATTTTATACGCAAGACTTTTTGTACTTAACGTGAATCTGTAGCAAATAGGTAAAGTGTATTGATATTGAGTTAAATAAACATAGTTTCTACGAGTATTCATAAAATTTTCTAACACATTTTTTTCCTTTTTTAAATAACTTTTCCTCCTCTGGGTTTTTTTTTTTTTGGTAGGTAAAATCATCCAATGACAAATCCCGCCCTTGGGTGGGGCGGGAAATAGTGTCAGACTTTTACTGACTAAAAACCTACCTTTCCGTTCCTTGCCTTTGTCTCGGGGCCCGTGGTGACACTCTCGCATAACCTTTGGCCCCAGTAGGCTTCGGCCCTGCTGGACCCCTACAGTTTGCTGACAACTCCTTGAGGCGCGCGGGAACAGTGCGCGCCGTAGACGACCTGAGCTCGGACCGGTCTGTTACCGGACGGACGGACAGTGAGCTACCCATTGCCCACCGTCCGCGAGCCCGCGCCTACGGTGGCTGGAAATCGGGATCGGAAACCCGGCGGCGGCGGCGGCGTGTGCGCCTTTGCCTGATGCGGTCGGCCTCCTCCTTTGCTAGCATTACTGCTTCGCAAAAGGAGGCGACCGCCTGCCACTCCTCCTCGCTCCGGAGCATGGCTTGAACCAAGCCCCGGCGCGAGAGATCGCCGCCGATCGCCCCCACGAGGACATGGCGATGCTCTTCCCAAGCGGGGCACACCTCGACTGTGTGCTCCACCGTGTCCACCGGGCGTTGCTCCTCTGGGTAGAGCCATAGGGAGTGTCAGAATTTTACATACTGAAATCCACCCATCCTTCAGTTGTCATTTGCGTCTCAGGGCTGAGGTGGCTCTTCCGAACAATCCCGCAGACATGGTAGGCATCGGCCCTGCTGGGCCCCATCAACTATATTGATAGCTCTTTGAGCTCTCCCTAACGTATATTATATTTAGTTTTGATTCATTTCTGCGGTCTATTAACTAATTATAAAAGTTTACCGGTATTTAATAAAACCAATAATTCAGAATTCAATAGAAATAACATTAATAAAATTGAGGTACGTCCTTGGTTAAACATATCATGCCTCAAGTTTTTTTTTTTGTTAAACCAATCGTTATTCACAAAAAAGACATTGAAAACCGAAAATACAGAACTATTTTACGCCACACCGCTTTTGTTTTTAATAACTTCCTGAATATAGATACCTCCAATAACGGAAAGGCGAGAGACGATAAAACCTATAAACCCTTTGCTTGTAATTTTCCCTAACCTGAATACTACATCGAACGCAGTTCCGGAAACACTAGAGATATCTTTTATGGTACTTTGCACAGATAAGTAGATACTTTGTCTATCAGATTATCGGCGTATGCGCTATATTATGTGAAGATAATTTTTACAAAGAGAATGTTTTCGTTTATTTATTATTTTTCTTCAAGTTAATCGCTAGGAAAAAAACTGCCAAGTGCGAGTCGGACTCGCCCATGAAGGGTTCCGTAGCAGCAAGTAACATAATATAAAAGTTCTTTTAGTTTGTTGTAACTTTGATCAATGTTTTAATAATACTGTATTTTTTTAAATTAAGTAAACTACTTACTAGATCTCATTAAAACCAATTTCCAATGAAAGTTTGCATGGTAATGTACATCAAATATTTTTTTTTTAGCTTTATCATTCTTTTATTTTACATGTTACAGGGGGGCACACATTTTACCACTTTGGAAGTGTCTCTTGAATAAACTATTCAGTTTAGATAAAACTGTTATTAGAAACCTCAATATCATTTTTGAAGACCTATCCATAGATATCCCACAAGTTTAAGTTTGAAGAAAAATAAATTTTGAGTTTCAATTCTAAGTATGGGAAACCCCCAAAATGTATTGTTCTTTTTTTCTATTTTTGTGTGAAAACATTAATGCAGTTCACAGAATACATAAGAATACTGTTAACTAAACTAAACTTACCAAGTTTCAACAGTATTTTTATAGTTCTCATAGTTTCGGAAAAAACTGGCTGTGACATACGGACGGACAGACAGACAGACATAACGAATCCATAAGGTTTCTGTTTTTAGCCATTTGGCTACGGAACCCTAAAAACGATTTTTTCATTAAAACAAAACCAATTTTCGATTTAATTTTACGTAAAAGGCAACTTCTCAGACGAGCAGTCATATTACTGACACATGTTTTTATTTAATGTTAAATATGTGGTCAGCAACTCACTGGCTACTAATAAAGACATACCATCCATTCTTCTCTCCACTCATCACTTGACCTACATGCTATACAAAACAGCGCATGATGTGTCTAATGAACAGCTAGAGTGGAACCCGGAATGTTCACGGAAAGAGATTCATTACTCGAGTAACTTTATATTGCATAGAAAGCGCTGCGGCCACTTTTCTAATTTTGTTTCAGCGGCTACCGGGGAATAGACACAAATTTATAAATGATTGGAACGATGGATATTTATCGTGTTTATGATACAGAGGTTTAACTCGCTGGAATATATTGAATTTCCCTTAACGAGCAGCGCTTCAAAATGTCTATACCAGGTTTGAAAATAGAAGAAAAAATCCCCGTTTCGTTCGCAATCAACATTGACTATAGACTGCAATTTACTTGAAACTATGTATTTCAATATCGTCGTAGTTCAACAAGTACGCTAGGAATATTGATTTTAATTTTATCTGCTGTAAAATGGCCATAGTTTTTTTTACTGTTGATGTAAAATGTAAAAGTCCTAGGTGATACCTATGATGCTTGTATGAATCAGAATATTAGACTGTGAAAAATAGGTATGAAAAAAATAAATAAGTGGGCATGGGAATTTTGAGATGGCTGTGTGGAGTGATAAGAATTAGTGGCAGTATGAAAGTGCCAGTGATTGGAAAAATGACAGGAAGTATATGGTCATGTGAAGAGAAGAGATGAAACGCATATTACTAAGAGAGTTATGAATATATGTACATGTAGATGAATAAACGGAGGGAAGGATCAAAAAAAGTTAGATCATGTGAGGTAGGTCTTACCGTACAGGGCAATCTCTTACAGACAACCTTAGGATGGACTGAAAGAAGAGGAGATAGATTTGGGGCGATCAGTGTACAAAAATCATAAATAATATTAAATACATATAATAATAAAAATACATATATACAATATCAATTAATATACTAACAAAAATCAAATATAAAATTGAGAAAGGAAAATAAAGAAATTTTATAGTGAGAGGTAATGTTCCTTCACCATTGCTTTAAAGGCCGATAGCGTTTGAGCACGCCTTACTTCAATGGGTTATGCATTCCGCTCAGTCTAATTATTATTAGCTCGAAATCGATCCAACAGAAATGATATTATAGCTATAATGTTTAAGTATGTATAGCGCTATAATTAACTAACTTTTTACGCCTAATTTAGACCTAACAATGATTTTTAAGCAATATCGATGTTTTGTATGATGTTTTGCTACTATCGTAGATTAAAGTCATTTAAACACTTTTACATCTTTAGGTTGTTTGGATCAATGTAAATATTTAGACATCACCCTTTTTTAACAACTAAATAACATTAACGTTTTGGAATCGTTTTGAAATATAAAACTCGGAAGGGTACTGACCCTTATAATCATTTAAAATTAGACTAACGTATGACTTGAAGTTCATTGAGACTCGTTAACATAAAATAATAGAAATTATTTGGTCTGCCATTTTAATTAATTTATTTTTACTTTATCTACAAATAGACTATACCAATCTACCTTAAGCCTACTGGGGCCAAAGGTTATGTGAAAATGTTACTTGGGGCCCTGGGACAAAGGCAAAGAATGGAGCAGGGTAGGTTTTTAGTCAGTAAGAGTCTGACACTATTTCCCGCCCCACCCAAGGGCGGGATTTGTCATTGGATGATTTAAAAAAAAAACCTACTAAAAAGATACCTACCATAAAAAAATACCTTAAGCTTGAAAAAGAATAGTGTATTAGAATAAAGATGTGCGCAATAAACATATAATAATATTTGGATATTTAAAAAACAACGAAGATTAGGTAATAATAGGTATGTGTATAAATGCTAAAACTGGTTAATGGATAAATACCATGTTAACAGGTACAAAAAAAAAAAAAAATGAATCGTTTTGTTTAAAAAACTCAAACTAATTGTCATAATTTTAAGGTGAGCTTTAAGTTTTTCTATCTATCTACCTACCCTTAACAAACTTTACGCTTGAAGGGAAAAATATTTTCAGCTTTTTTGATGTCAAGAACATTCCAGAGTTTTATGTTATGATATTTAACAAGCAATAGATAAAAGCCTTACTACTAAAAAAGTGTAAACACTAATTGTGATAGTACTTCTGCAAAATAAAGTGCAAGAACCTAGCCACTTACAGCTTTTTACCCGACTGCGCCAGAAGGAGGGTTATGTTTTTCGAGAGTATGTATGTATGTATGTATGTATGTATGTATGTATGTATGTATAATTGTTTGGCACGCTCTGCAGCCTGAACGGCTCGATGGATTTTAGCTTGAGAGGTGTCGTTAGATTCGTATTTACTGTGAGAGTGACACTGGGTATATCAAAATAAATAAAAAACAAAATGGCGGATTTTTAGCGCCAAATTCAAATGTTTGGCACGCTCTGCGACCTGAACGGCTCGATGGATTTTAGTTTGAGAGGTGTCTTTAGATTCGTAATTACTTTGAAAGTGATATCATAATAAAATAAAACTCAAAAAATAAAAAATAAAAAACGGTAATTTAAAAAACTAAAAAACCCGACTGCTTTTCTGAGCATTCATGAAAAAGCCCTAAAACAAGAAAAATCTGGCAGTCGGGACCCATTCTAGAAAGTCAACCGTCTAGTCAATAGATTGGAGTAATCTGCAATGTAATATAGGTATGTGCTCTCAATTCTAGAATGGGTCCCGACTGCCAGATTTTTCTTGTTTTAGGGCTTTTTCATGAATGCTCAGAAAAGCAGTCGGGTTTTTTAGTTTTTTAAATTACCGTTTTTTATTTTTTTATTGTATTTGATTCTCTGTAAACATTTTACTCGTGTAAAAGCATTTGTCTTTACAGAATGGCCCTGATCCTTTATGTGGAACGTATCTAAGGAGATCTGTTTTAGCAGACGTAATACATTGTACTCTAAACACTTTTTTCCTTTTTTTGCAGTTGCTCGAGAGTGAATTGAGAAAAGTGACCAGTGCCGAGTAAAATAAGGTGAGCTTTTTTAGTAGTACTATAATAAAATATATTATTTACTACATTAAGCAGAGATAAATTTAGATTTAATGAAATTTTAAACATGCATTATCAGTTTGATTATGCATTCTTGGTATTTATACCTAGTTTCATATCTGTTAGGTAAGATAATTTTCACCATAAAAATGTATTTAAGAAATCGATTGCTCCATTAAACAAAGTTACGTTGTGTTTTTGTTTTGTTAGGTTATATTACAAGATTGACTTATAATAATACTCTTTGGTGCAATAACAGCAGTAAGTGATAATTGGCATTGGTATTACAGCTAAGCACCTGACACAGCTATCTAAAATGACCATGTCACGTTGCACTTGCATCGATCTCTCATTACTGACAGGACTGTTGGTCTCAATAATAATAATATAATATTTATTTCTCACCACAACACAAATAATAGTAACAGTTTCTATGGCAAAAGTAGGGCCTAAACTAAGCTTGGGGCCTGTATTTCAGGACACTAGGACTCCACCCTTAGGTTTGATTAATATTTTTAGATTTACCTAATGCTCTAACACTAAAGGCAGATATAGTTCTAATAGAAAGAATAGTTCGTCGTAGAATGATAGTCGACGTCACCATCCTATATGATAACAACCTCATGAAACATGAGAAAGAGAAGTAAATCAAATATTGACTAAAAACAGTAGGTTAGCGACATGTGAAATATGGACTTAGCCGTCATTATGCTTATTGTCTTTTATGTTAACGGCCTGATGACTATAAGCTTCAAAGACCCTCATTCAAAGTTTTCATTGCACAGTCGGGTCGAGGGATTTATACTCCTGCAATATGAGGAGATTAATAGTTTTGTATAAATATGCATAAAGGAATATATATAAGTAAAGTACTGAAGTATATATAGTTACATGGATAACCCGATTTTGTTTCTAAACTTATTGAGCTTCTACTGTAGAGTCAGTTTTAAGCCTAGTTCTAAATTTAAATTGATTACTCAGAGCTCTGTAAGCTCGCAGCATTACTGCGTCCTTCAACCGCTGAACTGATTTATATGAACTGAAATATATGCTGCAGTCACTTTTAAAACATATATTCAAAGATAATTTGCCTACATTTTTTTAGTATTTATGTGCTCGAGCTCGACTATCTCACCTGATGATAAGCCATGATGTGACCGACGATAACTTAAATGTAAGTCATCGCCCAAAAGTACCTAACCTATTTACTATGGACTTAAGTAGCCCCAAGTTCTAGATATTAGGAAATACAGACTCTATCAGAATGTTGTGGATATACAGACTCTTGTGAATTTTACTCTTTAGTTTGTATTCACAATGAATGTGTGCCCGAAGTGTTTATGGGTGGGATGTCCATAATCTACTGATAATGCTGCCGAACCTCATCTTATGTCATATCCTCTTTTCATGAGGTATTTTTAGGTATCAAAGAGTTAATAATGCCGAGTTTTAAGGAAGTTTAATTTTCTGTTTTTAAAATTAACTGTTTTAAAAAAAAATCTTTTCTATGCAACACAGTTTATGCAAAGTTACTCTTTGATTTTCAATCATTTTGTTTCTTCAATTTCACTTTGAACAAAACAGTTTGAACAATAAGTAAACACATTACACTGTTTGCTGCGAATTTAAATTGGTAGCCATATTTAATTTAAGGGCTTACTTCACATAATATTGTTTGAAAATTTCACTCGGAAATAAAGTCAACCTTAGCCGCGGCACCTGTATAAGTGTGTGACAATTAATTTAAAATTTACCTCGTATATCGGAAGGTAGTTAGCAACGTATGGTTTGAAGTAAATTATTTCGTGCTGAGAACTAATTAGCAACTGTATATTATATAGGTACCATGTGTGAATTGTAGCTCTTAGGTAATGACTTAAATTATATTTATTGCTTACCTCGACTTTGACAAATGGTTTATTAGAAAACGAGGTAACCTTCGCTGTAACTTCTACATTGGGTATTATTCTGTATTTATTTTGGTACAATATTTAATATCAAACAGTAAATAATGCTGAAAAGATTTTTTTTTCAGAAAACCTTAGACATCATTGTTATAATCAAAATAGCCGAAAATAGGTGACTCACCTCTAGCGCGTGGACCGCTCAAATCAGGATAGTTTATCTTTTATCCTAACTTCACTCAGTCGCAATCGGCAAGTGACATAAACGAGGGTGTTACACAAAAATATTTTATTTTTTGTTCTAAGTGGGATAAAGTTTATCAAAATGCCTTCGTGTGCTATTATGCGTTGTACAAATTATTGAAATAAAAAAAAAATCACGTGGATCACATTTCACTTATAAGTACATGAAAACTTATGATTTCGCTTATTGTTTTGGTCGCCATTTTGCAAAACGAGATAGATGGAGCTTATGTCATTCATAATAGTAAACGGCTAACGCGATTTCACTCGCACGACAGCGCCAGCTCTCTGTCCTTGTCTATCAGTGAATGTACGTTTGCGACTGTGATGACACTGATCATAGATGTGCGAGTTTCGAGTCCAGATTTTCTGATTACGATGTTAGCGCGTAAAATATCATCCCTTGTAATATTTTGTTTTTTTTTTTATTGTTGATAGGTTCGCGCTTGACCGCTATCTCACCTGATGGAAACCGACGATGCGGTCGACGCAATAATTAGCATTTCAAATTCTGTGTAGAGCATGAGTGGGAGCGTGGGGGGAACATCTCGCTATCTCTTTTGTACACACTTAACTTGATGGTGACGTTATATTTCAATATGTGCATTTTATCATTGATAGTTTCCTCTTCCAGATTTATAAGGCTTTTAAACTAACTACTAACTAGGTAGGTATAGTACGCGGCAAATAAGTGAACCAAAATGGCCGTCGATGCTATGGTTACGAACAGCCTCTTCAATTGAGACCCGAATCTGTTACTGTGCATTCAACGTCAATCACCATATTGATTCAACTTATATGTCACGTTATTGAAGAAAATTGGAAACTATTTCTATTTGCGTTTTTGGGTAAAGGTACTTTTTGACAAAAATAAATTAATTAGGAAATTGAGTCAACTGCCCAATTATGAAATATGAATGGAATTACTTCCTTTTAAAGAATCAGGGCTATGGTAGTTACCCTACCCTAGCTTAGTTCAAGTATTTCATGGAATTTCTAGCTTTTCTAGACAATACCATAGAGTTTTTGAATTTGAATGATAGCACAATATGAATTGATGACTCGGGTGGCGCAGTGTTTGAGTAATTGTTTGCGTGTCTCCGCCATCGGTTTGATTCGTACACGGAACAAATATTTGTATGGCCTACAGCTAGTGGTTCCGTGTTGTATCTTGTGTATTAGAGTTTACATGTTTGTAAACGCATACGAGTACTTCCTAGCGTGAGAAAATGTTCCTTTAAAAAAAAACCTAGTATTTACTAACGTAATTTCGATAGAATAGATGTTAGGATCAAACGATCTGTGACGGACAGGGGATGAATTTATAGAGGTCTCTAAAAGCCTGAAGGGATCACGAAACCTAATGAATGGAATAGATTCGTGTGTTCCAGAATGAATAACACCCTTTCGATTGATCCTCAATGAAGTCCAAGCCAATACAGGTTGTAAAGCTATCTGGATGATCTGCAGTAAAAGTAGAAATTAATTTATGTAATGCTTGGTGAATAGTGGGCGAAAACTACCATTATAGCAGTCAAATTTCTAGGAATCGTAAGTTTTTATAATGTAGGTATTATTTAGGGCTGATTTCATCATTCAATATAAAAACTTAGTTCAGCTAAACTGAGTTCAGCGTAATTTAGTTTAAAGACCCATGTCGTAAACAGAGCGACAACAAAATAATTGAAACTGAGTTTAGCGTAAACTAGGTTTAATTCATAGCGGTGAAACGCAAAATGAAGCTATAATCTCGATTAGGCGCTCAAACTGCGCTTCGTTTTATATACTTAATCGCGATTAGTTTATTGGTGAATTTGGCCCTTATTTGTGATTGAAAATATTACACCCCACTAATGGGCCTACTAAACGCAAAGTAATACACCTGGCCAGGATTGAACCCGCGACCTACAACTCGTAAGTCAGGGCCGTTACCACTCGGCCACCACAGCCCTCAGGTAGTCCCATCACTCTGGTAGTTCTATAAGAATTAGGAACTCCTGTAGTAAATAATTATATACACAACTAATTGAGGCTTGGAATGACTGTCTAGTCAATCCAGTTTAACAGATATAGACCGTTATATCAAATAGTTGTTCAGAAATCGAACCCGTGACACGCAGCTCAGCAGCCAACCATACGACCGCAACGCCAACCGTACCGTCAATAGTTATAAACGATACGTATTTGAAGTTTTACAATGATATCGAACGAAGAAAAATACGTAGAGCTAATAGCATCAAGGGACTCGAAGCATTTATTGAGCTTCCTTAAGTGGTTTATTCTATTTAAAAATATAAAAGATGCACAACATGAAGAAATTTATATCTGAAAGAACACTATGTTGTGTATAACAACCGCTCTGCGTCTAGAAAAGTATGGAATCATCGTCAAATATGTATGACAGGCGCAATTCCCACAGTTGTGTGGGTGAAATATTACATCAGGTGTTTTATTTACTGTTTCAGAAGTACGTAAGGCTTATTTTCGTGATTTATTATTATTTTTTCATCGTACACTCCGTTTTTATGAGTCTTATGGAGAAAATTTGCGTCATAACCACTTTTATTTGGGTGTGATTTCATTTTTATATTCATGTTTCTGTTTAAGTGTTGCGTTTGCAAGTGTTCTTGATTTTTTATAATGTTCCCTCTGCTGGGACTCAAGCCTCCTCTATATGAGAGGGAATGGGCCGTAATCCACCACAGAGGCCCAGTGCGGATTGCTGGATGTCACATGTCTTCTAATTTTTGGTTCTAGGACATGCCGGTTTCCTCACGATGTTTTCCTTCACCGTTTTTGAGAGCAGTAGTGATGCAATAAATTACACAAAATAATGCGCTTAGCTGGGTTTGAACCCATGACCAACAATTCGTAAATCGGGGCTGTTACCATTCGGCTACCATTGCTCAGCAGTGCTCTTGATACAAAGCGGAAATAAAATAAAAATACTATGATATTCCGCCATTTGATTGTGTCCATAGATTTAAATTGTGTATACATTGTCTTACTTTTTTGGTGTTCAATAAAGTTTATTCAGTTCTATTATGTAAATAATAAGTACATTTATAATGCTTTATTATATAGTTGATTAACTATTTTTTTGTAAGCTTAGGTATCAGTAAATCTAATTTAGAAACCGTAATATTTGTAAATTATAAAATTAATTATTAGTTACTAATAAATAATTTTATAATTTTTTTTTTTTTTTTGACGAGTTAAATTATCAAATATCTTCTCTCGTTCTGGATGGAGCGTAAGGACGTGTCAGGCTTTAACTGACTAAAACCCACCTGTGTTCTATCTTACAGTCCAGGGCCATGGTAACTCTCCACCCTTAAATAATTCATGCCAAAAACATTCTATTCTTTTGTTTTTTTTTTCTTTTAAGTACATACTTATCAGCGACTTTCAACAATTTCTTGACAATGAAGTAACTCAAGCATATTAAAATGTCTTTCATAAGATACTTAAAACAATAAACTTTAAACAATTGAACCCTTTTTAATATAAATTCAGATAGGAAATCATTTGCTCGTGAACATTTGAGTGATGTCCAAACAATTTGAATAAGCAAATAGGAAACCGCAACTGTTTGTAAGACAGCTGTTTTTGATGTTTGCAATGTAATTATTAAAATTAATTACCTAACGTATTTTGGAGTATTCAGTGATATAATAACCTGTGTGTGTTATGTACCCTAACCTATGAGGCGCGTCCTGTATTTTTTCCCATACATTTTTTCAAAAATATATTTAATGCATATTTTGGAATCAACAGTATTTTATAATGGCATTGGGAATAGTAAGTCTCAAAGCTAGGTTAGGGCTCCATTGTGAAGAGTCTTCTAACAATACGATTCGTATCCAAGAGTAGTTACTCTCTGCATCAAACCCTTGACCTAACTTCCTAACGAGAACCTCTTCAGGTGACAAACAATGCTTTGACTGTGAAACTATTGTTATATTTAATTGGTGGTTGGTTATATTGTCAATAGAGAAAACGAGATTTTTAGACATAGTGGTGGGTAAAATCATCCAATGACATCTCCCGACCTTGGGCGGAGCGGGAGATAGTGTCAGACTTTTACTGACTAAAAAACCCACCCCGTTGCTTCGTGGCCTTAGATACCAGGACCGGGCTTTCCTTTCGGAAGCAAACCCTTGGCCCCAGTAGGCTTCGACCCTGCCTGCCTGCAGCTAGCAGGCTGGGGCTCTATGGTTTGCTGACAGCTCCTTGAGGCGCGCGGGAACAGTACGCGCCGTCGACGACTTTGAAGAGTAAAATCTACAAGTCCGTGATAAGACCTGTCATACTGTGAAAAAGGCGGATTAAAAAAGATTACATGTAGCGAAGTTGAGAATGTTGAGATGGATGTGTGGTGTGATGAGAATGGATAAAGTGAGGAATGAGTATATTAGAGGAAGTTTGGAAGTAGCACCAGTGACTGAAAAGTTGAAGGGGAATCGTTTGTCTTGGTATGGTCATGTAAAGAGAAGGGATAAAACGCAAGTTCATGGGTAGAACCAGAATGATACTAGTAGAAAAACGTGAGGATCGGCTCAAGAAAAATGCGACGAGTGCTCAGCAGTGGGCGAGAACAGTGCCAGCCAATCATGTGAATGTCATGAACATAGATAATGAAATTTTGTAATCTTAAAGAACGTAAAAGCCGTTGGTCCTAATTGTCATTCGCAGATCTTTGACCGTTGTTGCAGGTAGTCAAACACCAGAAAGTCTGACCATTAGTTTATCTAAGGAGTATGGTTTGGCCCAGTACAGTAACTGGGTTGTAAAGGATAGATAGGCAGTCGCTCCATGTACACGGGTATTCACAGGTATTCAGCTGCTTCCAGTAGGATTGGAAGCAAACCCCATGCTGGTTTGGACAAGGTTAGGGAAAAGATGATGTTCTTTATGCAAAAGCCAATGTATGTAAAGCTCCAATAGTTAAAAATATAAACAAAACACTGCTGGATGTAATCTTCAGGTTGAGCGGATGAATCGCGAGAAAGGAAGCGACAAACTAATATCCTACCACAAATGGAAATATATTGCCTTTTGTGTATCACGCCAAAGACTTTTTCAATATAATGTATATTCTCTGGCTATGAATAAAATGTCGTAATTTAAATAAACATATCGTGAAGCCTATACTACTTCACGATTTTTTTTTATTTTCATTGGAGTTTATTTTAATTGCCATAATCTTTCAATAATCTTTGAAAATGTAATTTTTTTTGAGCACCGGAACAAAAAAAAAATTCAATAAATTTAGTAGGAAGTCATTGAGTCAACCAAAAAATTTACACAGCTGGACATAGCCCTCCACCATCGGGTCGATAAAACGACCGGTCCTGTGCTTCTGGTACGTGGTCTCCCCTCCAGAACCTTTCAGCTCCATTGACCATCTGCTGATCGAGTAATGGCCTGCCCACTACCACTAAGTTCCATGATTCTTCAGGCTATGCTGGTAACCTTGGTTCTCCAGGAGGTATGTTCATTCCTGTTTCGAAATTTTAAATTTCGAAACAGGAATGAACATACCTCCTCTAATAGTAAACGATTGTACTTCATTATTTTTAGAGTTCTTAAAGTAAATACTGAGTTATAAAGAAAATACGACTGACGTTAAAATTAAGATGACTCTCTTTGATTCTTGGTACTTACTTTTAAACTCTTGAAGTCAATATCAAATTCTATTCTATTGAGAATATAATTAGAACGAACGAACGATTTGAACGAACGATTTATATATTATATAATATAATAATATTAGAAAGTGACTTCAAGCTCAGTATTTTAATATTAACTTTTTGCTAGTCATTAGAAAATGTGTTCATAATTTCCTTTATTTGTATTGATGTTATTTTCATTTAGTTGCTTCATTAATGATAGGAATTTTATGTGAGTAAAATGAGATGAGTTTCATGAGATGAGTTTCATAAATTCGTTTGGATTTTCTTTGCTTTATTATTTGAAGTTCATTAGAACTCAATGTCAATCACTCTCGCATTAGGTCTATATATTTTTATTTTTAAAGATACACAATCATGTTATTTTTACTATACAATTTTCATGCAAATTACCTTTAGTACCCTTTTCTTTGCGTCGTATTCCTCAATGTTGAGGGTTGTGACATTTTTGCTTCATCACTTTCACTCACATGATGTTCCTCCATCGGTTTCCATCTCTTGCGGTGTGAATGGGACCTTTACTACAAATTCATTGAATTAATGAGCACAATACAAGACCAAATACAATGAAATCCGTTTCAAAATCAACTTAGAAGTTCATTGTTCAACCAATTGCGAGTTCGTTAACTAATTCAGTTCGTTTCAAAGTCCACTTATTATAAAACTCGGGAGTTACTCGTCTGAATAGATCAATAAGAAACTTTTGAACAGAATTTAAAATTAGATTCAACTGGAATGTTCTAATTATAGAGGTGAGAAAGTTTTCACATCATTATTTTATGAATCCGCGGAATTAATAACTTTGCTGGATTGCGCTTTTAATATTTGAACGTGGTTGAACTATTTTAATTGTGAATGAGTTTTTGTTTGTTTATTACAAACATTGGAAGCCAGGAACTTCATTACCCGGACACGGTGGGGCATATGGTGGAGGTCCCCCCGCTTAAGCAGGGCATTGCCGTCTTCTAATGCAAGCGATCGCCTGCTGCAACTTCTCGCATCCAGCCCTGGTTAAGTTTATGGCACAGAGCGAGAGGGAATGCGAGCCGGTCCTTTATGTGAAGCAGTAATGCGAGCAATGGAGTCGACTAAAACCATCAGGCGAAGACTAGCCACAAGCCCTGGCCTTCACATAGGCGCAGGCTTGTGGACGACCAGCAATGGGTAGCTCGCTGTCTGGTTATGTTCAAATCCAGGGCCATGGTAAAAAAAAAAAAAAAAAAAAAAAAAAAAAAAAAAAAAAAAAAAAAATACTTAAATACTCAATACATTTATTGCATTCCACAATGTGAACTTAGGTGGTAGGTACATAAAGACATACATTCGTTTTGGAGCATTGTGGGCCCTGTCGGGCATAACAACATAAAAATTAGGAGGAGGGCTATTATAGATAATTGTTAACAATTTTAATATTTATCTACATCACATTGTGTTCCATGCGCGTCTCAAAGAGATATCAGCAAGATTTTACGGAGCCTGTTACGGCTGATGCCTACCAAAATTGCTGATTGTTTGAAACAGTTACCATCGCTCTTGCAAAGTACAACTGAATGAACACTGTGAGTTTTAGTCAGTAAAAGTCTGATACTCTCTGTCACTCCCAGAGCGGGAGAAGTTGTTTCATGATGTCTGTAATAAAAGGAAATTTATTATCATACTCGTAGTTGCAGTTTTTAATTAAGTAAGAAATTGAATTACAAAGTATCGTGAATCTAAACATTTTTTTTTTATCAAAATAAAATTTAAAATATTTTTGTTTCACATAACCCTACAATCCTACATGAACACTTATAAAGCGTCAGTCCATGTTTCTATTTTTTTTTATTTGATATAAACTAGTGCTTGCTGTGATCCTACCTGATGGTAAGCAGTGATGCAATCATTGATAGTGAGGCGCACTAATTTATTAAGAGCCTATTCACTCTAGCCTTGAAGACACCCATATTATAATCGGATGGGAAGATCGCAGCAGGCAAATTGTTCTAGTCTTTCGATGTACGCAATATAACCGCCGAAGGGAAACAAATAAAAAGATAAAAGAAACAGATTAAAGTATGCACTTTAAAGAGTTTTCTTCTAATAATTTATTTATTTATTTAATCTTCATGCAACCAAAGGTACAAAGGCGGTCTTAATGCCTTAGGCATTCTCTACCAGTCAACCTAGGGCGGTGGAGAGACAATTTGGCAGGTGCATAAAAAAAAAAGAAAAAGAAAATACTATTTAGAAAACAAGTATTACAAAATTATATATAAAGCTAAAACTAAACATACATACATATATACTATAATATATATCTATACATACACATAATATAAACATATATATACAGTGAAGGAGTATTAGAGATGATTCTGCTATTGGTGTAGAAAGAATAATTTTGTAATTGAATCCAGTAATCATTATTCAAAAAACGTTCTTCAAAATTAAAGTCTTAGAGTTACTTGACAAGAGCTTAAAGAATGAAATTAAAGAATTTCAATGAAGCCAAATTCCAATATTCAACTAACGGTGGGGCTTAGGTGTCTATACTAATTCCAGCCTTAAGTAATTATTCAGTTTGTAACCTGAAACTGAATTCATTAGCTAAGCAATTTAAGTAGAAGATATAATCTTTGGAGATGAATTAGAATCTTTGATATAATTTCATTCAAATAACTCGTTATGATTAAGGTAAATATAATTATGATGATAATATATAAGGTCTAGGTAAGAAGTAATATTTCAGTTTTAGTTTGAAAGAAAAATTTATGAAGGAGATTTTAATCAACTTTTTTGTTTAATTTAGTATATTAGACTTGTAAAACCGATACAAAACTAGCTTATGCCAGTGACTTTGCTTGTAAGAAAGTAGTAAATTTTCCCAAGGGAACATACTTTCTGAATAAAAGCTATCCATTGTGCTTTTCCAGAACATGGTCTGTATAACATATTTGTTATTCCTTTACGCTCAAAAGTTTGGACAGATTTAGACGAAATTTGGCATAGTATTCAAAATTCTTAGGGGGATTATTGACGATCCTGATCTGCACAATGAGATTTGCAATCTGTTCGTCCCAGATAATTACTGTCGTGGTAGAAAACATTGTTTACTGGCTGTTCCAACTTCCCGTACAGTTGCGTATTCAAATAAAAAAATAAAAAATAGCCTCTATTAATGCACTCCTGAACGGCAGGTCTTGATATGTTTGCAGATGAATGGAAGATGATAATGTCAAAATGTTAGAATTTTTGTGAGAAGAATGCATTTTGGCTTCGGCCGTTCTATGTGAAACAAAGAAATTAAAAGCACATAATTATGATACTTTTTAACCTAGGAGTATGTTCTCTTTTTTTAGGTAGGAAATCATCTAATGTCTCTCCCTATCTAGGGCTTGGAAAAGCATGTCAGACTTTTACTGACTAAAACCTATTCCCATTTCCCTTCTTTGCCTTGCATTTCAGGACCTCGAGTTTCCCTTTCGGAAGCCAATCCATGGCCCCAGTTGGCTTCGGCCCTACTGTTTTATTGAGGTCACCAAAACAATGGGTTCGAAGCAACATGTGGGTTTGCAAGATGTCAGCTTAATCGTAGAGGTAGGTGTAATTTCGCCTGGACAAAAAAAGAGGAGTGGATAAGCCCAGAGCGGTGTGAGGGACAGGGAGATGATGATTATTTGTAGACCGAAGATTTTTATTGTGCTCAGAGCAAAGAAATTGAATTTCTGGCGAATTTCTGGGAAGAAGGGTGGCATGATTTTGCTGACATCTTTTTGAGGAGCCCATGGAACATTACGCGCATTCGGCGAGTCAGGCTCGGTCCGGATGATTACTGGGCGGTCTACCAATTACACATCGTCCGAAAGCCCTCTCTCTACTTTCACGCAAGCGAAGCCGGTGGTAGACGCTAGTATGCTTACAATGACAACACTTTTCTTATACAACCGACGCTTAAAAATCCGAATCAAATTGAAATGAAACATTTAAATCACTGTAAGCATCATTGCCAGTACTTACTCTCGCCTAATTTACGTCTTTGTAGGCTATAAACATAATGCTAGGGAGTTTGTTGGCGTATTAAAACTTTATTGTAGCCCAGATCTCGGCTTAAAACATTGTATTAAGACCTAGATAATTTGTTTCGTTTGATTCAGGACGTAAAATGTGATTGACTTTATTACAGGAGGAACTCAATAATGTACGTTAAAGTGCTTAAAATTTTATGTCATTTAATTTATTCAGTAGTCCTTTTCTTCGTAAACAAGTGCAATTAAGTAATTATTGTATAGTAAGTATGAAGTTTTAACTAACGTCACAATGTGTGCAACAACGGTTAAAATTAAAACTGATTTGGAAAGGCAGTTATATGACTGTTATCTCCGAGAAAAATCAGCAAAAGAAAATCTGGAAGTCCTTGTTAATGACCTAAAGGTTCAGGTACAAAACCTCCAGCAACAACTTAATAACCTTCACCAAGAAAATCAATGCTCCAAGGGTCAAAAATGTAGTGAACCCAAAGATTTGGCTAAGAGTAACATAAAATTTGCTCAATCCGAAAAAGAAAACGTCGAATATTGTACTGATGAGGATGAACTCGCTAAAGAAACTGAGTGGATTAGGGCTAAAAGCAGGAAAAAAAGGAAGCTAAACAACTCACTTTCTCCTCAACAACAACCCGGAACAAGCGCCCAGCAACAAAAATATGCGAAAGAGCCACCAGTTAAAAAAGTGCCTCCCCCGCCACCAATCATTATAGAGGGAGTCAAAAACTATCAAACGTTCTACGACTCGCTAATTGAAAGCCAACCAGCTGAATCATTCACCGCCAAAATGATGAATGGCGATTGTGTGAAAGTCAACGCTAAATCGGAAGACTCTTACAGAGCAATTTCCAAGTTTTTGACTGAAAAAGACTACCACTGGCACTCATATGAGAATAAACAGGCTAGACCAATAAGAGTTGTGGTGAAAAAATTACATTCTTCTTGTCAGCCAGATCGCATTAAAGATGACCTTATAACGCAAGGGCTAAAAATAGAAAAGGTTGACTACAAATTGAGCTGGAAGAGTAAAGAACCACTCAATATGTTCGTTTTATCTTTCCATAATGACGAAGATGTCAACAAAATCTATGGCATTAAGTACATATTAGGGTGTAAAATTGAAATACACCCACTTAAAAATCCAAAACTTATTCCTCAATGTAAGAGATGCCAGGCATACGGGCATACTCATAAATATTGTAAAAGAGAGCCAAGGTGTGTAAAATGTACTGGAAAACACCTTACAGCCAACTGTACCAAATCCCCTCAAGATAAGCCAAAGTGCGTCCACTGTGGTCTACCTCACCCTGCAAACTACAGAGGGTGTGAAGTAGCTAAAGAGATGCAACTCTTAAAAAACAAAAATATTAAGAAGAAACTTGATTTGACAACTTCTCAACAATTTCCTCTGATGAGGCATGACAAACAAGCACAGAAAGCAAGTATTCAGGCCACTCCAAAACCATCAACCACACAAGGAACTAATATTTGCTCCTATGCACAAGCTGCAAAGCAAGGATCTTCGAACATAGAGGATAAAATTAATCAGATATTGAAGTGCATTACTACATTCGACAGAAGATTAGAAAAGCTAGAATCCAGCACCAAAACATCTATTTCAAATAATCAAAAATGAATAACTCTCTTAAAATAATGGCGTGGAACTCGAATGGGCTCCTCAAACATCAAAATGAGTTACAGGCGGTCCTAGATACAGAAAACATAGACGTGTGTTTGATATCCGAAACACACTTTACTAAACAATTCTTTGTGAAATTTAGAGGATATACAGTGTATAACTCGCTTCACCCTGACAACTCCGCTAGGGGAGGTAGCGCTGTCATAATCAAAGACAATATTAATCATTACGAGCAGTGCAAGTACGAAGAGCTAGATATCCAAGCTATGGTAATATCTGTCAAAACCAAATTTTGTCAGGTGTCCATAGCGGCTGTATACTGTCCTCCAAGGCACATGATAAGAAAAGAGCGGTATTTACATTTCTTTGAAATGTTAGGTCAAAGATTTATCCTAGGCGGTGATTTTAATGCCAAGCATATTCATTGGGGATCAAGACTTACAACAACAAAAGGAAGGCAGCTTTTAAGTGCAGTTAAAGAAACACATTGTGAAGTTATGAGCACAGGAAAACCAACATACTGGCCCACTGACCTCCAGAAAATACCAGATCTAATAGACTTTTTCATATGCAAAAACATATCCACCAATTACATTGGATTGGAGGAGGGTTTTCATATGAACTCTGATCACTCACCGATAATACTGAGACTTAGTCAAAAAATCCTGCTAAAAGAAAGCCAGATATTCCTAGTTAATAAGTCAACAGATTGGGAAAGTTTTGCTCTTGATTTAGATAAAATTATCGACCTAAGAACTGCGATAAAAACGCAAGATCAGCTTGACTCAGAAGTAAACAAATATGTTGTTGATATCCAACAATGTGCGTGGAACAATACACCACAAATAAAACACAAATATAAGGGTCACATCTATCCTAAGGAAATTGTGGATTTACTATCTGAGAAAAGAAAACAAAGAAAGCGATGGCAGCAAACAAGGTGTCCGCGGGAAAAAACATTATTAAATAATCTAACTAAGAAATTAAATAGAAAAATTCTACAATTTAAGGATGAATCTCTAAATAGCAACCTTCTGCAACTAACCAATGATAATTCAACGGATTACTCTCTTTGGAAAGTGACAAGAAACCTAAAAAAGCCAATTAAACAAATACCGCCTATTAGAGATACCAACGGAAAATGGGCCATAAGTAATGACCAAAAAGCTTTAAGGTTTGCTCAACACCTACAAAATACTTTCCAACCCAATGGTAACTGTACAGATATACTTGAGTGTGAAAAGGTAGTGCAAAATCAAGAAATAAAGCTTGTGACTCCTAAAGAAGTTATGAGAGAAATTCAAAATAATATTAGTTCGAAAAAGTCACCTGGCTACGACCTCATAACGGGCGAAATTCTTAAACACCTCCCGCGTAAAGCTATCGTAAAGCTGACCAAAATAATCAATGCTGCGTTTACTCTTAAACACGTACCTGGACCGTGGAAGGTAGCTGAAGTAATTATGATTGCGAAGCCTGGGAAACCACCCCATGAAGCGTCATCTTATAGACCTATTTCCTTGTTACCAGTGTTATCAAAACTATTTGAAAAACTGTTACTGAAACAGTTAAAGCCAATAATAGAAGAAAAAAACCTCATCCCAAATCATCAATTTGGTTTCAGAGAAAAACATTCTACAGTAGACCAGGTACACAGAATAACAAATGTTATCGAAAAAACGCTCGAAAATAAAGAAGTCTGCGCCACCGTCTTCTTAGATGTCGCGCAAGCTTTTGACAAAGTTTGGCATGAGGGCCTAATATTCAAACTCAGATGTATGTTGCCTCCAGAATTTGCAGATATTCTGGAGTCGTATTTAACCAATAGATTGTTTAGGATAAGGCAAGATGATGCATATTCGGAGCTTAAAAGTATAAATACTGGGGTACCTCAAGGAAGTGTGCTAGGCCCAATCCTCTACTTGTTGTACACATGTGACATCCCACAACTCGAAAACAACACCATTGCAACCTTTGCTGATGACACTGCTATTATGGCTATTGGATCGAATCACAGAGAAGCAGTGGAAAAAGTTCAACTTGCTGTGAACAAAGTTTATGACTGGACACAAAAATGGAAGATCAAGCTGAATGAGTCAAAATCAATTCACGTTGACTTTACAAACAAACAATGCGATTATCACCCAATCTACATAAACGGTACACAAGTGCCTTATGCTAATACAGCTAAATACCTCGGCATAACTCTCGACGCCAAGCTGCGATGGAAAGCTCACGTTAAAAAGAAAAGACAGGAACTCGACATACGCTATAAAAGTATGTATTGGTTACTCGGAAGGAAATCCTGTTTATCAATACATAATAAAATAATACTCTACAAGCATATTTTGATGCCAATTTGGACGTATGGTATCCAACTTTGGGGATGTGCTAAACGGAGCAACATCAAAATAATACAACAGTTCCAAAATAAAGTACTCAGGGATGCTGTAAAAGCACCTTGGTACATCAGAAATGACGACCTCCATCGTGACCTTAAAATGGAACTCGTCACCACCATCATTCAAAAATTTGCTGAAGCCCACGAAAACAGACTTCACCGACATGTGAATGTTGAGGCAATCCAGCTGTTAGACAACACGGACCTAGTGCGTAGACTAAAAAGAACTAAACCCTTCGAGTTAGTGTAGTGTTTAAAGTTAGTGTATAATAGTGATCAATGCTGTGCTATGCATATAACACATGAACAAAGTGTTTTTATCAATATCAGACTCTAAGAAAGTGTTATGGACTTCTATAAAAGTGCAAAAGGACGCGATTCTTAGTTTTAACAAAACCTGTATTGTATAATAATAAGTTAGAGTTAAATTACTTATTAGTCTTTTAGGCTAGATTGTAATTCATTATTAAGAAATTAGTTCTTAATAATAAGGAAAAAAAAAAAAAAAAAAAAAAGTAGTCCTTTTCTTGTTAATAAAAGATTCGTATGTTCGCATTAAAGAAAATTTGTTTTGACAATTGTTACTAGAGTTATTGCAGTTATAACTAAAGGTGATTAAAATAGTGTCAGGATTATTTTTTATGGGTAACAAAACAACAAAAAACTTCTTCAGCTGTGTATCAACTGTATTTGATCCTTCTTGCCCATTTTTAGGTATCCGTACCTCAAAAGAAAATAATGGAACCCATAAAGGATGACTTTGTTGTCCGTTTGTCTGTCTGTCAAAACCATTTAAATCGAGATCGCGTGGAGGTGAAATAATTAAAGTATATATTCAAGTCTGCGGTCACTTGAAACTGTGAAAAAATCAAACTCCTAAGCTTACGAAAAAAAAGATATGGCTGGAAGGAACCAAAATTCATAGGGTACTTCCCATTGGCCTAGAATCCTGAAATTTGGCATAAAGCAAGGGGTTACAGCACAGATATAGGAACAAATCTGAAAAAAAGTAATTTTGTTGTTACGTCATGAAAAAAAAAACCACTTTTTGCAACTCGGAAAAATCTTCAAGACTTAGTTCGGGAATCGAACTATTTACATAGGGAAGTTTGTATAGAAACCGTTTTTTTTATTTTTGATAAGCTCACGTTTGACCACTATCTCACCTGATACTACTGGATGTTGTGGTCAACGATGGAGCACGCTTGCTTAGATACAATTTATTCACTCTTGGCTTGAAGAAACTTAGGTTGTAGTTATGAGGAAACACATAATCCGGCAGGAATTCTACTCTCTAGCTGTATGTATAACAAATCAAAAATATAACTAATTTATCAAGGCCGAATATTAGGAGTCTCACGAGAAAGATTAGGCTGATCCTAATAAACCGATCTTATTTAAAAAGAAAGACTTCATGATCCACATACGACATTCTCTTGCAAAATTAACTTCAGATTACATTCGGACGTGAAAAAATGTAACTGATTTGCATTCTATCTCGACGTGAACCGTACCGAATTACGAGATAAAACTCACTTGGCTCAAAGAAATATTGGATCTCTTTACTAAGCTTTATGTTAAGCCGGACTAAAAAGGGGTTGAGCGCCTCCGTTTTAAATAATAAATGTATTTCACGCCAAGAAGGTCAACATATCACAGTTTCGTGTAGTTTGGTGTACCGTAATATGTTTTCGAAAGGCTGTCATAGTTTTGAAAGTAATGTTTCAAACTCATAAATTTTGTGCAGAACTTCGTCGTCTAGTTTTCTCTCTGGGGTTTGTATTTCCAAGATCTTTATAATGTCTATCGTTATTCGTAAGTAAATAGTATTCATAGTCATAGTCACAGTACTTTATTGGTAAGGGATTCTTACATGTCATTTACAATAATTTTACATTAATGTCAACAAATGATTACAAATAAGTTACATTGCAATGCATTGCATTGCAGGTGTGTGTAGATAGCTCACAAGAAAATGTAGGCAAAAATAGCAAGTAATACATAGTATGAGAGGCAACGACCTCGACTTACGAGTTGTTTATCGTTGGTTTAAACCTTAAAGCGGGTATGTTCTCTTGGGACATGGTTCGGAGTGAGGAGGGATGGCAAGCGGTCGCCTCTATCTGCGATGCAGTAATGCTAGTGAAGAAGGTGGCTGCACACGTGAGGGAACCGACTTCCTTACACCCCAGCCACCGGGATCCTAACCCCGATTTCCAGCTATTGTAGGCGTGGACGACGACAAATGGGTAGCTCGCCATCTGGCCGTCCGATAACGGTCCAGACCGAGCCCAAGTCGTCCACAGCGCGTGTTCCATGCGAGCCTTAAAGACTTGACAGTAAAATCGTGGGAGCTCAGCAGGGCCGAAGTCTACTGTTGGGTGCACTTCTGAAAAGAAAATCCGGGGTCCTGGAGCGCGAGGCAAAAAAGGAATCATAGTAGTGGGTTTTAGTCAGTAAAAGTCTGACACACCCTTCGGCTCCGCGCTGTAGAATGAAAAGTGGTCACCAGTCACCATTTAAAAGCACTTTCGAACTGTCAAGGTCGGTCAGTCCCAAAAATTAAGGTGAAGCGATTTGATATTTTAACGTTGGTTTGGTTTAGGTGTAGGCGGCTGATGACAATAACGTGTCCCATTATTTCTGATTTTAACTTGAAAGAATGTGGGTGTACACACCTACACATACGCCACAGCTGTCAGGGAAAACATGCGTCATAATATAAAGTGACTGTAATAACAAAAGACATAGAATTACACGAAATCCACAATTCAATATCACGTACAATTTATTTTGATTCGTAACGTCTAATTAACTTTAGACTTTATGTAATTACTGAACTGCTTTATAATTTTAATTGTATTCGTTGTAGGCAAAAGAAGCTTCTGGCTAAAATAAAAGCAGCTGTACGATTCGATCTTGTAAGAAGTTAAGCAACACTTATTGAGGTCTGTGTGTGGATGGGTTAACCTTAACATATCTAAATTCCTCCATGCTTTGGGAACGTTAAGAAATTGGTTCCAGCTGGCGCTCCATGTAAAATAGTATAATTTTTTTAGAAAACTTGGGAATTTATATTTCCTTCAACTACTTTCTATATAAAAATGTTATGCCTGTATAAGAGAGTGGAGTTATTTATTAAAACCTTGTACACTAATAAAACACAAGACCTTAGGCATTTTCGACTAGTCAATCTTTGGTTGAAATAATACCAATCATATTAGGTAGTAGGTATAATTGAGTGAATTAATACTTCTGATTTACCAATTCCTAACTCTGAAACGAAGCTACATAATATTAAAGTGACAATGTTTTCTTATTGAAAAAGTTTGCCATATCCCGGAATACTCGCTTTAGAAACATTATTACTTTCCACATATTCTCTGAACTTGAAAACTTTGCAACTTTCAAGTAAACTGTGGGAATTTGAATATTTATGCAAGAAACATCGAAAATTTAATACTTTTAGAAATATCCAATAAGTAACGCGACACAAAAATCGTAAAATATTTTGTGAAATATTGATAAATGGCTGCAATCTGCTATGAATTGTAGAATTCGCAGTTTGTGACTAAGATAATAATAATTTTTAATAGGTTCAACTTGGCTGAAAAAGTGACATACTGTGATGCCTAGTTTACATGCGGGCCCAGCCTCGCCCGGGCCTTCCCCGTTTACACAATGGCGATTGGCCGAGGTTGGGCCCACGTGTAAACTAGGCATAATGATGTTTGTAATTGAATGTCCCTTCGTCTAGACTCTCTTTTCAGTAGATTGTATTGTGGTTATAAATCTGCTCAAAACAAAGAATAAGGAAGAGGAAAACAGAAAAAAAAAATATGCCTTACACAACTTGTTAAAACCAAAAAGTACACATGAATTAAAAAAAAATGTGTGTGAAATAAAGCAAATCTTCATATTAATTACCACCCAACCTGACAGAATGTAAAAGTAATCACACCCAATTCTACTAAGCTACGTCCCACGCTCTAACTGTTCCAAGGATCTTAACCAAACTTTTATTTTTTTATTAAAGAACACCAATAGTTTCCTACAGCAAACCTTATATTATAAATGAGAGAGAAACATACATGATAATAATTTAATTGCATAACAAAACATTAAATCATAGCTTTCTTTTCCCTCAAAGTATATGGGCCCAGTAAGTGGCAACGTTTACAACGACACAAAGTATAGATAAAGCAGAAAAGGCAAAGTGTTGAAGTGAGTGTAGGGACACTTTGGGCATTTTAGTAAGTGGGCAATCATCTGGTCAGGAGTGCCGTACTCACGGTGTCAGAGGGGTTTGTAATCCCTCAATTTACCAGGTTGTGTTTGTAACGTCCTACATGGGTAGGACGTTTCAAACACGACCTGATAAATTATCGATAAATTATCGCTGCTTTTTATTAGACACTATCTATGGTTTGGTTCACAAAAGCTTATAATCTCGTTACATACACCAATGCGTAAATAACTAGGTACGTTATCAACATCCACATGTTTCGAATTGGATAGAAATTCGGTAGAACATGTATACATTACTAATTGATCATACATAATTACAAACCTTAAGCTAAAGACAAACTGAGCCTACGTATGCCACTCATTATGACATCTATCCTCTTGAATTTGCTTGATACGTGAGAGGCGCTTCCCACGTGACTTGCACGTTGTGTATTATACCAAGAATGTTTTAACTCTTCACATTAAAAACCCTTTATTCTGTTTACTTTTTTTTTTCAGAAAAAAAATGTAGAAATAGAAACCAAAATTTTCGGCCGAATGAATTTCGTACACCCTTGTGTACCGTACGACAATTAACGTTTTTCAAGGTCATTAAATTTGTACAAACGTATGTTACGTACAATCGGCGTTGCATGATAACAGATAAACTTATGTGGGACGTGCATCCCACGTTAGTTGTGCGTTGCGTATTATGCCAAGAATGTTTTAAGGATACTGTATACTGCGTAGCATACGTGGCGTACGCGGGCTCACTTTGTCTTTAGTTTTTCTCTAATACTCAAATTTATACATTAATAAAACTGCGGTAAATCTTCAGTTTTCATTGATCGATCACGAATCGTGTTAACTAACAAAGAAAAATAAAAAAAAACTTTTCTTCTTCTTCAAAACAAAAATCTAAGCAATAAACTCTCTCTAACGGTATCGTGTAAGTGATACGATGATCGCTAGACACAGCGATACCCCAGAGAATAGGCGATAAAGAAACGAGTTGAAATCTCTGCGGTCGGTCGATAGCATCGTAAACCGAAAGAGTACAAGGAACCCCGTTTTCAGTCCAGCGAGACGGAAAATTGGACAGGACAGCTTATCTCCCTCAAAGGACGCGTGATGTTTGAAGAATCTGTCCCATTGCGGTCTTGATTGTTTGAGTAACAGATACAGAGTATTATTGAATTCGTAAATTTGTCACGTTCCAATATAATGCAATAGATTACTACATGATAAATAGTTTGGTCTATCAGAAAGTCTGACCATCTGATCATCCATTTACCAACTAAAATCCAATTGTGTTCCTTCAGTAATTTGCCTTATGCGTTCTAGGACCACGGCAAGTCTTTCAAATAATCCTGTATATGATAAAAAAATCTCGACCGCGTCTATCTGCATTCAATAAACTCAAGAACTAGTGAACAGGTTTCCATGAGGATATCATTTATAGACACAATACATGAGAAAGGCTTCAAATAATTATAGAAGAGGAAACCGTGAATTTAAATGATTTATTAACACATGTACGAAGCAGGATGAGGTCGCTAGTACACTATTGTTTAATCAATTTTATTTTATAAGATTTAGGAAACAAGAAACGGATAGTGGTCATAAAAAGACGTGCGTGGTACGTAATTACCTGCCACTGACAATTAAGGCTACGACCCGGTTAAAATTATGGACCATTAAGAAGCTAAATGGTCTTAGAGACATTATCTGAGAATTACTAAGCATTCTGAAAAGACTTTCAGACAAGAAATTTTCATAATTTTATCCAATTTTCTTTCTGAGCTTGAAAACTTATTTAATGCTCTAGTTACGATAAAAAATTGTATCAAATGTTTGATTTTAGTTGAAACATCTTTCAAGTAACTAGTATAACTTGATAAATTAGAATTTTGACTAACTACCAATGCTTGAAAAAGTCGACGTTGTAAATGTTAAACTAGTTTAATGTTAACAATGCCGAAACTTAACCTTTAGAAAGCAAAGATAAAATTGATTATACTATTTATTATTTATGTAAATACAAAAAAATAAAAATTATATATAATTTGAAACTGAATTTTGTTTTGTTAGACTCTCAGAACCTGGATGCGGATAGCAGAGAAACTGGGTGACCTGAAGATGCATACTCTAGACTCGAAAGCGAAAACCGAAATCAACATGGATTGTGAGCGCCATTTTTTACAATAACAGCTACAATTTGAATTTGTTTGCTTCACGCTGAACTAACCAAACAAACAGCATTGCTTGAAGTAAAACTGTTTATGCAAAGAAATGCTACGAAATACACCGTTTCTCACAATGTAATCTTCGGAATTCCCGTAGGTGCAACTTATAAGATATTTGAATAAATTTTATTGCAACACTGTGGCTTTAGAGAGTAATATCAACACTGCATCTGAAATGGAGATTTTTGATTTTCATAATAATATAACCCTAGATTTTATTTATTGTTTTGCTTTATTTTAACCCAGAGTTTTATGTTCAATTTGTTTTTGTCTAGATTGAAACTAGTTTAAAATTAAAACATTTTATTTTATTTAGCCATAAACAGGTTCGAACTACCTAGTCAATTTGGTTTTGGTAAAATTAAACAATAGAGTACTTTTTTATTATTAAATTTAAACTCACATTTTTTTTTAGTACAATTAGGTTTTTTTGGATTGTCTTAGTTGTACTGAAAACTGTAACTACCAAGGAATTCTATAATGAGATTTGTGAGGTAGCATAGATTGCAACCGTTCAATACCTCTTCCAGTTTAATGGAAAATGTCAGTTTCACTCATTCCGTGAGCAAACCAATCAACGCAAGGTTTTATAAACAAAAACAAAACTTTGTGAATGTATAAATATTGACAATATATAAATATTTGAAAAAAACTATGCACAAAAAGCAAAAAGGTTTTTCTGGCTTTTCTAGCTTTTTGGAGCTTTTCTTGCTGCAATACACAAAACCAATAAATAACGCAACGCTGCTATTGATCTGTTCTGTCAACCATCTTGTTTGTATTTTTGTCCTGGAAACTCACATTTTTGTAATATGTAGGTATTATCAGTTGTCTAAATACACAATATAATACAAAATATAAGTTAAACATACATACATACTTTTTGATCAATTGGAATTTTTAGATTATCGTTTTGTTTTTAATAATGTCTTTTGTGAATTCTAAACTCGATGAGTAAATATTTTTATGCGTTCTTTAAATATCATATTTTCATCTTTATAATTCATTTTTTTTAATACGTAAGTAATTTTTATTATTTTAGCTTAAATATGTACCTAAAGAACAAGGTTAGTAACTTTATGAAACTGCGTTATTTCCTTTGTTTTAAAAATACATTCTACTAATATTATAAACGAGAATTATATATCTACGGGTGTATGGATTTTTGTTACTCTTTCACGTAAAAACTACTGAATGAATTTCGATGGAACACAGGTATGGAACACCATGTCCTGAAATAGCACATAGGATACTTTTTATCCCAAGAGTAGGTATGTTGTCTTAGGAATTTTCTACTATCACGCAGGCGACTCCGGCGGGATCTCATGGCGAAATGGCGTCAGCGACTATCGCAACCTCGTTCGGGGCGCGCCACAATCGAGGCGATAAGGCCCATCCTTGAGGCGTGGCTGGAAAGACCTCACGGCACTCTTAACTTCCGCACGACGCAGGTCCTAACGGAACACGGAAAGTTTGCCAAGTTCCTGTTCCGGATTCGTGCGGAGGATTCGCCCGGGTGTCGCCACTGTGCGGAACACCCGGAGGACACGGTGGAGCATACTGTAGAGGTGTGCCCCGCCTGGGCGGAGCATCGCCGTGTCCTCGTGGGGGCAATCGGCGGCAGCGATCTCTCTCGCCGGGCCTTGGTTCAGGCCATGGTCCGGAGTGAGGAGGGATGGCAGGCGGTCGCCTCCTTCTGCGAAGCAGTAATGCTAGCAAAGGAGGAGGCCGACCGCATCAGGCAGAAGCAACGGGGCGCTCGCCCCAGCCGCCGCCGGGATTCCGATCCCGATTTCCGGCCACCGTAGGCGCGGGCTTGCGGACGGCGTGCAGTGGGTAGCACGCTGTCCGATCGTCCGGTAACATACCGGACCGAGCCCAAGTCGTCGACGGCGCGTTCTGTTCCCGCGCGCCTCAAGGAGCTGTCAGCAAACCGTAGAGGCCCAGCCTGCTAGCTGCAGGCAGGCAGGGTCGAAGCCTGCTGGGGTTAAGGGCCGTTTTCTGAGAGGAAGGCTCAGCCCCGGCATGATAGGCAACGAAGGAACGGGGTAGGTTTTTAGTCAGTAAGAGTCTGACACTACTTCCCGCTCCACCCAAGGGCGGGATTTGTCATTGGATGATTTTACCTACCATAAAAAAAAAAAAAAAAAAAAAAAAAAAAAAAAAAAAAAACTATCACGCAGGCGAAACCCCTGCCAGCAGCTAGTATTGTAATATAATTATTTTCTACACTGCTTCCTCAAAATGCAAGTCTCTCTGAAACCCTAAATAAAAAATAAAGTACTAACTAATCAAAAGAGCAAAGTTTTTTCTGAAAATAATTATGAAGTGACGATTCACTGGGTCGTGAAAATACTACAGACTGAAATGCCGATCTCGAGTACGTTGTGTAATTTCATTGAGCACGATTTTTTTCAATTGCCGCGAATTTCTTTGTGGGCTTCAGGCAATGTCTTCTGTCTTACTTAGTTCACTGAAAGATTGCCTCGAAGTGTTGTTTATTTTTCACCGTTTTGATTGGATTTCTTTACAACAAAGACTTTCACTACCACTTCACGAAAAGGATTTCGGATGGTTTGATTGCTTAGAAGCCTGAAGAATTATGGAGTTTCGTGACCAATATTGTAGTGGTCATGGAACTTTTTCGTCATGCAGTATCTTGTATGTACGTAGTGGTCCTATCTGTAAGTGATCATGCAAGGTTATACTCCATGTCACTCGATCACGCTCGTTGTGATGTATAGTGTATCCAGAGATGGCTTATAATATGCCTAAGCTTCACCACAATTTCGGTTAGTTAGTACAAATAACATCGTGTAAAGTAAAACTGTACCAGTCTAAACAACCACACGCCGTACGTTTTGATTTTTTCCGTACGGGTTGTTGCGTGGTATTTTGTGTTCAAACCGGCCTGCGCAGGCAAAGCTTTGATGAAGCTTATACATATGGTAAGCCCATAACGTTCTGTGAAGTGCCGACATAGTCAGAGTACGTTCGTATCTAGAATTAACTGCCACCGTTTTGACTAGTCTTATTATCTCTTCTTGGGTTAATTGAAGACGTAACTCCATATCACTGTCAGTGTAATTTCTTTCAGTTCCGATGCAGAAATTCTAATGATTTGGCTAAATCGCCATTTTACAGTTTTACAGTAGTCCAGTTAGCTATAAAACCAATCAGGCTATTCTTTAACAAAAACTAACTAAGTCATTTTATGAAAATATTCGTTCAACATCTTCATGCATTAGCATTTTACATTATTCATGGAGTATTTAATTCTTTTATCAAGCTGTCCAACCAAGCTGTCTTTCAATCGAATGTCATCAAGTGATTTAACCGACGGACATCCATTTGCATACATTTACGACCACAATGGACTTTATAGATCGAACCTTGAAAATATTGGAGGCGGGAAATGTTTCATTTACATATTCAGGGGCGATCAAAGAAGAAAGGGATAGTTGAACGGTGGTTTATTGATGAAGGAATCTATTGACGTTTAATGTGGGTGAATTCCTTTTGTTGTTCATTCTTTTTGGTGTTGGTTGTAGGCAATTGGATTTTTTTCTGAACACAAACCGTCAAATAACTTCTCTCATTCTGGGTGAAGTGAAAGGGTGTATCAGGCTTTTACTTACTTTAATTATTAAGTTTTTTTCTTGGGTGGGATATCACCCAATAACTTCTCCCACTGTAGAGCCCAGTGGCATGTCGGACCTTTACTAACTAAAACCCACTCCTATGTACCTTCTTTGCCTTGTGATCCATGACCACGTGCTTTGGTCCTGCTGGGTCAATGCCTATTGGGGTTAGCTGACATCTCTTTAAGGCCTGTGTAGAACACTACGCGCCATCGACGACTCGGGCTCTGTACGGATGGTTATCGGTTGGTCGACAACCGGTTATACCGGAGTATCTTTCTGATGCAACTCTAGGGCCTATTAAAAGCGTTAACAAAAACCTGGACTTGATTTTTTGGTAGCAGCGTTCGTTTCATAAAATAATGGATGGAAAGTTTTCAAACCTTTGAATGGTTTTTTTTTTTTATACACAAAATGTTACTCGTAAAATTTTCCACAAAGGATGACAATAAAATTTAATTATTTGGTATGTCATTTAATCAAAAGCAAAGAGACTTTACTTGTAGTCCTTAGCAACCGACCTATGTTTAGGACCAATCAGTGTTCTGCTGTCAAAAAAACATTTCACTCTGTTACTCTTATATTTTTTCTTAGACAAAAAAATCTACTGTAATCAAAAATGGTCTCTATGCTTAAAATAAACATGAGGTGACAATTTCTTAATAACACTGTACGAGTTACTTTCGCGAAGGATAATAAAATCTCACTTATTGTTCAATTAGACAAATTAGTACTTATGTCTATATTGGAGTTATTTTATTTACTTTCACTCGGTTTTATTGCTTGGCTTTATTTCTTCAGTAATTCAATTAGACCTATCGACCACCCGCCGTGCTGTGAGTGGTGCTCCACTAATTTGATAAGCGAACTTCATTTGTCGTGATTGAATGAATTCATTTTTATTTTGTTGCTTTTATCGCTTTGCTTTGATAGGTATAAGTGATTTAATAGAAAACATTTGGGTTTAAATTTGCATGTATATATTATGGTGTAATAAACGAGATTGTAACCATGTGTAACCATGCTTGCTATGCTGCTACACCTTTATAAGAATAACAAAGAAATGACTTCGTTCTAAGTACGAAGTTCGTTCTAAGTGGAGTTTCTTGCACGTTCTTCTCCATAGAGATCTACGCTTTGGAACGTGCAATTTAGCTTCACTTTTTTTTTGACTGACTGACATTTTGACTATTCAAAAGTGCTTGTAAATGGTCTATTTGAAATAAATGAGTTTGAGTACTAATTTATTGATTATATCACAAGATTGTAAATATTATCTTAAGTGGACTATTACTTCTAAAGTTATTTTCGTAAGTCGATGGCACTGTAGAGGCAAACCCTCTAATGGTTAATTTAGGTTAACAAATAAATTGGGGTAAATCAAAAAATATCACAAAATACAATATAACGTAGTCGCCAAAAATAATAAGTTCGAGAAAATAATAACACCACAAATGTTATGTTTGCTATGCAAATACAGCACCCTTTTTCCTTATGCAGGTTTTGTGGGGAACACAATCAAATTATACAGAACACTTATTTTCCTTAATAAAATCCATGCACAGTTTTCAACACGCAAACTTTATCAACAATTTAATATCACATAAATGTATTGTAATGTACATAAATAAAGGACAATGGGCAAAAATGTATGGAACACCCCACCAATAGCAATGAGATATATGTCGATGGATAGGTCTTTTTAACTGGATCAACTTTTACTATGACAGCTTTGTTGAAATGTTTGTCCGAACTGAGTTTTAGGTTAAAAACAAAAGTTAGGTTAGGTTAGGTACTAATTGGTACACTCCACCAATAGCAAAGACATATATGTCGTTGGATAGGTCTTTTTAACTGGAACAACATTTACTATGACAGGTTTGTTGAAAGATTTATACGTTCCCAGTTTTAGGTGAAAAACAAAGGTTAGGTTAGGTTAGGTGTTAAAAACAAGGTAATTGGTACACCCCACCAATAGCTAAGACATATATGTCGATGGATAGGTATTTTTATCTGGAACAACATTTACTATAACAGATTTGTTGAAAGGTTTGTCCGTTCTGAGTTTTAGGTTAAAAAAAAGTTAGGTTAGGTTAGGTACTAATTGGTACACCTCACCAATAGCAAAGACATATATGTCGTTGGATAGGTCTTTTTAACTGGAACAACATTTAATATGACAGGTTTGTTGAAAGGTTTGTCCGTTCTGAGTTTCAGGTTAAAAATAAAAGTTAGGTTAGGTTAGGTGCTAATTGGTACACCCCACCATTATCATAGTAAATGTTGTTCCAGTTAAAAAGACCTATCTAACGATATATATCTCATTGCTATTGGAGGGGTGTACCAATTAGCCCATTGTCCTTTATATTGAAATTTCATTTACATAGTAAAACTTGAAGTTTATTTTTAAATTTTTCCTTTGTTGAAAGATACGAATTAAATTATACAGACAGATTTTTTCTCAAATAAAATTCATCATTATGTAACATATGATATATAAAACTGAACCATCGTTATTTACATGTCATTGTTTATTTTATGTAGACGAGGCTCCGCCGGGGTCGGTACGGGATAGTGTGGAGCTGAAGCAAAAATAAAATGTACAATTTTTAACACTTCTGTTACATGCAAATGCTTTTCGTCACGAATACACCTTTGTTTTGCCTGCACTACCTATCTTGTAGCAAATTTTGATAGTAATACGGTTGGCTGGTTGAATTTAGGATTCAGTTTTATTATTTAGGCTTCATTTTTCTGGGAATTTTATCATTTATTTTTCGATTTTGCTACGATACTTGCTTATTGTGTCATTTTCTATCATACGTCTGGTTATACTACATGCATATTTACCACATACGATATGCATTTTAGCTTGCAGTCGCTTTATATGAGACAAAATAAATGAACAAGTTCTTTTTTGGTACGAAAGTAACGAATACTTAAACCTATTTGCAAAATAAATAGCATTTATTATTAATTTCGCTCATGTTTGTGAGTTTTATGCAGGCAAAGTCGCGAATAAGAAATAGTTATTTTAAAAGTGAAAACTCTTGACTGTCAAAATAACATGAGAAATCGTTGCCGAAACTCATAAGCCTATGAAATAAAAAAAGATAATTATAATAAAACATCACGTTTCATTAATCTGAAACAAAGAAGGATCCTTAACAAGATCATCTTCTTTAACGAAGTATTCAGATAAAAATAATCGATTTAGAGCGCCGAAATGCTCAATTACCTGCTGATCAAGTTCTCGACGAAGCGCAAATTTTCCGTGATAGCGTATTTCCGAAGATCCCTTATCTGCAGTCGGTAGGAAATTGAAATCGAGCGAAAAAATTTAACAAACGTGTAAAGTTATTTCTCTATATACTGAGCATAGTTACAACTTTAGTGTAAGTCTTATAATTGCGAATAATCATAGAAATATTAGAAATAGCAAAAAATGTGTGCATTTGTTATTGTCAAAGTCAAGTTCAAAAGATGATAAAAGCTCTTGTGCACTGGCTGCAGGATTTATTCCTCAGAAAAAAAAGAATGATAAAAAAATACTTAATTTAAAAAAAAAAAATATATATATATATTTTTTATTAATTCCATATGAAAAAACGTGCTGAGACAGCAAACGTTGTTCGGCCACATTATTAAAGAAAAACTGGGGTGTGAGGAAGGAAAGACCTAAATATGTCATTCACATTGAAAAAAAATCATATAAAAATAAATTGGTTAAGCCGTTTTGGAGGAGTTCTATGAGAAACATTGTAACACGTAAAATAATATGTAAAATATCTCCGTCTTCTCTGACAGTCGTCTCAATCTCATCTGACAAACTTATTACTAAATTCGAATTAATGTGTATTACAATTAATATAAATAACATTATACAACTTTTACACAACGCTATCTAGTTCAAAACTAAGCAGAAGTAGCGCTATGAGTACTACATAATAATAAACATACCTACTTATACACCAAGACACAGAACAAATGATCGTGCTCATCACACAAACATTTGTGGGTGGGAATCGAACCCACGATCTCCGACATAGCAGTCAGGACCTCTAATCATTAGACAAAAAAGCCAGTCAAATTATTTATCAATTAAAGTTTTACACCCTGATGAAAGAGACTTTATGGTACTTAATTAAAAAATATTTCCATAGCCTTTTCCCAAACAGCGTCGGTCGTTGGTCGGTTTCTAGTCTAACTGGATTTGGCTTAATAGTTTTTTTTTTTTTAAATGGAGCGACTATCTATTAGATCTCCACCATCTAGTAACTAGGCAAGGAACGCAAAAGGTAGGTTTTAGTCAGTAAAAGTCTGACACTATTTCCCGCCCCACCCAAGGGCGGGATTTGTCATTGGATGATTTAACCAACGTTAAAAAAAAAATAAAAAAAAAACATCTAGTAACTGGCAACACGATACACCTTGGATCGACTTATGGACAGGCTTTCTGGCGTCTGTAACGATTGACAAAAACACATAAATTACTGGTTGGATTTTTTTTTTTTTTTTTTTTTTTTTTTTTATGGTAGGTAAAATCATCCAATGACAAATCCCGCCCTTGGGCGGAGCGGGAAGTAGTGTCAGACTCTTACTGACTAAAAACCTACCCCGTTCCTTCGTAGCCTATCGTGCCGGGGTCGAGCATTCCTTTCGGAACTAACCCATGACCCCAGTAGGCTCCGACCCTGCCTGCCTGCAGTTAGCAGGCTGGGCCTCTTCGGTGTGCTGACAGCTCCTTGAGGCGCGCGGGAACAGAACGCGCCGTCGACGACTTGGGCTCGGTCCGGTCGGTTACCGGACGATCGGACAGCGTGCTACCCATTGCACGCCGTCCGCAAGCCCGCGCCTACGGTGGCCGGAAATCGGGATCGGAATCCCGGCGGCGGCTGGGGCGAGCGCCCCGTTGCCTCTGCCTGATGCGGTCGGCCTCCTCCTTTGCTAGCATTACTGCTTCGCAGAAGGAGGCGACCGCCTGCCATCCCTCCTCACTACGGACCATGGCCTGAACCAAGGCCCGGCGAGAGAGATCGCTGCCGCCGATCGCCCCCACGAGGACACGGCGATGCTCCGCCCAGGCGGGGCACACCTCTACAGTGTGCTCCACCGTGTCCTCCGGATGTTCCGCACAGTGGCGACACCCGGGCGAATCCTCCGCACGAATCCGGAACAGGTACTTAGCGAACTTTCCGTGTTCGGTAAGCACCTGCGTCGTGCGGAAGTTGAGAACGCCGTGAGGTCTTTCCAGCCACGCCTCAAGGATGGGCCTTATCGCCCCAATTGTGGCGCGCCCCGAACGAGGTTGCGATAGTCGTTGACGCCATTTCGCCATGATACTGGTTGGATTTTATTATTCAGACTAGACAATCCATTTTAATTTGGTTTAAGTTAAATATTGAACAGAGAGAAGTGGTGACCCAGAGCCAATGGTATGATGCGCGACTGCAGCGTGGTTGTAGCGCGGCAAACGCGTTTTTATTTATATGTCATAACAAAGCAGCACAGCGGTAGCGCTGCAACTGCGCTGCCATCACGCGGCACGTTGCAACTAATTTGCCCTAAATGCCCTGATTTACGAGTTGTAGGTCGCATGTTCAAACCCAGCCTAGCGCATTACTTTGTGTAATTTATTTCATCGCTACTGCTCTAAAAACGGCGAAAAAAAGCATCGTGAGGAAACCAGCATGTCTTAAAACCAAAAAGCGAAGACATGTCATCCACAAATCTTAAGGCCCCACGTGGAGTACGGCCCATTCGCCCTTTTAGAGAGAAGGCTCGCGACCCAATAGTGGATATATTTTAAGACTGATTATGATACGCTAAATTATGAAAATCATCTTCTATTGCACTAATGTAGGCTGAAAGTTATCGTTATAAAGTCAGGAAGGTATTTAACAATAACTCGAAACTAAAATAATTAAATGATACCCACGTTAGTAAGGGGTACATAATTACTATAGCAGTTCCATTAATTTGTTGTAGTTAAGTGAATATTACAGTTTAGGACCCAAATGAATCATTTAACTCCATTACTGTTTCAGTTTATGTTAATATAGCATTTTGTGTTATGAAAATTGCAGTTATCACCGTTAATACAAAATTTGTTCCTTGATTTTTTAATAACTATTACATGGATGATAGAAAATAAGGGTATATAAATATAGAGGTAAAATTTCTGTAGAAGGTATCTCTGGAAATACTAGGGCCTACCATAACGTCTTGCGGCGGCGATCTCTCGCGCCGGGCCTTGGTACAGGCCATGGTCCGGAGCGAGGAGGTAGTAATGCTAGAAAAGGAGGAGGCCGACTGCATCAGGCAACGGCGCGCACGCCGCCGCCGCCAGGATTCCAATCTCTTTTTCTAGCCATCGTAGGCGCGAGCTTGCGAACGGTGAGCAGTGGGTAGCTCGCTGTCCGTTCGTCTGGTAACAGTCCGGACAGAGCCGTCGACGACATGCACTGTTCTCGCGCGCCTCAAGAAGTTGTCAGCAGGGTCGAAGCCTACTTTGGGGCTTTAGGGAAATATGAAAATGCATACCAGTGCCCTGGAATCAAGGCAATGAAGGAACGGGTTAGGTTTTTAGTCAGTAAGAGTGTGACACTATCTCCCGCAACGCCCAAGGGTGAGAGATGTCATTGGATGATTTTACCTACCATAAAAAAACCATAATGTCTTAAAAACATCATGAAATCGGTATGTGTGAGGGAGAGAAAGACGGTTTATAACACGGCTCTATAGCGCTATCTCTTTCTTAGACAAGACTCATGATGATTCATGATCTACAGTCCGGACTAAGCGTTTCGCCTTGTCCTTTAAACTTTAATTTGCCTGCTGTGGTTTTCCCGTCCGATTATAATTTAGGAGTCTTCAAAACTATAGTGAAGAGGCACTAAAAAAATAAAATATACTTAATAAACTAGTGCGCCTCACTATCAACGATTGCGCCACTGCTTTCCTTTCGCAGGCAAACATTAGTTAACAATTATTTCAGCCCTGATCTGATTTTGAAAATTCTATAACTGTTTGAAAGCTATAATTGTGTAGCTTTCAAACAATTGAACCAATTGAGCGACATAGATTATTATTTATTCCGCAAATACGTTATGGTTTCTGAAAAATAGACTATGAGAACGTTACCGAATGTGATATGTTTGCTAAAGAATGGTGTAAAATGTTTCGTGTTTATCTGGTTTTCTGTGAGAGATAGTATACGAGTTTCATTTCATGTGAATTTGCTAAATATATTCAATTCGCTGTTAATTTTTTTTTATTCCAAATTTGTATTCAGAAAGTCAACACAATTGTCAATATTATATAGAACTACGATGTCTTTCATATTTCTACATATGATTTATCAATATAACTGGACTTGTACCGTATTATTTAACAATTTCTTATTAATACTGTGGGAAAATGCTTTATTTTATGTTACTTACGAGTTTTTAGGATATAAAGTGAACCGAGATCCAGAAATCGAAAAGCGTTTATTTCAAATAGACCATTTACAAACACTTTTGAATTGTCAAAATGTCAGTCAATCAAAAACAAAGTGAGGCTAAATTGCATGTTCCAAAGCAACTCTATGGAGAAGAACATGCAAGGAAGTCCATGTACACTCTTTTAAATAATAGTTTGAATTACATATTTCTTGTTTGCTACTGATAAGTGAGCACAAAGTATAAATAACGAAAAATATAGATAAATAACGAATAATAAAAGTAAATGTAATAAGCCACTGGCGGCTAAGAGATGTTTAGTGGTTCTATTTTCACATTAAAGTATATTACGTTCTTTTTGCTGTAAATTCAATCTAAGTAAAACCCAACTGTACGTGTTTGTCATGGTATTCTTCAAAGCGTGCAACCTTTACAAAATGTACGGCACTCTAACTTATGTGGACTCAGCAGGGACCTCCTTTGAGGTAAAAGAGTAAAATATAGAGGTCCACCGTATAAAGTAAATGCTGGGAACCAACCTGTTGCAATTATTTTTCTTTGCTGTTAATATGCTTGTTTGAAAAAAAGTCACACACCTCAAATTAGGCAGGTATTAAGTGACTTCGGCGCGTCATAATTATGGCAGTAACTCCCCTCTTTGAGGAGTAGCTGTAGAGGCAACACGAAAACAAAAAAAAAATCAAAATATTTTATTTCATATGGGCCTACATGGGCACTTATAAAACGTCAGAAGCTAGTGCACGGTTCGAAATTGGTCGTTTCCTATGGAGAAGAACCGGCAAGAAACTCCATGGTTACTCTTTTAAAAAAATATTTTGTCTTACAATATTTCCATATTACAGTATTCATAATTATGTAAGGACATTGTAGACCGGTCAGTATTGTACGCAAAATCACAATAAAAATAAACATAATAAAAAAAGTGGGTCGTAAAAGAAAGTACTCTAAGAATTCGCGAAGTCTACAGTGTTCTCACATTCACATTATAAAAAAGAGGATCCTATCCCGACTTCAGGCGGAAGTTTAGGTGGGAGTTTTTAGTCAGTAAAAGTTTGACACTATCTCCCATTCCGCCTAAGGGCGGGAGTTGTCACTGGATGATTTTAAGCACCGAAAAAAAATTATGGTGGAAGGAATGTTTCGCCCAGCTGCCAAGACTCCAACCCCGACTACAAGCTACCGTAAAAATAAATAAAATGATTTTGACGAAGTCAGACGGCGACAAAAGATTTTATGAATTTCATTAATGGGCCTTCTTTAGAGTAAATATTTATCATTGTTTCTGCTAAATATTTTATGAAACTGATTTTATTTGCTAACAGATTTCTCAGAATCGACCTCACTTGTCTTTTTCAGGTTTCAGTTTTGATTTCAAAATAACGAGTGGGCGTTTTAGTAAAACAATATTGGTTTAAGCTCAAAATTGTGTTGAGTTATGATTTTGAAATGAAGGACTTGATAGAAATAACTTTCATTTAAATTTAGCTACCAAAACGACGAAGATTGATTTACATTTAGTAAACAAGGTAGACTTACCCATCCATTACTTGGTAAACACTAGATTGACGTTAAATGAAGTTAAAATCACTAGCTTTCTGAATACACAAGGCTATCAAAACACCTTAATAGATGCTTTTTTTTGATGACTGATTATTAAAAAAAAAAAAACTGGCTATGTGCATGTCGACTCGTTTAGGAAGGGTTTCGTACCATAAAGCTTTTTTCACAAAATATTTTTATTGGAGTTTTTTAGTATTTGTTATTATAACGGCAACAGAAATATCATCATCTTTGATTTCAAAATTTCGCTATAACGGTTCATGGGATACAGTTTGGTGATAAAACCATTAAATTACTTTCCTATATATTATTCGGACAGTACAGTTACTTACTTATTTCAAACAAACTTAACCAGTTCCCTAAAAAAACGCAAGCCTATTACTGGCATTAAAATCTTCCCAAAAAAATGGACGTTGTACAAAAATACAACAAAAACAAACTTTACCATGATAATAAAAACAATAAAAACAAAATATTCCGTCGAATAAAAGAATAATAATTCTTTTTTCATGGGAACTTCGTTAATTAAATTTCGAAGTTACACGGGAGAAAACGTGGACACGGGTATTACAAAATACGTTAAAATGTACAGAAGGCCAGTTAAAGCAAGCTTTGCTTAGCTTGCGACTAGACGGCGTTGTGTGAAAGTTGTAAAAAAAAGTTTCTATACAACGAGTGAAAAAAGAGACATACGTAGAATGATATCAAACAAATCTCGCGCGGTTGCCTTTGCACTTTCAGTACTTGAAGCGTATTTTTGTGTGCGTGCATTTTCACTCCTTGCGTTTAGAGCGGCCAACCCGAAATACGATTATATTTTCTACGAGATTGTCACATCTTTCTCTAGATTTTTTGGAGACATAGACATTTTGTGGATATCGACGGTCCCTACGTATATAAAGACATGTCGAAAATGGCGTTTTTTTTTTATTGGATCATTGGCTTTAGATTATCTATGCGCACATACTGACATGCGATTTTTTTTTAAATTTTGTTTATTTACCTTGTTTTACAAATCGTATAAGAGAACAAGTATTATAAATACAAAGAATAAGTGTCGTAGATGCGGACATCTGGACATATCTTTTTTTACGGTGTTTTAAAATGCGCACCGCTCCGTGCGAACGCGGTCTTGTCAGACATGTCCGCTTATACTATGATTTAGTAATTGCGGCAATTTTTTTTCACAAATAACAATAACAAATTGTAGGCTTCTTTCAAATATGATTTCCTAAATAATTGTTACAAAGAAAACAACTTCTTATTGTTATCAAAGTAAATGAAGTTAAGTCCTACATGTTTGTTTTTACGCGTTACTCTTAATATTTTTATGGACTTGTTATTATTTACGCTTAGTTACTATAAAACATTAAACATTTTTTTCTTTAGAATAAACATTTTTTTAGAGAAGAGATTTGTGTTCCTCGGTGTAAATGAATATAGTTTGATTTTTTTTAGACTCACGTCGTGTTTATACCGAAAATAGTAAATTTTAATAGATCTTGAGGAAGTCTAAATCAATATTATCGCAAATTAATTTAAATATATAATTGACACCTATTTGTGAAAATCAAACACCACGACAAATACCTGAAAATGATAATGAAGAATCTTTGATTACAACACCAATGCCAAGTCCATGCAGGTTTAATTTAAATATTTGAGTGAGAGTAGCGCTATTCTTTAAGATCAAGCCCGTTAGGTTCCAGAAAAATTGCCACGTTGGATTGCAATGGTGATTCGTTGACCGAAGTAAAGCCCAGACCAGTTTTCTGATACCACGCACAACTCGATGAGCGCTCAGACCCCATGGCCCTAGTGTTTCAACTCCAAACGGCTTAAACATATAACTTCCTATATATATTATAATTAAGCCTTTTGAGGTTTCCTGCACTCGCAGCAGCCGCCCCAGCGCAGCCCGCCGTACTCAGAAGATGAGATGGCGCAAGGGTGTCGACACATGTTGCATCCCACACCAAAGGCCTACCCAACGCTTCTACTGCAAGATAGGCCATGGTGTCCGAGGCGGTCGACTGCTTCAGTGCATTGACACTGATGTGGAGCTCCGCTAGGAGCAGCCAGTCGCATTCCGTACCAACCTGCAGAGCGGCTCATCCCACTGTTTCTGGGAAGATGGATTCTCGGGCAACGCCTTATCCGGTCAGGCCATTTTCCAGGCGTTCACGGCATCGGCTAAGCACGGCAACTCACAGCTAACCAGTGATGGAGTCTAAATTCTATTGGTCAACTGTTGAGTACTGTGGACCGAAGACAGGAAAAGTAGTCAGTAGGCTTACACTAGAAATTTTGCGGATACCGAGCCCACCAAACGAATGAGTGGCTTGTAGCCATGCTCGATCATCCAGGGTCACATTTAATATGGAAGTTAGAGTATACCAAATGGTCTGACCAATTTTGTCCAAGAGATGTAGCTACTTTCATAAAGGGGAAGAGCGGAGAAAATACATGAAATTTGGTGCAAAACAACAATACCGTCTGAGGGTGAAAGCCGAATGTAGGTTAATTTTGGAAAGTCTTACCGAAATGTTGTTAAAACGTTCAATTTTGTCGTCAACGAATAAAGAAAAACTGTCTTCCAAAATTGGAGAACCTAGGAAGTGCAGTACTGTGATTTTTTATGTTTAGTTCCTACTTCAGTGTGACTGACTATACCTAGTTACCTATTGTTTAGATGCAAAGAAGATTTTTTTTTAATAATAAATAATGTTGAATTTATAAACCTTGTTTAATTAATAAAACACAAGCCTGATCATTTTATTTAAAGACATGTCTTTGTTTACATTACAAGAACTATAGTCCTACCCCAAAAGACTAAAACCACGTATAAAGTGATATGTCTTCATTGAAGTACTTTTTATATCCATGGGTGACGATTTCAGAATGTTTAACGTATTGATTTAAAAACAGTAACATAATCCTACATTTTCATAAAACATTTTATTTAAAATCTATATGAGACACTGTTTTTTTGTTTCCTGCGTATAAAAAGGCATCATAGACATGACTGACACACTTCTGTTTTATTATCGGCGTAGAAACGGTCATCTATCAGTTTTTCCAAGAAAACGTAAAAAAAATAAATATGTGTAAATAGCATTATAAAGCTCGTAAAACTGTTAAAATATTGTAGAAAGAAAATATTTATTATTGGTCATAGAATTATTTCTAGGGCGTGTTGAACACAAATTTCGCTCTCCTGTAAACCTCGGTTTTTGACTTGTCCTTTTGTACGTAGGGACCGTCGATATTATCTAAGTTTCTATAGAAATCAATATATAAAATTATGTAAAACTAATCCAGTAAAGAAATTTGAAAATCTACTGTTTTGCTTGAAACCTGGACCTTCATAGTATACTAACTATTTTATCCCAAAACATTCGCAGTTTAAAGGCTAATTATGCGGGTCTTCTAACTCTATTAGAGAGAATGGTGGTGCCTAGTGACGTTATTATTCTTTCAGAGTGTTGGCTGTCCTGCAACCCCGTTATTCCCATTCTAGAAGGATACACTTCCCATAAGTCATCAAAAACATTCAATCAGAATGACGGAGTGGTCGTATATATCAATAATTCGTTGATGAATGTGATAGTTAAAGAACCTGTTATGTCCGAAGCAAACTGTCTGACAGTCACGGTTGGATCTGATATAGCCATAATTGCTGTCTACAGACCTTATGCATTTAAAGATATTTCGAAATTCATACAATCTTTGGACAGAGTTCTTTGTGAAGTAAAATCATTTAAAAACATTGTAATCATGGGAGACATAAATATTAATATTACCTATAATAATAAAGATGCGTACTCACTAGACTATTTAGATTTACTGTCTCACCACGGACTTATTCCTGGACACACGTTGCCTACTCACGGGTCTACTTGTCTCGACCATGCCAATATAAAAACAACTTTCGCTAGCACAGTCTTGGTGCTGGAATCTACTGTCACAGATCACTATGCAGTTGTACTTTCTTTGTCATTCAATGGAATAAAGAAATCAAACTCTAACCAAAGCACGAAGATAAATGACGATGAGCTTGCTAATGACATTTGCAACATTAATTTCGATTCTGTCTATGCAACGAGGGACCCTAATTTAGCCGCTGAATATCTAATTCAACCAATCCGCCTGGCTATATCGAGGAACACTAAAACTATCAATATCTCACGTAGACGCAGGCCGATTAAGCCCTGGATAACTCAGGGACTACTGAAATGTATGCGCCACAGAGACAACCTGTATAAGAAGTTAAAAAAAGATCCATCAAACGAAGTCCTCATGGTGTCATACAGAAGGTATCGTAGTTTCTGTACTAATCTACTGCGAAAAGCAAAAAGAGACTATGAGAGATTAGAATTTGAAAAAGCAGGACGAAATTCTAAACAGCTTTGGCGTGTAATTAAGAATGTAACAAGCATAGGTCAATTAAAATCATCAGCCCACGATCTCTTGGCGGATAGTAACAATAAGCAAAGCACTGTTAATAAAATTAACTACTATTTTGCAAATGTAGGGAAACGCCTAGCTGATAAAATACACAGAGACCCACAGTCTTTCTCACTGCCCAGTGCCCAGAAGGAATCGTTAGTCCTTCTTAAGACAAATGAGCTGGAAGTGGAACGCTTAATCGTTTCACTCAAGAATGATTGTGCAGTCGGCTGGGATGGTATTTCATCTAGTTTTTTAAAACGTCATAAAAATGTTATTATACCTCCGCTGACATATGTATGTAACCTGTGCCTTGACACTGGTGTCTTCCCTGACTTATTCAAAAAGGCTCTTCTTCACCCTATTTTTAAATCTGGAGGCCGTGACCGAGTCGAAAATTATAGACCCATATCGGTACTACCTGCAATGTCCAAGATATTGGAGAGGATAATAAATTCAAGGCTGGTATCATATCTAGAGGCTCGCAAACTATTGTCGATCAACCAATTTGGCTTTCGAAAAAATCTGTCTACTGCCGATGCGGTACATAAACTGGTTAATCATATAGCTCAAAAACTTGACAATGGTAAGAAATGCGTTGCGTTGTTCCTAGATCTCGCGAAGGCATTCGACACGGTCTCGATTCCCATTTTAATTTCCAAGCTTGAGTGTCTAGGTATACGAGGTACCCAACTTTCACTGTTTCAGAGCTATCTTACGAATAGAACACAATGTGTAAAAATTGGAAACTGTTTTAGCTCCGAGTTAAATCTTAATTTCGGTGTACCGCAAGGCAGTATCCTTGGTCCCAGTCTATTTTTAATTTACATGAATGACCTGTGTTGCCTTAGTCTAGAAAGCGGTTCAATATTCTCGTATGCGGACGATACGGCGCTAGTGTTTGCCTCGGATAGTTGGGAGGATACATATCGGTATGCACAGAAGGGTTTTAACATAGTTAGTGAATGGCTTGGTAACAACTTGCTCACACTGAATATCGCGAAAACGAAGATGTTGGATTTTTCTATTCGCTGTACCAGTGTTCCATCAGCAAGTTCACTGTATGTTGCTGCCCAGCAGAATGAGGACGAAAGCGACCGAAATGGCACTGACGATCACAACATCTGCAGGGTTGAACGAGTCCCATCGGTTAAGTATCTTGGGATTGTAATTGACTGCAACCTTACTTTTAAGGAACACATATTACACCTCTCGAACAGAGTGCGCAAATTGATCTACATTTTTAAACAGCTGCGCCAATCGGCGGGTGCTGCTATAATGAAAATGACCTATCAAGCATTGTGCCAATCAGTTCTGGTTTATTGTATCACTTCCTGGGGTGGTGCAGCGAAGTCTCATTGTATTCTGATAGAACGTGCTCAGAGAACCGTCCTTAAGGTTTGCTGTTTCAAGCCAAGACTTTATCCCACTATTAAGCTTTATGAATATTGTCAAGTTCTTACGGTTAGGCAATTGTTCGTATTGGCCACTGCTATTAAACAACACGATATTACCAACTATTCACAGAAAATAAATCGCCGCAATCATCTTGTAGCTAGAGCTACTCCTCTTAAAACGTATTTTAGTCATAGATTCTTTGTTTTCCTTGGTCCACATCTTTATAATAAATTACACCGAATTCTTTCCTTGAATTCGCTAAACAAACATAATTTTAAAATCACTCTACAAGCCTGGCTCCAAAACCAAACTTACGCTACCACAGAAGCTCTCTTAGACGTATTAGTCTAATAATTACACAAATTCCAAAACATCTTCTCTATCACACATACACTCACACCATAACACCATCATACACAAACATATTTACATTAAAACTCCATCCCATACAGACCTACGCATGCTGTTATTATCATTATTATTGTTATTTTTTCTACCTTTTTTAGTAATTGATTCCTGTGGCTATTAAACTCACTGTTTATTTGTAATTTGTTTCACTGGCTGTGTCTATATGTAGGCTTGTAATTAAGTAACTCGGAACTGGTGGGGACCTGGTGACCTGTATTACAGGTGTTACTACCTACCACAGGCACCAGCGATCCACAACCAAAAATTGTTAGCCAATGGTTCTTAGTATAAGATTGTCTGTATTTTTTGGCTTGTGGTGAGAAATAAACGTTATTTATTATTATTATTATTATTATTATTATTATACTCATCCTTAATTATTCATCATCATCATCATCAGCCTTTCAATGTTCCCACTTCTGGGACTCAGGCCTCCTCTCTAGGAGAGGGAAAGGGCCGTAATCCACCACGCGGGCCCAGTGCGGATTGGTGGATGTCACATGTCTTCGAAGTTTTGGTTCTAGGACATGCCGGTTTCCTCACGATGTTTTCCTTCACCGTTTTGAGAGCAGTGGTGATATTTTTTTTTTTATTGATATAAACTAGTGCTTGACTGCAATCCTACCTGATGTTAAGCAGTGATGCAATCGTTGATGGTGAGGCGCACTAATTACACAAAGTAATGCGCCTGGCTGGGTTTGAACCTGCGACCTACAATTCGTAAGTCGGGGCCGTTACCACTCGGCCATCACTGCTCTAAATCAATCAATTATTTAATATAAATAATATGTATATATAGAAACTTTGCACGCTTATTTGAGATTCTGAATGAGGCGTTATCTCTGTTTTTTCGTGTAGTGTCTTCATCACACGGAGAAGAGCTTTCTTAAGTAAACCTTCTGTGTTTAGCTTTTTAGTGCTGTATTGCTCGATTTTGGGACAAATCCCGGATTTAAATGAATGCCATCATCGGTCGAAGCAGAAGGTAGAGTGAACAGTTTGCATTGCTTTCGTGTTGAGAATATTAAATGTTGGAAACAAGTGTTATTTTTGTTTTATTAATTATACGAGTATGTTTTAAATTATTTTGTGCATGAAGATTTTAAGAGCCTTGTTCTGGCATGAAATGTTCTTGTTTGTTATTTTATGTGGAACTATTTTTCTTTTTATTATGTCAAGTAGGTAAGTAAATTTTTGTTTCTTTCTTCGTAGATAAGTGTGAAGCCGGTTTTTTTTAAATTTATTTTTTAAAGTTTTTCACATATTTACCGGTTGACTAGCTGTGAATGGAGCAGTTCCGATGAAATGAACCTTTAAACGCCAAAAATGTTGACAAATCCAGCTTGCTTATAGACGTGTACCGACTATCAATTAAAACACCGGCTTAAGGCTGCCTGTCCATCGGAGCGGTGCGAGGCAGCGGAGTGGAGCAAAGGAATAATGCGGAGCGGAGTTGCGGACTGTGTCTGTCCACCACAGTGGAGAAGGCTGCGGAACGGAGTGAAAAAGTAATCCGGAGAGGAATTGCAGACTGTTTCTCCTCCCCGCTTCCCCGCTCCGCTTCCCGGATTTGTTTGAGTTTGTACTTCCTGTCCACTGAAGAGCAGCGAAGATTTTCTGCTTTCCTATTGGTTAATATTTCTCCATTTCTCCGCTCTGGTGGACAGGCAACCTTATGTCGTGTTGAGAATTACTGTGATTTCAAACTTCTATCGTTCCTCGTTATTTACAAATCAACAACGAAAATACTAAATCTACAGTCAGAGCAAAAATAATTCTAATTACTGTCCATTTTTCTTTAAATTTTATGATAAATCCCGCCATTGGGCGGAGCGGGAAAAAGGAGGTTATGTTTTTCGAGTGCATGTATACAATATTATTTTTAGTATATGCGAAACTTGAATATAGTTTGTTCAGAATCAGTAACTCCATTGATTCCAACAATTTTTTCACCATTTTCATTTTTGTTCTCAAAAATATTTAGAAAAGGTCACAAGTTGGACACCACACTAAGTACAGTACATGTCACGGTAGGCCATAGCAGGTATTAGGCGCCAGGGTACAGCTGAGTGCGGGAGCAAAACAATCCATCAGTGGCCTGGATAGCCCGGTGACCATATTGTGTTTGTGTGGACAATCTGGGAACATAATAAGCTTATAACTTTATAATTTTTCATGGTAAAGTTATGAATTTTTTTACATAAATTACGGGTCTAGTATTTTTAAGCAAATAATTATTTGCTTAAAAATACTAGACCCGTGTTTTGAGTTTCGCATATACTCGCTCGAGTTTAACATAAGGACGTCCTAGAGACTAATTGGCTTGTTACATTTTAGCTTGAGAGGGCACGTTAAAGTCATTTTAGTTATGAGAGAGACACTGGTTACATACACATTCATATAAAAAAGTTGATAGGGTTAAAAAACTCGACTATTTATAACCGATTAATTTTGAATCCATCAACTGCTTGCATAAACTACTTAAATTGGCATGTTTCGACCTTTTTAGTTATTTTTTTTTTACAGTAGATTTTTTAACACTGTCCATTTTTTTACTTAGATTTAATGTAACATCCTTAGTATGATTTACATTTAGGTAAGATAATAGTGAAACGCGAAACTATCAGTAATAATTTAAATAAAAAAGATAAAGAGACTTTATATCAGTGATAATGATTGTCGAAAGCCTAAAATATTGGAAATTGATATGCACGACCGAAATTACACATTACAGAAATTATTTTTACTAAAGAGCCAATTTTTTCCTCTTAAATTAAAATCGAGAAATATTGCTTTTGAATTAACAAAAAAAAAAAAATGAAACATTTAATTACCTTAACCGAAGTTCGCAAAACAGGTTTATCTCAAAAAGTCTCAGCGACAATAACAAACAGTGTAACAAGTTCTTGTGTACTAAAGTTTTGGCGTTGATGCACTGAGTCTGACAGTGAATCGAATAGTTTGAGTGTTAAGTTTCGGCGGAACAGCGCTCATCGTTAAGAACCAGAACTTATTATTTAATGAAGAAGTTACTCCATTTCTTGCTAAATGAATATTGCTTTTAGATTTAAGTGGCAGTTTTAAAATTATTAAAGATGTCAGCCAACTGAACGGGCTCATTAGGACCTATGTTTGCTAGGGCTACTAGGGTTTAAAACTGCATTTATTTATTTATTAGTTATTTATTTATTTATTTCAACTTTATGCAACACAAAGGTACACAGGCGGACTTAATTCTCTACCAGTCAACCAAGGGTGGTGAAGAGAAAACATGGCAGGTGCATAAAAAAAAAAAACAAAAGATTATTAAGAAAAACAAGGATTCAAATATATATAAATAAAATAAAATATACATACATATATATTTAATGTAATATATACCTACATATACAAATACATATATTTTATGAAGTAAAAGAAAGTTGTTTATGAGACGACTTCGCTATCTGTGAAGAAAATAATTCCGCAACTTCTGCTTGAATGTATAATGACTGGTGGCCGTCCTGATGTCAAGAGGAAGCACATTCCACAGAAGTATGGACTGTATATGAAAGGAAGAATGAAGAAAATCAGAAGTATGAGAAGGACAAAGTAGTAGAAGATTGTTAGAAGAACGCAGATTCTTAGCGTGAGAAGAACAAAGATATTGAAAGTGGGAAATAAGATAAGAAGGAGGAGTGGGTGAGTTGAGTAGAGAGTAAAGAGTAGTCAGTGCACGCAGATTTCTTCTCTGGCGAATCGGCACCCATTTTAGTTCGGATCTGTAACTCGAGATGTGGTCATATTTTCTCAAGTTAAATATGAACCTGATGCAGTTTTTAAGAAGTCTGTCTAGTTTGTCCAGCAACACTGCGTTCAGGTCAAAGTAGCACACGTCACCATAGTCGACTACAGGGAAAATTAAAGTTTGCACAAGCATAGTCTTCGTCTTTGCAGGCAGAAAGTTCCTCAGACGATACAGACACCGTAGAGTCCCGTTGACTCTTTGGCAGACACTTGAAACCTGACTTTGCCAGCCAAGGGTCGAGTCAATATGCAAACCGAGATCCTTTACGTTAGAACTAATGGGGATGACGGCACCATTAAAAATAATTGGAGGAAGAGAGTTAACCACCACTTTACCCATCATGCGCGAGCTCCCAATAATAATGGCCTGACACTTTGAGGGGTTTACAGACACCCCAAATCTGTCAGACCAATCTTTGATAGCATCCAAATCTCGGTTTACATCGTCTATAGCGTCTGACAAACTCTCTACCCGCGCAGCCGCATATAATTGTAGATCATCGGCATAAAGATGATACGAACACCGAAGAACGAGAGTTATAAAATTTATGAAGATGGAGAATAGTAACGGAGAAAGAATACCGCCTTGTGGGACACAAGAATCTAGATCACGCCAACTCGACGAATTCTCGTCAACGTGAACTGACTGCTGGTGTCCCCGGAGATAAGAAGAGAACCATTCCAGCGCCTCAGATGAAACCATAAGATGCGAAAGGATAGATAGAAGAATATCGTGACTGACGGCATTAAAGGCATTTGAGAAATCAATTAAAACCAAAACAGTAACCTTGGTATCCTCCATGGCTTCTCTAATGTCACCAGTCACTTTAAGGAGAGCAGAGGAGGTACTATGACCAGGCCTGAATCCGGATTGAAAAGAGCTAACAAGGTTGTTACGGTAAACAAATCCTGAAAACTGCTTATGGACGCAGGCCTCAAGTACTTTGGACAGGAAAGGAAGAATAGAAATTGGGCGAAAATGGTTAGAAAGGAAGGGATTAGAGATTTTAGGAAGTGGGCGCACATAAGCCATACGCCACAGGGATGGGAATTGTCCGGAATCAAGGGAAAAATTAATTATGTGGGTGATTGGGGGAAGAAGAAAGTCGAGGATTAAGGTAATCATATGACGACTGATGCCGTCATGGCCCACAGCCTTGGATTTTATGGACAAGATGATCTTTTTGATTTCATCCAAGGTAGCTGGAGAAAAATGAAACGGTTCAATGACAGGAGCTGGGAGGTCAGAAATGAAATCAACCGTCCTAGACAAAATTTGGGAATCCAAATGACCGGTGGTTGTGAAATGACTGTTAATATCATCCAGGACGATTGTCTTGGGGAATTCCACATGACGTGGTCTACCGATACCGAGAGTTCTCAGGAATTTCCAGATATCAGCAGGAGAAGAAGAAGATATGTTTTCAAGAATATATGGCGGCGTTTAGCGTTGCGTATCACCTGATTACACCGATTTCTAGCAGCTCTGAAAAGCACCCTATTTTCAACATTGCGGTCCTTTTTAAATTTTCGAAAGGCCCGATCCCTGCGCCTCATCGCCACACGAACATCTGTCGTTATCCAAGGGGCAGGTTGACGTTTAAGCCTAACCCTTTTGACAGGAGCGTGTTTGTCGTAAAGCGCAAGGACCGTCCGATTAAAAATATCCAGTTTATCATCAACAGACGTCGCCGCTGCAAGCTGGTCCCAGTCGAGTTTCGACGCATCCTGAAGTAGCTTTTCAGTATTCATGTGCGCGAAGCAACGCATGTGCAAAACCTTAAAAGGAAGTTTAGGCGGTTTTAGGATATACGATAGGAAAATGAGGTCATGATGGGAAAAACCAGGTGCAGGGCACTGGCCGTGAGAGGAAACCAAGGAGGGAGTGGACGTTAGGATTAAGTCGAGCCATGTGTCTTCACCAGAGATATTGAAATGAGTAGGTTGCAGCGGAAGGACATGGAGACTAACGGATTCAATGATATGAAGGAGCTTACGGGAACGAGGAGATAGGTGGGAGAGGTCTGTGTTGAAATCGCCCATGATGACACTATGTGCATACTCTGACCCCACTGATTCCAACGCTAGCTCTAGATTGGAAAAGTAGTCAACGGCAGGTGGACAATAGACAACGCCAAGTAAGGTTTTAACACCTCTGACGTATACCTCCAAAAAGAGGTATTCGACAGAAGCACTATAAGATGAAGGCGATGATGCAATAATTTTAAAAGGGAAATTACTACGAAGATAGATAGCAACACCACCCCCTCCCCTTCCAATCCTATCATTGCGGATAAGAATGAAACCGGGAAGAGGGTAGGTGGTAGAGAGAAGATGAGGTTTGAGCCAACTCTCAGAAATCAGGACGGCATGTACATTGGCGTCAGAAAAAGCGTCATACAGATCACTGTAGTGACTTGGCACACTCTGAGCATTAATATGGCAGATATTCAATAGATGTGCTTTTTGTTGGCCGAAACTACGACGCACAAAGTCACCAAGGGTTTCAGTCACGGAGCTAAAACTTGCATTAGCAGATGAATTAAAGGATTCATTGGCAGAGTGAAATGAGTCGTCATCAGAAATCATAAATAAAATAATAATAATACAAATAAATAACTATAAAAATAAACTAAGACTAAAATTTAGCCTTTCGGTTTTATACCATAGTCTTTTCACCACCCACCAGAAGCTCCAGCAAATAAATAAACAGAATTTAAGATAAAAAACAAGGAAACAGCAACACAAAGTAATAAAAGCAAGCAAAGAACAAAACGGTATACAACAAAACACATGAGCATAAACGAAACGTAATTTACAAATCACATCACAAACATGAAGAAAGGAACGTATTATTGACTGTGTTTTTGACACGACATTGGCTAACAGAGTAACAGATGACATTGACACTAGTTGCTTGTCAGAGTTGTCAAAAACACGTCAGTAGACGAAAATAAAACATAAAAATACTGATGTGACGCAATTAAAACAGTAAACAAATACCACCAAATTAATAAAGCGAAGTGATGAAAAATTAGCATAGTAAACGGGTACAAACGTAAGACAAATATTGCGTAATAAATGAGTGAACAAAGACAAAAGAACAACACATGAAACACAGGATTGGAATGTGATTTTTAGGTTATAACCATTTAGTTTTTACGCACTCCACTATTACCGCCAGATGATGACTCCCCAGCCTTCTTTGGATACTTAATCAACATAGGATTAAGTTCCTCTATAGTGGTTATCTTGTGCCGTGTTCCATCAGGGGTTCTTATTATAATAACTCCGTCCTGGGTCCAGCATGCCGGCATCCCAAAATGCAGGCGCGCCCTGCTGAACACCGCTTGTCTAACTCGAGTCAGGAACTCTTTGACTGTCACAGTGGAGCCCCTCAATGCAGACTTCGCCTTCCAAACAGCAGCCTTATGTTCAATGTTTGAAAATCTTACCAAGATTGGTCGGCTGCGTGTGGGTCCTCTGCTTGATGTACCCAACCTATGACACACCTTTATGGATGATGCAGAGATGTCAGGCAGGGCCAATTTAGTGTGCAGAATATCCAACACTAAAGCTCTGCAGTCTTCTTTGTCCGCCTCAGGAAATCCAGTGAAGATGAGGGCCTTCCGTCGAGTATGTGTCTCCAACCCATCAACCACTCTGGAGCACTCCGTAATTTGCTTACGAAGAAGACCCAGCATACCGAACATCAATTCCCTGAATGAACGGAACTCGTCCCGGATTTTGGCCACGGTGTCCTTGGCAGGCCCCGCACATTGGATTTGTGTCTCCAGCTCATCCATCTTTTTAAGGAAGCACTCTTCCAGGTTCTTCTGAGCCGACTGAATCTCATCCAGTGTAGACATTTTGAGTATGCTGATGTTGAACTTTGCAAAGTACTAGTGATATCTGGTAGGTGGGGTGGTTTTAAGTGCTATGTTGCATGGGATGTTTCACCAACATAAGTACTGCTGATTATGGTAACAATATAACTATTACTGATCACAAAATTATAAAAGAATACTTAAAATTAATATAAATTAAAATTTATGAAAAATACGCGTCTTATCTTTTTCACACCTACCGCCGAATCCAGTTATTTTATAACCAGAACGATAAAATCTCAGTTACATTGAGTACGTTAGATACAAATTATGTAAAGCACATATAACACAGATATATGACTAAACCTCAGATAATTAGTAAGGATCTCCTTCCATTCATCAACGAATAGACTTGATTCAAGGAAAGCGTTGAGTGCGATTAACATTCGCGGAATGAGTGACATACGTCATATGTACACACGCACGGCATAACAAAAGCTCAACGGATTATGTTACGAGTATTAAGAACCGGTTGTAGTCACAGATGATCTTGTACTTCGCGGCCCCGTAACAGCGATTTTATTTGTATAAAAAAAAAACTCAATTACTATTAAAGGTTTGTTTTTGCAAGGCCCTTTTTAAAAACAAGCTTTATTATTTCATGTAACTTCCAAATATTACCGTCAAGTACTTAATCTCGTAGATATACCCCTTTAAAATAGCAAATTAGGGTCAGATCCGCGATTTTTTTTCCGCCGACATTATCATGTTTTGATTTTTGTGCGACGATTGGTGGTTATGATCAATTTAATAGAATAATTTTTCATGGTGTTTTCATTAGATACAAATTATGTGGTAAGTACAAATAATGATAATGATACAAATCATTATTTTATATTTGTGGATTTCCAGAGGTTTTTTTTTTATAGTAGGTAAAATCATCCAATGACAAAATCCGCCCTTGGGCGGAGCGGGAAGCAGTATCAGACTCTTACTGACTAAAAACTTACCCCATTCCTTTGTTGCCTATCGTGCCGAGAGGTTCAAAAAAGTTCAAAGTGAGTAGAATCTGGCGTGACGAGCTAGCCGATCAAGCGCTCTTACTGCGGGAATGTGTATACGAGTATTATATCAAAAACATTGCTCAAAATATTAATACCAAAAACAGTGAATTGTAAAAGTTGTGGCTAATCTCAGGAAACATTTAAGTCAATTAGGTATATTTTCATGAAATCGGGATTCATTGCAAAACTAAACAAAATGAATAATTCAATAGCAAAGATTTCCTCTATTCAAATGCTAATAGCTTCGTGGTAGCTTTTATTGATGAGTTGCTTCCGTACAATATTTTTCAGTGGAAAATGAAAAATATAGGATTTGCATTTTTATTTAGGTAGAAAAAATTATGTTGAATGGTTTAGCATAAAAACGATTAATTCAAATTATAAAAAATATTTTTTTGTAATACAAATGGTTATTATTATATCTTTTAACAGGTATAGGTCCACGGCTGGGCATAGGGCTAAACAAATATAGGTTGAGTGATTCAATGATTGGAGTGCCGTATTATTAGTATATTAATAGTTCTTCCGATCGAATGTTAGGAGATTAGACAAGTACGCACAGGCTTATTTATTTATGAATTTATATGTATTTTTATTTAATTTTCCTTAATTTTCTATTCAAATCTCTTTGCACACTGCGCCGTTCTCCCGTCTTTGTGATGACACTGTCACCGGCCCACGCTGAAAACGAGCGTTGTGATCTCGTCATTTTTTGCAGGAGGCCACAGTTTAATGCTGAGCCTTTGGCCGTTTTGCGCGGATGTTTGTGTTTGTTAGCGAGTTTTAAGATTGTATTGTTGTAGTCTGGTTTCTGCACTTAGTCCGCAGTGGACCATTTTTCGTTTGCTCAGGGTATCTATGAGTGAACTCGATGCTCCAAATGTTCAAGTTCTTATCTCGCTGACAGCTGTGCACTCGAGGAGCACATGCGCAATAGTTTCTCTTCAATTCTCTCTCGCAATTGACTCTATGCATCTTCAGCACAGAGATACTATCCGTGCTATTCTTTGTGAAGAAGTATATGTTCTGAGAGCAGTGTCCGGCGATGGTACCTGCCTCCAGACGCAGGTTGCCTCTGTCTAGTCGCAGAAGCTTGCTGGTTAGGGTTTTATTTTTAAGCATGGCGTGGCTTTTTTAGCCTGCCAGGTGCCAGAGACCAAGTAAATTGTGTCATTTTCACGTATAGAAATTGTTTTTTTTCTGTTTCTTTCTTTTTTTGTATGTGCACAAATGCACTCTTTGTTTCTTTACTCTCATAGTCCAATGGGATGGCAATCAGACAGAAGTCAGGCAAAGGATTTGCTGGATGTATTTCCTGAAGCATTAGGGTATTTGACATATCCATCCATAATTAAACTACCACTATCGGAAAAAATATCTATCCAATTACTTATTTAATGTACCTAACTGTATTATTATAATTAAAAGATTTAATTTTGCGTTCATTTCAGTTCTTATGTCTTTTCGATTGAAATATATCTTGGCGTTTCAAAGGTATCGTGAAATCAAAATATTTTATGCTAGGACTGGACCCTTTCTCATTCAATCAGACCCTTGAGTTCAGAGGAATATGGCCTCACAGAAAATGCTAGTAATTTCAAAGTACAAAAGATTCGTCGAAGGTCAAGGCGGGTTCTTGTTCGGGGAACATCGTAAAACGAAAGTTCGATGCATTATGTAGGTATGTCTGAACTTGTAAACTTACTCGGTATCTTGACCTTAATTTGGTTTGGTGACGTCAGATGGCATAAAATGTTTATACCGGTACATTTCATTGGCTAGGTTACCTAGCCTGCCGTACGTGAAAATTAAAAAAATATTTTACTAAGTTCATAGAGAATGTTTTTTCATTTTCTTTTTTTTTTACTTTGACTACGAGCTGCTTTAGTTCTCTATATTTGCCTTCACTGGTTTAACCGGAAAATCTTTTATCAATGGTTGGCTGGGATGGACACGGGTTCTACAAAGCAATTGTTGGTCAAAGGTACAATTTATCAGAAATACGCTTTGTCTATGCTTCGTTCTACGAAATGATTGACATCCAACTGAATGGTCAAGCATAGCATAGTGCGTGTCTAGTTCATTTTTGTTTTGTTTTTGATAGGTTTGCGTTTGAACACTATCTCACTTCATGGTACTCGTAAGTAATGATATAGATGACATTGAGGCATGCTTGGCTAGAAGTAACCTATACACTACTTAAAGACCCAGAAGTTAAAGCTAACAAACTTAGACTCCGGTACAGTAATGTTGTTATCTATACGCATTTTTTTTAAGTGCGAAAATCTTCCAATGACATCTCCCGCCCTTGGGTGGAGCGGGGGTAGTGTCAGACTTTTACTGACTAAAAGCCCACTCCTGTTGTCCTTCTTTGCCTTCGTTCCAGGGCCCAGGGATACACTTTCACATTACCCATGGATCTATACGCATAATGAAATACGCATAATGAATTCATTACGTATTGGACTTATTTGCAAAAAATCTAAAAGCATAATTATTCATCAACCTTTGTTGAACACAAACTAGAAATTCTATTCACACTCGTATATTCCGAACCTTTCAGGTTTTGTATAGGAAAGTAATGAATGCACATTCTAATTAGCAACTGTTACTTATGCCTGTAACTGTATTATATTCGTCTGAATAGAAACGGAGGTAACACGAAGGGTGGCAGGTGCTCATTATGCCTCTAATTATACCACAACTAAGGAGAAATGTGTTAATTATTTGATATTTTGTTCGTGTTACAGTGTTAGCTATATTCTGAATGTAATTTTAATCTTCTGCAAGCCAAAACTCAGCCTAACATTAATATAATCTGACTTCAATTTGATGATTATCACGTTGTTGTAGTTATTGTATAGTTAGGCATGATAACTTCCGACCATCGGGAGTCACAGGGCGATTTCTAGTCGTCTAGAGTCGTAGCCCGCCGTCTGGCTGTTGTCCGGTAGGACCCAATCTGAGTCAAAGGCATTTAGTGTTCCACGCGCGTCTCAAACAGATATTAGCTAAACGAACGGAGCCTGCTAGGACTGTAGTAACACGGGTGACTTTAGTCAGTAAAAGTCTGACTCTCCAGAGCAGGGGGATTTATTTGATGGTTTACTACTTCAAAGAAAAGACATGAAGCCTTGTCAAACTGTAAGATTCAAATACAATTTAACGAGTTTCTAAATATTCAGAAAGATGTGTAAGTGAATTTGGATCGAACATAGAAATAGAAAAGAGGTCTTTATTTCGTTATATTAATTCGAGACCTATAATCAACCTGTTTAGGTACTTAACTAAATCTAAACAGTCTTCCATGTCTTCTTTTATTTAAAAATTTACTAAAAATGATATCCAAAATGTTTACAATTAGCTATTTCCCTAAACCGATGTTAGGTAATTAGCTAAATTTAAATAATCTTTGTATATATCTTCTATACGATTACAAAAAAAAATAGCAAGATGGTTTACATTTAGTTAAATACCTAAACATGGAGTATAGGTTGTGGCACTTTTCTCACTGTATTTTAAAAGAAAGAAATCTACATAGATATCTTTTTTAAATAGGTTTAGATTAAAATAATTTATAGATTGAGTGCTGAACTAGGTGGCGATAGTTTACATTCATCACCAGATATTGTTCACATTCCTGGCAGAGCAAATGTTTACCGACTTTTTTTGTACCTAAAGAACTTTTAGTGTTAATGTATTAGTGCCATGAGGTCAAATGATAAGTTATTTTAATTATTTGCAAATTAATTCCTCGTGGATTTTGATGTAAAATTGGCGAAGCTCTAAGTTTTTTTTTTCGCTGGGAAAATCATCCAATGACATCTCCGCGCCGGGAGCGCGGGGCGGGAGATAGTGCCAGACTTTTATTATTGACTAAAAACCCAATCCTGTTCCTTTGTTGCCTTTCATACCGGGGCCGAATCTTCCTTCCAGAAACCGACCCTGGCCCTACGGTTCGCTGACAACTCCTTGAGACGTGCGTGAAACGATACGCCCCGTTACGTCTTGGGCTCGGTCCGGATGATTACAGGACGGTTGGACCACGAATTACTCATTGCTCACCGTCCGCAAGCCCGCGCCTACACGGTGGCTGGAAATTAGGATCGGAAACGCGACGGCGGTTGTGGCGTGAGCGCTGAGGTCTCCTCCTTTGCTAGCATTACTGCTTTGCATAATGAGCCGACCGCCTGCCACTTCTCCTCGCTTCAGACCATAGCATGTACCCAGGCCCGGCGCAAGAGATTACCGATTTTTTTTACATTTCAAGTATCTTCTTAACTAGACAATATGTGGAATCATTGAAATATATGCGCTTTTAGTGAAATAGAGCTGAAAGTTTTATTGTACTATTAAATACCTTAGTTCTTAATTTGTGTTTCCTGATAGCTACAACCAAGGGATCATTAAGTCAATAGTGAATAAGTTACTTCTCCGCTGTCCACATTATCACCTTTAGGTGAAGTGTCAAGCGCAAATCTATCATTTAACGATAAGAAAATCTTAACGAAACTTCCCGAAAAGGCTGTATATTAGTTCGAGTTTAAGAAAAAATTTACTTTAATTTTATGATTACAAATCGATAGTGTTTCATGTACCGGATCGACTCTCCACGGGATTAAAACGATCAAAATTTAGCCGTGTATATAAAGATGTTATTTCAGTGGGCTTACCATCGAAACTTACCAACTCCATCTTTTGAATGGAACTAACCACAAAGCTAACACCTAACACATACATAACTATCACTACTACGAGTATTTTACCGAACAATTTCATCACAATAGTTCAATGTGGCACTGTTTATACTTTTGACCTTTCAATCAAAAGTTCACGTTTAATATTCATGGCTTATTTCTTAGTTTGAATAGAGTATGTACTTTGGGTTGGTAGTCAAGAATGTTCTAGGCACCTAGTACTGCGTAATTACCTCAGTATATAATGTGGTTTGTGGTCAATAGTCATAGTATCATGAATACACAATATGATGCAGGTTCTCACATATTGAGTGTCGCAATTTGCGATAGATGTAATGTTATCAAGATCTACATAATTGTAGGCATTTGAATAATTACTATGTATTAAATATTATTTTAGATTACGATATTATAACAGCTAATAGTGCTACTTGTGTGGCTGCTATATCGTATAACTAGTGACCCGCCCCAGCTTCGCACGGGTGCACATGCATTCCACCTGCACCTTCCTCTTGAATCACTCTATCTATTAAAAAAACCGCATCAAAATCCGTTGCGTAGTTTTAAAGATCTAAGCATACATAGGTGCTGACAGCGGGAAGCGACTTTGTTTTATACAAAGTGTGTAGTGATTATCACTGAAAACTATTTAATACAACATTGCCCGAAAGGTTGTTGTTACTTTTTACCAGAGCTGTGATATTAATAAACAGGCCTTTTTTCATTTTGACTGGCCTGTTGCTCTAGTGGTCAGTGGCCCTAACTACTACGGTGGAGGTCGTGGGTCAATTCCCATCCCGATCATATGTTTGTGTGACATTTAGAAATATATTAGTATATATCTATATCAGTGTTGTCTAGTATTCATAACTCAAGCTCTGCTTAGTTAGGGAGTAGATGGCGATATGAGAAAGTTGCGGAATATTATATTATTATTCAAAAAGCAAAAGTCATCAAAGTGCGGGAATTCAATGGGCAACTGAATGAACACGGGTGAGTTTTAATCAGTAAAAGTCTCATAGTCCCTTTCGCTCTAACTGTTCGACGTAACGATTTTCCATCTTATAAAAAAAGTAAAAGGATAAGGTTAACATTATAAAAGCTGCTTTAAACTCCATTTTTTTTTAAACTGTCATAATAATAAATAGATTTGAGTGTGTTAGGTTGAGAAGTGAGAATGCTAGTTCTTAAATAATTATGTTTTATCGTTTCCCGATGATATTGGCCACTACAAATCTATTAGATGTTTTACATTGTACATGTAACCAACATGTTACGACGTTACCCACGACACTGGGTATCCTAGTGAGAGATCTATGGCTGATTAATTGCACTAAAATGGTTTAGTTGTTTGTTCTTTATTTAAAAAAAAAAACTGTCGTGTTTAAAATTTCTTATAATCTACACAATAGTCTTAACAAATCTAAGAGATTCCATTAACATGTAATTACTACAATACGTAATGAAATGCTGAAAGCGTTTATTAATGTTTCTATGCTATTTTCTGGAATCATTCCTGGTTGCGCCAATTTGCTATGATCCGCGATTTTGTTTTTTGTAATTTATTTTTTGGCCTAGCAATCCTATCCCTTCCGTTTCCCCTCCCCGCACGACCTCAAGAAAAATGACATGACGTGTTTGTGCATCGATTGTGAATGTGACCGCTCCGCTAACAACGCCCGCTCGAAATTACAAGAAAATTGACTATTTCGTGATCCAACCATTCAAAGACTCAACAATAGTGCAGTGTAGTGCAATACAGGACCTGGCAGTGGTTAAAGGTGCGAAGTCAGGGTTCGCCGGCCGGCGCCACGTGGAACCTTCGAGGTCAAAAGGTCAGTGTTCCTCCCTAATACATCCATCCCATCAATAAATAAAGGCACAGTACCTGCATATTGTTAACAAACCTTAGATCGCTTTTTCAAACATACAGTCCACCAAGCTTATTAGCGCAACCATTACTTTTGGTCCTACGAGCAGGATCGTGAATCATTTTCTTGTAATTTCGCAATATAGTATTTGTTCCATAGGGAATAAACGCAACGCGCCTGTTTACCTAGATATAATAGTAGAAAACCCGCATCTAGGCATTTAGGCAACTAAACGTTATTTCGCTCGTATAGTTAAAGAGTCATTGATAATTACGGTACCTACGCCGTCAACCGCACCGCATAATTATAGTTAGCTACGTAAATATCAGCGTAGATATAAATCGATCGCATTCTTTTTCTTGACAAAATTCATTCGGAAGTCCTACAAATTGCCTACTTACCTACATAGGTAGACGCATTTCAAAAATACCCGATCATTGTTGAGTGAATATTTGTAGGAAACGGATAAACCATAGATTATATACGCATATGAACGACGTGAATGATTTAATCGAGAAATTGGGTAATATTCACTCATTGATTCAGTTTATTCCGTTCGTTCGCCGTTCACTTTGTTTTTTACAATATTACCATATTGTTATCTGATAATTATCGCTTACTTAATAATTCGTTAAGTGTTTGTTTGAGTGTATAGTGTGAATATATCAAAACAAGATGTCTCTTAAGGGCAATAAGGTTAGTACTGATTTAAAGGTTCAGTTAAAGCTTTTATACGCTAAAAGGGACTCACAGTTTTCACGTGTTCAATCAATTTGTGATAAATCTTTGCAAACCTCGGATCTGGCGATTAGAGATGCTTTCTTGTGTTCGTTGGAAACTTTAGATAGTTTGCGCGCGGATTTTGAATCTACAATTAATAATATAAACATTTTAGAGTTGGAGTTAAATCCTGATTACTGTGTGAGTTATCAGGCATTGTCGTCCTTTGATGACTTGTATTGTCGTATCAAACGTATTGCTAGGAGTTTAGAGACTCCCCCCCCCGCGAGTGGTTTATCCAACCCTCCTCGCGAACGCCCACGATTGCCGCCAATTCAAATACCTGAATTTAATGGTGACATTCGAAATTGGAATTTATTTATAGATAGTTTCGAAAATATAATACATAGGAACACATCGCTGACAGATCACGAGAGATTGCATTATCTCGTAGAAAAATTGACCGGTAAGGCAAAGGCTGTCTGTGCTGGAATTACGTTTAGCGCTGAAAATTACACTTTAGTTTTGAACACTTTAAAAACAAAATACGAAGATAAGCGATTAGTAGCCACCGCATATTTAGATCAATTATTCGATTTGAAAAGTTTTTCCGTTTGTAACGATCATAATTTAGAGAAGTTTTTAAATATTTTCGCATCATCTGTTCGTGCAGTAAAGCACCTAAAGGTCAATGACCTCTGTGACTTTTTGTTTTTGTATATCGGTTTAAAGAAATTAGATCCTGAAACTGTTCGTCTGTTTGAAACGACTCAGCGCGGTAACGAAATACCTAAGTTCGAAGATTTAGAATCTTTTATTCGCGACCATATTAAGGTATTGCAGCGCACGTCGGCACGTCATGAAGTCACGAATAGGACAGGTTCCGATCGCCGTATAGACGCGTCATCGAAGTCAGTCAAGACTGCACATACGCTAGTTAATACCGCCTCAACACCTGACTGTTCTCTGTGTAAGGGTAGCCATACACAGCTGTACAAGTGTTCGGAATTTCAGAGATTATCGCCTAGTGATCGTTACAAGTTTGTCCGCACTAATAATTTGTGTTTTAATTGTCTAAGTGACAAACATCTGGTTACGTCATGTAACAGTGGTGTTAGCTGTCGTAAATGTCTAGCTAGACATCATACCTTCTTACATTTTGAGAGTAGTAAGCTGCCATCGCAGCCGCAGCCTGCGCAGACGCGCGACGCTTGTGACGCGCGGCCTGCTGCAAGTGCAAACGACGTAACATTGTGTTCGCTTTCCGCCGCTGGTACTCAAATCACTACCGTTTTACTTGCGACCGCGCAAGTTGTCATTGTAGATGCCTTTGGCAAACCGCACACCGTTCGAGCGCTACTAGATGGCGCTTCCCAGAGTAATTTTATTACTCGGGATTGTTGTCAACGCCTTGGTTTTAGTTTTAATAATTGGTCATCCCGCTCAGAAGTGAAAGGTTTTGGAGGTTTAAAGGCAACCATTCACGGTTCCATTAAAATAATATTTAGTTCACGTTTTAATCGTAATATTTCGTTTGAAATGGATTCGCTAGTCGCAGATAAGATTACGGAACGGTTGCCCACGGTACCGGTTGACACGTCCATGCTGACGGAGTTTAAGAACTTGCAGTTAGCCGACGGAAATTACGCTTTCCCTGGAGATATCGATCTATTGATCGGTGCTTCGATTCTCCCGCATCTCCAGTTATCACGTAAAATTCAAGGTCTTCCGATGTACCCCGCTCCGTACGCACTGGAAACAGTTCTCGGGTTTGTTATAGTTGGTTCCGCACCCGCTTGTTTAGATAGTTACTCGACTGTGTCGCACTGTTGCACCGTCGAGCCGCCGCTTGAGTCTACCATCCGCAAGTTCTGGGAGATTGAAGAGGTCAATGTCCCGCCTATTCTCAGCCCTGAGGATCAGGTCACTGAGGAGATTTATACCCGCACGACTACTCGTGATAAAGATGGTCGTTATGTTGTCGCGCTCCCTTTCAAGGGTGATATTTTTTCGCTCGGTGGCTCCCGTGCCTCCGCAGAAAAACGCTTTCTATGCTTGGAACGTAAGATGCAGGCGTCTCCTAAGTTGAAGCAAGCCTATGATGATGTGCTGATCGAATATTTAGATAAAGGTTATATCTCATCAGCGCCTGCCGAGACTGAGGAGACACGTGATTACCCGTTTTATATCATCCCGCACCATGGAGTTGTTAGAGAAGACAAGCTTACAACTAAACTGCGTGTGGTTATGGATGGTAGCGCTAAAACTAGTACTGGCATATCGCTTAACGATATCTTGTGTTGTGGTCAGAACCTCCAGGGTAACTTATTTGAAATAATAGTAAATTTTCGCTTGTTTGCTATTGCGCTCTCTGCTGATATTCGGCAAATGTTTCTTAGTATTGGAATCAGAGAATGTGACCGTAGATTCCAACGCTTCTTGTATAGATTTTCTCCGCAGGAACCTTTGAAGGTTTACGAATTCAATCGTGTTTGTTTTGGGCTTAAGTCTAGTCCCTTTCACGCTCTTCGCACTATCAAGCAGTTGGCCGCTGACGAGGGTGATACATACCCGAAAGCAAGGGCCACTATTGAAACCGGATTGTACAAGGACGATTTTGTGTACAGTGTACCTAGTGAAGCAGAGGCTATAGAGACCGCTGCTCAAGTAATCAGCCTCATGAAGTCCGGTCAATTTGATCTGGTGAAATGGACAAGCAACTCGCAAGCTACATTAGAGTCGATTCCACCGTCACACCGGTTGACTTCGGTAAAGGAATTCGATGATAGTGATTCGCATAAGATCCTTGGTTTAAGTTGGTCACCCGCAACTGATATGTTCAGTCTTAAAATTAGCTCGACTCCGCCAACTTGTACCAAACGCGTTATCCTAGCATGTGTAGCTCGGATATGGGATATAATGGGTTTTGTAGCTCCTGTCGTTTTGTATGCAAAGCTGCTTATAAAAGAGCTTTGGCTTTCCAACTGTGATTGGGACGACACCGCTCCTGACAGTATTGCTAAGTTGTGGGCTCGCTATAGGAAAGAGCTTCCAATGCTCGATCAGATACAGATTCCTCGCCATGTTGGTATAGTACCAGACACTGTTGTTAATGTGGTAGGTTTCGCAGACGCCAGTGAGAGGGCTTACGGGGGAGTGGTTTACTTTCAGGTCCAAAATGGCGATAACATTTCAGTTTTCCTCATTAGCGCAAAATCAAAGGTATCTCCTCGTAAGGTTGTCTCTCTTGCTCGTCTCGAACTCTGCGCTATTCTTATGTTGGTTCAATTGATTACATCTATAGTCAAAACTTGTCGTCCTCGCATTAATATAGAGAGAATTGTAGCGTTTTCAGACTCAACCGTTGCTCTATGTTGGGCCCACTCTTCACCCCATCGATGGGGCACGTTTGTCGCAAATAGGGTGGCTAAGATTCAAGCTGAATTGTCACCGGAAAATATATTCCATGTCGCTGGAACAGAAAACCCAGCTGATTGTCTCTCACGTGGTTTGCTTCCTGCGCAAATTTTAAATCATCCGCTTTGGTTTTGTGGCCCTCCCTGGCTTCATACCACTCCTAACGAGTGGCCAAGTGCTCCGTTTAACCCCGCTACTGTTTCAGAGCCACCCGAGGAAAAGAAACATACGCTTGTAGTATCAGTTCCGCGTGAAGAGTCAGTTGTTTTGTTGTTGTCTAATCGAGTCTCGTCTTGGTCGAGACTATTACGCTGTGTAGTTTACGTCCTAAGATTTTTGAGATTATTACCATCGCGTGGTTCTATAATCGCAGCTGATTTGGATAGAGCTGAATCAGTTGTACTTCGAGAGTTGCAGAAATTTTATTTTTCAATAGAATTTCGTAGTTTAGAATCACATAAACCTTGTAGTCGCGCACTTCAACATTTGAAACCATTTTTACAAGACGGACTCATTCGTGTCGGTGGCCGTCTGCGAAATGCTAAGTTAGAGTTTGAACAAATGCATCCAGTAGTTCTACCACGCAAGGATCACGTTTTGGATTTGTTGGTGGATTATCACCATAAGGTGAATTGTCACGCTCTGCTGGATAGCTTAGTTCAGTCCTTTTGGAAGCGATGGAGGACAGATTATCTGCATACGCTGCAGTCGCGTCAAAAGTGGAACACTCCTTCAGATCCAGTCACAGTCGGTACTGTGGTGATACTGAAGACTGAGAGTGCGCCTCCTCTGCACTGGCCTCTTGGTGTAGTGGAAGAAGTTTTTCCGGGTTCGAACGGAATAACGCGAGTCGTAAAGGTTAAAACCGCAACTGGATCGTACCTGCGTCCGGTTATTCGCCTCTGCCCTCTGCCTAAACAGCAGTAGTGGCATAGTTAGTTATAAGTTGTTTCGCTACCTAGTATTGATAGTCTAGATATAGTAATAGGGTTTAGTTTCGCTTTTGTTTTCTCCTTTTCTTTGAAGGTAACCCTTCAAACCCGGGGGGAATGGTTGCGCCAATTTGCTATGATCCGCGATTTTGTTTTTGTAATTTATTTTTTGGCCTAGCAATCCTATCCCTTCCGTTTCCCCTCCCCGCACGACCTCAAGAAAAATGACATGACGTGTTTGTGCATCGATTGTGAATGTGACCGCTCCGCTAACAACGCCCGCTCGAAATTACAAGAAAATTGACTATTTCGTGATCCAACCATTCAAAGACTCAACAATAGTGCAGTGTAGTGCAATACAGGACCTGGCAGTGGTTAAAGGTGCGAAGTCAGGGTTCGCCGGCCGGCGCCACGTGGAACCTTCGAGGTCAAAAGGTCAGTGTTCCTCCCTAATACATCCATCCCATCAATAAATAAAGGCACAGTACCTGCATATTGTTAACAAACCTTAGATCGCTTTTTCAAACATACAGTCCACCAAGCTTATTAGCGCAACCAATTCCAGAGTTCGATCGTCATGCATTTAACCAAATGCTTTACACAAAATTAACAATTTTACTAACTTTTTGTTTTTCAAAGTAACTCAGAGGACTATAAATGTAGTCTGCAGTTTTTACGGCAATCAACTGATCTTTCAACCCGATCCTAACAGCTAAAGAATAAATTCCTTTACAGAATTAAACCACTGCATCGTCTAATTCTGAAATAGAAACAACTTCAGCGGCTTCATTACAGATATTTTTAGCTTTGCCAGTCAGTCTAGTTTCGTGCCTTTATTCAAAGTGCATCGCTCTTGCATTGAAAATAGGTTTCCGTTCTAAAGTGTCGCCCGACAGAAATAAACTGAAGATTGACACTGTCACACCACAGCACTGCGAAACAGAATTCTGACTCCACGCAAGACGGACCATTTTCGCGCTACAAGTTACTATTATGTTCAACGGAGTGTTGTTTGAAAAATCTGACTGCAGTGTCCTATCTGCAGTGTCTTTTCGAGACCATGTAAGTGTTTAATTTGTAATTATGCAGTGTTTCTTATCTAGACTTTTTATTTTCAAGACCGTATGTCCTTTATTTACTGGATCGGTATTTTGTTCTTTTTGATGTATTTGTCGAGTGAATTTATTTTCTTTGGATTGACGATAAAAGAGCTTTTCATATAAATAATATTACCAAACTTGCCAATAAATACTTTCTTAATTCTAATAAGAAAAACACAGGTATGAAAGTTGATCTTCTGATCTCTTGTACTCCATGGCAGTACTGTAGCGTGGAAAATAAATCAAATTCAAGTTTTATGCAAATTGAAACATGAAACATTTTATCTCGACGGTCCCAACTAGTTGATGGCTGATTATAAATGAGATTTCAAGAGAACTTTGACGTTTGTTTTGTAAAACCTAAATTCGTATCAGTCTATTTTTTCTTTCTTAAATAAAGTTTTTGGTAAAATATTCACACCCAAATAAAATATTTGCTACTCATGAATAATATTTCCTACGGTTTGTTAAAATGATATTAACAATTTGCCTTTGTAATTAAATTGAATGATTAAATCGTACTAAAATAATGAACTGACATTATGAATTACTTAATTCAACAAACCGTCCAATATTCAAATTAAAATCACATTAAATCTGCCTCTCACAATAAAACAATAATTTCATTCATCAAAGCATATTAAAATTGGAAACAATAAATAAACTCTCTGTTATTTGAAGAGTGATGAGGTTTTTGATACCACTTTATTATTCAACAAGTAAATTTATTTATTTGGAAAGTTGCCAGCTAATAAGACATTACACGATTTGATTTATGATTCCCATTACAGGTAATGCATTTTGATCTACGAATGAAGTACTTCATAATTCTTGCTCAAAGAAAGAGAGAGAACCAATACATTAATCAACTCAAAGACATGCTCTGCTAAGAATTGGGTGTCCTCTATTAAAGGCTAGAATATGTTTCCAAAATCAAACGTAACCATCCAATACGGCTTTTTAGGTTGGTAATCATCCAATGACTTCTCTCACTCTCGGGCGGAGCGGGAGGGCGTGTCAGATTTTTACTTTGTAAAACTCACGCCTATGAAACCTTCTTTGCCATGCGTTCCAGTACCCAGGAAAGATTAAAAGAGTGACCGTGAGAACGTTAAGGGCAATGAGGGTGTTCTAAAATGAGGCAGCACTGAGGCCTGAGGTCCAGGCACCTGTCAAAACCCTTATGATAATTACATTAGTTAGACATTAACATTTAAAAACTTGATGAGATGTCAACGTCATGTATACGTTTTTGAAGGGAAAGACCTCTCGGCTAAGTGGCGCCAACTAGTGGTGTGATTGTGGATGTGGATTTTCTTGAACAACCTCAAAGACAGATTTTTTTCAGTAAAATTCTGGAATACCCTCCCACACCACTCAAAGCAGTATAAATTATTTAATGATTAACCACTTAAAAAAATGGAATATCGAATCTCCCAGTACAAAGAATTATGGAGTTCAACCAGGTCATCACTTTATGTAAAATATTAGTACCCAGCTGATTCCACTTAGACTGGAAGCCAACCCCAAGGCACCAGGCAAATGAATAATGGAAACATCCAAACGGATATTTCACCTAGTTAATTTATTCCCAACCTGGTGACCTCGGGGAGGCTTTTATATAGCATTCTACACAAACGTATATAAACTCACTCCTTTTTGTCATGGGAGTCGTCAGATACCATTCATGGGTGGCAAACCAGGCAAACATCAAATAATTTATTTAGCTCTGGAGAAGGATAAAGAGAGTACAGTAGGCGGCAAATCACTTGACTAGAGATCTTTGTGGTGAGGGTAGCTTGAGCATGTCAAAATGTATGGAATTATAGGTGGTGGGAGCTTCCACCACAAAATCTCGAGTCAAGTTATTTGCCGCCTTCTGTATCCTTTCTGTATCAGACTATCTAACTAATCGAAATCGTGTTCCTTTATTTGCCCTTTGCATTCAAGGACAAGGCTAGGAAGGTTCTGGAATGGCGATTATGTACCGGAAGACGTAGCGTTGGAAGGCCTCCTACAAGGTGAACTGATGACCTTATAAAGGTTGCGGGAATCCGGTGGATGCGAAACACAAGACCGTTCATTGTGGTGACATTTGGAGGAGGCCTATCTCCAACAGTGGATGTCTTTCAGCTGAAATGGTGATGATGAGGTTCAAGGACAACGGTGATTCTTTCGAAGAAGCCCGCAAACCTGTCAAGAATTGGTCTTAGCGGGTTCCGTCACATATTCCCGGACATGTATCCGCCACATTTTTACTTATAACGATGGCTTGCGGACGGCGGGCAATGGGTAGGTCGCCATCCGGTCGTCCGGAAACTGTCCGGGCCGAGCTCGAGTCCCACGCGTGCCTCAGTACACTTTTATGCACCTGCCATATTGTCTCTACACTACCCTGGCTTGCCTGGTAGAGAATGCCTAAGGCATTAAGTCCGCCTTTGTACCTTTGGTTGCATGAAGATTGAATAAATAAATAAATCCTTGCGTACCTTTTCCATTTACTTCATTTACGTGGAACCAAACGCCAAATACAAAATATATGGCAAAAAAATTTATCTGTGGAGAAAAGTAATGTGACCTGACTAGAGTTGCGGGAATCCGATGGATGCGAGATGCACAGGACCGTTCATTGTGGCGACACTTGGGGAGGCCTATGCCCAACAGTGGACGTCTTTTGGCTGATATGATGATGATGATGATCAAGTCGTGTGACAGGTAATGTCATTACCATACATTTTGTACTTAGCGTTTGGCGGGAACGCTAAAAAAAAGTCAATTATCAAAGCCTGCTGGTCATACACATATGCTGGTTGTTCAGTTCACGGCCGCAATGGAGGATAATCTTCAAGGTTTTTGACTGGAGAAGATTAGACTAGGCCTTGGTTGATACTACGGAGAACCTCAGTATAATGCTCGATGACCTCAGTAGAGCTATCGAAAGAGTGGGACTTAAAATGAACATGGATAAAACCGAAGTCGTGATAAACAGCCGTGTAGCACCCACTTCTATCAAGACAAGAAACTCACTCAAAGTTGTGCACGATTATCCGCTGCGAACTAACCTAACAAAACGTAATTCGTAGTTAGATATATTAACTTTAATCTCATATACTGAAACCTAATTCTATGTAAAGTAAATTATAAACAAATTGTATTAGAATCCAACAGACAAAGGACTTTTAAAAGACAAAGTCTGCTAAGTTTATTTTAGTATTAAATTGGATATACAATCCCACATTAAATTGTTAGAGCTATTTTAAATTTGTATTTCGAAAGAGCAACGTTGTAAATATTAGTTTATTTGAATTTTGCATGGATTCAACTTTGCTAAACTATTTTTTTTTTTTCGGGTTCTTTTCACTCACTATATACAAAACTGTTTGAATTTGTTGAAATTTAATCAATTTAAAAACAAGATTTCCAATGCAATCTACAGGTAATACGATAACATTAACTTTATTCAATGGCTTCACCCACATGAAAGTACGGTGGCAATTACCTCTCGTGTTGGGCCCTGGTACAAGTCATGGTCCAGAGTGAGAAGGAATGGCAGGCGGTTGCCTCCTTCTGCGAAGCATCAATGCTAGCAAAGTAGGCTGCAGACGACGCGTTAGGGAACGGCCCTCACGCCTCAGCCGCCGGAATCCCAATCCTGATTTCCAGCCACCGTAGGCGTAGGCTTGTGGACAGCGGGCAATGAGCAGCTCACCATCTGGTCGTCCGGAAACCGTCCGGACCGAGCTCGAGTCGTTCATGGTATTTAGTGTTCTACGCGTGCCTTTAAGAGATTGCAGTAAAGGCCCAGGGTCGAAGCAGGGGCTATGGGTTAAGTAAAAGTAAACCCCAAGGCCCTGGAACAAAGGCAATGAAGAAACAGAAGTGGATTTTGGTCAGTAAAAGTCTGACACACCCTCCAGCTCTGCTTAAGAGCGGTAGAAGTCATTAGATGATAAAATTATCATTGGTCTTGAACCAGCCCATAGTCAGTTAGGCAAATTCCAGCTACGCATCGCAGGCCCTGAGCTTTGGGCGTCGCAGTGAGATTAAGCCCGTTTTACGCGCAGGTTTGCTAACGGCCAGCTCTTCATCCCATAGAGACCAGACACACTTGACACACACGTATTACACGTGCAGCTCAAGAAGCTGATGATTTCATATTATTAAAACAGGCACCAGGACCAGGAATTATTTGGTGAATCAGTTTCACAAAAGCTCAATTTATTATTAAAGGTACATGTTCTTATTACGCTGAAACATAAATGTATACAAAACACATTAACCGTTCTTGGAAATCTGAAATGATTTTCAAAGTAGAATTGTACATAATAAATTCTGTTGAGTACACTTTGCCATACGGCATCTCATTTCATGTTATTGTCGTGTTTATAATGTTTCGATCTATCATCTACTTTATTTGCTCACTCTGTATAATAGAATGGTTATGTATGAATATACATTATTCGTTTGTAATGTATTATTTATCGATTCTGTCATACTATTACAAATGATAATTATAGTAGTAGTAGTGGAGAACTGGTGTAGTTATGTGTGATAGAACTTACAACCTAGGGGACTATAAGTCAAGAGTGAAGGTTAATTCTAGGCAAGCGTGCTTCATCGTCGGCCATATCATCACTTACCATCAGCTGTGCTAGTGTCTGGCGCATAAAAAAAAAGTAATTGTATGATAAAGAGAGTTGAATTACATTGATTGTAATTTGTATCGAGCACTTTTACAGAACACATAAGCAGTTATGTAAATATTAGGTATTTTTAGACCAGTAGGTTAATTATACAACCTTATTTTTAGTATACGCGCAACCCGAAACTTGGATCTAGTATTTTTATGCAAAGAATCTATGTACAAAATTTCATAACTGTATCATGAAAAATTACAAAGTTAGCTTGTTATGTTACCTAGTTATCCACACAAACACATGGTCACCAGGCTATATGAGCCACTGAGGGGTTGTGTTGCTTCCGCACCCTGCTGTACCCTGGGGCCCTTTGCCCGCTACGACCTGCCGTGACATGTGTTGTACTTAGTGTTAGTAGTGTCCAACTTGTGACTTTTGTTACTGATTTTGAACAAACTATATTCAGGTTTCGCTTATACTAAAAATAATGTTGTATAATTATAGGTTAATTAGTAGAGTATATTAACAGTCATCATCATCATCTTTTCAGCCGAAGGACGTCCTCTGTTGGACATAGGCCTCCCCCAAGTGTCGCCACAACAAACCGTCCTGTGAGTCTCGCATCCACAATATTCCTGCGACTCTCATCAGGTCATCAGTCCACATTCATAACTGTGTTTTCCGGTGCACGGTCGCCACTCTAGATCCTTTCGGACCCATCGACCATCCATTCTACGAGTAATGTGCCCTGCCCACTGGCACTTTAGTTTGGCGATTCTTCGGGCTATGTCGGCGACCTTATTAACAATACATTTATCAAAATTAGTGTTGTTTATACTAATTGAAGTCTAACAGAATGATAAAGTATAGGTTTTCTGTGAATTCGGGTAACTTTTAATTCACATTTTGTGTTTTAGAACTGGTTGCGCCAATTTGCTATGTTCCGCGATTTTGTTTTTTGTAAATTATTTTTTTGGCCTAGCAATCCTATCCCTTCCGTTTATTTCCCCGCACGACCTCAAGAAATGATTTGACATTTTGACGTTTTGTGCATCGATTGTGAATGTGACCGCACCGCTAACCGCGCCCGCTCGAAATTACAAGAAAATTGACTATTTTCGTGATCCAACCATTCAGAACTCAACAGTGGTGCAGTGTAGTGCAAAACAGGACCTGGCAGTGATTTAAATGTGCGAAGACGAGGATCGGCCGGTGCCACGTGCAACCTTCGAAGTCTAAAGGTCAGTGCTCCTTCCCAATACATTTATTCCATGCCAGGCGCAGTATCTGCATATTGTTAACAAACCTAAGATCGCTTTTCAAACCTACAGTCCACAGCAAATTCGCGCAACCATTACTTTTTGGTCCTTCGAGCCGGATCGTGAATCATTTTCTTGTAATTTCGCAATATAGTATTTGTTCCATAGGGAATAAACGCAACGCGCCTGTTTACCTAGATATAATAGTAGAAAACCCGCATCTAGGCATTTAGGCAACTATACGTTATTTCGCTCGTATAGTTAAAGTGTCATTGATAATTACGGTACCTACGCCGTCAACCGCACCGCATAATTATAGTTAGCTACGTAAATATCAGCGTAGATATAAATCGATCGCATTCTTTTTCTTGACAAAATTCATGTAGGTAGACGCATTTCAAAAATACCCGTTCATTGTTGAGTGAATATTTGTAGGAAACGGATAAACCATAGATTATATACGCATATGTTATTCCGTTCGTTCGCCGTTCACTTTGTTGTTTACAATATTACCATATTGTTATCTGTTAATTATCGCTTACTTAATAATTCGTTAAGTGTTTGTTTGAGTGTATAGTGTGAATATATCAAAACAAGATGTCTCTTAAGGGAACCAAGGTTAGTACTGATTTAAAGGTTCAGTTAAAGCTTTTATACGCTAAAAGGGACTCACAGTTTTCACGTGTTCAATCAATTTGTGATAAATCTTTGCAAACCTCGGATCTGGCGATTAGAGATGCTTTCTTGTGTTCGTTGGAAACTTTAGATAGTTTGCGCGCGGATTTTGAATCTACAATTAATAATATAAACATTTTAGAGTTGGAGTTAAATCCTGATTACTGTGTGAGTTATCAGGCATTGTCGTCCTTTGATGACTTGTATTGTCGTATCAAACGTATTGCTAGGAGTTTAGAGACTCCCCCCCCCGCGAGTGGTTTATCCAACCCTCAGCGCGAACGCCCACGATTGCCGCCAATTCAAATACCTGAATTTAATGGTGACATTCGAAATTGGAATTTATTTATAGATAGTTTCGAAAATATAATACATAGGAACACATCGCTGACAGATCACGAGAGATTGCATTATCTCGTAGAAAAATTGACCGGTAAGGCAAAGGCTGTCTGTGCTGGAATTACGTTTAGCGCTGAAAATTACAATTTAGTTTTGAACACTTTAAAAACAAAATACGAAGATAAGCGATTAGTAGCCACCGCATATTTAGATCAATTATTCGATTTGAAAAGTTTTTCCGTTTGTAACGATCATAATTTAGAGAAGTTTTTAAATATTTTCGCATCATCTGTTCGTGCAGTAAAGAACCTAAAGGTCAATGACCTCTGTGACTTTTTGTTTTTGTATATCGGTTTAAAGAAATTAGATCCTGAAACTGTTCGTCTGTTTGAAACGACTCAGCGCGGTAAAGAAATACCTAAGTTCGAAGATTTAGAATCTTTTATTCGCGACCATATTAAGGTGTTGCAGCGCACGTCGGCACGTCATGAAGCCACGAATAGGACAGGTTCCGATCGCCGTATAGACGCGTCATCGAAGTCAGTCAAGACTGCACATACGCTAGTTAATACCGCCTCAACACCTGACTGTTCTCTGTGTAAGGGTAGCCATACACAGCTGTACAAGTGTTCGGAATTTCAGAGATTATCGCCTAGTGATCGTTACAAGTTTGTCCGCACTAATAATTTGTGTTTTAATTGTCTAAGTGACAAACATCTGGTTACGTCATGTAACAGTGGTGGTAGCTGTCGTAAATGTCTAGCTAGACATCATACCTTCTTACATTTTGAGAGTAGTAAGCTGCCATCGCAGCAGCAGCCTGCGCAGACGCGCGACGCTTGTGACGCGCGGCCTGCTGCAAGTGCAAACGACGTAACATTGTGTTCGCTTTCCGCCGCTGGTACTCAAATCACTACCGTTTTACTTGCGACCGCGCAAGTTGTCATTGTAGATGCCTTTGGCAAACCGCACACCGTTCGAGCGCTACTAGATGGCGCTTCCCAGAGTAATTTTATTACTCGGGATTGTTGTCAACGCCTTGGTTTTAGTTTTAATAATTGGTCATCCCGCTCAGAAGTGAAAGGTTTTGGAGGTTTAAAGGCAACCATTCACGGTTCCATTAAAATAATATTTAGTTCACGTTTTAATCGTAATATTTCGTTTGAAATGGATTCGCTAGTCGCAGATAAGATTACGGAACGGTTGCCCACGGTACCGGTTGACACGTCCATGCTGACGGAGTTTAAGAACTTGCAGTTAGCCGACGGAAATTACGCTTTCCCTGGAGATATCGATCTATTGATCGGTGCTTCGATTCTCCCGCATCTCCAGTTATCACGTAAAATTCAAGGTCTTCCGATGTACCCCGCTCCGCACGCACTGGAAACAGTTCTCGGGTTTGTTATAGTTGGTTCCGCACCCGCTTATTTAAATAGTTACTCGACTGTGTCGCACTGTTGCACCGTCGAGCCGCCGCTTGAGTCTACCATCCGCAAGTTCTGGGAGATTGAAGAGGTCAATGTCCCGCCTATTCTCAGCCCTGAGGATCAGGTCACTGAGGAGATTTATACCCGCACGACTACTCGTGATAAAGATGGTCGTTATGTTGTCGCGCTCCCTTTCAAGGGTGATATTTTTTCGCTCGGTGGCTCCCGTGCCTCCGCAGAAAAACGCTTTCTATGCTTGGAACGTAAGATTCAAGCTGAATTGTTTCCGGAAAATATGTTCCATGTCGCTGGAACAGAAAACCCAGCTGATTGTCTCTCACGTGGTTTGCTTCCCGCGCAAATTTTAAATCATCCGCTTTGGTTTTGTGGCCCTCCCTGGCTGCATACCACTCCTAACGAGTGGCCAAATGCTCCGTTTAACCCCGCTACTGTTTCAGAACCACCCGAGGAGAAGAAACATACGCTTGTAGTATCAGTTCCGCGTGAAGAGTCAGTTGTTTTGTTGTTGTCTAATCGAGTCTCGTCTTGGTCGAGACTACTACGCTGTGTAGTTTACGTCCTAAGATTTTTGAGATTATTACCATCGCGTGGTGCTATAATCGCAGCTGATTTGGATAGAGCTGAATCAGTTGTACTTCGAGAGTTGCAGAAATTTTATTTTCCAATAGAATTTCGTAGTTTAGAATCACAAAAACCTTGTAGTCGCGCACTTCAACATTTGAAACCATTTTTGCAAGACGGACTCATTCGTGTCGGTGGCCGTCTGCGAAATGCTAAGTTAGAGTTTGAACAAATGCATCCAGTAGTTCTACCACGCAAGGATCACGTTTTGGATTTGTTGGTGGATTATCACCATAAGGTGAATTGTCACGCTGGTCCCGATTTATTAATGTCCATTCTTCGACAGAAGTACTGGATACTTTCCGCTCGCAATTTGATACGCGCTAGAGTGCACAGATGTGTGCCCTGCTTTAAGCTCCGCCCGCGTTTCAACGCGCCGGAAATGGCCGACCATCGTTCTTGTCGTGTTGTACAGACGGTGAAACCTTTCATACATACTGGGACGGACTATGCTGGACCGTTTAAGGTCACTATTGCCCGTGGTCGTGGTATACGTTCCACAAAGGCATACATTTGCCTATTCGTTTGTATGACAACTCGTGCGGTTCACATAGAGTTAACCAGTGATTTGAGTACGCAGGGTTTTATGTCTGCATTTAAACGATTTTTATCTCGCCGTGGTCCCGTTAAGCGCTTATACTCTGACAACGGCACAAATTATGTTGGAGCGCGACGCAATATTTCGGAATTACATACATTCTTACGCTCCAAGTACTACCAAAGTGAATTCGCCCATGTCTTAGCTGAGAATCGCATTGATTGGTGTTTTAATACGCCAGCAGCTAGTCATTTTGGTGGCAATTGGGAGGCGAATATTAAAAGCCTTAAGTCGCACCTGTTTCGGGTCATAGGCGAACAGATTCTCTCGTACGAGGAGTTGAGCACCGTACTCGCTCAGGTAGAGGCGTTGATGAATACGCGTCCGTTGTGTCGGACTTTGTCTAGTGATCCATCGGAGCCACTAGCGTTGACGCCGGCTCACTTCTTGACGACGACTCCTCTTAAATATTTGCCCGCTTTAGATGTCGAGACTGACAAACTGCAGCTTCACCCGCGTCACGCTCTGCTAGATAGCTTAGTTCAGTCCTTTTGGAAGCGATGGAGGACAGATTATCTGCATACGCTGCAGTCGCGTCAAAAGTGGAACACTCCTTCAGATCCAGTCACAGTCGGTACTGTGGTGATACTGAAGACTGAGAGTGCGCCTCCTCTGCACTGGCCTCTTGGTGTAGTGGAAGAAGGTTTTCCGGGTTCGAACGGAATAACGCGAGTCGTAAAAGTTAAAACCGCAACTGGATCGTACCTGCGTCCGGTTATTCGCCTCTGCCCTCTGCCTAATCAGTAGTAGTGGCATAGTTAGTTATAAGTTGTTTCGCTACCTAGTATTGATAGTTTAGATTAGTAATAGGGTTTAGTTTCGCTTTTGTTTTTTTTTCTTTTCTTTGAAGGTAACCCTTCAAACCCGGGGGGAATGGTTGCGCCAATTTGCTATGTTCCGCGATTTTGTTTTTTGTAAATTATTTTTTTGGCCTAGCAATCCTATCCCTTCCGTTTATTTCCCCGCACGACCTCAAGAAATGATTTGACATTTTGACGTTTTGTGCATCGATTGTGAATGTGACCGCACCGCTAACCGCGCCCGCTCGAAATTACAAGAAAATTGACTATTTTCGTGATCCAACCATTCAGAACTCAACAGTGGTGCAGTGTAGTGCAAAACAGGACCTGGCAGTGATTTAAATGTGCGAAGACGAGGATCGGCCGGTGCCACGTGCAACCTTCGAAGTCTAAAGGTCAGTGCTCCTTCCCAATACATTTATTCCATGCCAGGCGCAGTATCTGCATATTGTTAACAAACCTAAGATCGCTTTTCAAACCTACAGTCCACAGCAAATTCGCGCAACCAAGAACTTTCACAATAACATAATCATGAACTAATCAGCAAAAAACACTCTCTTCAATTAAAAATTTTAATCCCAAAAGCATAATCTCTGAACGAATGGCTGCAGTAATTTCATTAGTCGTGGTCCTGTGTGATGGCGTGGACATTATAGCAACATTACCCGCTCATTGCTTTGAAGCGGCCATTTGAAATGCAAATCTAATACTGTGAGATATATCAAGTATAGTGGTAGAAGTTTAGGTCAGTTTGTTAAGTTGGCTGCATATTCGAGAAAATATTATGTTAGATGAAAATTTAATCATATTTAGTTCACGATTGCATCATTCATTTATATCATTAAAATAAAGTTAGTTGCGGGAATGGTGCAGTGGTTGAGCGATTGGCTCTTGCACGGGTTCGATTTCCGCACGAAACATATATGATGTAGTATAGGGCAACGTTTTAAAAAGAAATAAAATGAAAATTATATTATTATTAGTGCTTAAAAAATGTTTTCTACATAACATTTTATTAAAAAGGCAATAAAAAGTATGTATGTCGTTCATAGCAACTAAATGACCGCTTGTCATCTCAAAAACGTATGAAATATAATTTTTAATGGAATTTGGCGTGACCTAATTTATAATGGACAACCGCAATCTGGTTACCACCAGATTCATTATTCTCCTTAATTCAAAGATTACATTAATTCCATTTACTTACTTTTTTATAATAGAAGATAAAAATGTAATCCGTGAATTTGATGAATTAATTTATTATTAAAATAATACAAAAGTGAAATAGTCCACAAAGTACCAACTACGTGATTTTTTAAATATTTATTCGTCGTTAATTAATTAATTTAATCTTCACGCAACCAAAGGTACAAAGGCGGATTTAATTCCTTAGGCATTCTCTACCAGTCAACCTGTGACCACTCTAGGTTGACTGACGACAACCGTACAGGACAACCCTCACACTCTATACCAATAAGCTGCGTAGAGTCCTGTATTCAAAAGAATACATGATTATCTATATTAAATAACAACCAAAACCCACTTAGGTTTAAACTTTTGCTGTCATCAGTCTATATATTCTTCTTCCTGCCTTTATCCTATATTTGGGGCCAGCACAACACGACGACACGTCACACATCTATATAATATAAATAATATAATATTAAACTATACAAAATGCATTTTATACGTGTAAGTTATTCTCGATAATAATTTATAATAGCTTAATGTCTTTAATTAACCAGTACTACTCCAACAACAAAAGGATCAAGACACTTAGACTAGGCTACATTGCAAGTATCTGTAGTATGTAGTGTACTCCAGTTTCTGCTCTGTCATTAAAGTACGATGCTATTAGAGAGAATCCCTTGCGGAGTACACAAGAGGTACACTTGAGTCCACAATCTAATATATCTGATGTTGAAAAGTGAACATGGCGTGGAATTGACTTCAAAGGTTTATTTTCTTCTTTTCAATGTACCTTTTGAATTTCGAACTATAATTATTTTTAGACACATTGTATAATTGGTAATGAAAAATGTGAAAATTTGTATTTGACTATCTCTTGCACATTCTTCACTATAGAGATCTATGCTATGGAATGTGCTATTAGCGACATTTTTTCTGACAGACCGACTTCTTGACTTTTCAAAAGGTCCTGTAAATGGTTTATTTTAAATAAAAATTGAATCTTTTGAAACTTTGAATCTTTGAATCTTCGGTGATGTTGTGGACACAAGTGCGACCGCCGAGCGATGGGTTCTGGTTTCGGTTCCCGGGACGGGAAATTTTATGTATATGATTTTTTTAGTTATTTTATTTGTTGCTGGCAGGAGTTTCGAAGTTGGTAATGTCATGCCGCTGTACCTCGGAAAGCACGTAAAGCCGTTGGCCCTGCGCTTGATCTCTCTCAGATCGTGTCGGATTGTCATCCTATAGGACTACGAGAGTAAAAGAACATAGAGTGCGCCTGTGTTTGCACATGCACTTGTGCACTTAAATGATTCCTGCATATTTATTTAACTAATCTTTGTGAAATTCGGTCTGGAGGATTAATGTAAAATGTCTCTAGTTAGGTGCGTGCTTCATAAAGGGCGTTGCACATAGAGCAACTTAAGTTGAGGCATCTATCAACTTTTTCAAAGTTTCCTGTAAAAAGATAATAGTTGCTATAACGTTTACGGTTGCCGCAATTTATGGCAATTCGTGAGCAATTTTTATAGCGATACTGGCATTGCCGGGCACAGGGAGAGGGAGGCGGGGTGTAAAATCGCCCGACGCATTGCGATTAACGGTTGAGGAAACCGGCAATTTTAAAATCCGGTATAATATTAAATAGTTGCTAGTTGCGGCAATTAGGAACTAACTTAGTCATCGATTACAGTAACTAAAAACTGTTCACAATCACCAGAACTCAAAACTCGAGTTGCTATGTGTGCGCAGTCCAACTGAAATATATGTAAACAGCTAGTTGCCAGTTACTGCAATAGTTGCTCCATATGCAAAGCGCTATAAAGCCGTATTTCATAAAACTATAAATAGGTTTAATAAAAGAAAATTACACTTAATTCAGTAAGCGAAATATTCTTCGTCCAGTTTCTGAAACAAAAATTTACGAAAAAAGCGTTTTGCTGCTTTGATTGCAAATCGCATCGTTTGTGTTTAATTTATGCCGCGTCGATAATTTATTTCCCGTCGTTAATTCTATCATGTGTCCTTCGTCTATATGTGTCACCGTTTATGTATTAAATAAGCTTGCAAACATGCTCAACCTCTACCGTAAATAATGTTTATTTGTGCTTCTTGCTTTTGCTGTCAACTTGACTTAATTAAATGAGCTAGAATTCCCAACATGACGCGGCGACGTACGTTATAGCGAACAGCATGCCAAAATACTGCAGCCTGTCCGAACCTAGCTTGAACGCTTTTGTTTGTACGCAAACATATTACTGGGACTATATAGACGGACAACCACGTAAATGAAAATCGTGATTGTCTGGTTAGACGGTGTGTACATACGACACAATAGTACATTTTGATACAACTGGAGAAAGTTGTCATAGCAACCGAGGTGGAATTCGCCTGAATATAAATAAACGGGGATTGGCTAGTGACTCGCGGGGGTCTCTTGCCGCCCAGCCTGATAAATTGAGGTAAAGTCTAGCCTGTTTCAAATAATGGTTCTACATATTAATTGTTAAGTGATATAGTCACTTGTAATATAATAAACTTCACCAATTTTATTTCACAATATCCACTAAGTATAAATTTATGAATACCAAATTAAAATAGCCACTGAGGTTCAGTCGAAAAGATCTGGCCGAAAAGTCTCTTGGTGAAAACCCACCAAAGGTTTTCCATAATCAAACGATTTTCATGCGAGTGTAGACAACAACGATTAAGTTTAGTTTAATGCCATAGATATTACAACGGTTTGTTTTGGTGTCATAACAGTGAATTGATTAGATACTCGACTCCATAAATACTAAAGGTGAGGCATCACAGTGGAGTTTTTTGGAAAAATTCCAGTTCTGAAATGATTAAATAACTCAGAGGAAATATATTACACAAGAACGTAGAAATTAGACCCTAGATTAACTTAAGCATAGGGTAACAGTAAGAAATAGGCTCTTAATAAACTAGTGTGCCTCACCATCAACGATTGCATCGCTGCTTAACATCAGGTGGGATTGCAGTCAAGCACTAGTATATATCAATTAAAAAAAAAAAATGTGAACGAACTTGGGTGGCTTTTAGCCTGTAAAAGTCTGATACTCTTTCTCACTCCACCCAGAGCATGAAAAGTTATTTGATATTTTTCCAAACACAAAAAAAAAAATATATATAGGAAAGTTAGTTGCGTCGTCTTGTATTGCATGAAGTGAATTTCGAGCAATGTGAAGTTTTACTAACATAATCTTAAGTCTTATTTACTAATTATAAGTCGTATTTACTTTACATAAGTTAATCTGTAAAGTATACCAGGCCAAAATGCGTAATAATAATTGATTTATTGTTATTTATTATTACTTCGTCGGACAAAATATGAGTCAGTTAAACACAAAAAGAAAAAGATTACTTCTGAGAATTTTCGGAAGTAGGGAATCCCCATCGGCCACACTGTTTGTAGTATTTATAGAGCAAAAGTCAATTTATCTACATAGTCTTTAGACAGTTCAGATCATCTATAATTATAGACCATCTTGATTCAGCTCTGCACATATGTGTGATGTGACATTTCGTTATGTTTGTTCTCCAAACGAAGTTAGTTCAAACAATTGTATTGTCTTCCTTTGTTATTTGTAAACTCAAAACAAACAATGTATGGAATATTACATATTTTTTCAAGTATACTGAAAAGGTTTGTTTACCAATTCCATACACGGATACAAAAACCATTATATAACCATTAACCAGTGGATTCGTACACAATACATGGAGGGTCAATGGGAATAAAGATAAGGGGTCTGTATGGCGTGGTCTGTTCAATGGGGAAACAGATGGTTTGTTTATGAATTAGTAAAAGGCAAATTGTCTGTTGAATTTTTCAGCGTATGTGTTGCTGGTTTTTTATTTTATTTTTAAAGGTGGGAAAATCATCCTATGGCATTTCCCGCCCTTGGGCGGAGCGTGGGATAGTGTCAGACTTTTACTGACTAAAAACCCACTCCTGTTCCTTTTCTACCTTCGTTACAGGAACCCGGGATTAACTTTCACATTACCCATGGCCCTATGGTTTGCTGACATCTCCTTGAGGTCTCACCATCACCGATTGCATCACTGCTTGCCATCAAAGGGGATCGCAGACAGTAAAAGAAGATCGCAGTACATATAAATAAAAAATAAAATGTATTTTCGATGTAAACAATGCCAACAAAACACGCATTGCTAAACATTTTGGCGTCATATTATGTTCAACATAATTAACCAACAACATAAATCTTCAATTATTTGCTTCTACCCTATTATCTGGCAAACATGAAGATTAATAACATGACAAACGATTCAAGGAAACAGTCTGTCCCGTACAGCCGTGGTCAAAGCATAAAATTCAACGAATAATTTTCTATCTGGACATGTTTTACGATTGATACCATTATTTTGTCGGGTTCTCATAAACTGAGTGCAGTTTACGACTGTACATGTACAGTCCGAGAAAAAAGACTATTCTAAAAAAAAACGGCCAAGTGCGAGTCGGATTGGCGTAGGTACAACGATTACTGTACCGTCAGTAGTAAAAAACGGCTAAAAAATCAGGTTTTTTGTATGGGAAGCCCCACTTAAATACTTGCTAGTCTAAAAAAAATCCATTGGGTACGGAACTTCAAAAAGTATATTTAAAAATTTTACTTATAAGAAGCTTTAAGCTTCTAAACAATAAATTTTATTGACAGTTGTACCTAGATCATATAAAAAAAACTTTATCATATTATGAATTTTTCAGTAATGCACAGAGGGCCCATAAATTAAGACCCCGTGCATTACTGAAAAATTAATAATTATGATGAATTACAAAAAATAGTTCCGCCACTCTTTGCCATGGTTAAAATTTGCCCTCATGGTAGTCTCCTCGAGCGCCTATTGCACAAACGTTTGTACAACATGAATGGCCTTGAAAAACGCTTAATTGTCGTATTGTACACACGGTTGCACGAAATTTATTCGGCCGAAAATTTTGGTTTTTATACCCTCAGTTTTTTTTTGTGATTTTCTAAAAAAACACGCAATTACTTAGTAATAATAACCCCTGGCGCATGAGGGGATAACTCTTTCACTGGTTACTGAAAGTGAAGATATACATTGTCAATTGTAAATACTACTCATAAGCCAAAAAAAAAATTGATAAAACGGTCTGACCTTTTTTGCCAACAGTACACTTGGTTTTTATAGCAGAATGTAACGGGTAATGTATTAAGACGCGATACTAAGTATCTGCTCTGTTTTATTATTGCAATAACAGTTATGTGCCTGAGATTTATTTGTACCGCGGGATTTGTTATAAAAAGATTGTCTGCAGAGTCGTGATTTTATATTCACGATTTTGAATTTTGTTCTTGAAATAATCTACTAAGTGTTAGAACGGAACTTTCCATTGAATAGTGTTTTTTAGTCTTATTTTTACTGAGATAAACCTGCCACGCTATTTCTACTTTTGAAAAAATGCAAAACAATGAAATTAACCAGAAAACATTACCTTAAAATTCAACTCTTTGTACACTTTTCTTTAAAACTAGCCCATTGTGAAACGTTAAAAATATCCTAATTAAACAATTCATCGATCAATCTATTAATTATGCGTTCCAAGAAACGCAAAAGGCAACTGAAGGACTTAGGTGTGGTTTTAGTCTGTAAAAGTCTGATACGCCTTCTCCTAGAGAGAAGGTCTGAGTCCCAACAGTGGGATCATTATACAGCTGATGCTATGCTATGCTAGACAGCACCCAAGAGTGGGAGAAGATATAAGATGATTTACCACCTTAAAAATCTTTATTATTATTATTTATTATGTACTTCATTGTACACCATTACACATACAATAGGAAACTAAAAACAAAAAAAAAGCATACATACAATGGGCGGCCTTATCGCATTCAGCGATCTCTACACATCACACACACATCATCATCTCTTTACATCATTATTAAAAAAAAACCTCTCACCACTTTTGTCTGTTTTCAATGAACTCAAAAAGTACTGAACGATTATTTTTTTGCGGTTTTGACCAACAGATAATATGATAAAGAAAAGCCGAGAATTTTATAAAACTTCTAACACCCGTGCGAAGTTGGGCCAGATCGCTAGTTTAAATTAAAATAAATGTATCCAACAATTTATATAGGTTGTTCTAAATTAATTTGGTTTGCCTTATTATGTGTGTCACGTCGTCTTGATTTATTCTTTTTATAAAAAGGAATTGATTTGATTTTTTATTTTATAAAAAAAAATCGGTTGAGTATTTATTTTTATGTTCGTTACCTCTGTTCTCTGTATTTTATAAATAAAAGAAAGAAAGAAAAAATGTTTATTCTGTCCAAATAGACGCACAAAATATAACAAACTGCATAAATGAATTTAAAATTCCTTTTTTCTTCAAAATTTTGTTCTAATCCGTGAGGAAACGAGGCTACTCTTTAAATATTTTATGCACACATAAAGAGATATGAAAATTTCATCATCAAAAAATCAAGCCTTTGTATTCAAAAAATATCATTCGGTGTAGTGGAACACCGATGAAGAAGACCACAGACGACCTTCAGAACTCCATGACGAAATGTATTTCATTGAAGATACGAACCTTTCTTGTTAAAATTAGCTAAACGTTTATGATGAAGCAAAAATTGTATTATCATGTCTTACCTATAGCTAAAAGTCGTGTAAGTTTTTTTTTATTGTTGGTTGGTTCGCACTTGACCGGTATCTCACCTGATGGAAAGTCACGATGCGGTTGACGATGGACCCCGCACTTACCTAGAAGTAACCTACTCACTCTTGATTTAAAGATTCCCGGGTTGTAGCCATCAGGAAACACAGACTCCGCCAGAGAATTTCATTCCTTAGCTGTACGCATAATGAATATGTTCCAAAGTGTTTTTCGTTGTGGTGTACAACTAATAATAATTTACACTTCTGTTTTTCTAAACTGAGAAATAAGTATCCTCTGATTGCGTATAACATCCTTATAACCGAGTTTTTTCCCATTAGATTACACTCTAAACTCAGATCATCTCTTAAAACAGCAATACAATTTTAGCAAACACGTCTTCTAGCCCCATTTCACAACGTTTGCATATCCGTAGTTCCTACTCACATCTGCTTAATATATGAGTTTCGTCTGCAGTCAAAAGCGAGGCGGAACTGAGTTCGGTACAAAGAGCTTTTGTTGATTGGAAAACTAACCAGCCCACTGAGATTAGTTTTGATGTCTGAAGTAAAGCAAATGAGGCTAATGTGAGTTTGCAGTATGGTTTAATATGAAGCAAGGAAAAGTTTGAAAGTATTTAAGTCAGAGTCAGAGTGAATAGATTACTTCCAGAAAAGAGTGCTACATTCCATCCTAGCTTATCATCAATTTAAAAAAAAACAGCAAATATATTGAAACTTTAGCTTAATACTAGTATGGTAATCGTAGAAAATATCTATAAAAAGTAAACAATAAAATTGTTATTAGCTCTAAAGATATCCGAGGTACAAGTTTATTCTGCTCAAGCTAGATTTTATTAATGTATAACACTTTAGTTCAAGGTTGCACTGATTGAAAACCTGCACGTTATTTTTTGTTTACTAAACGTCAATTACAATTGAATAAATTATTATTGTTTTATTTTCCAACAACGATATTTAAATTAAGAGTCTAAGTGGTGTTTGGCATAAAAAAATTTTTTTTCTCTGAGCAATAACAATTGTCCTACTGCTAGGCAAAGGTCTTTTCCATAATTCTTTCAGACATTCTTCTCCCCACGTCTTCTCGAACAAAAACCTCATGAAATACGCCAAAATCATCTCACCACCTGTTTCTGGGTTAGCCTCATCGACATTTTCCTTCTGTAGGAATCCACTACGTGAAGAATTGATAAAGTAAAAAAAACTGACTTGACGGAAACATATTGTGCATACAAGCTTTTAACTTTTTTAGCTTTTTTTACTTCAAGGTTAACCAGTTTTTTCGTAATATTCGTTTTTCTTGTGTACTACTTGAATTTTTCAAAGAGTTTGCAAAAAACTTAAATATTCTAAAGGCTTCAGTCGCAAATACATCGAAAAGTAAGTTATCGTAGCCATAGTTCATGTCAAATTGATAGTTGCTTTGCGTGACTGTCCTCGGCACAGTTTTTAACGTTCGAGCTTCTAAACTAATATTTTTGATACAATGATGAGTGGTTTATTGATTAAAGTATTAAGTCTATTCTCTGTATAACTGACTGCCACATACTTTATGTTACTCACAGTTGAAAAATTGTTTGTAACTTTCTTTGTTTGAATAAAACAAGCTGATATCATTTTGGGTTCCGCAGTAAAAAAAACAGTTATCGTTTATTCTGTAGAGTTTATGCTTACATTGATTATTCCTCAAGGGGTGGAAGCGAAAAAAGACGCCGCAGTCTTAGTGCGCTCATAAACATGTAAAAAATATCTGTAGGTCACACAAATATTTGTTCCGTGCGGGAATCGAATCTGCGACACGCGCAACAGCCCATCGCTCAACCACTGTGCCAAATGTGGCAATATACGACGGACCGCCCAACGCGCCGCTGCACGCGCCGCGCGCCATTTCGAATTTGCGGCCTTAGAAACCCTTTTCCAACTCATCTCCCTCCCAGGGAGAGAAGTAATTTGATGTTTTGTCACGAAAAAGATATTAATTAAACTAGACATACCCAATTTGTTTATTTTGTTTCGTTGCAATTAAAGAAAGAAAGAAAAAAAAAAATTATTTGCTAACAATCATAAGAAGTAAGAAAGAGAGAGTAGTTTCTAAGTAGTCGATGATATAAAATTGAAATGTCTTCTACTAAACAGAAGAAGTAACTTCGGAAAATAAACATAGAATAACACACAAAACAAGTAATAATATACATTGATAATAGAGTACATGTACGAGTACATAGGCGAACTTAACTTAAAGTTAAGTTTTCTCACAATTGAGTGATAGAGAAATATTGCAATAGAGGTGTACCATTTCAAATTACAAATAATACATATTCGTTTATTTTTATTCGCACGTATAGATTGTACTCATTCTGAAATGTTATTACTAAGGATTAAATTATAATAGTGTTCAAATAAATAACACGCTTGGTAATTTACCTTCTCTTGTGTACCTGGGTGCTGATTGAACACATGTTACTAAAATAATTAGTTACGTGATTATGTATATCGTTAGAAACAAGCTCTAGTTATTTTATAACTAGAGCTTGTTTTCAGGTGTTAAGCTTTTATATAGCTATATAATTTTACGACTATATCTATGTGTATTTGTAAAATGCCATGTTTTATTAATTCACTGACAACACAACACACAATACACTTCATGCAAAGATTATTTGCTAGAAATCGCTGTCAGTAATAGTATCCATAGATTTGGACGTGACATTTTGTACTGTGTCTGGGTGTAATTTATCTATGTATGTATTTAGAAATATACAATTATGTTTATCAGTTGTCTAATACTCATAGTGTAAGCTTTGCTTAATTTGGGACTAATGGCGTTGTCTTAAAGTTGAGAATAGTTATCTATATTAATAGTAGTGTGAGACTTATATTATCAAAAGAAAAAAAAAATTGATTGATTTGATTCTAATGGCCACTTTTACTGTGTCTTAACTGAAGACAGTATTTAACTAGTTACACAATCTAGTTCTCCTAGCATAATAGTTATGGCTAGTATACAATAATTACTATGCATAGTTTCATTGCACAGCGCACGTGATTCCACCACGACTACAATAACAAGACTAGAGTGGTGCAGCGGTTTTGTTAAACTAAGCGGATCTTCCCAACGAAGCTGTAGCGCGAACGAATTTAGAGGTTATTGGTTTCTCTGGCTAATTAAAGATAAACATGAAATTGGGTTGAGTATAGAATAAGTTTTATCGAACTAACACACACACCTCATACTAAGAATGTTTTTAATATCGTGCGGATTTCATCACGCAGATTTGCTCCGCATGCGTAATTTATTTATTAAAATTATTTATTAAAATTTATTGTAATGCGTGCAATACGCACGTGTTTTGAAATTTTCTGCTTGCGGAGCATGATATTAAAAGCACTCTTACGAGATGGAATACGGCTCATTCTCTTTCGCGAGAGAGGAGGCCCAAGTCTCAGCAGTAAAAACATTATATGGCTGATTGTGCTCTAAGTGTTATTATGCACATGTGGGGTCTAAAATAAATGCTGAAGTAGGTACGATTTTAAGGATACTGTACCTAAAAGATAAAAATGGGAAAGATAAAAATAGGCTCACGTCAGACGTGAAATAAAAAAAATTAAGTATGGTAAGCGATGATGTGGTTTGACGCTGTATTCTCTGAAAGTAACCATTATAACCTGTTGTTCTTTAATTATAAATATTACTGTTGGCTTAGTGTTTATTTTTTTGTAAACATAGTTATTAAAAAAAAAAAGATTATTTATTATTACTATTAATATGGAATAAGCGTGAGAAAAATATTTTTTATAAAAACAATAAGTGCTCGTAAATATGCTAAATTATAATACTGACTTTGAAAACAAAATTAGAATGTATTAAAATGCAAAAAAGCTTTGTAACTTTAATGATGAAGATATTTTTCAAACTCTTTCAAACAAACCATACAAAAATTATTTAGCCTATAAAAATAAATGCAGATGAAATAGAATATTTTATTCACTCTTAATTCAAGTAAAACAAGTTAGACGATGAAATATCTATGAATATAAATTACATAAAATTCCTCAAATGATTTATGAAATAACATAGCTTCGCTTCCGAAAGGGACCCCCAGGGTCTTGGAACGCAAACCAAAGAAGTAACATAGGAATGGATTTTAGTCAGTAATAGTCTGACACGCCCTCCCGCTACAATTACAGAGCGAGAGAAGTCTCTGGATGATTACCCACTAAAACAAAATTGGATAGAGTTAATTAACGTTTCAGAATGAATTGCATGACTTGATTACATCATCATCATCGGACAACCCGACGTACGGCGAGTATCCACCCTTACGTTTTTGAAATCTCTACGATCCAGACTAAGCGTTTCGCCTCGTTGTTTATACCGTGTACATCAAAGGACTAGAACAATTTGCCAGCTGCGATCTCCCATCCGATCATAATTTGGGTGTCTTCAAAGCTAGAGTAAATTGGCTCTTAATAAACTAGTGCGCCTCACTATCAATGATGGCATCACAGCTTACCATCACGTGGGATCGCAGTCAAGCAGTAATAGTTTATATAAAACAAAATATCAGGTCTTATAAAAGTCTAATATAATAGTAGTGCTGGGATAATGCCACGAATAATAATAATCTTACTGTTCCAATATCATCTGCAGTTCGATGCATTAACATTAAATGGTTTCAGTCTGTTCGTGTATCGGATCCCTTTTGTGGTGGCGGAGTGGTTCTGTTGCCAGCTAAGCGGATTAACCGCCCGGTGACCCTCTAGCCATTGTGGGATTTAGCAGAAAAGCTATTTCCATACTTTTATCTAAAACTAGCTTCCGATAGCGTCTTTGCCTGCGCGAAAATTTGGGACAAAAAGTAACACATATATACTTCAGGATTGGTCTAATAGTGTGCCAAATTTTATTTAAATCCATTCAGCTGTTTGAAGATGAAATACCAATGGATTTGCAATTTAATTGTAAAAGAATCGAATGTCCGGTGAAGGTATTTGTGGTAGTTAATAATGTACTTTGACTTAACAAATATTTCCAACTTCTACATGAATGAAGTCGCAGACAAGAGCTATTAATTAATTACAATAAAACAAATCAATCAAAAAACTTAATGGAAACATTTTCGACTTCTACGCGGACGAAGTCGCGGGCAAAAGCTAGTATTCCTACATAATGATATACATATTTCTACATATTATTAGTAGTGGTGGTGGTAGTAAGAGGTTAGTTTTTTTTGGCTTTTTTTTTAAATATTTTTATTTGATTTATTAATTGTACACTGGATTCTACTCTCAAATGTGATCTCTGTCACTCAAAGGTTTGCTGGGAGAAAACACATTGTTGAGATAAGATCGCCTTTGTACATGTGATCTCAAATGACAGTGTACTATATAAGTAAGTAAAGGCGGGTTTCTGAATTGATTTGAGTTAAGAACGTCTCGAAACATACTTAGATGCCAAATTTTGACAGATTTACAGGGTAGAGTAGAGTTTGAGTAATTCACAACTACAAATGCTTAAATCAGAAATCGGAGGTAAGTATTAAGTCATTGTGTATGTCGGCGCATGATGGCCATCGATGTCGACGTCACACAAAATTCACAGTCACAGTAATATAGAACGGCAGGAAATATTATAGTGATGATAAAGAAATACCTTACTTCAGTTCAAGATGTTTATTCCATGGGCGGCAAAAGAGTGCCTTTCAAAACACATTACATCGGTTTTTATACACAGAAATTGACAAGCATCAAAATTCACAATGAAGGTAGAAAACTATTTTAAATAAATAGAAAGGAAATCTTCACAGTAAATTCTTATTTAAATATGGCCGGATGCTCTGATATTTTAAAGAAATAAAGAGGAACTGGTCAAGTTAAATCCTCACAAGTTTAACCGGGTACTGTAATATGTTTAAAATAAGAAAGGAAGTCGTCATTTGATTCGTTATAAATTGAACAGGATGTTGTAATATTTAAAATAAATCGAAAGGAAGTTATCAAATTAAATCCTCATATAAATTCAACAGGATATCGCAATATTTTAAATAATTCGAAGGAATGTTATCAAATTAAATCCTAGTTTAAATTCAACAGGATATTGCAATATTTTAAAATAAATAAACAGGAAGTGACCAAATTAAATCCATATCAAAACGATCAAATATTGGTTTTGCGCCCATATGTATTATAAAGAATTAAGGACAATGTTACTCTTCAAAACCTCCACAAACGTAAGTTAAATAAATGATTTCCAGCGGTTTACAATATAAAGTAGAACTATGCGAATACAAACGATCTCGTTTAAAGCGCTAAATAAAGCGTGCTAGTGTTCGCTCAAGCGCTTTATATGTTAATACTACGCCGTGTAGAGTCATCCTAACTAAAGCTTGGTACATGAAGTTCAAACTGTGTGGTTGCTTATTCAATTTCTGTTTCAGTTTTGGCAAGCAACGCATTTGCGTTATCACTTTGCCACTAACTTATTGTGACGAAGTTTCCTAATGCACATTACATAGTGAGGTTAATTGTTATTACATTGGTTTCAATATATTTTAGATGTCTCTGGGATGTTTCACTAGTAGATAGCCACGAGATTCTATAGGTACGAAAAAATCACGGTGATAAGTTCCCACTTTACGAGTAGCTGGAGAGGTGCCACTGCATCTTCGCCTTCTGGTTCTGGTCCTCACCAAACATGCCATGTTTGGGTGGTTCCTGTTTCGGATACAAGTCGGAGAAACAAAAGATTGTCACCATTATGCAGACCACTTGGAGGACTCGGTGGAGGATTGAGTACCATCATGTCCACGTGGAGGCGATTGGCGGTGGTCAGATCATGTCTTTAGCCAGGGCCTGGCGCGAGAAGGAAGAGGATCTTTGCGCGAAACAATAATACGAAGGAGATAGCCGCAAGTGTGAGAGAACGAACTTCCTCACATCCAAGCCACCGCTACAGAAGAAGCCTTGGGGATCGGGAGTCGAAACGCGATACCCAACCACCGAAAGCGCGGGCTTGTAGACGATGAGCAATGCGTAGGTCAGCGTCCGGCCGACTGGTAAGCCCGAGTTGTCAACGGCACATAGTGTTTTACGCACACCTCAAAGATACCAGCAGAATTTTCAAAGGAGATACCGTGGTCCTGGAACGCAATGAGCAGCGGTGAAGAACACGTGAAGAATAGAGGTAGGTTTTAGTCAGTAAAAACCTAAAAAGCCTTTTCAATCTACCCTAAAGCTAGAGAAATCAAAAGATGATTTGCCACCTAAAAAAAAAGACACAGGCTCCTCTCTACATGTGCAGTCATATATTTATTTATTTATTCATTTATTTTCTCATCACAAATGTTCAATGAATAAATACTTAATCTAATACATGCAGACATTTGTGAGAGACTGGTGCCCGAAATAGGCATGGTATACCTGTGTTACGGGTCACCAGGCCCCCAAGACTTAGAGGTAGACATTAAATTAGCGAACAACTTATATGTGATGAATTTTAAATATTAAATACTAAAAATTAAAACAAAATAAATTATGAACATCGTTATAATTCTAACAGGCCATACGTATGAACGGTATTTGTGTGTTAAGAGATTATGTTATGAGTATGAATGTGTGTATGTAAGTGAAAATTTTACCATACTGGAATCAAAAGATTTTTAGTTGCATGATAATTTAGTTTTCAACCTTTTTAAAAACAGTAAGTTTACAAACCGATCTCCGCAGAGGGTATACAGTAAGCGTTTTATTAATTTTATTATACAAATATGCTCCAAAAAAATAGTAGAATCTCCAAGATAGAACGATGCGGAAAAATCCTGTATGACATACACTACCCTTCCTTCGCTTGTCTTTGATAAGATGAGGGTCATATTTCATTAATTTATGTTTTTTGTAAACAATGGAAAGTATGAAGGTCTGCCTGACTGTTAAAACGTCCCAACGTTTATAGAGCTCCACAGTTGGGTAACGAAAAGGAAGTCCAGCACTTACTTTGAGAACTGCTCTTTGTGCTCTTTCAACTTCCAGAAGGTACATCCTACCAGCTCCTCCCCAGGATGTTATACAATAATTTATTATTGCTGAGTAAACCATTTTGATAGTCATAATTATATGTAGGTACTTCTGAAAATAGTTTTTTGAATATCAATACTTAGTCAAGATTCTGCAGACATATTTAACATGTTGTCGAATACATTTGAAGTTGTAAACATTAGTAAGTAAATATAGACATTAGTACACAAAACTATATAAATACAGACGGTTTCCAGCAAAATATACTCGTACCTACTTGTCAGGTCTATTTCAATAGTACAACAGATTACTCAATCTCAATGTATTTATCTTTCCATGTGGAAGAGGCGTATTTGTTGACTATTGTTTCTCATTCTATTGCAGACGTAGTCCTTTGAGTGGTTAGCATATTCTCCCCGAGCGATTAAATTGAGAATAGTGTGTTGTTCTTTGTATTACCGCTTGTTAAGAGAATGATGTGTCATTACAAGAGTTGAATTGAATCGTATAACAGGGTCTGTTTTGAAATTTTAATAGTCTTTATTCGTTTATACTAAATAGCAATATTTTTTACGGCACTCTTCTGATATCCCTTGAGATAGCACTGAAGTACAATGAAAATGTTAATATGCTGCATATATGTATTTTTTTAAATATAAATTTGAGATAATATTTATCTTAAATTTATATTTAAAAAAATACATAGTGTAGTGTTAGTGGTGAATAGCATCGCATTGCTGTTTTATATTTTGTTATGGTATAATTTTAGATGAATTTTATTTTTTTTTATTTTTTTTATTAAATAAACCTGAATATTTTATTTTTATTCTGTTGGTGTCCCAGATCACTACAACTGCAATTGTCGTTGGTTACTGGACCCAAAACTGTACATAATAATCTGCTTATATATAAAAATGAATAGCTGTTCGTTAGGCTCACTAAAATTCGAGATCGGCTGGACCGATTTGACTAATTTTGGTCTTGAAATATTCGTGATACTCCAGGAAAGATTTAAACGGTGACAAAATATGGAAAAAAAACACGAAAAAAAATCCGTTATCACAATATTTATGGGCGGTACGTTTATTGGCTTAGCTAGTATGAATATAATTATCAAAAGTATATGATAAAAAATGTATCAAAGTGAACCAGAAACATAAATGAATAATTTTGTATGCGAACAATAAAGAAAACGTAATTCTTAATAGTCACAGCTGCAGCCAGCAGCTTCGTCTGCCGAAAGTACTAAATTATCCCAAGAAAACATACTCTCGGAATAAAAAGTAGTATTCTAAGACACGGTCTACCCGTATACCAAGACTCATCGAAATCCATTCGACCTAGAAGAACTAACAAACGTACTCAATTACACACACTTTATCAACCTAATAATGTTCCCACCGCTGGGACTCAGGCCTCCTCTCTAGGAGAGGGAATGGGCCGTAATCCACCACGCGGGCCCAGTGCGGGTTGGTGGATGTCACATGTCTTCAAATTTTTGGTTCTAGGACATGCCGGTTTCTTCACGATGTTTTCTTTCACCGTTTTGAAAGCAGTGGTGATGAAATAAATTGCACAAAGTAATGCGCCTGGCTGGGTTTGAACCCACGACCCGCGACTCGTAAGTCGGGGCCGTTACTACTCGGCCACCACTGCTCTTTATACACACATACACATACAAATTTCGTCTTTATTATATTAGTGTGTTGTCATAATCCAAACTACCTACTACTTAACTTACCTAATGTAAAAAATGATATTGTAATAACGATTTTACCGAAAAAGCTGGGTAATTGTCAGATTTATTGGTAAGTCTAAGATTTATAGACGGTGCATGGTGGACAGGAACGTATTTATTTTCCGGCTTTTAATAAACTGTCTATTTTACCATAAGTCAGAGGAAGAGCTTCTACGTGATTAAGTAATATTAGGTGTCGATTTATCATCCATTTTTGCAAGGAAAACAGTTTTTTTTTAAAGCCACCAGGAATTTGGTATATTTTTTCTGCCTTTTGCGTCCCTGGATCATAGAATGAAAGGGGGACTTTCAGAAGTTGACCCATGGCCCTAGTTTCTGGATATCTGGAGCATTCAATATAAAGACACTGGATAATTTCAAATGTGTATTGGTAAATCATTTCATTGTTTGTGTGACCCAAAACCTAGGCTTATTAAAGAAGTGACTACGTTATCTATGGTTTTTTGTTCATTAGTGAAATTGACAATATGAAATGCATAACATTTCCGCCAGTATTTTTATGACCCCTATGCTGTTCAGCCAGAGGATAAAATATCTTTAGGGTCGTTAAATTGAATGTAATGTATCATCCGAAGTTTGACAGTCGAAGCACTCAAATATAATTTACTAGCTTTTACGAGTGGCTTCGTCCACGTAAATGTAGAAAAATATCCTAAGGAAATATACTCCTGGAGGACATGCTTACTTACTGATGAATAAAATTGCCGCTGCGGAATTTTATATTGTCTGCAAATAGATTGGATCATCGTTGAGTACACGAACTAAAAGATAAACTTAATGACTAAATCTACTTACTACCAACTTATTTAGTATTACTGGCTAAATTCTAGGCTAAATGCTAGGGTACTAGTAGGCAAGCGAGTTTCACAGTCGGCCGCTTATCATTATTTTAAATTGAAATCAAAGCGAACCTATCAATAATAAAAATATATTATCATCATCATCATCATTTCAGCCAAAAGACGTCCACTGTTGGACATAGGCCTCCCCCAAGCGTCGCCACAATGGCCGGTCCTGTGCGAAAAAGATATTATGCTTTAGCATATATATATTTTTTACCAAAGTTTAAAGTGGTGCCAGGGCCGTGAATGAAAAGTTGATGGAAATAGTTTGTCTTGGTATGGTCATGTGAAGAAGAAGTATGAAACGCATATTACTATATGGGTTATGAGTATTGAGTATACATATGGATGAATAGACAGAAAGATGGAGGCCATAGGTAAGAGTCCAAAACTGTAATCTAAATTATTTATTTTGAGAACTCCATTTATGCCTTGTTGCATTAAGTCCGCCTATGTACCACTACTGTACATGAAGTTTAAATAAATAAATAATCTACTACTCACCAATATAACAATTTGTGCTAGAAATATATTAATATAATGATTCAACATATTATTTTCTCCAAAAAAAAAAGGAATGAAAACTTTTCGTGTTATAACCGTTTAAATTTCAGGAAATGAGCCTTAAGTCGAACACAGTAATGAAATAAGGAAATCAAGCCGTTTTGTCATGAAAAAGAAACATTATTAAATCTTTTACTGAAACGTGATACTTTATGATTTGTTTGGCGTTTACTCGTTTCTATACAATGTTAGAGTTAATTGAACGCTTAAAGTGTTTTTATAAGCAGTTTCTTTTGATTTAAACCCTTCCTTAGCTAAATGGCTTACCTTGACCTAAGATTTCAGCAAGACAGTTATTTTGTATAAGGTTTATTAAGGTTTTTGACCTAATAACCGTATTTGGTACGTTGGTTTCAAATGTATTGTATTCCTAATGAATCCGTGTAATTTACTTAGGTAGACCCTTAGTAATTTACATGGATTAAATAAATTACGTGCTTTAATTACCTACAGTAAAAATCTTATAATGTACTAATGATAATTGTAACAAATGTGTCGGAATATTATCTTTTTGTATATATTATATTAGGTACAAAGAGATAATGTGTTAATGAAAATTAACATATAAATAATATTCATTATTAATGAAATAATATGTTTGAATTATAAATAATTTACTGAGTTTATTTGGCTTTTAAATAATAAATTTTTCTGTTCTTTTTTTGTGGTTTGAAAATGTGCAAAATATTTGGTACAAATTATTTTTTATTAGATACTCTCTCTACTTGTATTGGTGACGAAAAAATATAATTAAAGATATAGCCCTGCATAATTTATTCTGAAAAAATAAATTTGTATAACGTACTTCCTTTCTCTTCTTACACATAAGGTCGGTTAAAAATGTTTCGTATGCGGCACGTGTTGTGTGCAGACAAAATTACTTTTTTTCTTCATGTTTAGTCACCGCTTATTGGATCAAGCCTTATTGAGGGGTGGGTGAGTCAGTAAATAGAGGGTTCCGACTACTTGATTTGTTTTCTTATATTGTTGCCTTTCATCTCGTGAATAACTAGAAAAAAGACAGGCATCTTTAATATAATTAAAAGTAAATACTCTCGACTCTGCTTGGCTCCTACGATATAATAAGTATGTGTTATTTTTTTTTTGTATTTTTAACATAAATGAAATGACAAAAAAAAAATCGTAGGTCGATATTTGAACAAAAAATAATGACAGATAAATTAAATAGTATAATTTGTTTTCAATTTGAATGGTAAGAATATATTATCCAGGAAGACTACATTTGATTTCACTATCGTAAGTGGCCTTTTAATCTAGTCGGCCTTTTAATGTTCCCACTGCTGGGACTCAGGTCTCTTTTCTAGGAGAGAATGTGCCGTAACGTACGCGGGCCTGGTGCGGGTTGGTGGATGTCATATATCTTACAACTTTTGATTCTAGGACATACCGGTTTCTTGATGATGTTTTCTTTAAAAAACAACGCTAATCGTTTCCCTTATTCATTTGTTTTAAATTCTAAAGTACGTCTAACATGTTCATTTCTATGCATTTCATTTAGTGCTATAATTTCTTCCAATTTTTTTTCGCTAGTAAAAAACCAACGGAAATGGAATGCCATTTCCTCACGAAACACTTTTCCCATTTGTTTTGAATGAGTGGGGATCAATTTCACAATACATTTCCGACAAAGTGTTTCCTGACGCACAACCGTAATGTTACCGAAGTTTATTTTTCCACCGCTTTGCGCTGTTTAAAAGTTTCAACTGGGTATGGTATCAACATGGGCATGGTGTAGATAGCTTTCCGAATTTTAAAGTATCCATGTTACACGTGATTTTCTACCTTATACGATGTTCATACGGATGATAATATCGTGAAAATTTTGTCCTAAATTATTTGTGTAAACAAACGTGAAAAAGCTTCAATCGCGGAAAAATATCAGACATTTTTTTTTGTCCAAGCATTGTGATTTTTTTTATCAATGTCACTGCTAGCTTTATGAAAAAAAATTAATTTTTAACAATGTTAATAAAATGGCGTACTGGCTTTGACACTGGCTGGAATATTTTTCGCAGCTACAGGAAGATAAGACGGGATTACCTTTTTCTAATTTACTTGTAACGACAGAGGCTTCGCAGTTAGTCTCATTGTTCAGGAAATGGAATATGTTATATGAGAAATATCCATCTACGACCTTCTTTTGTAAGGCTCGATAACCAATTTCAATATTACTGCGTAGTTGGCTTTTGTATTTTGAATTATCGATAGCTAATATATTTAATACTAGCTCTGTCAATGGTTTCGTCTGCATTATGCCAGTCAGTGATAAAATAGGATTCTACTATGGAAGAATTTTAAAACCGGAAAAAAAAGAAAATTAGTTTAGAAAAAAAAATCGATGTATAGTTTAAGCTTACATAATACATCATGAGACAGTGAAACAGCGTTAATTTATGTGAATATTAAACGAGCTTTGTCACCCTCAAACTGTTAAGTTTGGCGAGTCAAAAACTATGTAATAAGGTTAAATTAAAATTAAGATTGTAGAAAAAAAAAGAAACGGTTTTCCATTTAACCTGGCACAACTACAGAGCCTGTCCCCGTATATTTTTTCCCAAAGTTGGAAAATAATGTTATAGGTACATTAGTTTTAGAAAACTTCATCTCCTTATTTGAATGAGGCTAAATATGTACCTGTAGTAAATGAACCGGAACCCAGCTGCACTGTGTCATGAAAAATGACTGCGAAAAGGCTATATTGGGCACATTCGTCAGTTTGACGGGCCCGGTTAAGTAGTGAGGTGAATGTGGACCGGGTATGTTGGCACTAGCGAGCAATTAATCTCGCTTTCCGTGAAGTTCTTGGTGTTCACGAAAAGCGAGTAACGAGCTTTTGAGAATTTGGCGGAAACTAGTCACAATTTATTAGGACTTAGAGAACAATTTTACACAGCCGGTACCACAAAAACAGTGATTTTTTTGTTCTAGGAGTTTGTTATCATTTAGTTTGTCTTGTGTCTAAACTCTTGATATTACATACTGACTCTTATTCTTTTTTAAATCGGTTGAGAAAAAAAAAAAAAACAGAAATTAATATCGCAAATATCATCTTAACAACAAACAAAAACATACCCAAATGTAATGGTCCAGTAACTTAGCGGTTAAGCCTTAAAATGAAAAACTAATAAACCACTAAAATTACTTCTTAAAGCTCAAAAGTATAGCTTACTTCTAGGTAAATATTCTCCATTGTCAACAATATCACTGCTTCATGATTGGCCAGTATCTCACCTTCAAGTGAGATAGAGGCCAATCCTGAACCTATCAGTTATAAATAATAACATGTGTGTTTCTTCTCAGTATAATTAGCTAGAAACGCATAATACGTAAAAAAAAAAAACGCAAAATACGCGCTTTAGTCGGACTAAAGCGCGTATTTTGTGTTTTTTTTCCGCAACTCCACAGTTGCGAACACCAACCTGAAATACAAATACAAATGCAAGGTCTCAAAAATGATTTTCACGGAAATATCTCCTATTTTCATTAATCATCCATTTTTATTAAAATTTTAGAGTACGAAATTCTTCACACCATGTTGTTTCAAGCAATTATTATAATATGTTTAAATAAATTTGACATTTACAAAGACCTCTAATTTCCCTATGTGGAAGGTACTAGAGATGTTTTTGTCAGATTTCTACTGCAATATAAATTACAGATGTCAATTAAAACTAAGGGAACTGTCCTTCTTATTTAAATAAAAAACAATTTCAGCATCAACTTTCATTATAAACAAAATGTAATTTAAGTCGTTGTACTTTGGATATTAATATAATAAGTGGCAATAAAGTGCTCGAGTTCGGTAAATTGGATTTCTGCCATTGAAAAGCTTTCCGGCAGTCGAACTCAGCCTGAATGGTCCTCTTTATACTCCATAACTATAAAATAGGTCCCTATAGACCTGAATTGATGATAAAATGAGTACATTGATTGTTTAATAATAAAACATTAGAGTTTGGATGTAAGATAAAAGGACCAACATTTCTATTGAATACTGCAATTTTACTTAAAAATGGTTTTGTTTCTATTCTTCGGGACTGTCGAATCGAAAGAAAGTATTTTTGTTTTTATTTATTTATTTATTGTACACCATTACACATACAAAAGGAAAATAAAAACTAAAACACGTACATACAATGGGCGGCCTTACCGTATTCAGCGATCTCTTCCAGGCAACCTGGAATGGACAGTAATTGCCTGGACAAAATGTCAATGGTGTGACAAAACCAGTATCAAAATATAAATATTATAAAACATACACAGATATATACATATATATATATATATATATATATATATACATACTGAAAAAAATATTTAACACACAAGTAACATATTTGCAACAGAATATAGGTACTCATTAAAAACTATACAATAATATACATACAGTTAAAAACTGAAACTGTTGAAATGGTGACAAAAAATTCCACCGCATCTTTTTTTTTTAAATAGTTCGTCAGGTTAATACATAACATACGAAGGATTAGTGGCCGATGTAAGAATTAATACTTGTTTCTTCAAATGAATTTTTCTTCATTTAGCTTTTCAACTTTAGTAGCTACATAGCATCGTTTACTTATTGCTTTTTAGCCTATTTACTCTACTCTAATTAGTGGCAATATTGGAATATTTATAAATTAATTTAGTTATTTTTCTTCACCATGTGTGACAAACTTAAAAGAGAACAGGAATTCCTATTATGTGTCTTCACTATAACAATGTTGTAAGGTGTACGAGATAATAGCTTTGCAACACGACACCTCCCCCTTTAGCACCCTCCCTCTAGGGTCATCAAATAGCCAAGGTTTCTGGTAATATAATAATGGCTAAAGAATAAGTCTTGTATCTGATGTTCTGAAAAGTTTTAGTGGCAATTAAAGTGGTAGGAAATTGAGAACTAGAGCTTTTTTTTTTAAAAATTCATACATATTTTATGAGAGAACAATACTAAAACTGGCATGCTTAATTTTTTTCCTGTTTGACTATAAAAATAAAACATAATTTATGCTATAACTAGCTCTTTCCCGTAATTTTGTTCACGGTGGTTCCACGGTTGTCACCGCTAAGTTCATTTTTGCTTGCACTCGAAACGTAAACTTCAAAGCGGTGAGGTTTGGCGCCGGCCGCAGGATTCAAGCGAATTTTTTTTAAGTGATCAGGCAGAAATGACCGCGATAGTTTTACCAGATTGTTCACGTGATTTAAGTAACATAGAGTTTATAATACCTCCTGCATAATCCCGACCTATGGCCTCAGTAGGCTTCGGCCTTGCTGTGGTTTTGCTGAACTCACTTTGTGGCACGTGTGTATTACAAAGCGCCATCGACGACTCGGGCTTGGTCCTGACGGTTACTGGACGGCAGAACGGCGAATAATCCATTGCTCGTCGTACAACATTTCACCAAAATCCGTTCAGTAGTTTAACCGTGAAAGTGCAAGAGACAGATAGTTACTTTCATATCATAATTAGTTTGGAATATAAGAAGTTATAAAGTTAATTGCACAAGTTACATTATTACAAATCAGTATTTCAGCCTTTTCAGAATTATTTATATCATTTCATTCTTCTGACGTAGTTGCTTTAAAACGCGGCGTCCTATACGCGATTCTTTAAGAGTACAAAGCATTGTGGCGCATTAGGAACTAACAATTGATATCTGTTGCAGTAGCCTACATGCAGTTGCACGTGAGTGCGGAGTGGCAATGAGCAAAACGAACCGGTCATAATGTTAGTTTTAAATTAACTCTTCTTTGCGGTACTGTGACTTGTCTAAATAGTGGCTGAAACAGTGACTTCGCGTGCATGCAGGATAAATAAACTAAATTCGCGTTAACATTACAATTTGACATTACAAACCCTGTAAAATATTCATCATTGACAGTTTTCCTACGTCTTTGCAATTCTTAAACGTATATACGTTCGTTCCGTTCCTAAAAAGATTAATACGGGACCCTTATAGGATCTTTTTTTGTCCTTGTGTCTGTTTATGTGTCAAGATTTATCTCTCTATCCCAGAAACGCACGAAGGTATCGAGTTTAAATTAAAACTGTCAAACAGATCTGTGGTCAGGTGCTTTGAAGCTGTGAAAAACTTCTAATAGTTTATGTCTTTTTATGTCGCAAAAAATGAATATTTCCACACTTAAGGGAATCAAAATTCATAGAGTACTTCCTGTTGATCCAGGATCCTGAAATTTGGCATAAAACAAGATGTTGTAGCACAAAGCACAAGTATTGGAATAAATCTAAAAATGGCTTTGTTGTTATGGCACAATTTTATTTTTTTTGTGAATCGTTAAAAATCTTGAAACTTCATTCAGGAATCGAACTATTTACATTCTTTAAGTTTGTACAGAATCCTCACTGATCGAGTCCGACTCGCACTTGCCCAGACTTTTTTTTACGTTAAAGTCGATTTATAATTTAAAAAAAATGACAAAAAAAATAAAAATAAAATAAAAATAAAATGGCAACTTCATTGTGTTGATAAAAATATAGATCCAATTTTGATCTGGCAACCCTAAGCAGTAATCTTGGAGTGCATTAGTGTTGACAGTGCGATAAACAGGAAAAGCCGAGTCTGTGTATTGTTTTGTTAGTGAAAACTACGTTGTTAGTACCGTGGATAGTGCTTGAGTATATTGACACTGAAACTAGAAGATTGCTTTGTTTAGATGTCTGGTTTGAATATGGTTAAATTGTAACTAAAAACTAAGCTACTAAAATTTACGCTCAACCAATTATTCTTTTACGGGATTATGGGTGATTCCTTAAAACCGATAGGTTTTATCATTCTTCTGGCCTACGTTTTTCTTTACAATTTGATATTTTTATTTGCAGATTAGTTTTCCCCGATCACTAAATGTATCAAAGGTAGGTACTAATTTGCGTCCAGTGGCTTTCGATACAAAATAGGTCGGTACGAAAATTAGGCCAGATGAATGAGACCCTCTTTCGGTTTAAAAAAATTACTCTTATATGAAGGAATTAGTATGTCCCTGGAACATATAGGGCATCTGAAGGAACCTGGATAGGTTGTAGTAAGGATTAAAACTATGTGTGTTTTTTTGTTATTTCTTCACGTGCGAATGGCCAAACGGATTCCGACGAACCTTGGTACGTACCAAGCCTACCCGTATGAGTGGACACATTTTAACCCAGAAACTATGTACCATCAAAGACACTTTCGCCTTACCACTGCTAAGTTCATTTTTTCTTGCTTTCAAAATGAAAACTTTAAATGATTTTTTTTTTCTTTGGTTTGGCCGCGTCGCAGGATTTAGGCGAATATTTTTTTAAGTGATCAAGTAGAAATGAATGCGATCTTACCTATAGGATATTTTTCTATTTAATTATCACGTGGGTGAAGCCGTTGTTAGCAGCTAGTATAGATATAACATACTATACATATAACTCTATATATTTCTATTGAAAATACAGGCGTGCGTTACGTAATGTCATAGAGCTACTAATACTTTATGTTTAGATTAGACTTCCAAGAAAAGGTTTTATTTTCTAACGTTCATAAAATTTACACTAAACCTTGCTTCATATCCTTTAGCTTTTAACTGGGTCTATTTTTGACTCGACATAATTTCTTAAAAATATTTAGGCCGTGACGTCATCGAAATAATAATGTGTTTAAATTAATTATTTTTATAACAGCACTAAAGTTTGAAAATGTGTCGTATAAATTTTTCACCGGTTCAAACTCAAAATAAACGTCGACCAAGGACAGTGTAAATAATCAGATTGACCCAGATACCTTGTGGAAAGTTTGTGGCACTATTTAGGTCGTCTTTAATAACATATTAATTTTTTCCTTCCTTTTCTTTATAAATGACGGTATTTGGAGCATATTTATATATTAAAACTGTATGCACTAATTAACACTGTATAAAGGCGGAAGGCATTTTGTACCAGTTGACCTTAGGGTGGTGCACAAAACATAACATTTGTACAGTTATTTAAAATATCGTTTAAATGCTTCTCCATGTGGAATAGATACTAATTTCTGTCAGCAACTACGCACAATTGCACATAACTAGCCCTTTCCCAACTAGCCGACCCCAAGTCGGCTTACAATTAAACCATAGACAGCTGAATGTGTCCTGTGTTTCACATAGAACGACTGCGTATCAGAACCCCACAACCCAGTTCCTGGGCACAATACTCCTTGACTAGAGTGTTAGACTTTCTAGCCTCTAACTACTGTAACGACTATCAGGGCCGAAACACATATCTGCGTTGCGGCGTCGCGCAGCTCAAATTGGCAGGGACGCCCTCCGCTCTTTTTCGCGACGCCGCAACGGACTTTTAGCTTTTATTATCTTATTCTACAGGGATAACCAGTTCCTCGTGATTTTTGAGTGTGAGTAGACTTACTAGTCTCTCTGCAATGGATGGTACTAACCTTATATGCTTAATAAAAATAAAATATAAAGTTATGGTATTCGCCCCGCGGTGCACACCGCAAAATTCTACGTAGCGGCGGGCGTCACTGCCGATTTTCGCGGTGCGGCGCCGCAACATGGTCATGTGTTTTCAGCCCATAAAGATCTATGAATGACAACCGGGGCCAATGGCTTTACGTGCTTTCAGAGGCTTGGGATCAACATCTACACACCAATAAGTATCTTAAGTTCTAAGATTCAAAGCATTTTATTTCAAATAAACCATTTACAGGCACTTTTGAAAAGTCAAGAAGTCGGTCCGTCAGAAAAAATGATGCTAATTGCACATTCCAAAGCGTAGATCTCTATGGAGAAGAATGTGCAAGAAAATCCATGGACACTCTTTTCAAACTTGTTTTGTGTTACAAATGTCTCAGTTACATGTTTTTGTTGCTGCTATTATGTGAGAACAATGTAAACAAGATAAAGAGAAAGAGAAAAAAAATCTAATTATAATATTAAAAATAAACCACTGGCAGCGAAGAAATGACCAGTCTCAACTGACAGCGCCTGTTCACGAACATGACGCGTATATCAGCATTCTATTTTAGGTTATGGTCTTCCTTAGAGACTTTCATCCAAATCTATTTAAACGTTCAAAAATTAACATTACCGACGTTTCAATAAATTTTCACGTTTAACATAAGGAAACAACAACACACACAGGAATAAGATTTCATTCAGTTGTAATGGACCATAGGGTTTCTTGCCGGTTATTCTGTATAGGAAACGACCAATTTGGAACCGTGCACTAGCTTCTGACGTTAAGTGCCCATGTAGGCCTATGTAAAATAAAAAATATTTTGATTTAACCTTTTGAATACCATTAAGAGACACAATAGAAAGACAATAGATGTGCGGAAACCGGTGTCCTCTTGGGGCTTCACAGATTTTATAATAAATTAATTAATTTGTGAAAGTCTCATAAGGTAAGAATATTATGTACATCATCACTAAACGAGCTGTTAGACTAACCTTCGGATAACAAGCTTCCAAGATAAAGCATTATTATAATTTTTATAGCGGTGTGACAACGACCTTGCATAATGTCCCATTGTATATTAATCGAGCACTCATCCACCCCTCGGGATTTTGCTTATTCTGAGAAAATTAAGAGACAATGGAATCTTGTAAAATAAAGTGATTATTGGAGAAAAATAAAATGGTAACCACAAAATAGAAAAGAAAGAAAGAAAATATTTTATCTTATTTTTTATTTGTTTAAATGGATTATCTTTTGCGGTGAGGGGTTTGAATAATGGCTCGTTTATGATTTGAGTTGCTTTGGCAACAGATTTATTTTTATATTCATTTTCTTACAAAAAAATAATGTTACCTAGCAATCAAATTTCATTTAATATAATTTTAACGGAGAAAAAATTTTGACAGCTTTTTAAACAAAATATTTGTTTAGACCGGGCTTAAATTGCAAATTTTTTCCTTAAGGATGTAACATCATTATCACGAAGAAAATCAAGTTAAATTGAAATCTGTCGCCCGCAAAGCCTCTAACCTCATTTAATTACATTAATCCCTAGTTTAATTAGAAGATTATCATCTCTCGTCTTTCTCTCACAGTGTTAGATCAAGAAAGAGATAAAGATTAAGAGCAATCTAGAACTTACAGCAAGTATTAAAAGACAGCGATCACAACGAACATTCCCTATAATTTTATCTTCCTTTTTATCCCTTTTTTCAATTTAATATCTTGTATAGAATGGATTTTTGGATGAGTTCTGTATTAATGAAACTAATATTATAAAGCCAAAAGTTTTTACGTTGAGTAATTATTATTAATAATATTCCACAACTAAGTCTCACACAACGCCGTCTAGTCCCAAGCTAAGCAGAACTTGTGTTATGAATACTAGACATCCGATAAACATACTAATATATTCTAAATACATACATATTTTAGATAAATTACGCCCAAACACAGAACAAATGATCGTGCTCATCACACAAACATTTGTCATCGGTGGGAATCGAACTCACAACCTCCGGCATAGCTATGAGGGCCAATAACCACTAGACCAACAAGCCAGTCAAAAGTGCGTTTTTCATAATTTTTTATAAGATCTTTTAAAATACTTCATACTGATTGTTATACTTGTTTTACAAGTAAACAAATATTACGATCATTATAAGTACAACCGACAGTCGTCAGACGAAATTGAGATTGTACAGATTATACTTTGCTTTTATGAGAAACGATATTGTTTGGAATATTGTACGAGTATGTGTATACGTGATTTTTTTTAAAGAAAAGAAATGCTGAGGAATTCTGAGCTTGGGTAACAGTAACTAAACGATTTTTACATTGATGGTTCGCACATCTAAAGAGTGGAATTCTTCGCCGGGTTAGCGTGAACGCTTGGAGTTGGCCACGCCCCCAATTCCTTTTTTCTAACGTCATCTCAACGCTCAGTCACGAAGTCAGAACAAAGAAATTGGGGCCGTGGTCAACTCCAAGCGTTCACGCTAAACGAAACGATTGTAACTTGGCTAGGGGGGGCTGCTAGCTACTACCAAGGGGTATGTAAGTCAAGAGAGATTTGGTTACGTCTAGGCAATGACTATTCTCTTTACTTCTAGGCAAGCGTATTCCATCGCTGGCCAAGTAATCAAGTGCTGGCATATCAATAAAAATAAAAATAAACTGAATTGAAAAAGTGTTAAAAAACCAAAACACAAAAAGTAGAAGTTGTAGGTACCTTTTCCTTATCCAATAAACAGAAAACCCATTAGTGGATCTATAAATACAAGGTTTAAGCCTCAAGACCCAGCTTAGGCTTTAGTGCTTATAAAACTAACAACGACAGAGCTTTCAAAAGCTCATAAAATGAGGATCGGTTAAACATTCATTATAAATAGCTTACTTAGCAGATCTGGACCGTGAGGATATATTCTTCCACATGCTTTTCGCCACTTTCTTTGCTTCCATTTCTAGTTTGCAGAAGGAGATACTTACTACCGTTAAAGTAACGTTTTTTTTTTTTTTTGTGAAAAAAATAACAACCGCTATTTGTAAACTTACATTTTTAATTCAGTGTGGTGATTCTTGCTTATAGTATTTAATGCCTAACATAGTCCTTAACGATGCCGAGTAAAGCCTAATAGAGTAACACCACTACTGAATAAAAATATGCACATATGCCATACATAAAAGTGTAACAGATTTAAAATGATCTGTAGGTACCTGTGCGAGAAGATTGCGTAAAAGTAATGCCTGTCTGTTTGTGAACTCGGTCCAAGAATAGAGGAATAAAAACGGTGTAAACTTTTTAAAATAGATTATATATATAGGATGACTGGTAGTTAGTGAACGACACTTAAACACTTACTACAATCACGTGTTTAAGTTTCGTTTACTAATTACCAGTCACCTTATATATATATCTTTTTTAATAGTTTCGCGCTTGAGCGCTATTTCACCTGATAGAAAGCGACAATGCAGTCAACGATGGAGCACGCTTACCTAAAAGTAACCTATTCACTCTTGACTTAAGGATTCCCGGGTTGCAGCCATCAGGAAACCAAGACTCCGGCAGGGAATTCCACTCCTTAGCTATACGCACAATGAATGTGTTGAAATATTAAAACTTCTACATAAATTCGTTTCATTTAAAAATAACAACTAGTTTTTAACCTCTATACTAGCATTAGCATTAAACTTCGTAGATGTAAAATTATACCTGGCGTTTCTAATTTTTTCCTTCCATTCGCAATTTTACTAAACCCATATAAATATAACGGCACTATTTTATTTACCAGTAAAATATGAATGACCGGCCATTTGCCAACTTTTGTACGTGGTATAACTCGTAAACTGCATTTTATATTCTCACAGCAGGCTTTTATGAATGGTTCCTATGATATTTTTATGATTTTCCTACTATTATTGTGGTCTATGAAATCGGATACCGATATATTTTATTGATACTTAAACACTTTAAGGAAACTATATCGGAAAGTGTCTTATCATTTTTCAAAAATAATGTACGATTTTTAAAGTTTCGTGTCTCAAAAGGAAAAAGCCGAACCAGACAAGGTTCGGTTAAGGCCCTTTATCTCAGGAACGCGTGGAGGTATCAAGTTGAAATTAAAACCATACACTGAAGTCTGCAGTCTCTTGAAGCTGTGAAAAAATCAACTTCTAACGAAAAAAAAAAAATACAGGGCCATTTATGTCGCAAAATACGTGTATTTCGACATTCACAAGGGAATCAAAGTTTATAGGCTACTTCCCGTTGACCTAGAATTTGACATGAAGCAAGGTCTTATAGCACAGGTATAGGAAAAAATCTGGAACTGTAATTTTTTAGATAAGTCATAAAAAAGAACCCTCAGTGCTCGAGTCCGAGTCGCACCCGCCCATTTATTTTTTATTTTTCCCTTATACTACTACAAACTATCTCCAAATTAACTTAGTTTTTTTTTTGAAATTCTGCGTTTCTTGTTTTGAAATGAGAATAGTTCAACAAAACTACGGATCAGTAACTTAACTGTGAAGTAATATTTGAATAAAGAGACTAATTACTTATTACTTATATTTTCACATATTTTTTCATCTTTTTTGACGTGACGAGAACAGGCTAAAAACCAATTTGGGAACGCATTTTGGCAAAATTTTAACAATGAGTTACTATTTTTAATTGAGTTTTTAGCTAGGATATATAATAAGATCCTTGGCTTTCATTAGTTTTTAATCATTATTTTATTTTTAAATTAAACTATATCTACCATAATTCATCATTTAGTTTAGAAGGGCTTCGAATAAATCATTGAAGAGATTTTTCATTTCAACACAGTGATGTTTAATCGGCTATTGGACCATCGTTTATCATCAAAATCCACTCAAATAAACCAATTTATCTTTAACTCCCTTGATTACTTTTCAATTTTGACAGATGAGCAAGTAATAAAATGTCTTTAGTTCAAATACCTTCAAATATTTATTTTTATAAAAGATATAACAAAAAAGATCGTAGACACGAAAAGTCAAAAGAAAGGATAATAAATATTGGATATCCAAACATCCCAATGGAACAAAAGGATGTTGTCGGAGTGTAAATAAAAAAGCCTAGATATTTTTCTTAGTTTATAACCAAAGAGAAAGGAAGTCCCATCGGTGGAGGTAGGATAACAAATCTCAGATTGGATCAAAAATTATTTGAAAATACGTTTGCTACTGAACTAGACCTGGTAGTTGGTGTGACACTCACTAGAACTCATGGTTTATATGGAAAGTCAATACTTTTCACATAAACCATGAGTTTTAGTTCATTATCAATATAATGTTGCCTCTAAAAGAGGCTGCCAGGTAACTTTGAATCTCATCCAGCACTGGTATGGCCATGGCATGGAGATAAAGGATGTAAGAGGAGCGTTGTGGAGAGGCAATCTTCACACCCTAGCTGCCCTGTGTTAGAAAAATAATTAGAGTATGGTATGAATTGCGATCCAGAGTCATTTTTTTGTAATTCGAGTAGCTACCCTAGAGTAAACTAACTCTAACTCCAACCAGGTTAGGTGTAGATTATCTACCTGATAAGGTCATTTGAGTTAACTCTAACTTCAAATTTGAACGCAGGGCTGTAGTGGAAGACTATCATTTCTTTCTACCTTGGGCGCAGGTTTGCAGACTCTTGACAGCGCCTTGTGTTACAAGCACGCGTCGAAGAGATGTCAGTATAAGTAACGAGGCCCACTTACGCATCGGCGTCAGTGGGTCTTCTAGGGTTGCAAGATTATTCGAAAAAAACATGAGTGGACTTTCACTCACTCTCACTTCATTCAAAGCGAAGAAAGCTATTTATTGATTTCCGACATCAAAAACATCACTCGTGCTCTATTTCTAATAACTATGCGACGTATGAGCCATTAAAGCTAGAACTACATTAGACCGACGCACATATGTAACACGCCTGATTTGTTCGTAGAACGACGTTGCGTGGCGTGGATCAAGTAAGCTAGTTTCCATATAAAATGTATGGAGACTGACGCGCCCAGATCGGCGTATATGGCACACGTGTGCGCAGTGTCATTCCACCTTGATACTTGCATTCAATTGTAAATTATTTCTATTCGTTAAATACTATTGAACTATTAAATATATTAAAGTACATCATGATCTCATAATTATTTACCTTAATCAAATCAGGTTATCCCTCTACTGGAATTTACTTCCAGGTCACGAAATTCTTGTTCTTTCTCTGCAAAAACCGATTTCTCAACGCATCAACAACGTGCTGAATAAATTCGAATCCAATTCTCTTATCCAAATGCACTTGTTTACACGTACCACCAGTAAGTTCTAAATCCGTTCTACACAATCCGTCTTCCGCTATACTACTTGAATTTTGTTAAGACCAAGACTCGCAACGCCCTCATGCTCTGAATACAAATGCACTTCAAATCTTCGCTGTGAAACTTAAAGGATAATACTTTGTGCGGACCTCTCTCATTCTTAGAAACTTATAATTATACCATCAACTGCCTAGCCTTTTCTAAAATATATTTTGGTTTTTTTTTTTTTAACATACTCATAGATGCAACGGTAGAAGGCCTCCCACAAGGTGCACCGATGATGTGATGAGAGTCGCGGGAATGCAATGGATGTGAGATGCAAAGGACCGTTCGTTGTGGCGACACTAGAGGGAGGCCTATGTCCAGCAGTGGACGTCTTTCGTCTGAAATGTTGATGATGATTTGGTTAGCTCTCATTCAACCTCATGCAGCTGAAACAAAGTAGCGAAATATATTTTTAGCGATTGCCAATTTCATCTCCCCTATATCATTGTTTTACCTAGTCAGGTAACTCGAAATCCATTTCTTGAGGGTGAAAAATCATCAAATACAAAACTCCAGACACTCTTGCCCACCAAGGTTGGGTTTCTCCCAACCTAAGTGGGCAAGAATGTGTGGCATACACGAATGACGATAATTTTGCAACGAATACTGATTTAGTAATAATCGTTGCTCGTTTTGTTGCCATTGATTTTTTAATCCGCCCGATTCTTCATGCGAATTAAAAATTAACAGTCAATTAACTGCATCATTATTTCTGCCAAAAGATTTGTAATGCATGCTAGATGTATGTACGACTTAACTTCTCCTGCTCTTCTAGGTGGAAGTAAAAGGGTGTGTCAGGCTGTTATTGACTGAAATCCAGCCGTAGGCCTTCAGTTCCTCTTTATGTTCTAGGCCCGCAGTGACTCTTTTAAAAACAAGGTTGGTTTTTCTTGTGCTGGTATATCATCCATTGACGTCTACCACTCTAAGGCGGAGCGGGAGGGCATGTCAGACATTTACTGACTACCAGATCTACATATGTTCCTTCTTTACCTAGCGTTCCAGGACCCCAGATCTCTTTCGGAAGTCAACCGATGGCCCCAGTATCCCGCTGGTGGATGGTAACGTTTGATGCAATGCTGGTACTTTCAAGCTTCTGAATAATCAGTTCAAAGAGCTTTCTACGATACTGAATAGTCTACAAATGAAAATGGACGGTCACCCATTCATAAACCGTCCCTGGCAAGTTTAACGTCTTACCTGAAGAGATCTGCCGACCCGTGTGGCTGTACTGAACCACTAGCCCCATAAATGAAATATGAGGTCTAGCACATAATCCCTTAAGACATCCCGGTGTATTCGAAAGCGTGCCTTCAGGGATTATCTAACCTATTTATTTTTCTGAAGTAGGTTGAAAATAAAATTTTCTCTTTCTTGGTTAGAGTCGATAACTTCCTTATTGGAATCAAACAGATACGTGATAGTGGCTAGTTTGTTTCGGATTAAATAGTTTGAAATTTATCTGTTGGTTCTGTACTATTTGTTTTGCCTTGTTCAATGAAGTTCTAATCTAATCTGAAGTACGCTGTGTTGTCCTTCTGTAGGGAAAAGGTCGTCTATCTTTTTCTTACATTTCTTTGTGGGAATAAAATTGACTGGCCTGTTGGTCGTGTATTTGTTTGCCACCGAAGACAAATATTTGTGTGATAAGCACGGTCATTTATTCTGTGTTTGGGTGTAATTTACGAGTTTCTATATTATGTAATGTAGGTAAAATTTGTTGTCTAGTATCCATAGTACAGGCTCAGCTTACACTTGACGGCGTTGTGTAAAAGTTTTGGAAAAAATGTATATAATTTGGGTGTCTTGAAGGTTAGAGTGAAAAAGCTCTTAATAAACTAGTGCGCCTCACCATAAACGATTGCATCATTGCTTTCCATCAGGTGAGACCGCAGTCAAGCACTAGTTTATATCAAATAAAAAAAAATATATATTCCAGAATTGTGAATTTGCAATACAAGCCTCATAAACAAAATCATTTCACGCAACACTAGACGAACAAAAGTGCAAAATACTGAATAGTATATGAAAACGATGCGAGACCCAACATTGACCAAAACCCAAATCAAAATTTCCTTCTCACATAATATCCTCATCGAAATGTTGTTAAAATTTGTTTCGGTTTTATTCCTTCCTAAACCCTCTGGACTCGTGTGGGCCCAATAAATTCACTTTTGCAGCACTTCGATCCCAGGTCCCATCTAACTTAGAAATCCTAGTGGGTTTTACCTAAAGCTACGGTAATCTTCGTGGTGACTCCCAAAAGAGTTTTCCTTTAGAAAAATGTATTGGTAACGTGATAAACGTAAATGGGATCATGAATTAATATTATGTATTAATGCTTTGGGATTTGCGGAAACTCGTGAATAACTTATACGTACGTTTCAATGTACCTACTTTACGTGATGTAATAATAATGCTTCGTAATAGTCGATTACTTTAGGTATATCACGCAGTTAGATGGTAAGACATTAATTAATTGTGCTGTGAAATTGATCGAAAGAGTCGCCGGTTTCTGGACCAAGGGCGTGGTTTGCGTAAAAAAATGTACACTCTCTGTCACTCTACCCAGAGCGGGAGAAGTAATCAGATGATTTTCCATTCCAAATAAAGAAAAGATATTAACTTTGTCATTAACTATTTAACTAACTTAAAAGAAAATGCGAATGGAGGTTGTAAAACTTAAAACTTTATCTTTTGTTAAAAGAAGTTATATAAATAATTATATAATACACGATTCTCGAGCCAAACTGTAGTACAGTTCATCGGCAGCGATTTCATGGATAATCATCTTGAGTGTTCAATGGACGTGCGATTCTTTTTTTTTGTCTGTTTGCAGACTCAATTGTGTTGTATAGGGAAGTTGTAGGAAGTGTGGGTCATACTGTCCCAGTTTACACCAGATAGAAAACTTACATCATCATTGTCATCATCACATTAGCTGAAAGACGTCTACTTTTGGACATAGGCTTCCCCCAAGCGTCGCCATAATGACCAGTCCTATGCGTCTCGTATCCATCAGATTTCCGTGACCCAGACCAGTGGTGCTATTCTCTAAGAAAACGCAGCACTGCATCAACGACTAACACCAAAATACCTAATGTACCTATGTATACATTGGATTGTTAATTCAATTTATCCTATTTGTATGTTCGACGTTGTGGCAGCGCTGGGTTTTCTTAGAGAATAGCACCACTGGACATCAATTCACCTAGCAGAAGGCTTTCGAACGCAACTTACATACAGTGTCTGTCCATCTAAAGGTTGTCTGTAAGAAATTTCTCTGTGCGATAAGACCGCCTATTGTTCCCTAATTTATAATAATGTTTGACTTACAAACATAAAATAAAAAGCGAATTATACTACCTATAGTCGTTAGACACTGACTTCACGGTTGCGATACCCGAAAGGTTACATCGGTATTATTCCCTGAAGTCGGAAATAGATCTCGTGTGAATTAATATCATTCCACTGAAAGAAAAGAAAATAAGAAAAATATTTTATTTGACACATATAGACACACACAATGCTGAAACCACATGTAGACACTTAAGATTTAAAAAAAAGGATAAGACTAACATTTTGTGTCTCATGTTGGTCATTGTTGATCTCTGCGATGAATCAGGATCCGTTTTTTTGTATGTCCTCGTCCCATATTTATATTATACAACTTTTTAGGTTTCGTGCAATTTGTAACCCCTATTAGTCTTTTCCCGCGCGCCTCAAGGAGCTGTCAGCACACCGAAGAGGCCTAGCCTGCTAACTGCAGGCAGGCAGGGTCGAAGCCTACTGGGGTCATGGGTTAACTTCCGAAAGGAATACCCGGCCCCGGCACGATAGGCTACGAAGGAAAGGGGTAGGTTTCTATTTTACCTACCATAAAAAAAAAACCTCTATTAGTCTTCAACTTATTATTTACTCACCACCCGCCCCGGCTTTGCTCGGGTACAAATTATACACAAAAACCTTCCTCGTTTATTGTTCTTTCTGTTTGTTAAAGCCGCATCAAAATCCGTTGCGTGGTTTAAGGGTGGTTGGCAGATTAACAAATAAACGTAAAAAGGTTTTTTGTTTTATTAAATAAGTAGATATGTTTAATTTTTAGGGTTGCGTACCTCAAAAGGATAAATGATAAATGATATTTTTATTTAGCAAATAGGTTCTCAAAAAAAAAAAAATTTGCTAAATAAAATATCATTTATCAAAAGGAAAAAACGGAACCCTTATAGAATCACTCTGTTGTCCATCTGTCTGTCTGTTAAGAGCTTTTATCTCGAGAGTGAGGAGGTATCGAGTTGAAATTAAAACCATATACTCAAGTTTACGGTCCCTTGAAGCTGTGAAAATCAAACTTGTAAGTTTGGAAAAAAATGCGATTCGGAAAAATCTTCGTAACTCAATTCGCGAACTGTTTTCAAAGTTTGTACTAAACCCTCAGGGCGCGATTCCGACTTGCACTTGCCTGGTTTTTTTTACTTCATGTGTGGGAATAGGGTTCTGCGATAACTTTACTGTACTAATGCTTACAATCAGGTTAACTGTTTTTTTTTTTTAATACTATCTCCTTAAATGCATTTTAATAAAATATCAGTGCTTGAGAGTTCAAGGGTTTGCACAATTCCAGTTACACGTTGTATATATTTTAACGATACAAATAAAATAGTTATACTTCCATATTTCATTTCCTTTTCAGAGTAACCTTTGTATTAAATCAAGCGTGAAGGCTTGATACTCAATAAAATATCATATTCGTGTTATAGTTTATATTTTTCAGAAAAAACGGACTATAAAAAAGTTACTGCGATATAGAGGATTTTATCTCGTGCTCACTTTTTTTTATAAAGTATATATATATATTTTCGACACACTTGCTCAGAAAGTGGCTGTAATTGCACTGCACTTAGGTATATAATGGGGTTCATAACCAAACTGTGACATTTTGATTACCATTACGCACTAGTGCGGTAATATAGTTAAAACCTCTTTGTTCTCAAAAATAGTTTTAATATAAAAAAAAATAACATTAGGTAGTTGCGTTTAATAGCCTAAATAAGTCTTATTAATTTCACGCAATTTCGTGTTTAAATAAACTATTTCAAGTTTTAAAAAAAAATCATTCATTCAATAAATTATTATTGGTTTTTCTTTGTTTGAAAGCAACCTCATTGGACTATCTTTTTAAAGCAAGAGCTAGAGTTGCTAGTCTATGGCCGCCATTTTCGAAGAGCGCGTAGAAAAAAAAAAATTAGAATGTGTTGCATCCGCATTCTAATAGTACTAATGAACTATCTATTCATACTAATATGGCTTAAATGATTTGGTATCCAAGTCAAAAATATTAACAAAAAAAATACGTGCATAATATTTTGTTTTTGCCGCCATAATACCAAAAGTTCAATTTTACGGTTTAATTAGTTTACATTACAAAAATGTCTTCAGTTAATTTTCTTCACAAGTGTATCGAAAACCGTCGTATGATACACGTGAGTATTGGTGATTACCGTCTTTGGCTCCCTTAAGATCCTCGCCTTCGGCTCGGATCTCAATATCACCTCAGCGGTAATCACCAACATTACACACTTGTATCATAATGTACTATTAGAGCTGCGTTAATTGCTTAGGACTTTGAAATTAGGCATTTGAAAGTTACCGTGTCACTGAAACGCAAGAGTAACAAAATTTCGGGTAGGTTTTAGTCAGTTGTTAAAGTCAATCAGACGAGTAACAAAAATATTTTCTATGAAAAGAAACAAAAAATATTTTAAACGAGAGTTCTTTTACTCTATCCAGCATGGAAGAAAATATGTTTTTTTTTTTACTTTAAGGAAATATTTTTTTACTCATCAGAATTTTGATAATTTAAAAAAAAAAAAAATTACTGGTAATACACGTTTTTTGGATGAAACATCAAGTGAGTATAAAAAATCAACAATGGTAAAACGAACAACGATTTTTTTTACCATATTGCCTATGGTATTGGTCGTTTATTGCAAGATTATTTTGATTCATGTATTGTTTTTCAATTTTTTAATAGATTGTCGTTGTTACCTATGTTTTTTTATGTTACTGCTACACTCTATGCAAATTAGTATGTTAAAGTAAGCATGTTTATAAAATATCGTCTTTTGAAGCATACCTTTTACAAGTAAACTAAGTTTATGAAGAACTACATTAGCAAGGCGCCCACGTAAGTAAGTGGCAAGTAAACGAGCCGTGTCTCCGTTGAATCACGCTCACGTCATGTTCCCTAAGTGCACAAAGTACCTTAGTTGCATAGTACAACCTCCTTGTGAAAGGAAGGCTATTTTATGTTAATGTCTTCCTCCTCCTTTTGTCGTGACCTTCCTGCTTCATCAATTTCATTTTTATGATGTTCCTCCATCTATTCCTGTCTCTGGCGGTGTGAAGGATCACGAGTGGTGCGGATGTGGTCGGACCAGTGTATTGGGCTGCGCCCGCGAGGCCTTTTTCCATCTACTTTACCGGTCACGATGAGCCTTTCGAAGCTACCACCGTCTTTCCTTGCAATGTGACCGAAGTATTGCAGAATCTTACAAAGACACTCGGACGACAACCGCGATGAGATTTAATATCTTACTTTAACATTTTTTTAAGGTTGGAAATCATTCCATGACTTCTCCCGGTCTGGGTGGAGCGGGTGGGAGTATAAGGTTTTTTGGTAATTAAAACCACATAAGAAAAGAAAAGAAAGAAAGAAAAAGAATTTACTTTGGTTCTGGTGGTTTAATCTGTGTCTTTCCTTTAACATTCTAAAACCACAGCTTTCCTTTTCAGAAAATTCCAACGGTACTTTTCTTGTACTATATAACATTATTTTAAGTATTATGCGAAACCTGAATATAGTTTGTTCAGAATCGTTAGCTGAATCGATTCCAATATTTTTTACACTACGTTATATGTTTTCCAAAAATATTTTAAAAAGTTCACAAATTGGACACCACCGACACTAAGTACAAAACAGGTCACAGCAGGTCATAGTGGACATTAGAAGTCAGACACACCTGGGTGCTTTTGCTTTCAAAACAACCCCTCAGTCTCCCGGGTGGCCCGGTGACCATGTATTTATGTCGCCAACCAGGTAGGTACCATAACTAGCTTATAACTTTGTGATTTTTCATAATACAGTTTTGAAATTTTGTAACATAGATTATAATTACAATAATAATAATCGTTTATTATTATTATCATCGTGTTAATTATTATTAACATAAAAATAGTAGACAGATGTTTCACATATACTAAAAATAAGGTTGTATAAACAAAAAAAATATTGCGTGAACACATCCATAACGTGTACATTCTTATTATTAAGAGAATGTACCTATGCAACTGAGTTGCCAAACTTAAAACTTATGACTTTGACAGTATTGTTCAGTGGGCTCATGATAATGGCCTAATAATAAATATAAGCAAAACTAAGTGCATGCTGATTCACTCGCCATATCAAAAAAGTAAAAACAATCTGTTAGTAGAAGTGAAAGGTCATACGTACGAGTGTCTTCATAACAACAAGCAACACTGTCAATGCATGTGCTTAGAAACAGTTACCTCGTATAAGTACCTAGGATTAGTCATAGATAACACATTTACATGGGATCTGCATGTTAACAATGTTTGTAATAAATTGCGCTCCATATTGGGTAAACTAAAAAATCTAAAATTTGTTGTCAGCAGAAAAGTGCTGTATACGCTGTATTATGCACTGGCGGACTCAGTTATTGATTACGGTCTGGGTGGATATGGTCTTGCGTTCCCTACACACTTAAATAGAATTAAAACCTTGCAGATTAGATTACTAAAACTACTTGTGGACAAAAAAACTAAAGAAAGCGTAAATAAAAACTATGACAATTTGTTTAAAATTTGTAGAACACTCCCGGTTCATAAAAAAATTAAGTTAACCATATTATCTGAACAATTTAATAACGAAGAATACAAAGAGGAACGTAAGCGTATGTACCCAACTCGTCTATCAAAACAAAATATACTTACTGTTCCTAAAGTAACTAACTATTTTGGTAAACGAACGAGAAAATATGTAACACCGATGTTTATGAACGAGCTACCCCCAAACTTGATATCATGTGCTAAATTCAAATACCAACTTAAAAAAATTCTGAAAAAACACTATCTGTCACTGTGTCCGTAGCCATGTGGATTGCTTAACAAGCAAGCCCCGCATTCTGCATTCATGAACAGGGATGAATGTCCATGGTTATGGAATGTGGGATTGTTTGATTTCGTACCTATGTGTTCCATTATTTTATTTTGTTAGCTTAGCTTAAGTTTATTGAATACGTCTTAACAAAATTTGTTTAATTGTGAAACGAGAACAACTGCCGACAAACTGTTTTACAGTTTGGCAGAATTTTTTTAATGTAACAATGTAAGCAAATTTTTAATAAACCAAATAAAAAAAAAAAAAAACATTTTTCTCATACAAAAAAAAAATCATATGACACACACATGCAAGAGTCTAGTCTTGGAACGACCAGAGAGAGTCCCTAGTGCTGTGAAAAAGCAAATACACGTCGTATTTGCTTTTTCGAAGCACTAGGGAGTTTACCTGCTTTTAAATTCCGAAGTACAGATAAAACTAAAGACATTATGCCAGGCCCGGAAACTGATACCGGAAAAAAAAACCGTACCGGGATTAGTTTTTCCACGCTCCGCAGTCTCATTTGTAACCATGACGCCATTTTTTCATATTGTGCAATAAGCTATAATTTATTACCAAGTCCAGCATAGTTGTTCTACTTTCTTGATCCAATTAGGTCACGATATGACATCGTGTGACATAAACACACTAAGTATTATACACTGCTAACATTAATCTATAAAAGGACTATTTTTGAAACTGCAGACTTTGAACTGTGATAACTTCAAATCAATCTTAGTACAGCTTAAATTAAATCCTTAAATCAAATACATGTTACGTGTAAATAACACTTTTTATTATTTTTTTCAAAATTAGGTCTTTCAAATCTAGTTATTAGACTTTTTAAGTATTGTTTTTTCTGTAATATATTAGCCATATTTAAAACAAGATATCTATTTTTAGGGTTCCGTACTCAAAGGGTAAAAACGGGACTCTACTACTAAGGGCCAAATTCACCAATAAACTAATTGTGATTATATAAAACAAAGCTTAGTTTGAGCGCCTAATCGAGATTATAACTTTATTTTGCTTGCTGATTATAGTATCACCGACCCTAGTTTACGCTAAACTCAGTTTCAATTCTTTTGTCGTCGCCCATATTTACGACACGGAACTTTAAACTAGATTACGCTGAGCTCAGTTTTGTTAAACTAAGTTTTTATATTGAATGATGAAATCAGCCCTAAGACTTCGCTGTCTGTCTGTCTGTCATTAGGCTGTCTCAAAAACCGCGATAGCTAGACAGTTGAAATTTTTACAAATTATGTATTTTTGTTGTCGCTATAACAACAAATACTAAAAAAAATATTTAAGGGGTCTCCCATACAACAAACGACATTTCCCCCCCTTTTTTGCTCGATATTACTAATGGCAACAGGTAGGCACTTGAAATATTCACAACATACTCAGTTGTATTTTTACTTTAAAAATAAATAATAAAATTAAAATTAAATAAATATTGAATATATATTGCTCCCATACAAAAAATTCAATTTTTTGTTTATTTTGTTGTTGTTCTGTTCTTTACCTAGTCAATGGTACGGAACCCTTCGTGTGCGAGTTCGAATCGCACTTGGCCTGTTTTTTTTTTTTAATATAATAGGAGATTAAAGTATACCTCTAACCTAATATTAACAAATTAACTTTGTCTTAATGAATTCATAGCTTTCATTGAAGAATGCATTAGCAGTTCCAACGTAATATGTATATTCCTAGATAAATAAAAATAATAATTACAAATAAATAAACGGTATTTACAAAGATACTATTACTATAAAAATAAAATGTAAATAATAATATAATAAATAAAACAATAATTAAAATTCATAAATTGACTTCTGTTGAACAACAGTAACAGTTGCTATCATAACAGATTATATATTATTATTTAGTTACTCTAAACTAAGTAATAAGTAAAACAAGCAGTGCCTTCAGTTCCCATTTTACTCACTAAACTGCAACAGATTGGCATTAGAGGTCTATCTCTTGATATCTTTAAGAGTTATTTAACGGACCGTTCTCAGGCCGTTAAAATAGGTAACTTCACTAGTGAAGATGAGTTCATTAGTTACGGAGTTCCACAGGGTAGTGTTCTCGGACCTACCCTATTTTTAGTTTATATAAATGACCTCTGCAAATTATCTTTAAAAAACTCAAACATGATAATGTACGCTGACGACACAGTAATACTTGTTCATGGCAATGATTGGCAGGAAACTCGCTTGTATGCAGAATCTGCACTTCAGACTGTTATGGAATGGTTAAATAGCCATTTACTTACATTGAACCTAGAGAAAACTAAATTTATCACATTTGCGCCCCTTCAATCATCTCAACCAGCTTTCAATCTTACTGCACACAAGTGTTATTCGATAGCAAACACTATTTGTAGTTGTAGCGTTATAATGCAAGTCAACAGCATTAAATATCTTGGTGTTATTATAGATAGTACTATGTCCTGGAATGAACACATAAGATCGCTAGTGTCACGAGTCAGGAAATTAATATTTGTTTTTAAAAATTTAAGGTCTTCTGCCGACTTCCATACTTTGAAAATAGTATATTCTGCTTTGGCGCACTCTATCATAACTTATTGTATAGTTGCTTGGGGTGGCTCTGGAAAATGTTTGATGCTGAGACTGGAAAGAGCACAGAGGGCTGTTCTTAAAGTCATGGCACACAAACCAGTTCGCTTCCCTACAGTTGACCTCTATGCTCTTTGTAAAGTACCAACAGTAAGGCACGCATTTTTCGAGAGTACCATACTTCGAAAACATTCTGAACTCACATTCGACCCCAGTCTCAGATTTAATAAACGTAGGGCGGATTTAGTTTGTCCGACAGAAAAAGCCAGTGTCGTGATGGTGAAACGCCAGTACCATTTCTTTAGCCCGGTTCTATACAACAGAGTTAACAAACTCTTGAATATATATCCACTTACCTTACGTGAATGTAAAGTAGTCATCAACAAGTGGCTTCATAGCCAAACATATGAGGAACTAGAAAATCTAACCAATAGGTAGGTTTTTTTTTTTTTTTTTTTGTTTATAAACAAAATCTGCCTTTTCCACTTCCGTATAGCTGATCAGCAGACTATAAACTGCTCCGTTCATCTACTTAATTTTTAACCCACACGTAGGTACACACACACACACACATACACACATCCACACGAACACTCACACTTAATGAGCTCGAGTATCTGGATCTCACATTTGCTTTAAATTATTTTAATTAATTAAATGTAATAATATAAATAAATTGTAATTATAATTCGAATCAATAGGTAGTTGCTTGATAACCTATTCTAATTCTAGATTAGGGATAATCAAGATTAGCTAGCGAGTATAAATTAATATCATTAATTTTGGAACGCCGACGTCTCCCTTCTTGGAGGTGGGCGCTAATGGCTACAACACAGTTCTAAACTTATGTAGTTGTTAACGAACACTTAAAATTTTGTAAACCAGTTTATTGTTCCAATAAATATTATTCTTATTCTTATTCTTATTCTTCATCCTCTCTTCTACCTAAATTTATCTAATGCTGTGCCCGACAGGGTCCATAATTGTGACTATTATCTATTTCCCTACCAACTATGTATACATTATGGTACGCAATAAAGAATTGAGAATTGAGAATTGAGAACTTTCCAAGTTTGTATTCGTTTGAGATAGGCATAGTGTTTCCACGAAAAAACTCAAATACAAAAATAATGTTTTTAGTTTTCTTAGATTTCTTACAAAAATGGTCGAAAAAATAACACTTAAAGAAACTAATGAATAACACATTTCGAAAAAAGAAATAACAGCCCTGAAATATGAAGTTTGTAATAATGAACGTATAATTCAAAGACAATACAAAATTATCATATTTCAAAGTTACTCGCTTTGTAAGCAACTTTATAATAAAATACCTTATTTTATATTCATTCATAGTAAGTTGTTGGTCTATAGGTACATGTTATTATATGGTACAAATATTTAAATGGCATTTATGTGATGATTTATCATATCTTAAGCGTTAATAGTTGCGAGATCGTTTGAGATAGTTACCGTGGCCCAAGCACGCAAAGAGCACGTAAATAAATTTAAGTTAAATATACGGGTACGATATCTGTAATTGTAATTAATTAATTTACTTACAAATATACTTGGGTACATCTATATAACAAACCAACAACATGTACCCTTAGTGAAAAGTTTGTCTTTCCAAGTCATAGTAAAGTTTGGGTTCTGAGGGACCATAAGTAAAACGAATAGTGACATGTCACCCTTGAGGATACTTCTTTGTTAGGTACATATACCAGTTCAAAGGTTCTGTATGATTGACATTTATAAATATGTAAATAAATTTAACAATACGTATGTTAGGATATTATTATTTAAACGAAAATAGATTCGTAACCTTTAAAGAAGAAAGGAGCCTTAGAAAGTCTTCCTGACCTTTTACTTATCGTACCTACTATCTATATTAGCAGCCCCAACTAGGCTTAAGAGCCGAAAGAGCTTTCTTCGAAGCACACAGGCCATTTTTGACCTACCACCTAAAGATAGAATCAAGCTTTGGGAAGAACATAACCTGCCACCATTCGACTTCTTGAAACCGCAGGAACGTCTCCCGCCTGGACGTGAATTGCAGTGGTCTGTGTGGAAAGCACTAAATCGGCTGCGCACCCAGGTAGGCCGCTGCAAACACAACTTAGCGAAATGGGGGTTTATAGACCCGTCGGATACTCAATGTAAGTGCGGTGCTGTTCAAAACATGACCCACATGTTGGAATTTCCCAGGTGCCCTTACACCTGCACTTTGGAGGACTTAATGGGTGCCACCGATGCTGCAGTTAACGTGGCAACTTACTGGGCCCAAATAATTTAACGAGTTTACCATCGATTCGAAAAGAAGAAGAAGATCTATATTTAAAAGCAAATTTATGAACATATTGAATTGAGTTCCTTGCTAGTCCCGAGTTGAGCTACACGAATACTGAAAAATGTTTACAGTGACTGGACAGGTGCACCTAATCTGTGTGATTTTTTCCTCTAAAGACCATTTCAGACAATAATCTGCGTAGTTCTCACATGATTTGACTATTATGTTTGCTGTATGGACTTTAAAAGAGACTTTGACCACTAAGTTAGTCCCGGCGTTTTCTCTCGGGGTAGTCAGTTAGGAAACACCGGCCGTGTTTCCGAGCTGACTACCCCGCCTGTCATCTAGTGACGTGTTAATGTTTTTTAGAAATACACATATATTGCTATCCTTAAGCCTAGGTAGCAAATAAACAATAAATTACATGTCAACTTGATACTTTGTAGTATTAACTTATCACACTTATCTAGATCCGATCTGAGGTTAAATCGATTTTAATGTTGTAATTTCGTATAAAATATTTACAGTTGCAATATTTTATTAACCCAATTTAGGTTAATATGAAAACGATAAATTGTTTACGACTGGCTGACTAAGTTATTGGTACGTAAGCTCTCAAGACGTAATATTTTCGTATATAAATTCCTGTTAGATATTGTTCCTATTAATGCAAAATGTAAAAGTGAGTCAACGACTCTCAAACTGAGCACTGCCCGTATCTTGGATAATCGGCCTTTTTATTAGTGCAGTTGAATATTGTCACTGTCCTATTCATATTTGGTGCATAATTTTTTTTATGTATTATTTACTATGTTAACTATGTATTACTTAAGTGACACCATAATTAGATATGTCTAGGTTAGTGCCTATTAATACAAATACAAAAGAAAAAGAGAACAAAAAAATACAAAAACTTTACATCACTTACAACCACATCGATGAGTTTTTCCAGCTCGTCATAGTTTAATATTACATTATAATACTCCAAAAAGAATCCTGTCAAGTACTCTTGTCTATATATAATTATATTTTCCAAGTGTTAAATTAAGAATATTTTATAATAATTGCATCAGACTGTTACTAATAAAGGCTTTCATTGTTACAGACAAACATGTCGGCACCAACAACAGACAGCACTGAAGCTATCACCAACTCAGGCTACGGCAGCAGCGATGAGACCGCGAGTCTACTCGTCACTGGCCCTTCAGTCACCGTCATAGTCCCTACTGAAAACAGAACAGTCAAACCAGTTCTGCAAAGACAAGACTGCACCACACACCTCCGACCTCAACTATCAGGCGGACCTGGCAGTGAAGAAAGTGCAACATCCATTAGAATGGAAGAGGGAACCGCCAGAAGCGTCCCTGACATCGAGTTGCAATGTCGGGAACCGGCAGACCGACCTCAGACACTCGTGTCTCCCGTAGCGACATGCTCGCACAGAGGGTCAGTGACCGCGTGCCAGTTAGTTCCACAAACTTACTCGAGATGTCGCGTATGCGAGCGGCGACAGTCCACGGCACCAATATCAGCACTACAACTAGCGCGCTCTGTGTCGAGAGAGAGCGTTCGTTCGGCCGTGCATTACCCTTGCGGTTGTAGTTCGCTCCACGCAGTTAGTACGTGTCCTGTCATACAACCCCCGGCGCTACTGTTGCCGACATCGAGTACGAGGATTATCCGACAGAGTTCGCAGCCTGAGTCTAGCGCATGCGCGGCACACTGCCCTCATCATCCTCACCACCACCCTAGCGCCTCCTTGCGGCAGTTGCGGGAACCAGGTGATGGCATCGCTGGCATCGCCGCGGACTCGCTACGAATCAACGGGGGTATGCGCCCTTTCAAACAGGTAGGTTTCACGATCGTTAGATGGCGCTACTATTTTATAAGAATCATACATTGTAGAATTTTTCTTTCTTTAGTAATAAGGCAGTGAAGTGTGTTCAATTTACTCATAGATATGCGCTTTTAAATTATTTATGTCGAACGGTTAGCGTCTCGTATTATCATGCCAATCATGCAACCATGCGATTTAAATAGATTAGGAACTAAGTAGGCGGTAAACAAGGGTTTTCCTTATTCGTTTTTTTCTTGGAATACTTTGCTAAAATGATACAACAGAAAATATTGTTACACCAAAAGCGTTTCAGCAAAAAGGAACTTCTAATAATCAACAAGCACCGAGGAAAAGGCTACCTAATTAAAGTGCTAAGTTAAATGTTGAAGGAAACAGCTGCATAATTACTGTCGAAACGGCTTTTCACAACTAACAGCGAGGCATGACCTACATAACTCGGTAAAGATAACTTCAAATCAACATAAATAAATTCTGATCTTGCAAACTGTTAACTTGAAAGCAAAAAGCATTGTAATATACTCGTTATCTTGTAAATAGCTAAAAGGTAGTAGAAATGCTTTTCGAAAAATTATTTTGCCTTTGGTGTAAAGCAGTAACGCTCGTCTCAAAAACAATAAAGACAAAAGAAAAGGTAGAAGCGTAGTCGTAACTTTGTCAAGCAATCAGACATTGACAGAACGTTTCACTGTTGTGAAGGCGCCTTTGCCAGATGTTTCAACGAGATGAGCCTTTTCTTAATGTCTGCCTTTGCAACTCACGGCCATTTAACTCGCTGCTACGACACTTAGAGGCGTTGTAACACTCTTTCAGGCTCTCAAGGCAATTTCGAGATTAGAATTAGTGAAAAACATCGCAAGAAGAATATTAATCATTTTGGTGGTTCACAGTACATCAGTGTTGTAGTGAAATAAGTATTGGTGTGTATGTAGGCGAATCATTTAGTGTGAATATAAGTATTTTGATGGATCATGTCAATCACTTTCATAGATCGAAAAATTCCTTGACAGTCTTATCCTGGCTCTTGGTTAGCGCGAAGCAGTTGGCGTGTAAGTGCTGTGTAAGGGTCTTGAGACGGGTTTTCCCTTCTAACCAAATCAAATCAATGTCTTTTGGTTTGATTTCTGTTTTTAACCTGCAGGCGGGGCTGCTCCTCTGTCCACAAACCCTGTCGCAGACACGCCGAGCCCGGCTGAGACGTGCATTCACTGAAGCCACGGGGGATACTGTAAACTACGTTAAAACGGTGGGCTTCAAACTATTGGATTATGCACCGTCGAATACTGCTATCGACTGTACAATTTCTTTCGTCTAATTTACAACTGACAAAATTGAAAATATTAATAGTAATTAATTATTAAACGTTCCAAAAATTATATACCAGCACTTACCTAGCTGACACAAAAAGATTTTATAGCAGAAAAAGCACATCACAATGCATTTAGATTTTTTCAATAGATTGCAACGCAAAATTAGAAGCATAGCATGTTAGAGAATAAGCCACGACACGAAAAAAGCAAAATATTTAAGCAGCAAATAAAATTAGTTTTAGACTTACCCCCCACATCATCAAAAGTCACGACCCACGTCAGGTTGTACAGTCGAAAAGCAGGTATCTGTGGATTTATCACCAAAGTAATTTGTTAGTTGGCGAATGTGTCGTCCCTATAGCTTCGTCTAATGACCACCGTTAGCCATTCCCCCCACGCCCCTGACATCTTCCCTGGCACCAAAATTGCTTGTCACGAACAAATCGTTTTCTGTTCATCACTTTGTTCAAGCAAAACTGTCATCGTACCATCGAGCACATTTATTCGAAACTTGACAAGTTGGCTTTGTTTGTCGAGTGTCGTGGAGCACATAAAAGCAGGTATATTTGTTTGATCATTATGTTTTCTCACCTCGATCATAATTTGTGGATTCTTTTTGGAATCTTAAAGTTAAAACGAAAACGTTTTGTCATCGCTTGGGGAACCCATTACTCAAGCAAAATACACAGCACCTACACCATCATTAGCTGTCCATTCATTCGCATTGTTTTGATGAATATAGGTAGCGCTATGCACTTTAGATCGATGGTTAGATTGCACAGAAATGTCGCTTTTCGGTACATAGATGGAGTTTTCTTTTTTGTTGCTGTTGAGTATGTTATGTGTTAGGTCACAGATTATGTCACTATTGTTTTGATGTACGGTTTTTAATAGTTTCGTTTTATTCGGTAACACAACTTTATAATTATTATTATTATAATTTAATTACTTTACTCAAAACTTTTACTGACAAGGTTTCTTGATAAACCTCGGTAACGTTTCACAAAGAAATTAAATGCAAGCAGATCTCGTAGATGTTATTTTATTCATACGTTTAAATTTTCTTTGGTTCAGTTCGGAAGTTAAAGAAGCACTAGGAAAGTGTAGGAAAAATGTAGATTTTAATGTAATAAAAGAGATTTCTACAAGCAAAGCAAGACACCGTGATATTGGAGATTATTCTGCATCAAGGCGCCATTCATTCTATTGTCAGACGATAAAATATCCCACCTGATGGTTGCGGGGACTTCATTTTCGTACTCTGTAGGCCATTTCATGCATAATACTTTTTGAATTTTTATGAGATCATGAACAAACGTTCAAGGTTCATAACGCTCATTGCGATTTACTAAGCGGATTAAGTTGAATATGCCTTAATGTGCTTGATAATGGACAGTTGCGATACAATTTGGCAGTCTACCAGACGTTTAGTTTAACTTGATATAATTGTACTTGAGTGAAGTAAATTGCACAGCAAATGTGTTAGCTGAATGATATACTAGTACAGACATTGATTGTTTAATTATATAATTTTCTGAAATCTGATTCTATTTGTCTGTTAGGGTTGTATCAGGCATTCGTTTGTGTTCCAATTTTATTGAGATTTTGTTTTCATATCTCATTATGTTGATATTATTGAAAAATGGAGAGTTCGGAATTCTTTTAGGTTTGTTTTTTTTTTTTATTTTAGTATCCGATCTATAATCAGATTACCAAATATTATGAAAACGAGATTCATCAGTCATACTAGAAATAATAATAGATGTAACTTTCAAGGAATAAGCTCACTTTCTAAATGCTTTCAACAAGTTTCTGCATGTTACATCGAAATACGAAAACGCTAACATTTTCCTTAATGGATGCTATTATCGTGGAAGTACCGAATAACAAGTGGATTGGTTCCAGCTTCAATTATAATTCCTACTGTGCGTAGGCATATAACTGGCAGCAATATAAAGATAACTAAGGTTACGACCTTTTCATTTTTCATCAATCGTGCTCTTTTAAATACTTTTGAACCACGAATTTTGACAATAAAAGTATTTCTACTTGGTGTTACGGAAACACGATTTATTTAACTATTCGGCATTTGGGATGTTCCAAAAAGTTTAAAGAATTTAAAAAAAAATATGTAGAAGTCGTCTTTTAAGTCGTCCTAAAACCATTTTGCTAAAATAAATAAACCAGGCAACTTTAAACATAATAAATGTACAGAACGCGAAATATTTGCTCGTTACGAAATTTAAAGCCGGAATCTCACTATTTCACTCCAAGAAAAGGCGTGCCTATTGTTGGTACTCCATTCTCCAAGTGTCGGAGCACTGTATAATTAATTTTAATGCTTCCACTGTATGCTCGAATTGGCGGCTGGTGTACACACAGTCAGTATTTGCTACCTAAAGTCAAGTTACTACCACCCTTTATACTAGCCAAGTTCTAGTAATTGGCACCAATTCTACAATATCTTGCCAAATAGGTATTGTGGAATAATTTATCGGTTCTAATTTTTTTTTCTAAAGGGTTTTCTTCTGTCTGGTTATTGAATTGATAGAAAGGTCGGGTTCGGTCAATGACTTTACGACGTGTTGCCGAGACTGGATTACAACCTACGTCGGCAATGAAATAAATTACGTAAGGTTATATCAGACAGCGAACATCGGTATTTCGCATGGAAGCAATTTCATTTGCACAATTATTACACTCAATTGAGTTTCAGTTCTCAACACAGAACTGATTTTAACTTTTTAAACTTAATCTTTGATTACATTTGTTTTTTTGGCAACGGCCTTTTTTCGTGTGTTATGTTCATGACAATCACTTTTTCGGGTTGTATTTCATCCGTGAACATATCCAAAAATAAGTTATTGAACTAATCAGCCCTTGGACTTCTGCCCATCTCCACTGAAATGGCCGTCTTGTATTCGTATTCTATCTGTAACCCCCAACAGAGCAATATATTCTGCACTATTACTAAAGCTTCAGGGGATTTTTCAGCTAAACTTTTCAACGATTTTATCAGTCTGTCATGTATCACCACTTTATTTTTAGGGGCATCAGAAAAATTTACCGGATATTTTATAATAAAACATACACCGTTAAATTTTGGTCGTTTTAATTTAAAAATTGGCCGCGGCATGTACCGAATCGAAATTCGGTACATGAAACACTATCGAATTATAAAGATAAAATAAAAAAATAAAATACTTTTTTTTTTCTAAAACTCGAGTTAATATATGCATATACGAAATTAGATTTCCGGCCACCGTAGGCGCGGGCTCGCGGACGTTGGGCAATGGGTAGCTCGCTGTCCGTCCATCCGGTAACAGACCGGTCCGAGCTCAAGTCGTCTACGGCAACGAATGGAAGGGTAGGTTTTTAGTCAGTAAAAGTCTGACACTATTTCCCGCCCCACCCAAGGGCGGGATTTGTCATTGGATGACAAAATTTTACCTACCAAAAAAAAAAAAAACTATAAGAAATTAATTTCTTTAAGTAAACGAGTCAATGACCTTGTAGGGAGTTGTTGGTCGTTGCGTACTAACCACCTACAGTTCATTGACTTCGATCAGCTGACTTTTACTTAAAGAAATCAATATCGTACATGCGTAAATTAATTGAAGTTTAAACAAAAAGTACTTTATTTTTCATTTTTATCTTTACAAATCGATAGTGTTTCATATACCGAATCGATCCTCCGCGGGATTAAAACTACAAAAATTTAACGGTGTATACATAGATAATAATAAATTACAAATAAAAAAACTTTTTTAAAAACAAGCTTTCAATTAAATGGCCTAAAAAGAAGAAAATAAACTTTTCCTTTATAACTTTTACTATCAATTTATAACGACATTACACAATTTATATGATACAAAAGCTTGTCGCGAGATTTTGAAAATATTAAAATCAATAGATAAAGTTATTTAACTTACTTAATTAATTTAGTTATTTAGCTATGTAGTGTGTAGGTATTTACACAGTTAAATCTCGCGACAAGCTTTTATATCATATAAATTGTGTAATGTCGTTATAAATTGATAGTAAAAGTTATAAAGGAAAAGTTTATTTTCTTCTTTTTAGGCCATTTAATTGAAAGCTTGTTTTTAAAAAAGTTTTTTTATTTGTAATTTATTTTTTACTTTTTAGTTATACCTTATTTAAATCACATTTGTATTCTCAGCAAATCCTCACATTTGCTACCCATATCATAGCAAAGCATAAGAAACTTAGTCTGCTATCTTTAGAAGTCTGCCAGGTTTTTTTTTTATGTTGGGTAAAATCATCCAATGACATCCCCCGCCTTTCGGCTTGGTTCGGTCTGTTACCGGACGGACAGCCAGCTACCCATTGCTCGCCGTCCGTAAGCCCGCGCCTACGGTGGCAGGAAATCGGGATCGGAATTACAGCGGCGGCTGCGGCGTAAGCGCTGTTGCCTGATGCGGTCGGCCTCCTCCTTGGCTAGTATTACTGCTTCGCAGAAGGAGGCGACCACGTGAGAAGTATACCAGGTTGGATTTATGAAACCAAAATGATGGTGGTGGATCGTAAGACTAACAATCAACCTAACTTACATGAAAAAGCCAATTGCAAAGTTGTCCAGAGTTTATCTACCTGGGATCCACAATCACTAATCCTAGGAAATGCGGAGAAGATTCAAGCACCGTAAAAGATTGACGTTCTTGAAATGTGACGCTGGAGGCGTTTACTGAGGATAAAACAGACTGCTCAACGCACTAACGGTTCCATTCCTAAAGAGCTTTGCATCAAAACAAAAACTTTCGTCGATTGTGCAACAGCGAATTTTTAAGCTGTTTGGATATATCATACGCAATGAAAGCTCTTTGGAACGTTTAGTGGTACAGGAAAGAGAAGATGGCCTTCGTTCTCGCGGCCAATCGCCTACCAGATGGACAGACCTCACTAAATCATCTTCAGAGTGTTCCCTCATTGAATGTACATGAATAGAGAGAGATTGAGAAGTCTCGCAAAAGCCGCAACCAACCTACCAGAAGACCACTACCACTCCACCAAGAGTATGACTGAGAAAAAGGAGAATATTGGATTTAGAGTTATGTCACTTTATTTTTCAAGTTACTCTCTGCAAGCCCTTTCAATTGGTATTTTGTAGGAGTGTATTAAAGCTAACTAGCTATTTACTTATGTAAATTTGTACGGAACCCTCCGTGCGCGAGTCCAAGTCGCTTATGACCGGTTAGAACTTATTTTATCCGATCCAAAACTCGATGGGATTGTGTTGTTTTATTGCGAAACTCCTATGGCCACCTTCCAGCTCCATCATCAGATCCCGACTGCCATATTGACCAAAGTACTCGTCATTACAAATCTAACGAGACCAAAGACGAGAGAGCTGTGTCGTTTAATTGCGCAGTTCTTGTAGCCACCTTCCAGCTCCATCATCAGACCCTGGTTACCATATAGGATCCAAGTACTCATCAATACAAATCAAAAGAGCCCGAACTCGATGGGATTGTGTCGATTTCTTACGAAGTTCCTATGGATTTTTTTTATAGTAGGTAAAATCATCCAATGACAAATTCCGCCCTTGGGTGGGGCGGGAAATAGTGTCAGACTCTTACTGACTAAAAATCTACCCTGTACCATTCATTGCCTTCGTCCCAGGGCCCCGGATGACATTTTCACATAACTTTTGGCCCCAGTAGGCTTCGGCCCTCCTGGGCCATTACAGTTTGCTGACAACTCCTTGAGGCGCGTGGGAACAGTGCACGCCGTAAACGACTTGCGCCGTTACCGGACAGACGGACAGCGAGCTACCCATTGCCCGCCGTCCGCGAGCCTGCGCCTACTGTGGCCGGAAATTGGGATCGGAATCCAAGCGGTGGCGGCGGCGTATGCGCCGTTGCCTAATGTGGTCGGCCTCCTCGTTTGCTAGCATTACTGCTTCGCAGAATGAGGCGACCACCTACCACTCCTCCTCGCTCCGGAGCATGGCCTGAACCAAGCCCCGGCGCGAGAGATCGCCGTCACCGATCGCCCCCACAAGTACACGGTGATGCTCTTCCCAAGCGGGGCACACCTCGACTGTGTGCTCCACCGTGTCTTCCGGGCGCTCCGCACAGTGGCGACACCCGGGCGTCGTCTCCGCACAAATCTTGTACAGGTACTTCGCGAACTTGCCGTGTTCGGTTAGTAACTTAAGTTCCTATGGTAACCTTCCAGCTCCATCATCAGAACCTGGTTACCATATAGGATCCAAGCACTCGTCAATACAAATCAAACGAGCCCAAATTTGATGGGGTTGTGTCGTTTAACTGCGGAGTTCCTATGACTACCTTCCGACTCCATCATCAGACCCTGGCTACCATTCATGATCAAAGTACTCGTCATTACAAATCAAATGAGCCTAAAGTCGATGGGGCTATATCTTTTAATTGCATAGTTCCTATGGCAACCTTCCAGCTCCATCATCAGACCCTGGTTACCATATAGGATCCAAGTACTCGTCAATACGAATCAAAGGAGCCCAAATTCGATGGGGTCGTATCGTTTAACTGCGGAGTTCCTATGACCACCTTCCGACTCTGTCATCAGACCCTGGCTACCATACATGATCAAACTACTCGTCAATACTAATCAAACGAGCTCAAACTCAATGGGGTCGTATCGTTTAACTGCGGAGTTCCTATGAACACCTTCCGGCTCCATCATCAGACCCTGGCTACCATATAGGATGAAAGTACTCGTCAATACAAACTAAACGAGCCCAAATTCGATGGGTTTTGTCGTTTAAGTGCGGAGTTCCTGTGACCACTTTCCACCTCCATCATCAGACCTTGGTTACCATATAGGATGAAAGTACTCATCAATACGAATCAAACGAGCCCAAATTCGATGGGGTTGTATCGTTTAACTGTGGAGTTCCTATGACCACCTTCCGGCTCCATCATCAGACCCTGGCTATCATACAGAATCAAAGTACTCGTCAATACTAATCAAGCGAGCCCAAACACGATGGGGTTGTATTGTTTTATTGCTGAGTTCCTATGGCTACCTTCCAGCTCCATCATCAGATCAGCTCCATGTTATCATAATGTTGCATTGTCACCCGATTTACACATGCACGTAAAACTTCAGCTCAATCGGTTGAAGATATCTGCTTCAAAATTGAGTTGCAAGATTTGAGCCGAACATACATAGTTACATACAGTGCAAGCTAATAGAAAGCTTGTAAAATGAAAAAAAATCTAGTCAAAAATACTAAACTTCAAGACCACAAACACTCAATTTCATTACAATAATTCAGTTACTTCGAGCCTTTCGAGATTCAAGAAAAATAAAAGCGGCAATCTGATGTTTCATTCATGGACACGCAATTTGAGATAGCCTATAAAACATAATAACCTTTAAATTCTAAAACCATCTGTGCCTACCATTACATTTGAATTATAAACCAATTTTTCTTTTCTTCTGCTCTGCATTATCCCTGCCTTAATGCCACTTTCCGGTTTTGCACAATTCATGTACTTGTGGAGGTAACAGACCTTATAGAATTTCGAATTTGTTTGGACTTTCTTTATGAGTTTGGTCTCGAGGGAGTTTGAAAACGGAAATAAATGTTTCCGCTTTGCACTCACATTTTCAGGGATACATTTTGCTCTATAAAATTATTGTAGTGCATGTTAATAAAGTATGTAAGTACTAAAAACTGCTTAGAGATTGTAAGATTAGGACTTCATGTCTACATTGTTGGTCTAGACCAGTCATTCTCAACCTTTTATTAATCTGAGATCTGTCTGATTATTTGGTGTTAACAGGGACCAGAAGTCTAGAGATAAACTTTATACATTAACATAGTCATGTTAATGTATAAAATCTTTTAAAAAATGTTGCTATATCATTTTTTTTTTAAAGTGTAACTATGATCTATCGATTTTTCTCTGTAAGGATCGACCAATTAGAAATGTGCACTAGCTTTTGGCGTTTTGTAAGTGCTCATGGGGGCCTAATTTGAATGAAACTTAATATCATAAATTCAAAACTGGTAATCGATGTTGATTACCAGTTTTAGAGGGTCAGTTTAATTGTAAAATCAAAATGTAATGAACATTTATCAAAAAGAACACAATATTTCTGATAAAACTTTTTTTGCCGCAACTGAAGGAACGTGCCTTCCTGCTCCACCCTAGAACGGGAGAAGTATTCAGATGATTTCCCACCTCAAAAAAAATAGTGTCATTTCTCAATTGAATACCTTGAAATTTTAAATTTTTCGCAGGCTATATTTTAGCTCTTGCTGTCCAAAGTTCAGGAACCACTGGTCTAGACACATTTATTAGCTAGTGAAAATACTCACATAGTAAATCTCATCTCTAGCAGTAATTTCGCATACATATTATGTACCTATTACGTATTTATATACTTGTTCATTTTGTGTCAAATCTCTTTCCCCACGCAAATCTAAATTCAAAAAAAATATATTTACATACCCGGTATGGCTCACAGCTAATTTCCCTTTGCTAATATGTACAACATTATCTACATCTGTTTTCCTATATAACTCATCTTCATCACTAAGCCATACATACATAAGGTTATTCGATCTAAGAGAATCCCTTTACATATTGGATTACAATCATGTATTATTAACAATATTATATAAGGAAGATAACATCTCTGTCAGGAATTTGTCTCACTTGATCGGGTCTTTATTACTGCTCTTGTCTTCAAATTAATACATACTTCGGTATTATCATTGGTAATCCCAGTCGGTACCTATAGCTATAATTACCTACGTCAACATATATAGGGTGACTGGTAATTAGTGAACATTACTTAAACACGTGATTGCAGTCATGATAACAAACAACTTTTACTATGGGGTCAAACTTGAAATCGCGAAAAAAATCTGCTGGTCAGTACATTTGTGTTCGCTTACTGGTCCTGGACTGGTTAACTGGTAACTGGTGGTGGTAAGGTGGACCGATGACCTGACTCCAGCGGACAGTCCATCGGACTCCAGCGACCCGCTGGAGTCCGATGGATGCGAGACGCACAGGACCGGCCATTGTGGCGGCGCTTGGGGGAGGCCTATGTCCAACAGTGGACGTCTTTTGGCTGAAATGATGATGATGATGATGAACTGGTCCAAATGTACAGAACTTGGCGGTTTTTTTTAGCGATTTCAAGTTTGGTCAAAGTTATTTGTTATCATGACTACAATCAGGTGTTTAAGTATCGGTCACTAATTACCAGTTACCCTTTATAGTAGCCATATCGTAGAATTAGCCATTTCACATAACGGTTGATTACCTACTTCATAAAATGGCACCCTCAAACTTAACCTTTTTTATTGTTGATAGACTCGCTTTTGACCACTATTTCACCTGATGGAAACGGACTGGATTTAGTCGAAGAGTGAATGCGCTTGCCTAGAAGTAACCTATTCACTCTTGACGTAGTTAATCAAGCCCTAAGCGGACACCGGTGTCCGCACATTTATTGTCTTTCTATTGTGTCTCTTATTACGGTATTCAAAGATCCCCGCGCACAGTAATTGCTAACCTAAACTTGACCATGAAATGGCCAATTCTACTATAGGGCTACGACATACCTTTATGTGTATTTAGTAGTAATAAATCTTTTATCAATTCCGTTCCATTTGTCGGATTTTAGTTACACTAAATGGCGTTGGTCTGGAAAATCGTATTAAAACCATTCGGCCGGCAGTTATAGCTCCAAATGTGTTTTGCATGCAACCGATTGTATGCTGATTAAATTTGGCTCCATCCACTGCGGCGTCGTGGTCAATATGAAGATAATTACACTATGCCACAGAGTAGCGATGTTCATATTAAACTCCACTGAGCGCTAAAGTGGTTTTATTTGACATGTGAAATTCCACGTTATATACTTACGTCAACTGGGTCAGGTAGGTAATTAGATAAGAGATTCAATGTAGGATTCCCAAAATTATGTTGCCCTAGGCTGACTATGGTATTTTATTTGCTTTGTTTAGAGGTATTAACTTAATTTTAAAAGCAAATATTACTAACGTGTTTCAGCTGGGACCACATTACTCTTTTCCTTTAAGATATTTATATAGTGTGACTGATGGAGGGCTGGGTTGGTGTAGCGATTGAGTGATTGACATTTGCTTTGCGTATCGTTGATTCAATTCTCGTATGCAATAAATATTTTCTTGGTCTAGAGTTAATGTACGTGAGTTTGAATGTTTGTAACCTACATCACGGGAGTAATTCTTAATGTGGTGTAATTTTTTTCAAAATAACCGATGGTTTCTAAATTTATTTTTCTTTATTCCTTAAATGAATTGACTTTTTATACGAATACCTACCTAAAGTTGTTTCTGATAAATTAAAGAAGGAAAAAAATTACAAAAAAACCAAACATTTTTGTGTAAAGAATCTAATTACGCTGGCAGAAATGAAAAGAATAGCTCCTGTAAGCCGAGACCTCGTATGTTTCTACCCCCGAGACTCTTCGGGTTACAGCGTATTATATACGAAACACGTAGCAAAAAGGAAAAAACTAATTCTAACCTTAGTGAAAATGTGTTACGATCTTATATTTTGAAACAGAATAGTTTTATCGAAAACTAAAGGTCCCCAGCATTTCCGGAAGCTAATAAATTCATTCTCCACAAAACCCCTGTTCACGATGCGTAGAAAAAACGGTCTATAGGAATAATACAATAAGTAAGCCTACCAAGGAAAGATTTTATCTTATTGATGCAATTGTTTCAGAGCATATGAACGAAGAGACATATTTACGATAATTTAACACAGACAAAGCACTTGGCACCGAGCTTGAATCTTATGCTAAGATCATTACTGCTGAGATCATTATGCAAGAAACTGTCTTAGACAGTGGACTCTGTAATGTCTCGTTCAGATTAATCTACCGAAATGGTAGAGAGAACCAGTTGCCAAATTGTACGCCGGGGTGCAATCAGACTGAATAATATCCAACCTTCAATACTATTACACTGAATCCTTTTCTGTCGTACACATACTTATTTGAATATCAAGCAGGATTTTTGTAATTTTTCGTCCATTTTAAATGCTTATTTAGCATTCCATGCCATCTGTACCAGATGCTATTTTAGCATCCGAATATCGGTGGTCATCCGCGATGACTATGGCATGGTTCCAAATCGCCACAATGGGCCCCCATATAGAGGCTTGTCATATAAATTATGCTTTAGATGCGGTTACACAATACGTTCCATTACATTGAACTAATGTGCTCTGATCGGGAAGCGATATGATCGATTTAACGGGTGAAAAGTGTTTTAACAAACAAACATGATAAACAATTTAAATCTGTTAACACAACAGTTCGGTTGTGTTTTGTTTTGTCAAACACTGCTTTGGGATTGTGTTTAGGATTTCCGTTTTAGTAATGTTACCATGGAGAATTTATTGCGTTAATTGCTTCTATGCATGTATATAATTAGGCTCAGGGAAATTGTGGATTTATGTGTATACTAAGTATATCGACCGATCAATAATTAATATAAGTAATTTCCGTATTACCAGAACGCTCATTTAATATAAGTATACTTAATACGATACTTGATAACGGTTACTTCATCTAACAACACTTAATATAAAAAATTTCATGTGATGTAATTTTTAGATTATATAGTCGTTTAGTACAGTTTTATTCAACACGATATCTAATGATAATGAATAATTTTTTTTTCCACTTCATTCATAATTTATTTTTACTTACATTCGTAATTTCGACTTTGTATTAATTACATCAAAGACGTCTTGTACAATACGAACAGTATAACATTTCATCATTAGTTTAAACGTATTTTATACCAGCTGAAGATAATAAGAAATGAAATTAAAAGCAATCTAAAGCAGTAACGAGTATAACAATTAATGATTATAACAAATGAGAAGTGTATCAAACGTATTTATATTTTTAGCTGTCACACCATAAATCTCACATCTATTTTCACTCCCGCTAATATAACTTTAAAACAAACTAAACAAAACAACTCATTTGTTTTTGATATAATAAAGTGCATAGAGGCGTCCTATTTAGTAACTGTAGGATCAGACATTAGACGAGTGGTTACGATGAATATAAAATTACTAAAAACGCTCTTCAAAAATAATAACAGTGATGTATTATGAAGTGATGATGAAGCGTAACACGCGATACCCTTGTGTTTGTTTACAGTGTAACTAAGCTATTGATTTATGATACAATAGCCAGTTACGTAAGTGCTGGCTTTATCGATTATTATATTAAGTTCCATTCTACAGCTCTATATCTGGTTGCTACCCAATTTTGTTCTGTATTGTAACAGTCTTGTTCATCAAGATGTTATGATCGAATAAATCTTTTTAAGCATTTATTGCTGTTATCATTTTGCCCCTTAATGTCTTATTTGTGTCGTGGACTCCGTCCTGCTCTTATCTCTCATCAATTTGATGTTTTTTCTCATCTAAATTGATCCACTTTTTATGTCAACTGCTAATTTCTTTTCTTGGGACGGCAGAGTTATTACATTTTTATTTTAATTATCTGAGTAAAGCACTCACCTTAACGCATGGACGACCATAACTCTAAGAAAGCCACATAATGGAGTCCATCCATTTAGATTAAACGTAATACACCGTAAAATTTTACAGCTTTAGCCTTTGTTTAGCGTTGATCTACAATCCTTTTAAAAGGTTGGTTTTTTGCAAGAAAACTTGAAATATTTTCGTCACATTATGGTTATTGTTTCACATAAAGCGTAGACGCAATCTCACATGTAATATACAAAAATGTGCCCATGAAAAAGTTTTACATTTGGTATGCAAAATGCTTAACCGGTTTAGTATAATAGCCGGGCGCTTTACTGGCAGATTGTGCAAAATGCTTACCTATGCTTCGGGACTGCTAGCATCGTTACTGAGAATCAAGGTCCTACATTACACAATGTTATTTTTTCGTCTTCTTGTTAAGCCGTTTGTAGAGCTATGTTTCTGGCTCTTTAGTATTCGGAGGATTACGTACCTAAATCAGGCTAATATTATAAAAGCAAAAGTTTATCTGACATACGTGTAGACGTATGTTCCTTTTGGATAATTTGCGTATTTTACTCAAGCGAAACCGTATTATGTATATAATTATCTGTAGCTAATTAAACATACATATTGAAGCGGTTTACTATGAGAATGGAAGGTCAAACGTGAATAAACTTCAGTTCACTATTCAGTTCATCATATCGTAAGAGTCTCGAGAAAAAGATTGCAAAGATTGTAAATGGAAATTATTATTTATACTTGTGCCTTGGTCTTCCAAACAGTCCTTGTTGCTAAAATTACAATAAAAACCGACATTTTAAGTGTGCCAACAACTTATCACATCTGATGACAAAATTGAAATGAATCCACAGTGAGGCAATAACGAGTGGATATGCTGTCAAAAACTGAACTCAATGTGTCTTGGTTTTAAGGTTCAAATGTGTTTGGGGTTGGAGTGTCACAAGGCAGCTTCGTGAGGCCGTTGCGGTCACTAACGATCTAAGCGATTGGCGTGTGTTATCACATTTATAACGAGATCACTGCAGGGCTATAGCCTCAATTAGTTCAGTGGGTCTCTATATGGGACTAATTTGGTACGAGTTACATTTAGGTGAATGTCTTGGAACATATGGTAAAAGTTTTCTTTTCCATTGAGACGTTATTTTTTATGATGTTAGAAATCATTCAATGACATCTCTTTGAGGCGCGTGTGAAACACTATGCGCCATCTGTGACTCAGGCTCGGTTCAGATAGTTACCGGATGGCCGGACAGTAAGCTATAGGTATATCCGGAAGTTCGTGTCTACGGTGGCCGGTAGTCATTCTGTGACTCCTGACACTCTGACCATCTCCTGTTGCGGTGGCTCGAGTGTGAGGATGTGTATTCTCTCACGTGTGCGGCTATCTCCACTAAGATCTTTGCAGAAGGAGCAGTCCATTGAGACATTTATGTCGCGATTTAAAAAAAAAAATTCGTCTTTATTTTATCTGGATGATGCACAAGGTCTGAAATATATACAACCTTATTACAAGTATATGCGAAAACAAAATTTCATAACTGTACTAATCAGAAGAAATCGCAAAGTTGAAAAATTCACCCAAACCCATGGTCACCGGGCTATCCGGGTGACTGAGGGGTTGCTTTACTCCCGTGCTCAGCTGTCACTGACGTCTAATGCCTGCTTAGACCTGCCGTGATCTGTTTTGTACTTAGTATTGGTGATATCCAAATTGTGACCTTATTACAATATTTTTGGGAAAAAATGTAAAAAATATTTGAAATCAGTTACCGATTTTAAACAAATTATATTCAGGTTTCGCATATACTAAAAACATTCATCAATTATCTTCTATTTCTCATTTGGTACAATACAAAGTAGTGGTTTTGAACATTCATAAGACATACAATATGATGTATTTAATATTTTACATATAGTAATCATCTAAGGCGGACCTAATGTCATTATGCCTTGACATAATATTATTTTAACTTTTAATTTAACACAAGCCACTTACGGTTTATCCACGAGCATGAACACTCCCTCTGCCCAAATTAAAACTTTAAAAGCTTAATTCAGTGTCAAAAGTCAACAAAGTCAAATAAACGGAGTATGTAAGTAAGTCAAGGTCAAAGTTGTAAGCCCAAGGCCACACAGCATAAGTTTGTGTGTAATATAAACCAAGGCTGTCAGGCCATTTTGTCAATGAGATAGGGCGTTATTTGGATGCCGACTTTCGATAGCGTTGGTGCCTGCAACTTGATGTTATTTATGTGGCCCTTTGTATATATTTTACGGCGATAGTATAATTCAGAGGTAGATTACAATGGGCGTTGGGTGTGAAATGTGGAAGTAGATTTTTTATAACATGTCATGTTTCACATTAGAGTAAGTTGAATGCCGTTTCAATTATTTATGGCATCACTATTATTATTTTAATTTTAGTGTTTTTTTTTTTAATAATTTAAAATAATATTGTTTCACAGCACTGCGTACGGTAGGTACAAATATGGTAACATAAATAAAATAAATTTATTCATGTGATCCAATACCAAAAATCAACTAGATGTTGTGGAAGAGTAAAAAATATATAAATAGATATTTCTTTTTTAATTTCTTTAATACAAATTAAAGGTGTCTAGCAAAGCTACACAATAGATTTTCTACATACATTTTTTGAAACAAATAAAGCTATATAGGGTAACTGGTAATTAGTGAACGAACTTTAACACGTGATTGTAGTCATGATAACAAACAACTTTTACTACGGGACCAAACCTGAAATCTGGTCTGTTGACTGAAGGCTGGTCTGTTGACTGAAGGCTGGTCAGTACATTTGTGTTCGCCTAACTGGTCAAAATGTACTGAACTTGGCTGCATTTTTTCGCAATTTTAGGTTTGGTCCCATAGTAAAAATTGCTTATTATCATGACTACAACCACGTGTTTAAGTATCGTTCACTAATTACCAGTCACCCTATATACATTTATATAATATATAAGCTCAACTTGAAAACCAGTCTGGACATATTAAAAAATAAAATAAAATTTAAGCAAATGAAGCTTACAATAAACGAGACGTAAAACCAGAACTGGCCTTCTGAAATCACTAATGGCTATGGTTTTAATTATACCCAATAAGTCATTATTATTATGTCAGGTCGTTCTGAACGCTATATTATCAAATGAAACCGATATTGAGTTACTTTAATTATGATCAATTACAGTTATTGCCAGTAATGTACAGAGATTGCCAATATTTTAGACAATCTTTGTAGTAAAAAAATAACCCATTTTGGTACTTGCAGTATTCATATTTCTTTTTTCCACGACTATCTCACTACATCGTCTAGTCACAAGCTAAGCAGAGCTTTTTTTTTGTGGTAGGTAAAATCATACAATGACAAGTCCCGCCCTTGGGTGGAGCGGGAAGTAGTGTCAGACTATTACTGACTAAAAACCGACCCCGTTCCTTCGTTGCCTATCATGCCAGGACTGAGCCTTCCTCTCAGAAAACGGCCCTTAAACCCAGCAGGCTTCGACTCTGCCTGCCTGCAGCTAGCAGGCTGGGCCTCTACGGTTTGCTGACAGCTCCAGAAATTTTATCTTTATAAATCGATAGTGTTTCATGTACAGAATCGATCCTCCACAGGATTAAAACGACCAAAATTTAACAATGTATATATTTTTAAATACATACATATTATAGACAAATCACACCCCGACACAGAACAAGTATTAATGATAGTGCTCATCACATAAACATTTGTGCTGGGTTGACATCGAACCCAGGACCTCTAGCATAGCAGTCAGGGCCACTACACTAGACTAATAGGCAAGTCTGTAAGTTATTGAGCCAATGATTTAAACAAACTTAAAATAAATATAAAAAAAAAAATTAACACTTTTAGGGATCAAATTAACTGGAAAGTGTTTAACTTTACAAATTTCTAAAAAAATATAAGTATTCTAAAACTTTTTTAGAAAGAGATATCTTGAGCAGACTAGATTAACAAAAAAGTTTCTTGCCACGGTTCACGTAAAAACATTTCCAACGAACCTTCCCACGTATTCGACTTGAGACAGTTATTCATGGTCCACTGCTACACGTGGCGTTTCAGCGCAATGCGTGGAAATTTTTAGGTTGCCTTATTCAAGCTTGATTTGTGATAAACATTGCGGAGTTACTGCTGGCCTGTAAAATTTACGGCTTCTGAAAGGAAGGCTCGGCCCCGGTATGATGAGCAAAGTAGGAACGGGGTAGGTTTTTAGTCAGTAAGAGTCTGACACTATCTCCCGCTACGCCCCAGGGGCGAGATTTGTTATTGGATGGTTTTACTTAAGATAAAAAAAAAGTGCTACAGGAAAATCGTCGTTTCAGAAATAAGTACAGGGTAGGTGACAAACCTTTATATGCATAACATCTATGACATCACTTAGGAACTGAAACCCAATCAAGTGGTATTAAAGTTCTCGATATGATTAGAATATAAATACAACAATCTGTAATAAACTACATAGCAGTTGCCCGGACTAGACACAACTTCCATCTCGTCGGAGAATCCTCTCTTTTCAATGGAGAATTGCGGAACTTTAAAGGCGTAGAGATCTAGGCTTTTCACTTATCTAGAAATTTCATCTACCTCCTATCAGGAGTGAGAAATTTAGAAAGGAAAGACTCTTAATTCACAAAATCTCCCTATTTGTCGATGTCGGTTAAAATAAGATTTATGTGCTTGGGTTGAGAATGAGTTCACGTCAATATTGTGAACGATGAGGTGTGATCGGCATTTCTCCGTTTCACCCGCTACGTAAAAGATAGAACTCAAGGAGAATGCATTAGAAATAATATTCACTTGAGCGAACATATTTTTATTTTATCTTCTTTCGCAAACTGTAGACTTGGGCACGTACAGTTCTAATGGCCTACATTAGTTTCAGTTAGATCCCATTAAACTTCTCGTTAGATGGAATCTTGGTTTTATTTTCTGGTACTCGAAGATTAAAATAAAATTCTGGAATAGTACGTTAATCTCAGCAACATTTTGGTTTTACGAATACGTTACTTCCCGGAGATAAAACATCTTTTGCGAGCTTCACATCAATATTTAGCAAAGAGTATGTGTGAGGAAACGAGGTCGTAAAACGAACTGTCAAAGCGAAAAATACTAGCTCAAGATTGAAGGTGGCATTTTCGCCCAATACTCACTCGGAAACGGCGATAAATCCCACGAGATTAAAGCCATGAAACTACACGCAAACTTACATCAATGTAAGGAATGTAAAGAAAAAAAAGAGTTTATTTGTGCCTCGCGAACCATAAACAACAAAATAAAAATTGAACAAGTGCGAGACTGACTCATGCAGGGTTCTCTACATACTTACTATGTCAATAATTTAATTTCTGTATCGAGTCTCGATGATTTTTTTGTAACTACACAGTTTTCAGATTTTTTTTATTTGATATAAACTAGTGCTTGACTGCGATCCCACCTGATGGTAAGCAGACATTTTTTTTTAGATAAAAAATAAACAAATAACTTTTCATGATTTTTGTTTTTTGCGAGGAGCTTTTAAAAAACAAGCTTGCCTTTTTTATCACTTTCAAATATTTCCGAGTCGTAATCTCATAGATATACACGTTTGAAATCGTAAATTAGGGTCAGATACACGATTTTTTTTTATCAAGCCAACTAATTTATATCACGTTTCGAGTTTTGCCCGGCGCTTGGACACCCCCATTTTCAATAAAATAATTTTTCATGGTGTTCTCTTTTATTTTGGAGGAGTTCCAGAGATTAAAAAGGAATTCAAAGTGAATAGAACCTAGCCTTAATATCAACTTCATACCTCTACGCGTTCCCGAGGGCCTTGACATACGTGCAGACGGACAGACAGACAGACGAAGAAGAAAATGATCTTATAAGGGTTTTGTTTTACTGACTCAGGCATAAAATCCTAAAAAAAACAATAACACAAAAAGGCCAAAAAGGCTCTTAATTCTAAGGCTAAATCCTGTACTTTCAGCATGAAATCATTTAATATATTGAAGGTTTAGGTTGAATATTGCTGCTTGACAATTATAATATCTTCATTTGCTTTGGAAGTCAAAAATCTGACAAGTAACTGCATCTGTACTAAAGTATGTTATTTTTTATTTGTACGATTCCAAAGCTTCGGGGAGTCATTTGATACACCTCAGGCGGGCTTTTCCGTAACAGCAATTAGTTCCATGTTGCGATTTATAAATCTTTATTAGCTTATTTCATTGTTATTTTGTTTTTCTCCCATTTCGGTTTTTTTATTTTTATTTCTACCACATATTAAAAAAAATCTTGGTAAATTAATTATCAATAAAAAATAAAATTATTTTATTTATTTCAAAGACAACAAAAAATACCACTATGTTAGTAAAATTACCTTAAATCTAGTATTAATATTATATTACAATTACTTATACTATTTGGATCATTCAGCATAGAACGTGACTCAAGTTTCATCTTCAAAACGAAATGCCTAAAACTGCAATAGTTTTTAGAATATTATTGCGACTGGCCCGGGTGCTAGCCGCCAATAATGCTGGTTTCTTCTGAATGATTGCATGAAAGAAAAAAAACCTGGGCAAGTGAGAGTCGGACTTATGCACTGAGTGTTCTGTATAAACTATGAAATCAATTGAATTTACCAATCGAGTTTTTAAAGATTTTTCCGAATTTTTTTTTTGTGATGGAACTACAAATTTTTAGTTTACATACTTTTTCCTATACTTGTGCTTTGAGCCTTGCTTCATGCTAAATTTCAGGATTCTAGGTCAACGGGAGTACCCTATGAATTTTGATTCCTTCATCATCATCAACAGCCTTTTAATGTTCCCACTGCTGGGACACAGGCCTTCTCTCTGAGAGAGGGAATGGGCCGTAATTCACCACGCGGGCCCAGTGCGGCTTTTTTTTTTTATGGTAGGTAAAATCATCCAATGACAAATCCCGCCCTTGGGCGGAGCGGGAAGTAGTGTCAGACTCTTACTGACTAAAAACCTACCCCGTTCCTTCGTTGCCTATAGTGCCGGGGCTGAGCCTTCCTCTCAGAAAACGGCCGTTGACCCCAGCAGGCTTCAACCCTGCCTGCCTGCAGTTAGCAGGCTGGGCCTCTTCGGTTTGTTGACAGCTCCTTGAGGCGCGCGGGAACAGAACGCGCCGTCAACGACTTGGGCTCGGTCCGGCCGGTTACCGGACGATCGGACAGCGTGCTACCCATTGCACGCCGTCCGCAAGCCCGCGCCTACGGTGGCCGGAAATCGGGATAGGAATCCCGGCGGCGGCTGGGGCGAGCGCCCCGTTGCCTCTGCCTGATGCGGTCGGCCTCCTCCTTTGCTAGTATTACTGCTTCGCAGAAGGAGGCGACCGCCTGCCATCCCTCCTCACTACGGACCATGGCCTGAACCAAGGCCCCGCGAGAGAGATCGTTGCCGCCGATCGCCCCCACGAGGACACGGCGATGCTCCGCCCAGGCGGGGCACACCTCTACAGTGTGCTCCACCGTGTCCTCCGGGTGTTCCGCACAGTGGCGACACCCGGGCGAATCCTCCGCACGAATCCGGAACAGGTACTTAGCGAACTTTCCGTGTTCGGTAAGCTCCTGCGTCGTGCGGAAGTTAAGAGTGCCGTAAGGTCTTTCCAGCCACGCCTCAAGGATGGGCCTTATCGCCTCGATTGTGGCGCGCCCCGAACGTGGTAGCGATAGTCGCTGACGCCATTTCGCCATGAGATCCCGCCGGAGCTCTGTCCACCATGCCTCGACTTGTCGTGGCAGCGGAATTTCGCCCCGGCGTTGCATCTCCATGCGCTTATCGTGCATGTGTGCAAGGACTGTTGCCTCCAGATCCCATGGCGGTTGGCCAGCAAGGAGGGTCGCCGCCTCGTGGGAAATCGTTCGATACCCTCGCACCATGCGTATTACCATGACCCTCTGGCACGCATTCAGCTGGGCCCTCGGTTGCTGTTGCAACGTCGGTGCCCACACCGGAGCCCCGTAAAGGGCCATGGACCGAACGATTCCCGCGTAGAGCTTCCGGCAGGAGGCGTCTGGTCCCCTGAGGTTGGGCAGGAGCCGCCCGAGAGCAGCCCCAGTCCCATTCAGTTTGGGAGCGAGACGTCGGAAGTGCTCCTTGAAGTTCCACCAGCTGTCGAGGACGAGTCCCAGGTACTTCATCGTCGACCCGACGCTGATGTGAACCCCTCCTACCGTTAGCTGGGAACCCGGTGGTGGCGCACCCCGAGGGCCGTGAAAGCACAGGGCCCAGTGCGGCTTGGTGAATGTCACATGTCTTCGAATTTTTGGTTCTAGGACGTTTCCTCACGATGTTTTTTTTCATCGTTTTTGAGAGCAGTGGTGATGAAATAAATTACACAAATTAATGCGCCTGGCTGGGTTTGAACCCGCGACCTACAACTCGTAAGTCGGGGCCGTTACCACTCAGCCACCACTGCTCCTTCCTTCCTTCCTGATTCCTTCGAAAGTGTCAAAATATACGCTTATAGTCAAAATATACGCTTTAGCGACTTAACGGCCGTATCTTTTTTTTTTTTTTGTTAACTTAGAAGATTGATTTTTTCACAGCTTCAAAAGACCGCAGAACTGAATATATGGTTTTAAGTTAAACTCGATACCTCTATGCGTTCCCGAGACAAAGGATCTTGACCGACAGACAGATAGACAGACGGACGACAAAAGGTATCCTATAAAGGATCCGTTTTTTCCTTTTAAGGCATGAAACCCAAAAAACTAAAAAAATAAAACTATTAATTCCAATATTTTACTCTCCTACACGTAAGTACATACATTTTTAGTAAAACTTCATCCAACACAAAGGTATAAAGGCGGACTTAATAACGTAGGCTTTCTCTACCAGTCAACCAAGGGTGGCGAAGAGAAAACATGGCAGGTGCGTAAAAAAAAAACAAAAAAACTAGACACGTCCTTCTTCATAGGTTTATTTATTTTGTAACTTAGATAATTATGTAAGGACCGACACCACAAAAAACTTCAGTAATTAATGTATGTATGTTTTTACTCGTAGTATTTAATTTGCCGTCATTAAAATTACAAGAATAAAATAGAACAAGGTTGAACATTACGTATAAAGTTGCTGCGCTCTCGACGTTCAAAACAAATATTGAATGGACGGTGGAAGGTTTTATTTGTACTTGCAGTATTAACTTTGACGATCATAGTGCAGTATGAGCACTTCCGAGGGTAAAGCTGACCTATTAAATTCCAGATTTTTTAGCCTGGTTGTGTGAGTTATCGTTGTTAGGCAAACGAAGTGACGTAACTATATTTATAAACTGCAGGCATGTTCAAAAACATTACCGCAGCCTTAGAATGCCCTCAGCCGCCGCTGGGATTCTGATCCCGAATTACGGCAACAGGCGTGGGCTTGAGGACGGCTAGCAATGTGTAGCTCGCCGTTCGTCCGTCCGCTAACCATCCGAACCGAGCCCAAGTCATCGACGGCGCGTATCGTTCCACGCGCGCCTCTAGAAGTTGTCAGCAAATCGTAGGGGCTTATCAGGGTCGAATTCTACTGGGGCCATGGGAATGTTAAAATGAAACCCGGGGTTCTGAAATGAAGGCAATTAAGGAACAGGAGCGGGTTTTAGTCAGTATAAGTCTGACACTATCTCCCGCCCCGCCCAAGGGCGTGAAGATGTCACTGAATAACTTTCCCACCGAAAAAAAAAAATAGTAAAAGTCTGGTCACTTCCGTCTTAGCAGTAATACTAGCGAAGGAGGCAGCCGCACGCGTGATGGAACGGGCGTCCTCACGCCCCAACCCCCGAAATCCCAGTCGACTAGCAATGGGTAGCTAGCCGTCCGGCTGTCCGGTAACCGACCGGACCTAGCTTGAGTCATCAACGGCGCGTAGTGTGGGCCTACTGAGACCATGGGTTGAATTCTATAAGAGAAACTCGTGTGGTCCTGGAACTCAAAGTGTAACTGAAGGTGTGGTTTTAGTCAGTACAAGTCTGATACACCCTCGCGCTCCGCTTTAGAGCGCGAGAAGTCATTAAATGATTTCTCATCTCAAAGAAAAGTCAGTAAAATTTTGACACGCCACCTCGCTCCGCTCAGAGTGGAAGAAACTATTCCGAGATATCGAACCTCAGAAAAACTACTGTCTTTAAAGATTTAAACTGTATTATTAAATCTAAATCAGATTACTTAACTTTCATGTTCTTTAAGAAAATCTTATACAACCTTATCTATCTTATAGAAGTTTATAGAATCTACCCGTGACTTTATCCATGCGAAAATTGGCAATAGGTACAGGCAAGCAGATTTTCCTGCACATCTTTAACAGAATCCTGCACTCAAAGGATTAACTTCTGAACTTTTTATTTCTTAGTGCACCTTTTAACAATATCTTCTTTATTTTTTTCCTTAACGACTTATTTCTGCTTCGTGGGTACGTTAACAAATATGCAAACTCACATACTCAAGACACCCAGACCCAGAAGACCTATATGTAGGCAATATAAATATTTGTGACCTGCTGCAACAGCTAATCGCTCAACCATGGTACCTAATTTAAAATGCGCAAAAATATCAACACATATGAAAAATCGTCCTAATTATTTCGTATCATATTTCTTTCCCACATAAATTACGTTCGTATACGTTCCCGATTGACAACCCAGTTCTCGGAGTTTATATTATTGTTTGCCATGGCGTAAGCATCGTTTTCAGAATTGCTTGCCAAAATTTTCCTGGCAGTTCAGTTACGAACTCTGCAATACGTACATCATCGGAATATATGAAGACTGTTCGTACTTCAGAATATAAATCAAATTTAAACTTGAGCTCTTGGAAGTTTAGGTTAGTAGTACGGCTAAAAGACATTTTTCGATACTTACTCGAAAACCCGCTCTTGTCCCACTGTATTTAGGCACGCAATAGACTGTTTTCCGCACTAGTGCGGAAAACAGCGCGTGCTTACCCCCATAACAGTTAATAAAAACACCGTTTGACACACGTGCAAATTTGTCACTGCAGCCCTCGGCTCCATAACACACTCGCCTACGGCTCGTGCAAATTTCACCTTGGTGGCAATGACAAAATTTCTGTACTTGTATCAAAATGTACTATAGTTCATCGATTTAGAACATTCCAGTCATCATCATCTTCATTTCAGCTGAAAGATGTCCACGGTCGGGAATAGGCCTCCCCAAGTGTCATCACAATCGAGAGAAGCGAGATATGCACCTCGCTCGCATTATTTCTCGCATTTAGGTCATGTGCGTCTCGCATCCGTCGGATTCCACAACCCTCCACCTTGTGGAAGAAACTTTTAGCCTAAGCTATCTCTTCTGCAATCAACTTTTCGGTAGCACTACAAAAGACTGAATCATTTTGTCAACATTTGACGGCAGTGTATCAGCTAACTCCTATCATCATCATCATTTCAGCCGAAAGACTTCCGCTGTTGGACATAAGCTTCCCTCAAGCGTCGCCACTGTGACTGTTCCTGTGCGTCTCGCATCCATCAGACTCCAGCGACCCTGACCAGGTCAACGGTCCACCATGTGGGAGGCCTTCCAATGCTGCGTCTTCCGGTACGCGGTCGCCACCCAGAACCTTTCAGCTCCAACGACCATCTGTTCTGCGTGTAATGTACCCTGACCATTGCCACTTAAATTTGGCGATTCTATGTACTATGTCGGTAACATTGGTTCTCTTGCCATAAACGCCATTTGTAGGTATGTGTGTTTATTACACCATCATACTGAACAACTGAAGCGATTCGGAAAAAAATTGGCACACAGATAGGTCATGTCATACACGGCTTTTTTATCCTGAGAATATTTTTCATTGGGATCATTTTCTACTCTTACACAAAGATGAAGCCAATATCAGAAGCTAGTTTGATTCATTGTAAACTGTAATAATGATAAATGGCGAATTTTTGGAGTAGATACAACTCACCTGCAGACGTGAATTGTTATTGGATAATTGCGGCGTGGTGTTGCATTACTGGTACTAGGAAATGCAATGACAACTAGAAAACATTTTTCCGCGTGTTTTTAATGAAAAGGAATAATGTCAGTTGCGGTTTTCCGCGTCCACGCGTATAGTGACGGTTACCCGAATTGTTATATGAAAACAAAAAAGGTTTATCGACTGAAACCCGTTTGTATGCATATTTTCTCGTTACAATATGGAATTGATGCATGTTCGATTTGTTTGGCTGGAAATATTAATGCATTTCAAATATACAAAAAGTATTTTCGTGTTCATATTTGTATGAAACAAAATCAACAATGTAACATTTTTTTTAACGTCAGTAATTTCATGTATAATTTAAATATTTTCTTGTTTTATGTATATTGGATATATTGCTTCAGGTCAGGTTTCATGAAATTATTTTTTATCGTATTTTAATTGTTATGTTACAAATGATATCTACACATGTACAAAATCTTAAATATTAACTAAACTATTTATACTAAAACCTACCTATGTACTTAATATATAACACAAAAAAAATCAGTACACTCAGGCGTCGAAGTACTCCTCCACATCGCTGTCATCCAGAAATGTACCAAAAGACTGGCAGCATTGCCACGTTGAATGTCAATGCTAATTCTATGGGAGAAGAACGATCCAGCCCTCTGGCTGGTTTTATTTTTATTAATAACATTGCCTTAAAAAATACGTTTTAAGTTTCTTTGCAACTCACGCACCAAATTTCTAAGGTCATCAGAGAACTTGCAACATTAAATGCATTGGCATTTTAAGTTACAAGTTGTATTTTACAACTTTCTTAGATAAATCATTTACTTTTCAGGCTACTTGTCCGTGGAATAAATAGCCAGATTCAATAAAACGCGATCAATCTTTACTTGTATTCATAAGACTGGTTAGGAAACATTACCTGTCGCTTTGATCATCGGTAGTCTTTATTTATATTTTCCCTTTAGTCTTTAGTACGTATGTATATATTCCTAACTTCTGCCGACGGCTTCGCCCGCGTGAAGGTAGGTTTCTTTATTATACCTTTTGAACCCTGTTCTATCCCCAATTTGAAAAATCATTTCTTAGTGCTCACAAGGACACATAAGAACCAATGTGCAAAATTTTACGTTCATAGTCCCAATAGATTCGGCTGTGCGTTGATCGCCCTTTTATCAGTTCCTTATTTTATATATAGCACGTGTATGTATCTCTGTATCTATTATAATATATTATATTTCAATAATGCTAGTATTGTCACACAAATGACAGCCCCATTGCCAGGCATTTTGTTCAGACAATTACTGTCCATTCCAGGTTAAGAAATGGCGTGATGCGATAAAGCCGCACACCGTATGTGTGTTTTAGTTTTCTTCTTGTACCTATCTGTAATATTGTACAATAGAGTAAGCAGGTTTTAATAATACCCACATACACACTGCTCCCAGCCGCCGCCGGGATTCCGATCCCGATTTCCGGCCACCGTAGGCGCGGGCTTGCGGACGGCGTGCAAAGGGTAGCACGCTGTCCGATCGTCCGGTAACCGGCCGGACCGAGCCCAAGTCGTCGACGGCGCGTTCTGTTCTCGCGTGCCTCAAGGAGCTGTCAGCAAACCGTAGAGGCCCAGCCTGCTAACTGCAGGCAGGCAGGGTCGAAGCCGCTGCTGGGGTCAAGGGCCGTTTTCTGAGAGGAAGGCTCAGCCCCGGCACTATAGGTTTTTAGTCAGTAAGAGTCTGACACTACTTCCCGCTCCGCCCAAGGGCGGTATTTGTCATTGGATGATGTTACCTACCATAAAAAATAATAAAAACATACACACTGCTTATCACATTTGAAATCCCTTTATCATGTTTCGAAAGGTGACACGAACTTTCTATTTTTGTAACACGACCTATAAAGAGCACTTGAAAATTCGAAAGGCTGGCATTACAAATGAGACATAATAAGACAATGAAACCTGACCAGAAATCAAAATTTTACGCATTCTTAAAAACAAGCAACATGAAGACAAGCGTATTTGAATTTTCCATATAAAGTAGGTACATATCTCAGACGTATTCAAAGTAAATTGTGGTAAAAGGAAAATTTTCAATCAACAGATTGAAAATTTTCCATTTGTAAGTGTTTCATTTCTGTTATTAAAATCTTAATTATTAATTTTATAACTTCCCAAATTGGTTGAAAATTTTCTATAATACACTTGGTTCTTACAATGTTTTTTCTACTTTTGTTACTTTACAAATACATCTGAAAACAAAATATCCTATTTCACCTCTAGAATATACCATACATTATGATCACGCCACCATCAGCAAGACGTTGGTAATCTAGTGTTTGACGTAGTTTCTTACCCTCCGCGCCAGACAAATGTCAAAGAAAATCCAATAAATGTTTTCTTCGGATGAAAATGCTTGGGTAGCCTGCGAAAATTAAAAATCATCATACATCTTGACATTGATCTGTATGATATAAAATAATTAAATTATAATTTAAAAAACCTGAAGCAGTAATACTATAAGATTTACAATGAAAAACTTAGCCATATTTAAGCTTCCACAACAATTTCGATAAAGCTAAAAACTTTGAGGTAGGATGCACCAGCGTCCCAATCCTTTATCCTACAGCTAGCATACTTGGTACTTTCCTTCGCATGCTTTCATCTCATTTTCTATCTTCGCATATATTCATATTTCAGTCTTGGTAAAGGAAAATATTCTATCATTTTTGAGGTTCTATGATGTCTGATTTTGTACAAAGGATTTTATGTACAGTCAGGGCTCAAAAGTGCAGTTGTACTCTACCGATACTAAAGTATGTAGAATTTCTTTGTAAAAGAGGATCAATGGATCATGATCGATTTAGTTTGTAGAATATAATCTAAAATATCGAATAAACTAGTTGCAGAACACTAGAATTCTACTACAAAGAAATTTCAGACAGTTTAACATTTTTAGAGTGCAACTGCACTTTTGACCCCCGACCGTACACATTAATCATATTACTATCATCGCACGGTGGGTGCAGTGACAGACAGATTACAGCACTGCGCGTCGTGGGATCGATTTCCGCCCGAAACATTATATATATTTACACGATCGACCTACCTGATGGTCGCTCTCGATCTGACTATTTTGAGTATATAAGCACACGTTTGTGAATGCGCTCACGATACAGAGTCAATCTCGATTTCTTTAAAAAAAATAAACAATATATGTAAACTAGTGTTTGACTACGATCCCACCTGATGGTAAGCAGTAACGTCCTCTTTTACACGACTACGGTAAAGCCAAAGGAGGGTTATGATTTTTTTGTTAGGCTATGTATGAGCTCCTAATCTACTTATCGGAACTCGACATATGAGGTATCGTTAGAACCATCTTAATCCGTCCGTAAGAAAAGCCACACGTTATTAAAGTGTTTCGGTTGGTACTTATATAACGTGCGGCTTTACTTTTTGTTCTGTTCTTGTTTCTCTAGTGACCTTGTTTATTTCAGCTTCTTAAAAATCTTGTTTCATACTTTTTCAGCATTATGTTTTTTTGTCGTTGTCGGGTTTTGGTTTTTTATACTTTTTATTACGTCTAGCTCTTCAAAATATTGATTCTGATGATAGTTAAGTACCCCTATGTTGGAATTTTCTACGTTTTAAGCAATTAAATTGTCAGATATATTTTTTTATTTATTAATATCGATTGAGGGTTTTCCGGTTTTCACAGTGACTGAATGATTGGAGTGAATTTAAGCAACTTACCTACAAGGGTTTGTTCCTAAATGTCCCATGATTTTTTTTATTGCCCACCGAGTCTATGAAAAAAAAACGTTTTTTAAATGTTCCTACATCAATTACCAGCAGGTTAGCGAGATTTGTCCTAAGTACAGTAAAAACAATTTCTTGTTTGTCTTAATCAGTTTGTGAACCTGAGAAAAAAAAAATTACTAACTACGATTATTTTGATTTACTGTGATAATTCTGAAACTGTGTTATATACTTTCGTGATATAACTGTGTTATATAATTTTTAAGACTATTGTAGTGTAGGATTGAATTAATTTTTTTCATGTTTAATGTTTATCATTTCAGTACTGCGCAAATGAAATAAAAAATTTCATCGTCTTTTATTTCATAGAAAAATAAATAATAAACATTAATTTATCTCTTACTCGTATCAAAGCTTTTACTGCTGACTGTGCCAAACATTCTCATGGACTCGTAAGGAAATAAAATATTTAATATTTTAAAATGGTATGGACTCATTGGGAACTAATGTTATATAAAACAATGGACTCGTGGATCTTTGAGAACAAGTTAGGTAGGATTAGTATTTTTTGTGCAAGGACACCGCATAAAAAACAAGAACTTTTGTGTACACCATACAGTGTATAGTGATGAATAAACTAATCTTCTTTGCAAAAAAAAAGAATTAGACGTCATATCAGTAACGACAGCTTGTATGCAAAGTTATATCAGTAACGACAGCTTGTGTGCAAAGCTATATCAGTAACGACAGCTTGTGTGCCACAGACGAGATTGTAATTAGTCAATATTGTAGTAGGTAGTCCTGTTGGTAAGCTCGCCAACTATGCATCATAATTATGCAAAAGAGTTTATTAGTGCAACGTGTATGTTGTAAGCCTCGACCTCTGGCACATCAGTCCGAATCCCCAAATCATTGCTATTGATATAACTATAACGGTATGACTTGTACATGTGTGCAGTTCTCCTGACCGGATTTCAGTTATAACGGCCAATACACAAGTATGCGTGCAAACATATTAGTACTGTCATAGTTAGATAAATAAGAAGAAAGTTCAGTCATATGACTAACGGTAAAGTTAAGGAGTGCAATAAAGAAATAAATAAATAACGGCTCAACGTGCTTTGGCAAGACATTGCCAATTTTCAAACTTCGGATTGTTACTGACCAGCTTCTAATAGAAAATCCTAATGAAACTGGCCAATTTTTTTTGGGTGGAGATGCCCTCGTGTATGCTCTCCATCTGAGGAGAATTGAGATTTATATTATGACTCCTAACAAATAAAACGCCAAGGTCAACCAGGCTTATGATAGGACCATGAGTTGGAGGCCTTGGATACAATAAAATTCACGCACACCTTCGACTGGTATCGGTCCGCTATTCGTCATCACCATCATCATTTTGGCTGAAAGACGTCCTCTGTTGGGAATAGAACTCCCCTACAATGACTGGTCCAGTGCGTCTCGTAACCATCGAATTACTTCAATCCTCACCATGTCATCGGATTACCTCATAAGAGGTCTATTGACGTAGTAACCTCAATAGACCTTCATCCATCCTCCAATCATCCAAGCATCCAGTATGCCGTCGCCACTCTCAATTCTTTCGGCTCCACGACTGCCAAACATCTGTTCTGTGAGTAATGTGCTCTGCCCAATACCACTTAAGTTTGGCGATTCTTCGGGCTATGTTGGTAACTTGGTTTCTCCTACTAATATCTTCATTAGCAATGTTCCCGAACTCCATCTCCGCTGATTCAAAGATCGCATATTCCAATAATCTTCACTTGGAAAAACTACAAGCCGCCTCTATAGGCCTGCCTGGTCATACACCAACTAAGACCTAAGGCCGTTACGAGCAAATACTTTCTTATGGTGGCCGGAGATTTTTGAATGCCTTTTGATACTTGGCTGCACTTTTAATGCGGGTAGAGTAAAACGTACACTCTCTTCTACTCGACCATGTCCTTACAAAACAAGCCACGTTTACAACCATATCATCACCAACACAGCATTGAGAGAGACATTCGTTTTTTATACCTATAAATATTATTGAGGAAGAACGTAACCTTTATATTGCAAAACTGTACCATGCCAGTTATAATATAGCGAATGAATTTTTATATGCTTCCGGAACTTCTTTTTTGAAATGCTTTATTAGCTTAGGTTTTTCGCAAGTAGATCATAGATTTAGGTTTTTTTTTTTCACTGTAAAAGGAAACATAATTGATAGATTTATGGGTTTGTCGGAAGATAATATTGGTGTAAACAACCTTCTTAGAAATAAAAATAGTGTGCCAACTTTGTATTATTTTTCTTCAAGATGTACTTGCTATATACAGACAGATAGCGAATTATCGGATATAAGAATTAGGTCGTCAGCACATGAGGAATTTTTAAGAGTTTTTCTATGGATTTTTTTTTTGTGTGGTCTATGGATTTTTACCGTTATATAGAGACCATGACCACGTTAAATACCAAACCTTCATCCTTTCAAAGTTTCCAGTCCAATCAAAACGGTTTCAGATAGACCGACAAGGCTTCTGACGCTGGTTTATACGTCTTTATACATCATCAATGATGCGTATGTTTTTTTCTTTTCCCGGAGTGCAAAAATCATCCAATGACAACTCCTGCCTTTGGTCGGAGCAGGAGATAGTGTCCGACTGTTACTGACTAAAAAACTCATCCCGTTCCTGCGTTGCCTTGGTTCCAGGGCCCTGGTGCGCACTTTCACTTTAACCCAAGAGTGATTCTGGAGGCAACAGTCCTTGCACACATGCACGATAAGCGCGTGGAGATGCAACGCCGGGGCAAGTCGGACAAGTCGAGGTATGGCGGAAAGAGTTCCGGCGGGATCTCATGATGAAATGGCGACTGCGACTGTCGCAACCCAGTGCTGGGCACGCCTTAATTATGGCGGTAAGGCCCCTCTTTGAGGCGGGGCTGAAAAGACCTCACGGCGTCCTAACCTTCCGAATGACCCAGGTTCTCACCGGACACGGTAAGTTCGGGAGGTCTCTGTTTCGGATTCGTGCGGAACCGACGCCCGGGTGCCACCACTGCGTGGACTGCCCGGAGGACACGGTGGAGCTCACGGTCGAAGTGTGCCCGGCTTGGGCAGAGCATCGCCGTGTTCTCGTGAGGGCGATCGGCAGCGGCGATCTCTCGCGCCAGGCCCTGGTACGGGCCATGGTCCGGAGCGAGGAGGGATGGCAGGCGGTCGCCTCCTTCTACGAAGCAGTAATGCTAGCAAAGGAGGAGCCCACGGCGTCGTCACCTTCCGTTTGGCGCAGGTGCTGACTGAACACGGCAAGTTCGGTCCGTACCTGTACAAGATTCGTGCGGAGACGACGCCCGGGTGTCGCCACTGTGCGGACCGCCCGGTGGACACGGTGGAGCACACAGTCGAGGTGTGCCCCGCTTGGGAAGAGCATCGCCGTGTCCTCGTGGGGGCGATCGGCGGCGATCTCTCGCGCCGGGGCTTGGTTCAAGCCATGCTCCGGAGCGAGGAGGAGTGGCAGGCGGTCGCCTCCATTTGCGAAGCAGTAATGCTAGTGAAGGAGGAGGCCGACCGCATTAGGCAAAGGCGCACACGCCGCCGCCGCCGCCGGGTTTCCGATCCCAATTTCCGGCCACCGTAGGCGCGGGCTCGCGGACGGTGGGCAATGGGTAGCTCGCTGTCCGTCCGTCCGGTAACAGACCGGTCCGAGCTCAGGTCGTCTACGGCGCGCACCGTTCCCGCGCGCCTCAAGGAGTTGTCAGCAAACTGTAGGGGTCCAGCAGGGCCGAAGCCTACTGGGGCCCAAAGGTTATGTGAGACTGTCACCACGGGCCCCAGGATAAAGGCAAGGAATGGAAAGGTAGGTTTTTAGTCAGTAAAAGTCTGACACTGTTTCCCGCCAAGGGCGGGATTCGTCATTGGATGATTTTACCTACGTTAAAAAAAAAAAAAAAAAAAAAAAAAGCAAAGGAGGAGGCCGCACGCGAGAGGCAACGGCCCTCACGGCCCAGCCGCCGCGGGGATTCCGATTCCGATCCTGATTTCTAGCCAACGTAGGCGCGGGCTTGCGGACGGCGAGCTAAGCTAAAAAAAACCAAGAGTGATACATAAGTAACAATCGGTTACTGTACACTGTGCGTTCTTAGCATCTGCTTTACTTAATACACAATCAAAGGCATTTTTCTTCTAAGATAAGTTATTCTCAGATCATCACCTTCATCATCATTTCAGCAGAAAGACGTCTACTGTTGGTTATAGGCTTCCACCAAGTGACGCCATAACAACAGGTCCAGAGATGTACACATCTCGCATGCATCTTACATACATCGGATTTCCGCGATCTCACCAGTTCATCGGTTCACCTAGTGGGAGGCCTTCCAACAATGCGTCTTCCGGGACGTGGTTGCCACTCGAGAACCTTTCCCCATCGACCTTCTGTGCTGCGAACAATGTGCCCTGCCCATCGCCACTCAAGTTTGCCGATTCTTCGGGCTATGTCAGTTTATCGTCGTTATCGAATATTCAATTAGAGATTCAAAACGCACTTTATAATATTACAGTTCACTGTTTTATATTAAATGTCATTGTAATATTGAAAAATGCGTTCTTATGCTCTAATGAAATGATTTGTTTGACTTAGTCGTCATCTATCATTCTATCTATTTTAATCTCTTGCATAAAAACTAACTGAAGCTCATAATATTTCAAAAGCACTAAAATGAAAAACAAAATATGACTTAACATAACACACTCTTTGCGGAAAGTGTAGAATTATTTAATAGAAGTGTTAACAGTCTCGTTACTCGTATTCACTAAAATATTATATTCTAGTCCTGTTCTGTAATTCATGATTTTTTTGTCCTTAACTTTCACATAACGTCATCTGGTCCCAAATTAAGCAGAGCTTGTGATATGAGTACTAGACAACTGAAAAGCAATCTCATATATCTTTAAATACATACATATTATTCATAAATTACACCTAGATACAGAACAAATGATCGTGCTTATCACACAACCACAAATGGTTGTGTGATAAGCACGTTCATTTGTTCTGTGTCTAGGTGTAATACAAATCATCATCATCATCAGCCTTTTAATGTTCCCAATGCGGGGACACAGGCCTCCTCTCTAAGAGAGGGAATGGGCCGTAATCCACCACGCGGGCCCAGTGCGGGTTGGTGGATGTCACATGTCTTCGAATTTTTGGTTCTAGGACATGCCGGTTTCCTCACGATGTTTTCCTTCACCGTTTTTGAAAGCAGTGGTGATGAAATAAATTACACAAAGTAAGGCGCCTGGCCGGGCTTGAACCCGCGACCTACTAATCGTAAGTCGGGGCTGTTACCACTCGGCCACCACTGCTCTCTGTAATACAAATATTGGGTGGGAATCGAACTCACGGCCTCTGGCATAGCGGTCAGGGCCACTGACTAATAAACCAACAGGTCAGTCGTTTTCATATTACGTCATATCGTATTTGAATTCTCTACATATTTAACAATCGTACTACATTCTACTACTGTCAAATAAGGCTTCTAATGTAGTAATTAATTCCACGCTGGCCGTGTATTAGCAATGCTAATGTATCACGTGACGACTATCATCGGAAGCGTTCGATTGCTGCTCGGAATGCATTTGGTATGCCACACTGAATATTTATGGTAATTTTACGGAAATGATGTAGATATGCCAGCTTATTGCTAATACTGTGACAATAGACATGAAATAAGCTGTTTTTTTTGTGAGTAATACCTACGGTAAAAAAAAGGTAGAATAAGTAGTTCGTCAGAGTTAAATCTTTGACCTTGAACTGGTCTAGTCATACGAAATTATTTTTTTGTTTTTTAAAAGAACTTACCTCTGAACTGCGTCTTACTAAATGTCTACACGTCAAAAATTGGGTAGTTAATTCAATTTTATTGTGTAGATGCTATAGTTGACCTGATATGCGTTATACTGTGTTAACTTTGAATATTTAATTCGGATTAGTATAATTAATAAATAACTCAACTTTTAAAATTAAGCTTAGCGCTTATTTAGGTAAGGTCGAATCCACTATCTCTCCTTTTATATTTAATTTGTCTTTTAAAACAACATAAGCCTCTGTGACAAGTGTGATTTTGTTAGCCATTGTTGCCAGTGTGTGTAGCCCGTTTAGCCTGCATCGTGATCGTTTAGCTTGCACCACAAGACAAGGTCCCGCCATAATTGCTCGGCCATCAATTAAAAGCAAAATATTTATGTAAAAGCCGGGAATTAGTTGCCAACAGTGCAGTATGTATTGCAGAAAAAAATATTACCCGTTTAGGAGTCTCTTTAGAATAAATGTTTGCGTAGCATTTGAGTAATCTGCTACGCGGCGTAGCTATAAGCACTGCTACGGCGTAGCAACCACAAAGTAATTTACATAATCTTCTATTTACGGCAATGGTAATAGAAAAATCGAAATTCTCATATAGGTTGACCAAATCCCATGGACGTATATTACTATTTGCTACCATTTCTATTTGAGACTATTTTTTCTGTTGTTCGATATTCAAGTTTCAGTTAAAGAATTGTAATTTTTTTTTAAATTGGATTATACTAGTCCTTGACTGCAATCCAGCCTGAAGGATTGTTTTCTTTTTCTCTGAATAGATTTTGTTTTAGAACAGGTTTTAAGGCCATAATTTCTGCAATCTTCAGTAATAAGATTCTGAATTCATCATTTTTACTGGGTAACGTATGATTTTACCCCCCCCCCCCCCCCCCATTCAAGAGATTCGACAGATCCTGTAATTTTTTTTATGTTGGGTAATCTAAAAAAACGTGTTGTGGTCAATTTCAACAGGGTGAGACCCAGTGAACAGCCGAAAATTGTTACGTTTGATAAAAAAAGAACTTAATATAAATTCATATTTATCCACATTGTACCTTAAGCCTTAGAATTAATTGTATAATTACAAAAGAACCGACACGTGTCATTCTTATCAGAATCTAAAAATAACTTTCCAATATCCATTATTCAATCGATTATTCCAAGTTTGTTTTTCCTATCTACTTACTGTTTTGAATGCCAAATATGTCTCTAATAAATTGTCGAAACCTTGTTATCCTTGGAATAAATTCTAAATCTATTTTGTCACCTAACATTACGTATACAAAAATAACAGACACGTTCTACAAAAGCTGTTTACTGAGTTCATAATCAGGGCATAATGTAACCAACTTAATTCAATTCTGAAATAACCTGCTTTTCGTAACAAAAAGCGCTTTTAACAGCTGCATTTTGTTGGACGGCGAGCTAACAGCTTGTGACGGATTAAAGTTAAGTGGACATTAATGTTCTGTATTATAACGATGCTGTACATTGGAATGCAGCTGCCAAGAGAATGGGATAAGGAACGTGATTAAATTTTGTTTAAGGAAATGCTTTAGTCCAGTACTTTCTTTATAAAAAAACTTAGCCTATTCGAAAAAAAGGATTATTCGAAAGAGCGGCCGAAAATTCGAAAAACCCTGAATACATTTTTTATTTAGCGTTGCCGATGATATTATGTGAAAAGTGATGTAACAGGTTAAAAAAAACATTATTTTAACCTGCTGGAACACAAAGGTTAACTGACGAAACTCAAGTAGGCATTGGTTAGTAAAGATCTGACACTATATCTCAAAACAAAATAAATTATTTGATGATTACTATCCACCCATATGTATCAGTAGTAAGGCCTTTTTGGTTTTAAGGGGACAAAATGTCCCCCAATATGAAGCGCAACGCTATCAACTTATCTGATAACATTTTCCGCTTCACGCGTTGCAAAATGTTGAAAGACAAGTTGCGGAACACTGGGCAACGTTGTAGGGCCACGTAGATTAAGCGTATATTATGTTAGTTTAGAGTGTGATGAGTAGATTATGTTAGGGGACATTTTGTCCCTTAATTTGTCTGAGGCTTTATACACTGACAATTGTTCTTTTTTCAAACACTACCCAATTTGGGAAACCGGCAACACTCACAAAAACTATTTAATACAGTCAGTTTTAACCTTTGTTGTTCAACTATGGACACAGGCATTCTTCATAGTCCATCATGTCTTCTTTCCACCAGGAGTAATTATGATTAGTATATTTTTTCAATACACATACTCGAAAACCCGTTCTTATCCCTATTACTTATAGGCACACAATTTACTGTTTTCCGCACTAGTGCGTGAGCTTATAACCGCCACAATTTATTTAATTTATCGAATTAGGCTAGACACTAACCCCTATGAGTCGCCAGTCAACTCCCGTTTATTTATACATATCTTTGTAAGTGTATTGAAAAACGTAGTTATATATATGGTTATGATACACATGATAAACTCACTGTAGCACTCGGCTCCATAACACCCTCGCCTGCGGCTTGGGCAAATTCTGTCTCGGTTGCAAAGTTTCTCCACTTTACTCATATGTCCTATTTCCGCATTTAACAGTATTTTTAGTTCGACGTTCACCAATTTATTTTGTTAAAAATGACTACTACAGTATTTTATAACAGTCGACGTAATTTCATTTTTCATTCATACTTTCATTGTGTTTACATTTTTAGTACACTATATTGATACACTACCTAAAGTTGAAAACGATGTTTTCCGCAGTAAGCTGATTTTGTACAAAAGCCTGTAAAAGCCACGCATCAAAATTGGAGTTTTGTCTAGCCGGGCATCCAAAAGGATAAAGTTTGGATAGCCAACATTACCGCCAAAACAAAGACACTGGAAAAAAAGATGATTTTTAATATCTTGCACAATTTAATGCAAATGAAAAAAACCCTGTAGTTGCAGTCGAGGCAAAATATAATATGCGTGTGTCAAATAAATTTTTCAACTCGCAAACTTGAAATTTTTTAGAGTAAGTTTATGAACATTACTTTACTAGTAAATTATTGTAAGAAATGTCTTACGGATTTTCGTTAATTTTCCTTGGAGGCTGCTATGTGATTAGCCTAATAAAATAGGTATATTAATTGTTACTGGGGCTTGTCGCCGTTCTTTTCTCTACTAGTGAGAAATATACTAAAACATAATATTATGCATGATTACTTTCAAACTACGATGACACACTCACTCACACTCAGGCCATTTTCAAAATACAGATAACTAATTTATTAAGTATAGTACATTGTTGCTATTTTGTTTTGTTTAGGGGTAAAGCAATATCGTTAATTAAGAGCATGAACAGATAGTAATCGGTGACAATATACTCGTTGCATTAATAAATCACGCAATTTTGCGCTTACACTATGAAAACTAATGCAGCGAGGCACAATTTATGTTATAATGGTTTTATCTAAAATTATATTTTGGAACTTAAAAACATTTGAACTCATCAGCAATAAGTAAAACTGAAAATGATATTTCACTAGCGCAGTTTTTGTTAATGATTTTTTCAGTATCGTCAAGATTGATGCTTCTTTGCCAAACTTAAATACTTTTATTTTTTATTTACAAAAAAAATGATTTATTGTTTCGAACAAACTATTATAGTGCATCAAAAATAAAAAATAAAAACGGTCAAGTGCGAGTCGGACTCGCTGACGAAGGGTTCAGTACTATAAGCTATATGACTTTAGACACTATATTAGGTATAATCTTTTTTTTTAGTTTTTATTATATGTTATCAAAAGAAATACATCATCTGTGAGAATTTATTAATCAACTGTCTAGCTATCACGATCCATGTGATACCTTCTCTTTGCGTCGTATTGTGGTCGTGACCTCCCTACTTCATCACTTTTCCCTGAATGATGTTCTTCCATCTGGTCCTGTCTTTGGCGGTATGAAGGGCATTGTATATCGTAGAGTCAAGAGCGGTGAGTTTCCCATACACTTTGCCGGTCACAATAAGCCTTTCAAGGTTGCTACCGTCTTTCCTAGCAATGTGACCAAAGTATTGCGGAACCTTGCGAAGACACTCAGACGACAGCCATGAGAAGATTTTGAGTTCTTGCAAAATGGATACGTTGGTCCAAAATGCTGTCCAAGGGACACGGAGCATCCTTCATGAGACACAGCCTGATGACAAATAGGCGGACAGTGACAAGTCTTAGTAATATGGTTCCGTTTTTACCCTTTGGGTGCTGAACCCTAAAAATAAGACAAAAACAAAAAAAAAACAGCGCAAGTTCTCTACATTTTAGTGCTTTCCAGCGCTGCATAAAGCGATATAAAGCACTTGGCGATAACGAGGTTGCCATTAATCGGTAAGTGAGTGGGAGCACTGCCTTACGTAATGAAGACTTGGGCTATTGACGTCGGCGATATTATACATGATTAATAGTTTCCAAGAGATGACGACGTTCCAGTTTTAATGTGAGTTTATAAGGCTCGAGAACTAGGTGACTTGGTTCAGTGATAAGTAATGGATATGTAGTCTATATGATCGATTTCTATTTTGTAGTTTGTTTTTAATTCGATTTTTATGAGCAGGGTTTTTCGTCAAGTTGTGAAGTACGGCTTTTTTTTTGACTGAAAAATCATACAACGACTTCTCTCGCTCTAAGGTAGAGTGGGAGGGCGTGTCAAACTTTTACTGACTAAAACCACACCTATGATCTTCAATGATCCCTTGTGTTCCAGGATCGTGGGTTTTCTTTTCGGAAATTCTCTCTCTGGCCTCTGACAATTTTGCTGATATTTTTTTGACACATGCGTGTCACTACGTGCCGTCGACAACTAGGGATCAGCCCGGACGACGAGCTACCCATTGCTCGTTTTCCGCAAGCCTACACCCATTAGGGCTTGTAATCAGAGGCGAGGTCTTGGCGGCTGGGGCAAACTCCTTCACTAGCATTACTGCTTCGCAGAAGAAGGCGACGGTCTCCCGTTACCTTTCACGCCGGACCATGGTCTAACCCAGGGCCAGAGCACGAGAGGTATTCGCCGCTTATCGCCTCCACATAGCCACGGCGCACTCCCTCTAAGCGGGCACACTTCAACCGTAGGCTTCACGGTGTTCTTTTGGCACTATGCACAATGGTGATAACCGAGCGTTTCTTCCGCTTGCCTCTAGTGCTAACTCCACCTATTGCTGAAGAGAGTATTTAATGAAATCAGAAACAAAAAAGGAAGGGCGTATATGGAATTAAACTATGTATACAGTTATACAGCCAGCTGCTTGTGCCGCGGGCTTGAAACTTGCTTACTTCAACTAGTAAGTTCAATAAGTTTTGTTATTAATTAATCAATAGTTTCAGAAAGACTACAGTTTTAAAAGAGACACATACATACATTGCATTGCATTGCATTGCATCAGCCTTATAATGATCCCACTGCTGGGACTCAGGCCACCTCTCTAGGAGAGGGTATGGGCCGTAATCCACCACGCGGGCCCAGTGCGGATTGGTGGATAAACATACATAACCTTTTTTTGGTTACCCTTACTAAAAACAGAATTCACGATCTGCAAAGAGCAATAAAGATAAAAAAGAAAGAGTATTAAATAACCCTGAAACTAAATAAAACGTTTAACATCACACAAGTTTGGTGCTTTCCTCAAACAACCTGTAATTATCACAATAATAACTATTACAAAAGCAATTGGGATACTCAAGAACAACGCTATAAACACAAACTTATGGGCTTACAAAACTTTCAAGTGTATTGCCAAGTTTCATTCCCAAACGACATGATAATTGAATACAGGAAAATTGTTTTGCTATTAATAGATGAGATATGTTTCACGTTAATTTGTCTCTTGGAGACTTTTTGTTGTGATAAGGTTTTTTGTTTATTGGTTATAGACTAGTGCTTGATTGCAATCCCACCTGATGGTAAGCAGTGATGCAATCGTTTATTAAGAGCCTATTCACTCTAGCCTTGAAGACACCCAAATTACAATCGGATGAGAAGACCGCAGCAGGCAAATTGAGAAATTAAGTAATTAAGCTTGTAAACTAGGTCGGGTGCAACAAGGACAATGTCCACAGATGGAGGTTTTCGGACAGATCCGATCTTCAGTACTTGTCTGACGTCTCTCCGTGGACCATGTCCTATCTTTCACCCTGTATTACGTGCCCAGTTACCGGTTCACGTAGGGTTCCAGTGGCAGCATCAGTGAACTGCACTTAGTTGTGAAATATTGGGCTAGGAAAAGAAATAAACTAGTTATGCCATCGAAACGCGAAAAACGCGAAGATAAAGAAAAATGTAGCAAAACTTAGTACCTAGTGTTCGACCGAAAGTTCGATTTCGGTCGAGGTTCCGGCAAAAAAGCGAGTTTTTTTTTTTAAAGCGGGAATTCATCAAGTGTTTGGATGAACTAATAGTGATAGACTTGTTGACGAAAGCTGACTTGTGTTTCTTCAGTTGCTCTTTGTGTTCCCTTAGAACAAAGAGACGAGACGTGATTCTGTGACTCTATCAAATAATCTCGTAGACGTGGCAGACGTGCCGACTTCTGCCAAGGCCGCGGCATTTAGTGTCACCGCACACGGGCCACAAAAAAACGCCGATACTAGCTTATTTTTGTGGCGGCGTTGGCTAAATATGCCTGTGGCGGCGTTTTTTTGTGGTAACTTAAAAAAAAAAACATTATTTAGATTTTTTTTATGATGATAGTAATTTTTAAAAATGTAGTTAGTTTTTGTTTTTAAATCTACACACGATTTACCTAAAATACACCTCGTATAAAATATTACATGAGCTATCGAATAAATTGTGTGCAATTTTTCTCAACAAAAGAACTTTTTTACAAATCACTCTCGCCATTTGCATTGAAGACTTGTGTTGAATAATATTTGCATATTTATGTTCGACTACTGCAACTTATCTAAGCTAAGCGATGAGAGTCACAATTTGTAAGAGTTCCCTAACTAATTAAGGATTCATGATCAGAAGAGTATTATACTTACGATGGCAAGGAACCGGTTCTTTTGAACTTCAGGGAGGTGTTAAAGTATTTGATTCAGTCTTAAAACTTTTATAAAGTTAGTCTCTTTTATGATGTCAGCGTAAAATAAAATTTTCTTCTCTAAAATTCTGAGGAGACAAAAATATTCTATGCAATTTATGTAAATATGAATTGTGCATTGAACTGTACTAAAAACACTTTTTCCTAATTAGTTTTTTTTATGATTAAACTAGCTTCTGCCGGTGGCTTCACCTGCACAAAATTAGATTTTTTCATACAAACTTTGGACGCCCGTTTTAGACTCTTATTTTGTAAAACCTTATCTTAAAGCCCGCTTACATTATAAAAGGAAACATTGTGTAAAATTTCACACCCCCAGGTCCTTTAGTTTCGGCTATGCGTTGAATGTTCATATCTCTAACTATACTTAGGCATCGAACTATGAACAATTAGAACTAGTTTTTTTTTTAAGGTTTGAAAGCATCTAATGACTTCTGCTACTCTAGGTCAAGTCCGACTTTTACTGACTCCATCGTCGTATGGTTCTTCAGTAACCGATCGGCATCATCATCAGCTCGCATCATCGACGGCGTGTAGCATTCCACGCACGCCTCAAAGATATGCCAACGAAATCGTAGGGACAACAGGGTCGAAGCCTATGAAACTATGGGTTGCTACAAGGGATTCCGGGTTTATGGAACGTTAAGCAAAGAAGGAATGTACGAGTGGGTTCTAATCAGTAAAAGTTTGACACTCCCGCCCGCTCCCCCTAGAGCGGAGTTATTGAATAATTTTCTACTTAAAAAAAAAACAGTTTGAAAACTACAAATGAAAGTTTCAACTTGCCGGGAGTAATTTCAGTTCAGATTGCCAAGCATCTAATGAACGCTATATAGTTTGTGAGTACTAGGAACTTCAATATATTAAAGCCTCGGGCAGTGAGGAAGTCGAGCTCATATTAATATTGACTTAGAAGGCAGAATAGACGATTAGAAAATGCACTGTTAATGTGTGTAAATAAAAAATACACTATGTGGTGGAAAAGTGATAAATTAGTATAATAGGCTAGGCTTCTACAGTCAGCATTATTTTCAAAATGACATTGCACCGAATGCAACAAAAATAAACAAAACAACATTAAAACAATCATCCAGAAATGTATAATTTATTGTATTGTGTTCTGCAATAAAGATTTGACTTGACTTAAACAATAAAAAATCCGGCCAAGGGCGAGTCAGACTTGATCACGAAAGATTCCGTACCAAAATCTATTTATACACAGTTTTTAAACTTTTATTAAAGATTCTAGTATTTTTCTTTCGGCATTTTGGTTCATAAGATATAGCCTGGTGACAGACAGACGAACTGTGGAGTCTTAGTAATAGAGTCCTGTTTTTACCCTTTAGTTCCGTAGCTAACGGGTAAAACCAACTCACCATAAAAAACAATGTATGTTATATTGCAATAATGGCATTGCATTGTGTTACTTTTTTTGGTATACGATAGTTTGTTCTATTCTATTGTTTTCTGTTATAAAATAATTTAAAGCCTGCGTGTTTCAAGGCAGAAGGTTTTTCTAATCACATTAATGATAAATGATTTTTATTTTGGTGTTTCCTAGTTGACTACCCTGAGAAGAAACACCGAAACAAACTCAGGGGTCAAAGTCTCTTTTAAAGTCCATACAGTATACATGTAATGGTCAAATAATATGAGAAACATGCAGATTAGTGTCTGAGATGGTCTTTTGAAGAAAGAACCACACAGATTTTATAATATTATATAGGCTAATGTTTGTATCTATTTTTATACTTATCAGTATGTAAAATCATAACTAAATGTGGGTAGGAATATGAAATGGGATATTTTGTGTCTCGGCAGTAGATTCGCAGTGTTAGAAGGCCTCCTACAAGGTGGACCGATGACCTGGCAAGAGTTGCGGGAATCCGATGGATGCGAGATCCACAGGACCGTTCATTGTGGCGACACTTGGGGGAGGCCTATGTCCAACAGAGGTCGTCTTTCGGCTGATATGATGATGATGGGTAGGTTCCCTTGGAATTTTATTATTTATTTTCTACTTGAAACAGGCGAAGACAGTTGTAAAATCTAGTTTTAAATAATTTCACTGTCGAAATGAATATTTTCATCTTTTTTTCTTGTCGATGGACTCAAATATTTTTTTTCTGACTATTTTTTGGCAACCTGAACAACTCTATTTTTGACCTCGCATAAATCTTGAAAAGTGCTGGTAGTTATACAGGATAGGCAGCATGGCATAGTATTTATATGATAAATTATACATTTATAATTAAATATTAATTCCAGTTAGTTAAAGAAACTACTGTTCCTTGTGGCTTCGTTTCTCTAGACGATCCTACAAAATTCAAGCGTTTTCTGGAAAAAACAACCTTATAGCAGTCAGCTTTTTCTGTGAATAAAACACCATCCGTAATCTGATCAGTTACTTATGATATGAAATTTTGATTCAAAAGTGTAGTGGGAATTATTTTGTTAAATTAAAGCGTGAAATAGAAAAATAATCTGAAGATAACCTATAAGAAAAAACTCAACCATTCATTTTAATTTGTGAATATTGAAGGTAGAGCCCCATTTCATCGATGTAAAAGTACTTCAGCTCGATTCGCTGTAGATTAATCGACTGTCAGTCAAACGGGTGATCATATTCGTTTTATCGTTAAAACTGAAAACGGCAGGTGGCTTTTACGATTTTTAGAGAACATGGATTAAGTCATAGATGGCCGTTGCCGGAAAAAAATGTTATTAGATAACATTTTAGAGAAACAATGTTTTTTTGTCCCTTTATTTGCTTAAAAATAAAATGCCGGTCGGTTACCGGACAGCCGGACAGTCGGACGGCGAGCTACCCATTGCTCTCATCCGCAAGCCCACGGAGGCTGGAACTGTATATACTCGTGTATGGAGTGCAATATTTTAGTGTTACTTCGTTATTTTCGTCGAAGTTTGATGGCAACGAATTATTGTGCTGTAAAAAAGTCATACTTACTCGGCACACTACACAGTTTACGTCAAAATCGCCGGTAAAATATGGCGATCTTTTTGAAAAATTGAAATATTGCACTATGAGCAAAACCGAGCATAAAATCAGAGCTGAATCCTTGCACAGGGCCATTACAATGCAGAAAATAGTTGCACATTATGCACTCTCTCTAGAATTGCACAAATGTTTTCCCGTTGTTGAGTCTCAGCAAAACAGTGCTTGAAATTAAAAGTTAACGACCATTATCATTCTCACCACGACTGCAAATCCTACAAATTAGAATTATGATCAAAATTACAATAACTTTGCTAGTTGTTTATTCAGTTCGGAGAGCGTGTCAGGCTTTTACTGACTAAAATCCAATCCTATGTTCCTTTTTTCGGTGGGTAAAATTTGTGGTAAAAATCATCCAATGACATCCCCCGGCCTTGGGCAGAGCGGGAGATAGTGTCAGACTCTTACTGACTAAAAAACCAAAACCGCGTTCCTTCGTTCTCTTTCATACCAGGGCCGAGCCTTTTTTTCAGTAGTAGACCCTTGGCCCCAGTAGGCTACGTCCGTCTCTGCCTGCCTGCTAGCAGGCTGGGACTACGGTTTGCTGACAACTCCTTGAGGCGCGCGGGAACAGTACGCGCCGTCGACGACTTGGGCTCGGTCCGGTCATTTACCGGACGGTCGGATAGCGAGTTACACATCGCTTGCCGTCCGCAAGCCTGCGCCTACGGTGGCCTGATGTCGGGATCGGAATCCGCCGGTGGCTGGGGCGTGAGCGCCGTTGCCTTTGCCTGATGTGGTCGGCCTCCTCTTTTGCTAGCATTTTTTTTCAGACAACCCATCATTTTCACCACGGCTACAAATCCTAGAAATAAAAATAATGTTTAAAATTTTAATAACTTTGCTAAAGTTTTTGTTTTCAATTCCTGTAATTATGTTTTTCTTTTACGAAGTTGCTGTAAGAACTACTTACCAAGATAAAGTATGTGGAAAATGTGATGCTTCTAACGTTTTACATTTTTAACCCACGATTTGAAAACATAGTCACACTATTATATATCTTTTTTTATTCAAAAAGTTATATAGGGTGACTGGTAATTAGTGAACGATAGTTAAACGCGTGATTGTAGTCATAATAACAAACAACTTTTACTATGCGACCAAACCTGAAATCCCGAAAAAAAATCTGGTGGTCAGAACATTTATGTTCGTCTAACTAGTCAAAATGTACTGAACTTGGCTGATTTTTTTAGCGATTTTAAGTTTGGTTCCATAGTAAAAGTTGTTTGTTATCATGACTAAAATCACGTGTTTAAGTATCGTTCACTAATTACCAGTCACCCTATATATTTGTTAAGTAATTCGAGAATTAGGTACCGTTTATATTATATTTAATTACTCAAACCCCAAACAAACGCACACTTTCTTCTTCTTCTTGTCTTTCTATTGTGTCTCTAATTATGGTATTCAAATGACGAGCTGCTGCCAAAAATTTCGCGCGCATGATAGCAGACAACTATCTCTTGAAAAGTATTCCATGTTTTTTTTTTTTTTTATGGTAGGTAAAATCATCCAATGACAAATCCCGCCCTTGGGCGGAGCGGGAAGTAGTGTCAGACTTTTACTGACTAAAAACCTACCCCGTTCCTTCGTTGCCTATAGTGCCGGGGCTGAGCCTTCCTCTCAGAAAACGGCCCTTGACCCCAGCAGGCTTCAACCCTGCCTGCCTGCAGTTAGCAGGCTGGGCCTCTTCGGTTTGCTGACAGCTCCTTGAGGCGCGCGGGAACAGAACGCGCCGTCGACGACTTGGGCTCGGTCCGGCCGGTTACCGGACGATCGGACAGCGTGCTACCCATTGCACGCCGTCCGCAAGCCCGCGCCTACGGTGGCCGGAAATCGGGATCGGAATCCCGGCGGCGGCTGGGGCGAGCGCCCCGTTGCCTCTGCCTGATGCGGTCGGCCTCCTCCTTTGCTAGCATTACTGCTTCGCAGAAGGAGGCGACCGCCTGCCATCCCTCCTCACTCCGGACCATGGCCTGAACCAAGGCCCGGCGAGAGAGATCGCTGCCGCCGATCGCCCCCACGAGGACACGGCGATGCTCCGCCCAGGCGGGGCACACCTCCACAGTATGCTCCACCGTGTCCTCCGGGTGTTCCGCACAGTGGCGACACCCGGGCGAATCCTCCGCACGAATCCGGAACAGGAACTTGGCAAACTTTCCGTGTTCCGTTAGGACCTGCGTCGTGCGGAAGTTAAGACTGCCGTGAGGTCTTTCCAGCCACGCCTCTAGGATGGGCCTTATCGCCTCGATTGTGGCGCGCCCCGAACGAGGTTGCGATAGTCGCTGACGCCATTTCGCCATGAGATCCCGCCGGAGCTCTGTCCGCCATGCCTCGACTTGTAAAGTATTCCATGTGCTATTCCAAGATAAGGTCTAACTGTGTGCAAAAATTCATTAAAATCCTTTAAGTAGTTTGAGTGTGAAGGAATGACAAACAAATAATTTGTGAGTGTGTGTGTAAACTCACAGATTTTTGTTTTTATAAATAAATTTAATATAGTTTTCTTCTCCTTTTTATGTGTCTCCCCGTGAGAACCTGTAATTGGCTCAATGTTTCATATGACTATGTATGTATACTATGTATTTTTATATATTTGCTGTTGGGTCTTCTACGATTACACAAATAATGTTCACCTTTGTACTAATAGTATGGTATTTGTTTATAAATCTACACCACAACATTGGTTTTCGTGCCAATTTAAAATAATCCGTGTAGCAGTTTTTCACTTCACAAACGTTCACCTTTTCCCGGCAAACCAGTCAGCGCTTGGAGCGCGACATTTTCTCTTGTCAAGCTTTACAAAGTGATGATTAATTTCATTAAGTCGTACTGGTAGGTGCGAAATTGTTGCGGTTGTCACTTGCACGAGACTGATTGTGAAACAATTAAACAATTTACCGTTGTTATGTAACTTTGTTTTTGTGTCGAAATGTTTTATTGTTGTTTTTTTTATGGGGATACAGGTAGATTGACATAATGAAAATGCCGTGATAATTAAGGTCAACAACACATTTCACATGTTTAATCACATAGAGGGTATTTGAATCTCAAAACGTGAGTTTCAAAAATAAGCTTCAATTTTCAAATATATTTTTCTTTGAGTTAAGTCTCTTTTTAATTAAACTTGTGATTTGTAACTTTTATTGAGAAAGGATTGATTCATTTGAAACCTATGATTATACTCATGACGTATACCATCACCGACATGGATATATGTATAGTTAGATTCTGTCAGATTACGTTTGAATCCGTCGAGGGTTTATACATAATCTGACAGTACAATATAATCATGTGTAGGTTGTATGATCAAATATGATGTAATCTAGTTATTTCAGCGAATAGCAATTATTTTCCAAGTTGCCTTTGACAAGCATTGGTAAAGCGGTGTGATTATTTTACTCTTCCCAGAACTATTTTCATTTAATATATACAGTACTAGAATAGCTATTTGCTAGCTTGAATGATTCAATATCAGTAAGATACAGCAAAATGAAATAGAATTGGAAAACAAAGTGCTACCAGCAATAAATACTCACGTATATAACTTATAATTCTAATTCAAGTTAATATAACAATCCAGTTTGTATGTACGAAATGTATGGATGGACAAAGGTATGAAAACAAATTTTATGTCCCTCTTTGCGAGTGATTCGCATACAATTTATAGAACATAAAAAAGTATAGAACCAATAAATATTGAAAGAGATAGTCGCTGAGACAAATGGTAATAAATATATTTATTACAAGAACACACTGTTGAAGTTATGACAATACATTATGTACTTGTACGTGGTTCGAACGGTGTTATTACTTTTATGCTCTCAAAATAATGCATTAGACTTTTGTCAGCGTAAAGTGATAATTGATTAGTAATAAAAGATGATAAGGTGATAATAGTGATAGCAAAAGCATGATAAACTATTACCATGCTTTTGGTATCACTATAATAACATTATCACCGTCAAATTCACTAGAATTTGAAATATGAATAGCATGTATATTATGTTGTTAATGGTTATAAGTCTGAATAATATTTTGGTGATTAAAACTGAATAAATGATAATAATAAAAGAAGCAAATTATCATAATTCTTTTTACAAATTATCATAAACGAAAGTAAAAAGCAGATAATTTACGAGAAAGACAATTCTAAGTAGGTTCGTTATTATTCTAATGACCACGTAATTGAATATTACAGAATGCGTTTCATACGTAATATCATTGCCATTTTAACCAAGGAGAAATGTGCTTCACAATAATCGATGAGTATGTATAAATAGAATGCAATTTTCCAAAATGTTTGATTACAAACTTTTAGCATACTACGATATTTCAAAACAGCATGTGTTTTACTCGCAAAATACTAAAAAACATCCGGGTCTTGCTGAACATAGAAGTCTAGTACTAGACCAATTCACCCTTAACAACAATCGAATCGAGCAACAATGTGAGCCAATTCATGTAGGAAACACTATTGAACACAGGTGCTGAGAGTGTGATCGACGGTCACTGGGTACATGTACAGTGTATACCACACAGGCTGGTCCAGCCAACATATGCAATAAATCCAGTACAAGCAACACAAGTTAGGATATAACAGAAATCTGTGCCCATTGTGTGCAGACTTGGCAATCCGCCAAAAGGTGCATTAGAGCAGAAACACTTAGCGTCAAACGTTAAAACTTCAACATTTCATATTGTTCTAGATAGCGTCTGGATTGTTCGCGACTATGAACTTTTCAGAACCAATTATCCTGTACTATGTTTCGTATTAAAAGTCACAAAGGGAACTTTGAAAGTTTACTCAAGTAGTAAAGCTCTTACTTTAAAATTGTGCCTTATTTACGATCTTCATTGGGATGAGGGTATGGAACTTGCCTCATAACGTACTGGAAGTGAAGTTCATTCAAAAGTTCAACCATTTTCTACTCTGATAGATGACAACTATATGGCTGTAATATAAGACTCTTCGCAGTTCACTTTTTACCAAAGAAAATTATGATTTTTAACACTTAGAAAATTTATGAATTTCGTAAAGTCACTCGATTTATCACTGCAATAAAATTATCAAGTGTGAATGGATAATAGACTAGTATAGTACTACCAATAAACTCTTTAAAGTTAGAATATGGGTATTTAATACGTTATTCGGTGTTTTTATAGGTTTAGCTTTCCGAAGTAATAAAATTTTATAGCGGCAGTATCTGGCTACTGAAAGTACGGTGACTCGTTTTTCAGAATAACTATTGCAACTTCGAAAGCTTTGTATATAGAATTTGTTTTACAAACTTTATTTTCTTTTTCTTCTTGGTTTGAGTTGATTGTTAATACTTAGTGTTATGTTTATCTCATCTCATATGTTTTTACTTCATATTTCATCTTGCTTCTAGTGCTCTCTAGATTTTTCTCTTTTTGAAGTTGTAATTATAAGAGTAAGTATCTTGAAGTATAAGTTATTACGGAAATTTTCTGATTCGGTCCTTGAACATTATAACCAGTTGTATTCTTTTATTTTTTTTTGTGGTACTAATAAATATTCTGGATTATTAACAAACGCGGTTTAAAGTTACTAATACTGAGATCACTTGCCAACAAATGTGTGAATGTGTCCATTAAAACTTTGGCTTAGTGAACACAAAAAAGATTTTTATTTCGTTCTTAATGAACGCAAAAATAAGCATGTGATAAATGCTAGAACTGTTCCATGAAATAATTTACTTCTTGTTTTAGGTAAAACTGTAACACTAATTAGCTTTAACTTCAGTGTTTTTTATTAGAGGGAAAATAGTTGTTTGTGAATTCATTCCGAAAACCAACATTTTTTTTTTCAATATTTGGGTCCATTCTAATCCTGATACTAAAAATGTAGCTTCAAGCGGAAACAAAATTAAATATCGATCGCTATAACATTATACAAAGTATCATTAAATTCTGTTTTAGGCCTGTTCAGGACCTCGGGATCAGGTGCCACAGGTAACTAGATGAGATCTATATTTATTTTAGTCTTTAGAGCTTTTCGAAAATTATTTAGTGCCAAATATCGCTTTTGATATCGCTTTGGATGGAATGTGAGTAGAATTTGAAATATGTGTGAAAGATTTTGATATATCCTTGAATGTTTTTAATAGGCTGGACTGATATTAAAAAACCCTTCTTAACCCTTTTAGAAAAATGATTATGAAAGTAGAGTATAAGACCTAAGGGATCTTATTTGGAATATTTTGTTCACTAAAGTAGAAGAATTTAATCTGTTATTGAAATCCTTAAAATCATGTTAATTCATATTTCCATGAAAAAAATTATATTCGCCTTGACACTGACGTCATTTTAAACTTTGAGATTTTCTTACGACAGTTTTTGTTTACTATAACGATGACGTCATGGCATTGATACAATCTTGACACGGTAAGTACACAAAAAGTTTAAATTAAAGTTTAAGTCTCAAAAATGTAATATTTAGGAAAAAATTAGAAAAAAATTAATATGTTTGACGTTTTGATTTACCCTATTAGAATTAAAATAGTAATAAGGAAAAAATCAGTTGCTTGTAAAACCCTTGCACAATTTACAATATTAGACAACCCTATTTGATTTGTGAATAGCTTTGATGATTCCTACCCACTAAATGAACCAATTCTGTTAAAACAAGCATGAAAATTCCGGCATCAATAAACAAATATTTTGTATTGAATGTTTTCAAGGCTATTTTTCTAGGATAGGCAGTGGAGCGTGTTTATAAATGTAGGTCGATTGAACGGAAACAAATAGACGGCATTATGTTAACGACATCTTGTTCTTATATTTGTTGGGCTTCGCATGTGGTAGTGCTCCTAATAAGGCTGTAACCGTATTAGTATAGCTTAAAAATATCTGTAATCAGAATAATGGAGGGTTATTTTGTAAATAGTAAGCATGCTTAACAGGTGTTTTAATTTACAGATATGTTAAATTGTGGATTGGATTTGTTAATGTTTGTGTTGTCACAAAATCCCTGGAAGTTGAAATACTATTTTTAGAGATTATGACAAAAATCGTCATATGATGATGACGATCTTTGTCGTCATCATCATCATTTTAGTTAAAAGACGTCCACTGTTAGATGTAGGCCTCCCCCAATCGACTACGTAACGACCGGTCCTGTGCGTCTCGCATCCATCGGATTGCCACGACCCTCACTAGGTCATCGGACCACCTTGTGGGAGGCTTTCCAACGCTGCCTCTTCCAGTAAGTAGTCCGGAACCAATCCGGAACCTTTCGACCATCTGTTTTGCCTTGCTTTCTGCCATTTAAATTTGGCGATTTTTTTAGCTATGTTGGTAATTTTGTTTCTCCTGCGAATATCTTCATTTCTGATGTGATCACGCAAGGAATCTTTAATCAAGTCTAAACAGAAAGCAAATAATCTCTAAAGGTAGTTGTATATATACTATATACAGGACAATAACCTCAACTGTGTACCTAAGTTACACGTGAACATTCTACTGTCTTAGAAACAATTCTCATTTCAGACAACCAACAGTAGGAAAGTTTATAGTGGCCCAATATACACAGCCTAGATTCAGGCGACACAGCAATGTTCCCACTTTTGGGCCAAAGTCAGGGCTATTTCAAGACGGACCAGACATTCCAAGAATAGGCCTTAATTTTGCACTAGTTTGACGGATTCTAGTAAGCGCTAGCCTATGCAAACAGTCAATTGAAGCATAACAAACCTATTAACTGGTCTGCAAATAAGGGTAATCAAGAAGATTGCTATAATATCTATGAATGATTTTGATTGCCGTGTAATGGTGGTTGGAGGAAACAAAGGTTTTCCAATGAACGGCCCAATAACAGTTATTATTGAGGTTTTAACGGTCGATGATAATTACGGGTTTTGTTTATTTTTGAGAAATTCTTTTGAGAAATGTTGTGTTTGATGTTCGTTTATCAGATATATTTTTGTTAATTGTTATAATTATGCTTTTGGAGTTTGATGGTCATGTGGGGCATAGACAAACGTTATGATAATCTTCTAAATGAACTGAGTTTCAAATACAACCTCATAAAAGTCACTCTATAAAAAAAAAAATTGTAAACCTACTATTAAATATTCAACAAAATAAAAGTATACTACAGAAAAGTTTAAAAAAAAATCTAATATTAAACAGAATGCTGCTGACGTAGCAAAATATCCAACACAAAAGTTTTCACACACAATATTATCAATATTGACGATAAAAAAACCTTACTGAACAGAAACAATACAAACAGAAACCCGAAGCGCTGGTTCAGCAACCCCAATTGCTGTTGGCACCAATGACAATGCACTCAATAACGAAATACTGAAGTTGTATTTGTGAACAAACGACTATTTAATGGAGTTGCTTTGCTGCTTACAAGACAGGTTAGTTAATATAGACGCCATCGCAAAAGAGTTTAAAACAAAAAAGCCTTGAGTTTTTTTTATCTTATACTTGTAACAAAAAGTTTGACAACGCTTTTTACTTTCCTGAAAACTTAAACGAATCTTACAAAATGTAATATGCGTGTAAGAATTTTTAAATGCCGTGTAATTTTCCTTTCATAAGCAAAAAATTTTTAGATTAGCAAATTCTTTGGAAAATTCTACAACGCAATTTCTGTAACCAATATCACTTATATTATAAGGGAAGACACACGTGCAGATATTGTGAGCAAACTTTACAAAGTTCATAATCTTGCTTCTTCCTTCTTCTTAAGGAACAAAAGTTGCTTACTAGCACGTGCAAGTTTTAAGAGTCGACAGAGGACATGAGTTGTTATGTGTGCAGTATTCACGAGTGTACTGGCTGGCAACAGCATTTGTTTTGCTTGCACAATATCTCCTACGTATATTTTTCTTTACCAGCTTTAAAATTCGAACATAACCAGTTTTAAAACCACTAATGGGTAAGCTTAGTTTTTTAAATTATAAACGTGGACCTGAACACGTGTGTTTTCATCAATAACGTTCACAGCTACAGTTGTTGGAATTTTTTAAATATTTACTCCATTTCCGAGAAAACCGCTGCCTTTGGCCACTGTATTTCTTGTCAATAATTCATCTTCGAACGAACAATGCTAAGGAAATAAAACGTAGCCCAATTTAACAGAAAATGGAGCAAGAGACGTTGGTTGACCGATTAATTATTCGTTTGCTATCGAAGCTACGACTATCGTTGAGACCGAGGCACGTCGGCGACATCGATTGCCGATAGTGGAAGACTTTCATACTATAGGTAATATTAAAGCACGAAGTTTTTGAGTGAATGACAGAAATATAATGTAAACATTAGCACCTACAGACGGCGTGAATAGGAAGCAGGGTTGAACAGAAGAGTCGTGGTCGTATTGTACGAAAGAGTCACCGTGACTCTGGGATACCAAAGGCTGAAGGAACACAGGTATGTTTTAGTCAGTAAAAGTATGTCACTCCCATGTCACACAGAGTGAAAAGAGTTAATTGATGATGATAATATACAAAAAAAAAAAAATATTACGAAGCAAACTTTGATTAGGATTTTCACAAGTATAAATTATAATATTATATAATTATAATACAAAACAAGTGAAAACTGGGAAAATATTTTAAATGACTTGAAACTTCTGACAAAGTTTTATTTTTATTGCCGCTTTTTTTCGGGGTTGAAAAATGACACATAAGTTCTCCTACTCTGAATGGAACGAAAACGAATGTCTGACTTGACATTTACTGACTAAAATCCATTTGTGTTCCTTCAGTTGCCTTTTACATTTCAAGGCCACGTTAACTGCAGTAAAAAATCGGACAGCTGTGGTTCTATCCTTACATATCCCATTTGACGGTACTGCTAGAGTTAATTCTAAGTTACCAAGCTTTGCACGTTCCAAGTAATTATTGTAAAGTTATCATTATATAACGAGAATTAAACCAATTAACAAAACATATCCAGCAGTATGATGATGTCCAAATTCATTTACAAAATGGTGCAATAAAATTAAACTGACGGTAAAGCCTTAAGGAAATATTATATACTGAAACATTAAATTTAAATTTGCTGTAACATGGTTCCGACCATCCAAAACGGTATGTTAGGTCATAGTGCCGTGGCTACCAGACTTCCGTCGTTGTCATAGGCCTGTTGGTCTAGTTGTGAGTGGCCCTGACTGCTACGCTGGAGGTGGTGGAAATCGACCACACAGGACAAATGTTTGTGTGACGAGTATGATCATTTGTTCTGGATCTGGGTGTTATTTATCTATAACTAGCTTTTCTCCGTGGCTTTACTCCCGCTATACCCTACTTCACCCTACTCTAATCTACTCTACCCTATACCAATAAATGAGTAAGTTGTGAGGATAAAAAATCCCAATCCTATGTCTGTCTCCTGGTTCTAAGCTACCTTTCCACCAATTTTCGGCCAAATCGGTTCAACTAACACGACTTTATTGTATACATACAGATATTTATATATTTAGAAATATATAAGTATGTTTATCAGTTGTCTAGTACTCATAGGACAAGCTCTGTTTAGTTTGGGACTAGTTGGCGTTGTGTGAAAGTTGTGAAATATTATTCTATAAAACTTGATAGTTTGTTAGTGCATGTCCATAACACAGGTGGAAACAATACCCTGCAATGAAGTTTTAGATATGGTGGCTTTGGTATTCATAAAAAAAAAATGATGGTTTTAGTTTTGGTTGTCAAAGCCACTATGGATGTTTCGGAGACATGCAACGACTAATTCTCAGCTTTTATAAAATAACAAAATTCTGGCAGCCATAGGCTCTCACTTTTTAATGGAATATTGGCAAGATAATCTCTCACTATTTATTTATTTATTAAAACTTCATGCAACACAAAAGTACAAAGGTGGACTTAAATCTTAACGACTCAATTGAAGAATGCAATGCTGCTTCAAAATAATAGTCAGTGCTTCTACAATTTGCATCTAATATCTAGGAGCTGCAAGTATCTAGGATACATTGAATTAACAATCCAATGTATAGGGTACATTAGGTTGACAATCCAATGTATCCTATTTGGGTGTTCATCGTTGAAGCAGTGCTGCGTTTTCAATAGCACCACTATTTCTACCAAGCATCATTGCTGTGGTCCTATTTTATTTGAAAAAAAAAAAGTATGCTTTCCCTACAACTAGGAATAACTCCTGTATCTTGGATGCATTTTTAAACATGTAAACTCACTTAGACAAGACACCAAGACCCGGAACAAACTATTTATTTACAATTTTTTCTTTATTTTAGATTTTAGGAAACTTTTCTATTTCACCACTGGCATTGACTTTCATAAAAAAGTAACCTTTAATAAAAATATATTCCTCCCACTCTGTATGTCAGACTTTTACTTACAATTTGACACAAACCCTATTCCTCCAGTTGCCAGCAGGGTCGAAGCCTACTGGGGCCACAAATTGTGCAAAAGTGAACCCCGGGGAACAGGAGAGGGGTTTCAGTCAGTAAAAGTCTGATACACCCTCCCGCTCCGCCCAAGGGGGAAAGATGTCATTGGATGATTTTTCCACCTAAAAAAAGTAATCCTGCAGTTGTCTTTTTTATACCAGAGCCACGATAACTCTTTTGAACGATTGTTCGCTTGCTTGTTAGCAATTATTCATCTGTGAAAAAAAAATAAAACTTGGTAATAATATCAATTCGACTGACTTGTCATTGAATAGTTCTATCTTTGTATGGCCACCCAGTGACCGGAAAAGATTAAGGTCAAGTCCGGTCTAATAATATCAAATTGTGATCAATCGTTTGTAAAAGTCCTTTTGTTCTCTGTCTAAATCAAGTACCCGATTGACATTTTACTGTCACACTGATATTACAAAGGCGAAAGTTTGTGAGTGTATTTATATTTTTGTTAGGTTTTCAAGCTCAAATGGCTTAACGGATTTGAAAAAAAATGTGGCACACAGGTATAAATGTCCTGGAGTAGCCGGAAAGAGGTTTCTTAAGGATAATTTTATACTTTCTCGCAAGCAAAGCCACTAGTAGCAGCTAGTATAGAATTATATTGATATCTCATATCGTTTTATGTGTTATTTTCTTTCCTTTCTTTGATAAATAAGACTATTTTTGTCTATTTTAATAGGTCTTGTATAAAACATAATTTTCCTCGTCTAAACATATTTTTAGTATGCCCCAAAAACAGGATAGCTCATGTAGTTTAAAAGGTTGCTCAGCTTAAGTGGGACTAAACAGGACATATCTGCCGCCGCATGGACGACAAACTGTAAGCCAATGTAGCACAAAATTAGTGCCCTGAGACAGTGAGACGGGGATACGGTAAACCACGAAGGAGACGTTGGGAAAGATGGAAGGAGTAGAAAAAGGCTTTTATGGGACAAATAGGAAAAATAAAGTAGTATATATTATTCAACATGTAACTGGAATAACGCAGAACCTTAAAGCCTTTACGTGACTTCAAACAAAAGGGTGGATTGTATGATAAACTATATATAACGACGATTACAATATAATTAGAAGTGTCTATAGCGAGCGGCGTCTGTGAGCCGAGTCAGCCACGAAAATCATGCCCCGCGTCTTGCATGCTCCTTCCTGTGGCCATTCGTAGTGATGCGCCAACATCCTTTTACACCCCAAATAGAAAGTCATGATACAACCATAATAATGAAGCACAGTTTAGTTAGGTCATTTTTTTTTAATTTTTGTCCAATACAATTCTGTAGGCAAATAATATGGGCATCGATGCACCTGACAGCAACGCAACTCAGTATTGGTATCCACACACACACATACACAAACACTCGAATGACGCTATAAAGAGTTATCAAGAGTTTATCAAGGTATTCTTGATTTTATGACACTTAATTTAAAATTAGCTGAAATTGATTCAGGAACTGATTTTGAACGTACTACGTGTGCGATGTGTGTTTATAATATTTTTTCTTTATTTTCATTCGTTTGTGCGACAGTTTTGATCAATTAACAAACTGCAGATCAGGAAACTCGGGCAATTTTTGTAATACTTACGGATTGGTCCCATAGATAGAAATATTGAACTTCAAAGATATGGAACGGAACTCCTCATAGGACCATTAGTAGAACTATAGTAAGAAGTAAAACTGTATTTTAGGGTTCCGTATCTCTAAAGGATAAAACGGAACCCTTATAGGATCACTTTGTTGTCCGTCTGTCTGTCAAGACTAAATGGTCTAGACAACAATGTGACTGAAGCTGTGAACACAAAAACCAAACTTATAAGTCAACGAAAAAAAAATATACGACCATTTTTGTCACAAAAAAAAAATCATAAGGTACTTTCCATTAACCTAGGAGTCTGAATTTGTCATGAGGCAAGGTCTCAGAGCACAAGTATAGGAATAAATCTGAAAACTGCAAATTTTTAACTACGTCACAAAAAGAAATACTTTTTTCGACTTGGAAAATTTTCCGAGACTCAATTCGGTAATTTAACTAGTTTGTACGGAACACTTTAGTTCGCTAGTTTTTTTTGTATGTGTAGTCGATGATTGACTGAAGGAAGAGGGGGAGAGAATAATCTGATTATAAATCCAGAAGGTAGGCACCGTAAGTCTGTAATATATTACTGTATCTTATTTAACCATTTTGGGATTATCAAAAATGTCACAGATGTATTTTGGCTATGAGGTTCGTGCTATAGAACCGATGTGATGGTTGTGCTGAATGGCGGAAAGTATTTATGTATTTAAAATTCATGTACAATAGTGATACATAGGCGGACCTAATGCAACAAGGCATTCTCTACCAGTCAACCTTTGGATTAAAAAAAGCCAACACTGTGGTAGGTGTGCACAATAAATAAATAACAGATATTTTATATAGACCAGTATTCACGTTTACCACAACTAAAAAGTGTCGGTGTTAAATAACGAATAGCCAAAATTATTTTAGAAACACCGACTTCCGAAATTGAAATAACTCTGCACTTATTTCAGTTTTTTTTACATTGCAGTCGGTTGTATTCGCTTACTACATTAACTTCTGAGTTGAGCTGAACATTGCAGAAAAGTCCAGCAAAGCTTATTTCCTTTTGTTGTAATACAATATCCAAGAGCCTTTTATAAGAGACGTATCTATTTTTCTATATTATTCGTTCTGTCTGTGTGGAAGATAGGATTACAATCTACTTAGGCTGGAGCATCTGGTTTCCGGTTTTTACTACCTGTGTAGACTAGCAACTAAAATAGATTTTTTCTTTTTTCTAACTTGAGTTATAGTTTTGTTTTTCTTAATCCATGTTTATTTATTACTTGAAATTAAAGTGACGATACGGTTAGAGGTGTTTTTAATATCATACGGATCTAATAGCGCGTGCAGATTTGCTAGGCATACAGAAAATTTCAAAAGGCAAAAAAACGCGCCTCACGTGCGTATTTCACGCATTTGAAAAGGAAATTTGCGGAGATTACGCATGCGGGGCAAATCCGTATGCGTGATGAAATCCGCGTGATATAAAAAACACCATAGCACAGTCGTTGAGCGATTGGCTGTGCTGAGTGTCGCGGTTTCGATTCCCGTACGGAACAAATATTGGTATAACCTACAGATAGTAGTTTTGGGTTCGGGTGTCTATGCTCATGCAATTATAATTATACAGTAATTATACAGAGTAATTCCTAGTGTAGAAAAATGTTTTTTTTAAAAGAATAATTTTCTTTCTATCAGTTCTTTTATTCAGTTCAACTATTCGGGTTGTTCCCAAATGTCAACGAATCCATTCTTCTTGAGTGTATGTTATTTTAAAATATAAAATATTTTCTTTCCCTATGAGTCCATGAGAATGTTTGGAAGCAGTAAAAGCTTTGATAAACGATAAATGTTTATTAATTTCTATTTCTTTGAAGTAAAAGAAATTGAATACTTTTTATTTAGTATACATAGTACTTTGAAGCGTTAAATATGCTCTACATGCATGTCTTCAAAGATGTGAATATTCATTCACGAAGAAAAAAAAATTACAATAATAGTAAATAATTTTAATCTTACACTAATAAAAATAGACTTAATCAAAGTAATTGTTAGTAAGTAATTATTTCTTTTGGCTTACAAACCGATTAAGACAAACAAGATTTTATTTTACCGACTGTAGTGTAAATCACGTGGACCCGTTGGGAATTGATGTACGAACATTTAAAATACGAGTTTCTTTTTCATGAACTCTGTGAGATATGAAGAACAATAGAATCATGGACGTCTGGGAACAACCCAACTATTCAATGTATACAACTTGAAGACTTATTCAAAAATTATGTAATGTGATATTTTTGACTGATACTCGTAAATTGGTTCACTCGCAAGGTTATACAATAAAATTATCTGACACAAGCAAAGCTACGGAAGCGGCTAGTTAAAATAAAAACCCAGATTTGCAGTTCTTCCCCATTAAAATTTTCCATAATTGCAATTTTCTCGTTTCGTCTCATAATTGCTTAAGCTTATTTATTCATAAGTACAACGTTACGTAGGTTTTGTACAAACACATTTTACCTTTTTGGCCAGTTAGCGGTGCGAGAAATCCCTTCTTAGTACGTGATTATGTCACGGAAGGAGTTACTTCGCAAATTGCATGGTCGAGGGTTACTTTGGGATAATTAGCTCATTTATTTTTGTATGTTATAAACTGAGAATAACGCGGTTATGGTTTAGTGTTTACGTTAAGGCAATTTGTGTGGTTGTTAAATATTATAATTATATTGGGATCCGTTTATTGAATGCGTAAGTCACCCCCTGCCTTTTTTGTCGATGTATATATCTATAACACTGGCTGCTAATACCAGTTTCACCTGCCGAGGAAACGTTCCGAAGCGTACATATACCCGGGAAAGAAAAAATCCTATGTACCTTGTATGTGACCTGCGTATGTACATAGATAGTTTGAAAAATTTCGGACCTAAAAAAGATGTAATTTATTTTTCTTTTTTTTTACATTGACTCCTTGTAACTCCACACACTTCTTCCAGCGATGCTCTCATCTCTTTAATCCGTTCAAATAGTAGTCAGCATTTTTCTACAAAATATTTTTTCACCAAGACGATGGTCTCACCATTTGACGAAAATCTCTATTCTCCGAGCGCAATAATTAGATAAGTGAACAAACAAAAGTCGGTATTGGCAAGATCTAGGGAGCAAGACGGATGATCAAGCAGTTCAAACCGTAATTCGTAAATTTTCACCGAGGTGACCGCTGAGGTGTTTTTTTTTTATGGTAGGTCAGACTCTTACTGACTAAAAACCTACCCCGTTCCTTTGTTGCCTATAGTGCCGGGGCTGAGCCTTCCTCTCAGAAAACGGCCCTTGACCCCAGCAGGCTTCGACCCTGCCTGCCTGCAGTTAGCAGGCTGGGCCTCTACGGTTTGCTGACAGCTCCTTGAGGCGCGCGGGAACAGAACGCGCCGTCGACGACTTGAGCTCGGTCCGGCCGGTTACCGGACGATCGGACAGCGTGCTACCCATTGCACGCCGTCCGCAAGCCCGGTGTGAGATAACACGTTGTCTTGGAGAAAAAAGGATCATTTTCTGCATCTCACTTCGACTCACTTAAATGACTGTAAAATATTAACTGCGCGTCCAAAATGGCTGAAAGTTTGGTGAGTAACTATCAAAAAATGTACGACTACATTCACTAGTGTATGTAGTCGTGCATTTTAACGAGTGCTGCTATCTTCACATTGAAGCCGGAAATTTTTTAGACCACCCACGTATTTTGGTGTACCATATATTCTAGGACATGGTACTTGTGTGCCTTTAATACAAACCCTTTAAAGTCATTCGAGCGTGAAGGGGTAATAAACATACACATACCAGCACTCACGTTTTTATAATATTAGTGGATTTGTTCAGGCAGGAGCCATAGTTTTAACATTCTCATAGTTCAATAGCAAACAGTCCACTTAAGCCTACCTTTGATTGCCATAATATATGTCACAATAGTTTCCCACCAATGGAGTGTTATCCGTGGATACATGTATACATGCATAACATGTACAGTGATATTTATCAGCATCGATTGGATCAACCAGGTGATGACGGTGTCAGTACCAGGTTCCATAAAAATATCATCGTCATGAAAAAGGGGCCTCTGCAACCTTAATTTATTCAGTCTCCTACAAAAGTGAATGCGTGGGTAGGCGAGTAATTTTGACCAAAAACTAATTTTTGTGTGAAATAAGCTTTTTTTGCTGTCTGAAATTTTGAGCAGGGTCGAGACCTGCTTAAAGACTAAAGCCGCTGATACCTAAATATCTAAGGCTACATATTGTTTTGATCTTATATGTCTGTGACATACTAATCATGGCCCAGGTCGAGGTTCTAGGTCTCGAGGTGGTTTTGCTTGTGTTCGAGGCTCTGACATTTCACAGGCCTTGGAATTAATAATTTTGTGACCGAATTTTATATTCAAATATCTCGGCATCCGACACCATCAATAAGGAGTAATAATACAGCGTGTCGTTTTTTTTTTTGACACTAACGGTTTGAAATCCGCAATTTTCTATTCTAGTTATTAAATTAATTTTCGAAAATTCTATGTTTCAGTTTTAGTTTTAATTAAAACAAATTCGCGACTCCATTGAGATTTTTTGTACTATTTTTAAATTTATTATATTATTAAAATATTACTGTGACGGTTTTCCTAAAAAAACAAATGACATTCATTCGTTCGTGGGAATCATCCAATGACGTCAATGACTTCGCTCTAGGGCAGGACGGGAGGGCGTGTAAGATTTTTACTGATTAAAACTCACTCCTATGTTCCTTCTTTGCCTTGCGTTCCAGGACCCCGGGTTTTCCTTTCAGATACAAACCCATGGCTCCAGTAGACATTGGCGCTGCTGGGCCTCTACGGGTTTGAATTAAATTGGGGTTGAGATCAGGATCCCGGGTACGGACTTTTTCACCCCAGCTGCCAGGGCAGCATTTTGGCACATGATAGGCGGAAGAAGCAATTCTTGTGTCTACAGACCGTATATAAGTACCTTAAAATGAATACTAAGGAACTAGACTGAAATAAATTAACTCGAGAAATAATTATACACAACACTGAACCAGAACAAATTAAGGTAATCCAATTAAAGTACTATAAATTTAATTCCAAATTCAAGTTATGTAACTGAACGGGTTTTAGAGAAAGACTCAGCAAGATTCTTCGAATCCTCGTATAGTCGATGAGAAAATCGCATTCGACAAAATGAATTGAATGTCTGATGGTATTCGGAGATTACACCATTGAATATATTATCCGTTTTCTAACTCTACTGAAGACCATACCATTTATAAAGATCCGTTTTTTGTAGATGCACTTTTTTATACCGAGATAGGTTTTATGTATAGCAGTAATCTTCCAATTTAGTAAATATTTATAAGCTATAGTTTAAATAGGAATTTAACGTGAATGTACTGGCTGAATTTTTCTAATGGGCATTGTTAGACAAATCCAAAACTATGAAGAATAACTAGAAAAATACTCTGCGGCTAGTGATGTAAATTTTTCAAACATCTAATCTGTCTGAATCTCCTGTGAGTATTTTTAAATGTTCCTCATTTTTGTTTAAACATTTTCTTTTTTATTTTCACTTTCTATTCGGTCATTGACTCTGGTTATTGGTAGTAGTAAATGCAGTTTTAACTTTTTAGCAAAATGTACTCTGATTGTTATTATACAAAGACCCTTATTCCAATATTATTTAAACTTTAATACAACATCGTAACAAGTTGTATCAAAGAAGAATGCGGAGACGAAACTAAAAATACTCTAGTGGCTAATAATTGAATCATAAAACAAACGTAACGTGAAGGCCATAAAGCGAGTAACGTTGGGTATAAAACTACGTATTATGAAATAACTTGTTTCATCGCACGCTTACACCTCACCCTTGAAGAAGGGTTTGCACTAGAAATGAAAGGGCAATTTACATGTATATTATACGTATAACTCCAATTTCCATGGTAATGCAGGAAGGAAGGAAAAATAGTGAGTGTATATTTTGAGCTAGTTGAAGGAAACAATTAAGGTAGCCCTTCCCAACACGCCTAACGTCGAGCATTGTTTAAAAGCTTATTGCTTCATCTAAAGCTATTCAACGCAATATTTGATGGAGAGGCAACGTGAAAAAAAAAAAGATAACGCCTGAAAAGTCTGTTGGCATTCGGTATTTCTGTGATTTACTCAAATATTTCACAAAACTTGTTCCAGGAAATACGTGTTTTTTTTTACTATTAAAAGTTTTTGAGAAAAATTATCATCATTTAAAATCTCAATTAAATATGCAAGATTTCTATAAAGTTCTTTTTTATATTTTTAATTTATGAGTGTGCCAAAGTTCACGTAAAATAGCAGATTTTCAGTGGTTTGGATTAGTTTTAAACAAAGTTTTTATTTCTGTAGAAGCCTAGATAATATCCACAAGATATCTGTGTATTCAAAATATCTGAAGAAAGATGTGTTATAACATTATAATCACGTAATAGCGGTTGTATAAAAATATAGATAGTTAGAAAGATAGATATATTCTTTATTGTACACCAAAAATAAAATTACAATAGGAACTTGAAATTAATAGGGTGTTTTTTTTTTAATTAATAGGGTGTCACAATGGGCGGTCTTATCGCTAAAAGCGATTTTTACAGACAATTTTGGATGGATTTGACGGAGAAAAAGATACGCAGGTAGTTCGTGGTTGTCGTGTGTGGTCGGGTTGGCCGCTCTTAAGGGATAAAGATTATTATGAGGCTTGAAGCAGAAGGGCTTAAGTATAACAACAGAAAATTTTGCATTACAAAAATATTAAGTTAGGACTAAAGTGTCCATTATCATCTCCCTAGCCTTTTGCCAACTATCTTGGCAAAAGGATTGGATTCCAGTCTAATCAAATACGGCTGAATTCCCGTGTTTTACTCAGAGCGCAAAAAAGCAGGTAAAGTAGAAATCTGGTGGGCAGTCTCTCAGATTTCTACCTAACCTGCTTTTTTATACGAGTATATAGTCTTTTTTTATAATGTGAATGTGAGAACACTGTAGACTTCATTATCTTAGATTACTTCGTATTATGACTAAATTTTTATTTTGATTATTTTTATTGTGCTTTAGGGTACAATATTGACTGGTCTTCACTGTGCTTACATAATATCCGTTAATACTGTAATATTTAAATATTGTGCCACAAACATTTTCTTTAAAAGAGTAACCATAGAGTTTCTTGCCGGTTTTTATGAAACGACCAATTTAGAATCGTGTACTAACTTTTGACGTTTTATGAGTGCCCATGTAAGCCCATGTGAAATAAAAAATGATTCTATAACCTTATTACTAGACAACACAATACTCTTTGGATAGACTGATGGTTAGACTTTCTCGCATATAATTACCCGTAACAACTGTCAAAGATTTTCGATAGCAATCATGCTGCCGAGGGGTCTGAGGCACGAGGTGTGCCTCGGAAAGCACATAAAGCCTGATTGTAGGTTTTTTTTATGGTAGGTAAAATCATCAGATGATAAATCCCGCCCTTAGATGGGGCGGGAGATAGTGTCAGACTCTTACTGACTAAAAACCTACCCTGTTCCATTCATTGTCTTCGATCCAAGGATTGTTGGTACTATCAAAGACACTTCCGCCTTACCACCGCTGAGTTCATTTTTGCTTGCATTGGAAACGAAAACTTCAAAGGTTTGGTTATTATTATTAGTATTTATTTATTATTAGTATTTATTTTATTTATTAGTATTCAGTATTCTAAATATTTTTTTTAATGGTCATGCAGAAATGACCGCGATGGTACATATGAAATGAAAATTTTACATTGGTACATGCACGGTTCGAACTCGCAACCTCTTGCATGAGGCACTTTATCGGCTTATCACAATACTAGAATAAAAGTTTTCATAAACGATTAAATAAAACAGTTTCCATATGAAACTAATCCTAAAACCTCAAGAATATTCCAATAACTTTATGACGACTATGTCGCGCAAAAACAATCATACTAATAATTACATAACTTTTGAATGCCCCTTAAAATATAAAATAAAATGTTTCCCTAAGGCATACGTGGTAGGATTTCATATATGATATTCTCTGAATTTAAATTCCTGTCGGGTCACATACACTCACTTCTAAAAATGTGTCTCAAGCTTCCTATCTCTAAGTCTGGGGCCTTAGGAACATTTTGTAGTAACTGTGCTTATGATTTTATCGAAATTCCTGTGGGTTTTGTTATCATTATTTCCGGGATCTACTAAGCAAACCAGAATACGTTTTTGTATCTTTTCTATTTTTCTAAAGAATTTGTACGAGTTTATTATTTTAATGTAGCTGTTTGATTATTGTAAAATTTAACTACGCTAAATCACTATTTGATTAAAATTTTATACAAAATCATGCCTTTCTTTTCAATGAGATGTGACCATCAGTAGGGACCCTGCAGAGCTAATGCCTGCTAAGGTTATGAGAAAAAGTATGAAACGGATACTCGTGGTCCTAGAACGCAAAAGTCATCTGAAGGAATTTAGGTGTGGTTTTAGTTAGTAAAAGTCTGACACGCCATTTCACCCCATCCTAGAGAGTAGAAGAAGTCATTTGATGATTCCCCACCTTTAAAAAAATGCTTTCCTTTTTGATCCGCAAAAAAACCTAAATGAAAGCGTAAAGCAATAAAAACAAGATATTTTTCAACACATTAACTCTATGATACTCTGTACTTAAATAATAATATAAATAAGCATCGACTTTGACCAGCCACGTGGAATTTTAATGCCAATATATTGCATTAAACAAAACAATAAGATCAGCTCAGAAATCCTATAAAGTTCGCTCTGTTAGAAACAAAGGAACATAGACAGCAACCTTTTAAATTTAAAGTCTGGGTTATTATCTTCTTTGAACAATACCAACGCGATATAATGTTATACATTATAACCTATACCATTCTGTCTGTGTGTTTTTGCTGTGGAATATAACTGGAAAATTTTGTGTAAAATGAACAATAAATTTTGATGTTTTATGCTTTGGTTAGTTAATAAACATGGACAAACATCATCTTATGTTTTGAGTGAAAACTATTTTTTTTTACGTGGGAAATCATGCAATAGCTTCTCTCGCTCTAGGGTGGAGCAAGAAGGTCAAACTTTTACTAAGTAAAATTTATTCATATGTTCCTTCTTTGCTTTGCGTACCAAGACTCCAGGTTTCCAGCGTGAGGTCCCAATGCGGGAAAAAAGCTAATACCGTATATTTTTTTTTAATTCAATCCTTTTTGATTCTCAAGTGTATCGAGCCTATGATTTGTATTGATTTCCATTGAATCAATTGTAGATACTATAAAGATAAACTGATCTCAAAAGACTTGAGCAAAGGTGTAGAATAGTCAGTAGGTTTTTACAGGTTGCATTTTGGAGAGTGTGCGCGGGAATTGCATCACTTTATACCACCATCTCCATCCTACCACCGGACAACCCGATGTACGGCGAATATCCACCCTTTACGTTGTTGAAACTTCTACGGTCCAGACTAAGCGTTTTGCCTCGTGGTTTATACCACGTACATCGAGGGACTGGAACAGTTTGCCTGCTGCGGTCTTCCCGTCTGATTATAATATAGGTGTCTTCAAGGCTAGAGTAAATAGGCTCTTAATAAACTAGTGTGCCTCACCATCAACAACTGCATTACAGCTTACCATCAGGTGGGATCGCAGTCAAGAACTAGTTTATAAATTAAAAAAGGAGCCACTAACCCAGCATTTTTAAAGAGACTTAAAATGATACGTTTGCAATAATTAAACACACTTAAATATTCTAATTAAATCCACTGAGATGTATCTAATTCCCCACTGATTTCATTATAACAACGGAGGATTCATTAACAACACTAAAAAAAGAAATTTTCTTGCCGATAAACGTACTGTGAAAACCTAGCAATTAATGCATGCCATTTTATTTACATTTTGTTGCTGTGCAGCTCGGTCACTTTAATAAATGGCATAACTACACTTCTATCTCAATCTGAATGGAACTTTAGTTCGATGTATTAAGATAGTGTTTTGTTCGTGAATTAACCTTGTTTTAATTCTTTTTATTTAGAATAGTGGGTGAATGTTTCACTTGGGTGGGGCTTTTGTGTAATAAAACGAATGTTTTCCTGTCTGGACGTCGATAGCTATGCGTGCTGTGAATTTCGGCGTTGGTGCCTCAAGAGAAATTTAGCGTAGGGCTTTAGTTGCTCGTATATATTTTCGTTCTATAGCTAATCTTATACTGGCTGTTATTATAGCTTGACCTATATTGTTATTTTAAAGTTTAATTGATCTATCTTTACGTAATATTATTAATTTAATATATATACTTTATTGTATCGACATCACTATATAAGGTGACTGGTAATTAGTAAACGATACTTAAACACGTGATTGTAGTCATATCATGACTACAATCACAAACAACTTTTTTCTATGGGACCAAACCTGAAATCGCGAAAAAAAAACAGCTAGTCAGTAGGTACATTTGTGTTAGCCTAACTGGTCAAAATGTACTGAACTGAACTTTCGCGATTTGAGGTTTGGTCCTATGTAAAAGTTGTTTGTTATTATGACTAAAATCACGTGTTTAAGTATTGTTTACTAATTACCATTCACCGTATATATATAACAAGGAAATATAACACATACAAAGCGTGGCTTAGTTACATTCCGCAATCTCTTCCTGACAACCTGATATGAACAATATTTATCAGGGTATAAAATGGGGCTGTCATCGTTTCAAACCAATGATAAATAATAAAAAACTATATTAAAAATAATATAATTATAATAGATACACAGATAGGCGGAGTCAGGGGTTAAAAGTACAGTAGCACTTTAGTAATACTAAAGTGTCTAAAATTTCGTTATAGAAGACTGTTAATGTTTCTTGACTAATTTTATTTGTATTTAAAATCTAAAGTATTGAATAAACTAGTTGTAAAGCTTTGAACTTCTATTATAAAGAAATATTAGACATTTTTATATTGGTAGAGTGCAAATGCACTTTTGACCTCTGACTGTATTTATAACAAATATATATATAATATTAAATGACGAATATATATCTAAAATGACGACAAACGCTAATCACAGCGACAGGTTTTCTTTAGACACAGGCCGCGATTAAGCGCTTATAAGGTATTCAATAATCAAAAACTAGTCTTGAAAATAATAGTGTCTTAAAGAAAAAAACACTTCCTTATTACAATAATATATCTTCTCATAATGCTGGGCTTTTTTTTATTTTTTTTGGTGGTGGGTAAAATCATCCAATGACATCTCCCGCCCTTGGGTGGAGCGGGAGATAGTGTCAGACTCTTACTGACTAAAAACCCGCCCCTTTCCTTCGTGGCCTTAGAGCTTAATAGTGATGCTTTTCTAAAATTCATCGAAATGATGACAACAACAAAAAAAAAACATTTAAATGCAGCACAGAACTTTTTTTATATATATGCCTAAAAATATAGGCAGTATAAATCATCACAACTGCAGTGAAAAGCGATATATTCATAATGTGATTTTATTCTGGGTCATGAGGGAAAACTCTATAAATATTCCGGACTAAAAGCTTTACCGGAATAGCAGATAAGCCCGTTTTACCTGTCTACGAGTGTTCCGGATAGACCGATGTTCAAAATTGTGTTTATTTTATTCAGCTTTCAAATGCGATCAGGAGTGCACTATCGTACGAATTGATTTATACTTCTAAATTTAAATATTTATCTATAAACTTACTCGAAAACCCGCTCTTTTCCTGCTGTTTTTGGGCATGCAATGGACTGTTTTCCACACTAGTGCGAAAAAGTACGCGTGCCCCCCGCCACAATTTTATTGTAAGAAAATTGTTTATCGTGTCACGCTGGGTCTGCGTCGACCCTCCACCGTCGTGGCACGGGTCAACCCCCATGACTCATAAGCGTATTGCAAAACGTCATTTGACACACGTACAAATTTCACCTCGGTCACACTGACAAACTTTTTGCACTTGTATCAAAATGTACTATTTGAATATTTAAAGGCTTGTATAGCAGTTTGTAAATTCTAAAAAATTACCTTAGCCTTTTCCATCCGGCTTGGGGTCGGCTTCCAGTCTAACCAGATGCGATTGTCTGTCAGACCTCCACAATGCAGTAACTGGGTCAAAACGATACTGCATGAATAGACGCATGGTCAGACTTTCTGCCGACTGACTACTTGTAATGACTGTCTAAGATGTACGAATGACAAACACGACTAAAGGCTTTACGTGCTTTTAGAGTCACAGGATAAAGTTAGAATAGATTATATAAATTGAAAAATTTCACATTGATACTTGTTTTCCGATTTCTAGGCACTGTACATTACACTAAAAGAAAATAAGCAAGACGTCAAAATATTAAACACAAATATAATAATGTTTGAATTGAAATAGGACAAACTGATTTTTACAGTAAAAATCAGTTTGTTCATGGTTTGTCCCAATAAAAAAAAATGACAAACAGTAACGAACGCGCTCCCACTTCCGCGGAGTCGAAAAAAGTGCCGATTGGATTTTGCTATTGACTTTACGTCGCATGTCATTCATAGAAACCTGAATATGTTTGTGGTGGAACTATTGGACAATCAAACCCAACGAGGAAACTACGACATATATTTTTATGGGAATTCTGGGACACAAAAGCTGTATATTTGAATATTTTCCATAATACTTCCGATGGGAAAGAGTTAAATAAAATGTCATCGGCAGGATTGCGGATGTGAGGGGAAGAAATGTATAAATAGTAATGAGTGTGTAAGAGAAATCTTACTGGATAAAATTCTAGTTGTTTGTTGCTTATATAATTTTCGTTAATCATTATCATCAAACAGTCCATCAATCATAAATTTCGTTTTAAAATCTCTGAAAAAATCCTAAAGAGCTCATTACTGTTCTCACAAATGTGCTTCAAGTCCTAACATTTTTCACCGAGTAACCAAATAAGAGATAGGATAAAATGGAAATTCGTTTCTCGGATTGAAATACAGGCTCCCTCAGCCCTGCCAAAAGCACCGCAAGCCTCGGAATCATGATGCGTCCGACTTTAAGCGAGTTTTTTTGCGGAAAAGCCAGTTGGCACACCACAGTGAGTCCTGACAAATTTCGTGTTTTAATTTTTTCCCAGTACGCAAATACACTTTGTGAGATTAATGACCTTTTTCGTTTTATATGGCCAGTTAGAAAAAAAAATACGGTTAGGAGCTTTTAAAAATATTAAATGGAGCAACAAAGAGTGTTGAGAATGATCTGAATTGAAACTTTTTTACTTTTTTGATACTCAGTTGGATCACATTTTTAATGTTATTTGTGGTTTGAATAAATTAAATTCAAAACTTTGAACACAATACATCATGACGAAATCGACATGGCCTAGAACTAAAAATCAAAGACATGCTATATTCACTAGAAAATCTAAGACAGGCGTCTGTATTGAGCCTGTGTTCTCCCAAAGAGGACGCCAGAGACCCAGCAATGGGAACTTTATAAGGCAGATTTTGCTAATATGCTTGAAATTCGTTACAACTAGTCAGTGTTGTTCTCAAACATAACTTTACACGGCAAAATTTCAGGTATTAATTATTTACAAGATAATTTCAACCTCAATTTCAAAGTGCCTGTTCACTGTTATTGCCCATTACACGATAATTGATGGTTTTTGTATAAGGAAATCTAATTAAATGAAATGAGTATCTACCTAATTTAATTATGTAAATTGCTATAGTAGGTTCTTATGGCAACTTGAAATAATAACTCTTTGAATTTAATAAAATTGTTGTAAAGGTAAGCATAGAAATAAACAAGCCACTTAACACACTTAAAATCTCAGCTATTACCAGTGTCTCATATTTAAAGTAGTTTGGCCAGCTGCATTATAAAATACGCAAATTAATGAATGGAATTAGATACGCTTTTGTAATATAATCAGACTTACAATTTTCTCACTGGTCGCATAGAGGAGGGCGAGATAATCTGCATAGTGGTCACTGAATACGGGACAAAATACTCTGAAAATGACAAACAGTAACGAACGCGCTCCCACTTCCGCGGAGTCGAAAAAAGTGCCGATTGGATTTTGCTATTGACTTTACGTCGCATGTCATTCATAGAAACCTGTATATGTTTGTGGTGGAACTATTGGACAATCAAACCCAACGAGGAAACTACGACATATATTTTTATGGGAATTCTGGGAAAACCCAGATAACCTCCGTGAAATGGTCAGTAACAACATGGTGCTGCTGGCTTTGTCCCACCCTTACGCAAAAAATGTGCTTTAGACGTGGAGGACATCAACCCAACAAGCAATACAATACAAGAGTGAGTGAGTGGGTGATAAAACATATTACAGAAAGAAGTGCTCCCAGCTAAGTTTGATCCGACGACTTTTCAGTAGCTGGGGTTTATACCACTGTACTTACTACCACTGCTCGCTATTGTAAAGTATAATGAAATTACTGATGAATAGAGGTAATGAGATGGACTTAACCACATAGCGAATGAAAATTTCTGCTTGAGTGTGCAATGCAATAAAACTTTATGACACAATAAATAACCGTCTTTTATCGTTCCTGTTGGTTAAAGAATTTCATACAACGGCTTGTCATAAAACTGGAAATGGACCTAGGCTGATAACAAAAGCCTGGTACATAATGCGTGCAATGTTTCGCAATCAGCTGTGGAGTAATGAGATGGCTTCAACAGTAACAAATGCAGTGACGTCACAGCTAACTATTGTGTTTTCTACGTCAATTTGTCTTGATTAGATTTTGAGAGATTGCCTCGATGGGAATCATCAGAAAGCTTATAGGCGCCTAAAGGGCAATGTAGAAGGCTTTCCTTGAAGCTTTTTTCTTGCGTCATCGAATCAGGAATGAAGATATCCGTATAATAAACGAAGAAACCAATAAAGCTCGAAAAATCATCAAACTTAAATGAGTGGATGAATGAATGGTAGAGCAGTAGTGGCCGAGGGGTAACGGCACCGACTTACGAGTTGTTAGTGGCAGGTTCAAACCCAGCCAGGCGTATTACTGCCCATTCCCTAGAGAAGAGGGCTGAGTCCCAGCAGTGGGAAAATTATAAGGCTGATGCTATACTAAATGGTTGTGGGAAGGGCAGGTTGCTTGTAAAAGACATAGGGACGAAAGGTTTTGGGAAGATGACCGTGTACCGGATAGAAGGCCTCCCGTAAGGTGGTCTAATGATCTAGTGAGAGTCATGGGAATCCGATGGATGTGAGACGTATGGAACTGGTCGTTGTGGGAAAACTTGACAGAGATTATGTCTTGCAGTAAACGTCTTTCGGCTGATATGACAATGATTACATTTCTATTTTACTTCTTACATAGTATAATGTATTCCTCTTGTTTCATTTGTTAAAATCTCCGCTCTGAAAGATAAAGGATAATAGAGTGTAACCGCTCTTTGCATTTTCACTTACTCTGAAGATTTTCAAATTTACATTCAGTGGATGAGAAAATAAGGAAAACTGCTGCTGTTGTATTTTACTTTATTTGTTGTTCAGTGGTAAGCGTTTCTTTGATCGCATCACTTTTTTTATGGTAGGTAAAATCATCCAATGACAAATCCCGCCCTTGGGCGGAGCGGAAAGTACTGTCAGACTCTTCCTGACTAAAAACCTACCCCATTTCTTCGTAGCCTATCGCGCCGGGGCCCGGTATTCCTTTCGGAAGTTACACAAATAACCAAGTTTAGGCATATTTCCACAGCAATACTGACTGTAGCGCTGACTTCCATGAGAATTTTGAATCGCTACGCAGCTTACAAAAACATGATAATGATATACCATCAAATTTAATCCAAGTCACGTTCTCAAAGAAAATTCGGTTTGCTACTCACCAAAATTCGTATCAAGACGAGAGTGATACATAATTACACACATAATATTCATTAGCCCACCCGTATAAGCCTCGCGGGGAACGTTTTCCCCTCGTCTGTCCGTTGCATAGAATGGAGCCGTGTATATCTCTAACAGTCACGTGCGCTTTTGGGAATTAAAGCTGTCACTTAAAACATATGATATCTTAAAGCAATTTATATTCCACTCACATATTATATGGCACGTCTATTCCGTTGGTCTAGTGGACGCAAGCATGATTCCGAAACGTGGGGTCTTAAGTTGAGTTCTTAGTTTGAGTAAAGTGTCAATGAGATGGAGGCTTTAGTACAGGCCATGATCTGAAGCGAGGAGGAGTGGCATGCGGTTGCTAACTTCTGCGAAGCAGTTATGCTAGCAAAGGAGGAGGCCACACGCGTGAGGCAACTGCCCCTAAAGCCCCAGGTGCCGCAGGGATTCCGATCCCAATTTCCGGCCACGGTGGGTGCGGGCTTGCGGACGGCGAGTAATAAGTAACTCACCGTCCGACCGTCCGGTAACAATCCGGACAGGGCCCAACTCGTCGACGGTATGTATCGTTCCACGCGTGCCTCCAGGATATGTCAGCAAACCGTAGGGGCCCAGCAGAGCCGAAGCCTACTGGGGCCATAGACTGATTTCTAAAAAGAATGTCCAGCCCCGGTATACAGGGCTAAGAAGAAACGGGGTGGCTTAGCAACTTCTTTGTCATTTTCCTATTTACGTTAGGCTTTAAAATAGAATCAATGATGTCATATTGTGGTAGTAAAACTATCTAAAACAAATTATTGACTCTAAAATTAAATAATGAATTTCAAACAACAGCAAAGAAATGCCTTCAAATTGAAATAGTGGCAAAAAAAGTTATATACATTAGGTACTGCCAGCCTATATAACACAATTACTCCTAACGAAAATAAATGTTGTAACTTATAATAAAGTATACATTGAGGAAAATTAAATCACAACTGAATAGATATTGATGGATCATGTTTTGGAGAAAGAGCGTAAATTGGTTTCATGGCCCCTGAGATGTCTTGAAAACTAATTGTTTCTTTTCCGAAAATGGATTTTGAAAATGATGAAGTGGAACATATGAAATGTTCAGGGAATTGGGTAGTTGACTAAAATTTTTTTGCGCTTATAATGAGCCTCACATCAGTATACTATGTGTACTACTCACTAGATAAGGCGTGCCGTACAAAACATTTGCTTGACTTAAGTGAACTGCAGGCCATACACATCTTTACATTGATGACTTGATGACATTAGTGCAGTTTTGCAGTATTTAAGCGCTGTAAGTTTAAAAAGTTTTGTTAGATGTCATAATGCACATTTAGCACTGCAGCGAACTTTTATTTTAACGTTTCAGTATTTTGACAAATAGTTTCCATGAACGAGCTTGTCTATCACTTAGAATATAAGTCGATGGAGCCTCATTTGAAGACTTAAAGTCATCCAAAGAGCAATGGAAAGACGTAAGCTTGGAGTTACATTGCGTGATCACATCAGCGGGCCTAATAACGTCACATGAGCAATTCATTTAGAGCAAATCATATTCCGAATTCCTAGCAGATCTTAAGCAATTCCTCAAATGTTCGTAAAATGGTTGCAAAAATTAGTCGAATCATACTCAATTTCATTTCACTGTATATCAATCATATCCTATTTAACTTTAATTTAATTTAAATTTACCTTGATTATAATTTGATTTTATTTCGTTTTTAAATTGATTCAAATTTTATTTGATTTGATTTCATTTTAATTTGATCTAATATTGATTTGATTTAATATGATTTTCATTTGATTTACTTTACTTCATAGATTAATTGTTTGATCTCTTTTCCCTGTGTCCAAATTTATTATTAATAATTCCTTATCCTGTATTTAATTGTTTTTTTTTTGTCTCTGTTTTTTACTTTGTTATAACTTTTTGAATGTCTAATTACATAATTGTTTATATTCAAGATAATTATATATGATTAATATTAGTTGATTAAATTCTGTAAGTGCTGTGCACACCTTTAAGTAAAATAAATTCCTTGTAAATTTTGCCGTACAAAAAAAATATGATTCATATTATGATTCTACAAAAGTGGCCTTTTTAGACCTGCTGGAACGAAGAATCCGCAGGAGGAACAAGGTTACCGACATAGCTCGACGAATCGCCAAAGTGACAGTGGGCAAGGCACTTTGCTGACAGAACAGATGGTCAATGCAGCGGACTAAAGGTTCTAGAGTGGCGACCACGTTACGGAAGACGTAGCGTTGGAAGGCCTTCCATAAGGTGGACCGATGATCTGGTGAGAGTCTCGAGAGAATCCGATGGATAGGAGACACTGATACACTTGAGGGTCTATGTCCAACAGTGGACGTTTGTCACCTGAAATTATGATGATGATTGTATAAATAAAAAACTCCGAACGAAAAAAAAAAAGTAAAAAATAAGTTAAAAAATTACTCATTTAGCCTTTCAACTTAATTAAAAGAACCTATAAATATTTCATAAATGAGCGTCACTGAGTCGGAGGACCGCAATATCATCAACATCATCATCAGCCTTTTTAATTTTCCCACTGCTGGGACACAGGCCTCCTCTCTAAGAGAGGGAATAGGCCATGATCAACCATGCGGTCCCAGTGTGGGTTGGTAGATGTCACATGTCTTCGAATTTTTGGTTCTAGAACATGCCGGTTTCCTCACGATGTTTTCCTTCACCGTTTTGAGAGCAGTGGTGATGAAATAAATTACACAAAGTAATGCGCCTGGTCAGGTTTGAACCTATAACTCGTAAGTCGGGGCCATTACCACTTTGCCACCACTGCTCTACCCACAGGCTCTACCGTATCTACCGCGATATGCAGAAGTTTATTTAGCTTTAACGAATAGAAATAAAACATTGCATAGGATTGCGTTGAATGAAACAACAAGATCTTAAACCATGCTTTCGTTGACAATAAGTGGATCAGGAAGGGCCTTTGTCGTAAAAATATCATCACCAGCCAAAATATCTAGAACCCACGTTCAATCTTTTACAACCAAAATATTATTATGATGTACACTCAGCTAAATTAAATCCTGTCATAAAATAGACTCTATTTATGACATGCAAATTTAATATTGTACTTAAGGGCCGGTTGTAGTCACTGAGCATTTTGTATGAACTCCGCCCGGGTCTTCATCGACTGTGCGACCCCGGAACAGTGGTTTTATTTTTATAAAAAAAAGAAACCAATAACTATTCAAGATTTTTGTTTTTGCGAGGCACTTTTAAAAAACAAGCTTTATTTTTTTTATAACTTTCCGTGACGTAATCATGTAGATATACACGTTTAAAATCGTAAATTAGTGTCAGATACAAGATTTTTTTTATCGAGCCAACTAATTTATATCATGTTTCGATGTTTGCCAGACTTTTGGTCATATATTCAATTTTAATTAAATAATTTTTAATGGTATTTTCTTTTATATTTGTGGATTTCCAGACGTTTAAAAAAGTTCAAAATGAGTAGAACCTGGCCTTAAGTAAAACTTCAACTATTTAACTTTTTTCCTGACTTAAAATTTATTTTACCAGTCTGCTATTTGCTCACAGTCAGTAAGTGAAGACCCGCATCACACGGAAAACATAATTATTTCGTAAAATATGCAAGTTGTAAAGCGAAACAAAAGGGCAACAAAATGGGTAAAGGGTGTGGACCACATTACCCCAATCATCATATTAGGCTGGGTTCGAAATAACAGTGTTCCGGAAAATTGATGCCCTGCGTAACCTTTCCCTAACTTTAACATAGTTCGAAGGTAATTTCGCTTCATTAGTTTTGCCGAAAACAAAATCTCATTCAATTTTATACAACCGAGAATATTAATAAAGTTGTATAATTGGACTGTTGTTCATTATATGAAACGAAATAATAAATGTTTGCTATATTTTAGTTTATCAAAATGCATAAGCACTATTTTTATCCTTGTAGAAGCTGGTTGAAGACGTGGCAAAAAGGGAAGTTAAAATAGACGTCTTTGAAGCAGCAAACAGACTGGAGGCACGTTTTAGGGTTCAGTACCTTCAAAGGAAAAAACGGAACCCATATAGGATCACTTTGTTGTCCGTCTGTCTGTCAAGACCTTTTATCTCGGGCACGCGTGGGGGTATCGAGTTGAAATTAAAACCAACACACTCAAGTATGCGGTCCCTTGAAGTTGTGAAGAAATCAAAGAGTTAAAGAAAAAAAAATATGGCAGGTTTATGTCGCAAAAACGTACATTTTGATACTTTAAAGGGAAACAAAATTCATAGAGTACTTTCTGTTGACTTAGAACCCTGAAAATTGGCATGAAGCAAGGTCTTTTAGCACAAATATAGGAATAAATCTTTAAAGTAGTTACGCCACAAAAATATTTTTTTATTTGATTCGGAGTAATCTTCGAAACTCGATTCGGGTATTGAACTATTTAGATAAATAGTATTTACAGAAACCTCAGTGAGCTGTTGCCCAGTTTTTTATTTGTAGCGTTCGCTTGTTGACATTTCACAGTAGTGCTAGTGTTATCATGTAAAAAATATATTTTTTATATTTAGATATTGGAGTTCCAACACTTTTTACGGTAAAAAACCTTTTTAGTATTCCATATATTCTAGGGTCGTTAAATCTAGTTATAAGCTAGTATTACTTTTTTATGCAGAAAAACCACATCAAATGTGTAACACGTAACTCGTTAGTGCCATAAAATATACGAGTAAATTTATTTTACATATTTTATTTAAATAGTTTCATAGCTATTATAATAATAACTGGACTCAATAATGTTTATACCAATAGTGGTGTTAGGCAATGACTTAATAACTACTGGCCTTGATCAACACCTTAGGCTTCGTTTACGGAGACGCAGCGCGTTGGGCGTTCGACGTACATTGCAGCAGCGGGCCGCGTCATCGTACGCGCAAACACAAACATATGGCAAATTACGACGGACCGCCCACCGCACCGCGTCTCCGTAACCGAAACCTGAGGAGGCTTACGTTAGAAGGCGGAATCAAGGGCTTGATTCAGAAATCGGTACTTTAGGACACGGCTCATACAGTTAGGATGTTCCTGTCTCTAAAGCCCTGACCCCTAGAGGCTTGGACTCTGCTCCCGATACCGGTGGGATATTGTTTTTATATTTTTAAACGATTTATTTCTGAAGTATTAAAAATGTAATAAATGTGTGTAAATAAGTGAGATTAAGTAGTAATGATATTTAAAGTAAAAACAAAAATAAAAAGTGTACATTAAATTGCAGCGTTTTGTAAAACGCTCGTAACATTTATTTGCAAATAGTAGATATTCATTTCACAAAAAACAAAGTTATTCCTCACAACTGAAGCTTACGCATGGTTCCTTCCTACATCAAAGTGACAGGCGCATATCCTCTGTGTAAGACCTTGGATGGCGGCTTAGAAAGCCAGACCGTATTTCACTCATACAACACATACAAAAAGTAATACATACAGCCAGCGAATAAAAATAAAAGAACTAAGTAACTTTCCCACATAGCGGGGAAATATTCATTACGGTGAAAGGTTCCCACCATTATAATACTTATTCAGACGGTGCTATGCATTAATATTGATCAAGTGAATCACGTTGTGGCCTTGTTCAGCGATATTCGCAGATGTAAAAACCCTTGGTATTGACCTTACTTTATAAAAATATTTTTTTCCTTTTTATACTTTCCTTTAATTTCTCGAGCGCGCCAGCAAAATGTTAATTAATATTTTCACGTTTTACGACGACGAGTGTTTTTGTTAAATTAACGCAATTAACGCTTCCATTGAAGTTGTGCTGCTACGGTTGAACGAAAATAATAATCGCAACGTTCATCGCAATAAGGAATTCCGTCACTTACCTTGTTCATAATTGGATATCGAAGAAACTGAAAACAAGAACATACCATGAATCAACAAAAAGCATTAAAAAAGAAAACAAATTAGTTGTTTTGTATTTTGTATCCATTCTTTAAGGTCGTTCACATTAATCAAGACATTCTAAAAAAATATCAATAAAACTGTTTACTTTGAAAATTGAAATCGCAAATTATCATATCAATATCCAGTGTAATTTGATAATAGAGATTCGACGTCTAAAAACTCAAACAGATAACGCAAAGTCCTTGAACTCGAGAAAATACAAATGTATAAGGAAACTATGCCCTCTATATGAATTTATATACATTGTCGTGGACATGCGTATTGGCCGCTTATACGAACCGAAGCACGAATCTTCTTCACCACAAACGGTGTGACGAGCTAATTTGGGCTTTATTTTGAGGAGTTGGAGGTTGAAAGTTGGTGCGGCGGCGCGGCGAGCAAGCGCTTTATGTTGGGCGGAGGCATTGAGTCGGGGGTGATTCAGTTGGAAACTCGCCGTATACGGGGTAGTACCGCGCTCGCTCCCCGCTAGATACATAATCACTGATCAAAACCTTCCGAGATGACACCTCTAAATCCATCCAAGGAGACAGTTCTTTAGAATGTCAGTGTTATTTGTATTTAATAAAAAAAACATTTAAAATAGATTTTTCACCGTTAAACATTTCGAACGCCGGCTGTCAGAATCATTGAAATCAAATACGTGTCGTTCATTCGTCGACACGTTGTTGTTCAAAATTTAAAGTAAAATCAAATCAGATTGATTTGTTAGTGTTCTTATCCGTTTTCATTTTGGAGTGTTTGTTTTTGTTATTGGTTTTAAAAAAGTTAAAATTTTAATTAAAATTAGGTTTTTTTTAAAAAGTGATCGGTTGACAACAATAACAGTATATGGATATACCTAATGCCGAAGTGCATCTGTAATGGCTGTGACATAAACTTTCGCCACTGGGTATAAAACTTATTTTCCTGAAAAAATATTTTGTTATGCTTTAAGGCTTCATGTAGTCACGATTGGCGAAATAGGCTTATTTCTTTGTTTTTTTGTGTTTTGTTCCTTCAATTCTGCTTTCAAAAATATTTTCATGTATACTTTTTATTACCACAATTTTATAACCACCTAATTCGACCTAACCTAAAAGCAATTTTTGACTTAGAGTACAGAAATTCACACCCATTCATTACAACATTTTGATTATAACACACAACAAGCAAGTATATTCTAAATAAGACCACTATTTTATGCAAATGTTAGTGGAAACGATTCCATTAATATAATTAAATTGTTAATTAAATTTACTTTGTGTAGAATATAGGTTTGGCTGTAGTGAATGGAGCGTTTAATAGGTAACTGTTTGTTCGGGAGTATGATCATTAAATTATTGAATACGAAACTTAAACGTGCGCGTTCGGGTTTAAGTGACATTTCTTCTACGTTTCGCTCTTATCGCCAGAGGGTGTGATTCAACCCAACGTCATCGCATTTTATAGGTTCATCACTCACCAATTAGTTCTGTTCACTTTACTGATCATAAAAGTAGATTCACACACTTATGGGCCGTGCCCTACATTTTTATGGTTCTAACCTACATGGATAAGGAATTAATAAGTATAAATCTCCTGTTATTTTACTTAATAAAGGTAGGTACTCACACAGGTCTTTCTTTGTAATGTCATTTATATGAATTAGATGAGGACCTATTTTCTCAGAATAGTGTAAGTAAACCTAAATAATTTTGACTTAGTACGGGTCGCAACGAAATAAGGTATCTTGTTCGTCCAAGATCATTTCTCATTTTCCAATTTCCTTCCAATATTACCAATCATAAGACGACACAAAAGGTATGTCTGGCAAAAAGAGACAGCAAAATGAACTGTGATTAATGTCAAACATTTTTTCTGAGGTGAAAATCATAAAATAAATTCTCCCGTTTTCGGTGGAGCAAACGGGAGTGTCAGATTTTTACTGACTACCCCCAAACCTACCCCTGCTCCTTCTGTACGTTGTTGCGTTCCAGGGCTACTGTAACTCTTTGAATCCCTCAGCCCAAATTCAAAGGTACGCCAAAAATGTAAACATTTTTTTAGGCATAACACAAACCGGAATTTCCAAACTTTACCACATTAAAATGTTGTACAACGGCAAAGCATAAATGAAAACCAAAAAGGATGTTCGTAATGCGAAAAAATACTTTTAAAAACGTTCTAAAAAGGGACGAATAAAAATGTTTCAAAACTATGAGCGTAAACATATTTTTAAAACAACACAAACGGGTATTATAGGATGTTCGAATTATGTTTTCATTGTGGCCTAATTTAGGAGTCACTTCTCATAAAGTTACCTGATAAAAGAATGTATTAAAAGCAACAAAAAAAAAAAAGATTATGCTTAGCAGCGAAAAATGGCGTACTTTAAAGATAACGGCACTTAATAATAAAATTATCTGGAAATCTCGAGAGAATAATGTAAATGTATTATGCAAAAGAACGTAATATCTGGCTTAAGTTTTCATGAGTCAATACCCTTTAAATAAATTAGTCACACAGTAAAATATTCCAAAGCAGGCCAGACATAGGCAATTCGAACGACTGGTTCAAATGCTGCAAACAATGTTTCTAGTTACACAAAGTTTTGATGTTTTATTCAAATATAAACGTAATAACTAATGAATTTATTAGCATCTTAGAACTAGTTGAGGTAGGTGTTTGTCTATTACGTAACATCTTAGTGTTATGTTTTAAATTACCGTCATTGAAATTCAAGTAGTTATATATACCTAGCATACTCACTATTTATGTATCGACCTTGGCTATGCTCGCTTACTCATAAAAAAATATGAAAAATAACGTCCTCATAGGTTCATGTTTGGACATTGTCCTCGTGCTACAGACCTTATAATCAAACAGATTACTAGTTATTCTAGGGTTAAGAACATAGTTTTAAGCAAAGCATAGGCACTTAAATGTCGTATCGTTTAAAAAAAGGAATAAAAAAAAATGTTTTAAACATAAAGATTGTACTTATAATAAACCAGATACTACTTGACCAGACCAGATTCCTCCACCATCCCACCCCACCTTCCTCACCACACCACCCCATTCCACCACCACTTCACCTCACCACTGCCTGCTAGCTGCAGGCAGGCAGGGTCGAAGCCTGCTGGGGTTAAGGGCCGTTTTCTGAGAGGAAGGCTCAGCCCCGGCATGATAGGCAACGAAGGAACGGGGTAGGTTTTTAGTCAGTAAGAGTCTGACACTACTTCCCGCTCCACCCAAGGGCGGGACTTGTCGTGTGATGAATTTAGCTACCATAAAAAGAAAAAAAAAACCTCACCACTATCCATACATTCTTCACCTTCCTTTACCAGATTGTACTTGTAATATATCAGTAATATTTATAGATTTACACATTACTTCGCTGAATGACTACCAGCAACCGTAGCAACGAGTTTGCGGACGGCGAGCCATGGGTAGCTCGCCGTCCAACCGTCCATTTGGACCTTGCCCGGGCCGACGGCGCGTTATATTTTACGTGCGCGTCAAAGAAAGAGAGTCAGCAAAATTGTAGGGGTCAGTTATGGCTGACACCTGCCAGAGCAGCTATTCGAAGGACTTACCACAGTCTTTCCAATTAGGGCTACTGAAGGACCACTGTCAGTTTTCGCTGTCGCTGTGAACATCGGACACTCCCTCCCAATCCACCCAGAGCGGGAGAAGTTACTTCATTTCAGTTATTCGTAAAAAAGGTACACCTATAAATATACTGCAGGCAGGCAAGGTCGAAGCCTACTGGGGCTAAAGGTCGGCTTCTGAAAAAAAGACTCGGTCCCGGTATGAAAGGCAACGAAGGTACGGGTAGGTTTTTAGTCAGAAACAGTCCGATACTATCTCCCGTTTCGCCCAAGAGCGGGGGATGTCATTTGATGATTTTGCCTACCATTAAAAAAACACCTATAAAAATAAAATCAGAAAGGGTAATCCAACAAAATTATATCTGTAGGTAAAGCTTTGTATCGTAAAAATGGTACTATAAGTACTATGAACGTTAGTCTACTTAACTTGATAATGATTGTGACCCTTTTTCTACGTAGGAAATTGCCCATTTATCGTGGGTAGGAATGACCATTTCCTATAAAATTTAGATAAAAATACCTTTACGAGACTTATAGCCTCATTGATAAAGGGGATAAGGAAGATAGGTTAAATTCTTTGGCAATATATTTTACAGTAACAAATGTTCATATAAATTGTAAACTTGGCTATAAGATGGAAAACAGTGACCTATATTTTATTATACGATGTCGAATATGAAAGGAAAGAATCAATCATTCCTCACAACGGAGGTATGATAAATTGTTCTTACCAATCGATAATGATGACTATCACAACAATATGATAGTAAAAAAGGATGTTCAAAACAAAATTATTTTTAAAACAGCCTGGATATACTGCATTTCAAATTATATACAGTTAATTAAAACAGAAAACCTACATTAACAAAACAATAAAAACTTAAGCAAAGAAAAATAGAAAAATGATCCAGAAATTACAATAACGTATTAAAAACAGGAACCACGAACTTAATTACAGTGTAGAGTAAAAAAAAGGTCACAGTTTCGTAATTATTCTAAAGAATATCTCGAAGGCATTGGGGTCGGGGAAATGTGGCGAGCTCCGCTAAAGGTTTTATTGTGACGCGTGCATCGACCGGCCGAGCGACGCCGCCGAGTCTCCCGCAATCTTGGATGGCTACAGTAAATACATAGATTAAAGACGCCAACAGACATGCAATTCTTTTTTGTGTTCATTGTCAGTCTGAAAAATAGTATCAGTTGTGAAGGGTCAATTTTTCTAACCTTAATTACTCAAGCCCCTAGCGGGCACTGGTTTCCGCACACCTATTGTCTTTCTATTATGTCTCTAATTACGGTATTCAAAGGTACTGTACTGACTAGCTAAAACATTTTTTAATTAAATACATTTACACAATAGATATTTGTTTCAAAATCCTCATCAAATACAAAAGTCAATATTTTATTCATAAGCCCAAATGGTTTAAATCTTAATGGTTTACAATGAATAAGCGTAAAATCGAAAAAGTTCATTCGGAATTGCCGTTACATTTATTTAGGTAATTTGAATATAACAACCTGCGTCTGCGTGTGTTTATTCTATGAGGATAATAAAAGGTTGGCGCCATCGAAGTACGAGTAAGCAAATTGAGTGAGGGCACAGATAAATTTGTTTGGTAACTGCTACGTGCTAACACGTCCCGTACTGACATTAAATTGGCCTGGTATGAGAGCAGTATCGCGTTTTACTTTTGTTTTTTCGCCAACCAACGTAAAAAGTTCATAGGCCTAAAGTGCGGAGGATTTATACGATTGTCGCCGCAATTTTATTTCCACTTCATATCCTACTGCAAATGTCTTCTTCAACAGTAATGACATGTCTCCGAAATGTATTAACTTTTGCCCCAACTTCCCTCTGATGCGAATATTAATCTTACTTTTTGTAGCGTCTATTCTTTGGCTATTTTAATTCTTTAACACTTTTTGTTGGGCACAGAAGTACGCATACGAAAAAGGCAACGGTAAAACATTATTTTCTAACACACGCTCTTACTGTAACGTATTTTTTTTTTTTCCAAGATATACGATATTATTAAGAGTGTGTTGTTGAGACACAATTTATGGCACTTGTGGCAATTTCGTTTTATTTCGTCTACAAATAAACAAAGACCTATGTAAGTAAACTAAAGGCCTCTAGACGCAAAAACAAAATAGGAGTACTTGTTAGTTACTGCTATAAAACATTCGTCGTGAAGATCTGCTGCGGCGCTGATTCTCAGAATATATTTCCGAAAACGTGTTTTTGTTCCAAAAACCGCATTGTTAGAATCCGTTGGCTTATCTGTTTACGTCCAAACAATCCGAAGTTCTTGTAACTTTGCGTTAAAGATGTTCAGATTGGCGCTAGATCCGGATTGGGTCCGAACTTAAATTAAATCACACTTTGCTCTTAAAGGCCTCTGTACATTATGTAGCGTGGAACTGTTCCCGGATTCCATAATAACGAGACTAATGAATAAAAATCTCCCCAAACTTTTTATTTGATGTTTTCACCGAGTCTTTGTGATAAAGTTTTCTATTGTGTACTATTGATTTTTCTCCACCTTTCTTGTTACAAGCTACTGAACTTTAAATATCTCAGTCTAAATTTAAATCATGTTCTTAGAAAAGATATACAGAAAGGTACATTAATTCAGTTTTCGTTTCCAGGGGTAACGATTTTGCTTTGAAGATAGGTATCTAATGTATTATGCTTTTCAAAGTATTTTTCGTTTCATTTCAATAACTTTTACATTTATTTATTGGAAAATATCTGTCAAACTCGTTTTCACCTTTGATCGTCATGTAGGTATCAATTGCTTGCCAACGAGTTCAACTTTTTGAGCTTCTATGGTTTCAAGTTAAAATCTCGTTTTCAAATTTCAAATTCAATCAGCAGTTTCATAAAACAATTTGCTACAATATATCCTTCGATACGTTTGTCGAAGTCTAACAAGTACCGCGCCAGCCAAACTTCGTCCAGAATCAACATTCAAAATTCTAGGCCTTTTGAAGGTAAAATTAAACTTGTTCAGTTTATGATCAGAGTTTTGTAAGTAATCAAAATTAACGGGTTTATTTCGCTGTTCATTCGTTTTTAATTAAAAGGGTACGCTAAAAAACCAGGGTGTTTTAAATGTACGCGCGAACATTTATCGACTGCGCAGATAATAAAATGTCCTATAAAATTTGTAAGAGCTCTTATTTAATTTGAGTATTTAAATGCCACGCGTCCATTAATAATTATGCCGTGGTGGACTATTAAAAGATGTATTACATAAAATAAATGGTTCATAACTTTAATAGTGACTGAGTTATTATCATAAGCTGTGTACGATATATTTTAACGGAAACGTTCATTGAAACAGGTTAATTTGGAACAAACGATATTCTATACATTGATGTGGGATAAACCGAACTGCAAGAATTTCTGTTTCATTCGAAATGTAATAAGTCTCAATAACTAATAATATCCAATTACATGTAACTTTGATTTATGGTTTATTTCTTATGAACTACCTACTAACAAAATCCGCTAATCAACTCTTTTGATTCTTTATTTCTAGAGATTATGAAATCATCAAATAACTTCTCCCGGTCTTGGCGGAGCAAGAGAGAGTGTCACACTTGTACTGACTACAATCCATTCGTGCTCCTTCAGTTGCCCGTTGGGTTACCTAGGTCATGGTAACTCTTTCGAACTATCCTGCAGCCCTGAGAGATATAAGCTTTTACATGCCCCGTCAATAAAAGGTCTTTTGACAGATTTTCAGTTAATTATATGTCAATTTTGACGATACGTCCGACTAATAAAAAAGTTAATTCCATAATTACGATTAATCTAAAATTATAATTAAAAATTAATCACATAAATACACACTTTTTACTAAATGGTCATCACAAAAAAAAGTTTCAAAGTTATTCTCATTTAATAAAGCTCAATTACTTACCTTCAGAAGGAGCGTAATTAGAACACGATCAAAGATCAAAATGAAAGCTTAGTAAGACGACAAATTCCACCAATAGAAATTGGTTCCTCTAAACTCCAATGTAGGTTAAATTAATGGTAATGGAAATTAAGGCACCTATAGATCGAACCAAATTGGAGCTTGCGACAAAATGTGGGGTCTTGAGAATTCGACACAGTAGCTTTACAGTACTGTCTTTGTCTTAACAAAGAAATAAGCTGAACAATACAATCCGTACAATTTTTGTATATAACAACATTAACAAATATACAAAGGTACTATCAAGTATCGAAGTAAATTAGAATTAGCATTATCAGCCCTGTCAAGTCACTGCTGAGACTTAGGCCTCCTCTCAATGAGAGGGAATGTGCCGTAATCCACCACGCGAGCCCAGTGCAGGTTGGTGAACGTCACATGTCTTCGAATATTTGGTTTTAAGACATGCTGGTTTCCTCATGATGTTTTCCTGAGAGCAGTGGTGATGAAATAAATTACACAAAGTAATACGCCTAGCTGCAACAACTCGTAAATCGGGGCCGGTGCCACTCGGCCACCACTGGTCTCATCGAAGCAAATGAAAGGGTTTTATTAAAACTTGCATAGTATTTACTCCAATTTATTACCAACTTTTCAATTATAAGACGACGGTGGACATTCGACATAGGGCTCTCTTAAGTGACTCCACAATGACTGGTCCTGTGTATCTCGGATCCATTGGATTCCGCTGATTCTCACCAGGCCATCGGCCGGTCTTATTCCTAATCTGATCAACCTAAACCGTTATGTCCCACTGCTGGGCAAAGGCCTTTCTTTCTCTTTTCACAGACTCGTTTTCGTCTGTTACAATATCGCCTAGAACATATATAATGGAACACAATTTATTTCTATAAAAATTAATAACATGCGACCTTGACAAAATCTGATACCTTAAACAATTATTTGTTTTACTTATATGTAAATAGATTCCAAACTCGTGTAACACTTTTGAAGTAACCAGTAGTACCTTTAAGAAGGAAAAAAATGGATATCAAAATCTTTCTAGAAAACCACCTTGGCTTCCTAGACTCATGTTATCTTTGCCATACATACAGGTTGATGACAAACATGATATAAACTGCAAAGTTCTGTGCCAATCGTTGAAAGCCTAGTCTGAATCAAAGTGAGAGTTGTAAACAACCTCTAGACGAGATCACTTTGCAGATTATCTCCAAACGTACCTTGGCTGTCAAAACACATTTCGAAATTGGTATCTAGTAGAGATGGATTCACTAGTAGAAATGGACTTACTAGTAGAAATGGACTAACTAGTAGAAATAGAGTAATAACTTAGTTTATTTTTTTGGTTGAAAGCTAGGCGCTATTTGTCCCGCTCTTTGTGGAGTGAGAATGAATAAGATTTTTACTGACTAAAACTCATCTTGTTCATTCAGTTGCCCTATACGTTCCAGGGCCGTATTACTTCTTTTGAACATTCCCACAGCCTCAGGTTGACGTTTACTACACATTTCTGTTTTTTCTTTTAATAAATTTTTTAGGGTTGGTTTATAGTCAAACCTATCTGCCCTGAAAGACTGTCTATCTGACCTTTAAAACCCAGTAACGGGGAACACGATGGTTCTTGGCAAAACAGGCGTCACATTTTCTTGTTCAGCTTGTGAATATCCTTAGCGATGTTATAGTAAATGTGATGTCTATTAGATATACTATATGTTTAATAAAATAATGAAACCAGTCTTATAAGAAACAATCCGCATATCAAACTAATTTTCAATTTATTCATAAAAAGTTAAAAATTACAATAAAAATAAAATTTGTAGAGATGGAATAATGTTGGGTAGCAAGCAAGACTAGTAATTGGTCAACTAGCCAACCATTTGAGGATCGACTAGTTGGCCTTTCCTAGTCGGTTGCTAACGCGCTTTGGTACAGTGTGTACGAAGCCTACTTATTAGGTATGTACTTTTTATTATTCTTTCAATATCTTAAGTAGTCCAGAAGGAAAATATAAAAGAGCCCTTGACCCAAATTAGGGTAAGCCTAGGGATCCAATTAAATTATAAATGTACGTTATACGTTACATTTTTCTAAATTTATCATTGTGAATTCTAGTACCATTTTCCTCAATCATTCCGTTACGATGCCAAATATATTTTTCGAAGCTAAAAAGCAATATATTTGATACACTTTCACGTTTGGTATATACCTCCTTCCTATTTTGTGGGTTAACTTATATGGATGGTCAAGAGTTCTCAAGATACGATGCCAAAAAGTTGTTCAATCAATAAAATTGTTGCTCATTTATTATACTTAGAGCGTAGTTTCCAACTTAGATGCGGTTGTAAAATACTTATAGAAATCGGTCAGTTGCTACGCCGTAGCACTGTCGTAGCCTTATCGTAGCCACGTAGCAGTAACAACCAACTTGATCGATGCTCTTTGGTAAGCAGCTGTCGACAGTGGCTTGGACGATGGAGCTCTGTTAACTAAATGAATGTTCTGCCAAACGACGGTACAATGTGTACTAGGCTTATAATAAAGACTCGGTTTTCATTGCGAACATCTGGCCAACAAAAACTTTTTGCAAAGTTATGTAGGCACAGTAATATTGTCGTGCAATATTGTGTGCTGGTATATTTTAAAATAAAACCTACGTAAACGTACTAAAAATTCAAAGTAAGGGTCTTTTTACTGTTTTTTAACATTTTTTTTATCCGAATAAAAAAAAATCTTTGACCTAATTTACGTTTCTTTGCTGCATGTTTAAACAGATTGTTTACACATTAAAAACTTTAGGTTAAAAAAAAAAACATAATTGAAAATTAAACCCCAAATAGCCTAAAAACAGTGACCTAAAATCCAGTGCTCAAATAGTGAAGTGACAGACTATGTACAATCGAAAGCTGACGATAAGTTTATCGATAAATCGACGATGAAGGAATCTAGGTGAAGGGGTGCAGGATCGATGCTACAGACTCGGCAGCCCCGGAACATGCCCTGTCGACGCCAGGGCCGACTTATTTCCACCTCTAGCTGATGCAGCAATATAACTCTGTCGATGATAGTCTGCTTTGTCGCTGAACTTTCGTCGTTTCAGGTACGTTGTAATTTGTTTAGTTGTAATGCATGAGTGTATCTGATTTATTATAAACGTGGTTTTAATATTTTACGGTTATTTTCATATAAAAACATATCATGGACTATGGAAATGCATAAGTGTGTCTAGTTTTTATAAACGCGGTTTTGAAATTTTATTGACATTAATAAAAATGATAATCAAACTATTCTCATGTCAGAATAACGACTACGGAAATGTCATGACAACATAAACAATCTGAACTACTGATATCATCCTTGCAGTTGGTTGTAATTAAATAAATAATAAAAATAAATTTATTCAAATTACAACGTTTACTAAAGTGTAAAATTAGCCAACAGTAACAAGATTTTCCACACTGGGCGCCTTCTATTTAGTTATCCATTCAAATTGAAAACGCGCGACTACAGCGCGACAGCCGCGCTGCGGCCGCGCACCAGTTCATCGGTCGACTAGTTATGGTACGCACTTAGTTTTTGTTCAAGTCTAAATATGAACGAAAATCAGGTTGAAGAATTTATCGATGAGATTGATAGTCATCTAGAGAATACATATAATTCTGAAATTTTGGCCACAGTAGCTTTTTTACTTTAAGAAATTCGCATACACCAAAAAACGCAATCTTTTCTTAGGTTTCCTTTTTTTTTTTCCTAAATCTTTTTTTAGTTTTAGTTGTATCGTTATAATCGAGCAACTGAATGTACAACACTATGATGCTCGAACATAGCGGTGCTAGTGCGGCGGCCGCTCTGCTGTCGCGCGATTCTTTGCGGCTAGTTTGAAGGCGCCCTTACAGTACCAATGAACAGACTAAAACACATAATATATTATTAAAGGTGCAATTAAAGGTGTTTTGGAATGGTCTAGTAGTAATCCACCCAATCTAGTTTAATTTAAACCTATTTCAGGCCATCACAAAGCATTCAGCCTTTCCTAAATGTTCCCACTGCTGTGACGCAAATCTTCTCTTAATAGGAAATGGTCCAGGAAATCCATGGGTTCAGTGTGGGTTGGTGGATATCACATGTTTTCGTATTTTTTGTTCTAGGACATACCCGTTTCTTTACCATGTTTCTTTTTGGGACTAGTGGTGATGAAATAACATTTTATAAGTAAAATGCCTGCCCTAAAGAACCCGCAACGTATGTACATTTATAAGACAGGGCCGTTGCTGAACCATTACAGCTCTATTCGTAGTTAAATACTTAAAAATAGATTTCGTTTGTTTTATCGTAATAAGATTTTAATATGAGAAGTTTTTATGGATGTTCAACTAATTTGGCTTAATAATATTTTAATACTATAAATTATTTTTATTTTTATATTTTTTAATATACTAATTTATAAGGATTGATTTGAGATGGCGTGAGAAAACCCAGCACTGGGACAATAAGGGCTTAAAAAATAGCTCGTTAAATTTTTTGTCAATTTAAACCAGATGCGGCAGGTGTGTCCTAGCTAATATTCTATGAAGAGACAAACGAACAAACATTTAAACATTAAGTCAGAACAAGTAAGATTGTTTAAATCAAAACATTGATGATTGTAGTTTATTTAAAAGCATTAATTTCAAAAATCTAGTTGCCAACGTATTGTAAGCCGAGTGAAAACATCATCAATCCCTGATCATAATAAATGATAGGAAAATCGGAAGTCCCGGTAAAACGACGCCAAAAGCGACTTCGACCTATCAAATGAAAATATAACGGGAACAATCGCAACAATAGCTATAACGGTGATACAGCATAACACCGAAAATGTCTTACAAAAGAGTCGAGTCATATTCAAAGCTTTGTTGCATCATCAAAATAATAGGCATGTCGTTTTGTCGCGTCTGAGTTTTGTTCAAAGATAACAGCCAAGAGAGGTAAGGCCTACTGACAACGGACGCGTAGCTTCATAGTCGCACACACGTGTACACACTGTGCCCCAATTTACCTCACCCTTCTCTTGATAAGTCATTCTAATCATTATCTTGCTATAATTAAAAATTAAAATACCTAAGTGCCAGCATTTTTAAAAAACCATGCTAGCTTAGTTTGAGGGTAGATTGATAAAAAATATAGCACATAAGTAACACCAGTGTACTGTGTACAGTTAATAGCTAATTTTGTGATTCATAACAACAGCTTGTAATTGTGCGATAATATAGCGTCTAGGAGAGCAGTGGTGGCCGACTGGTAATGGCCCCGACCTACGAGTAGTAGGTTGCGGGTTCAAATCCGACCAAGCGCATTACTTTGTATAATTTATTTCATCACCACTGCTCTCAAAATGGTGAAGGAAAACATCGTGAGGAAACCGGCATGTCCTAGAACCAAAAATTCAAAGACATGTGACATCCACCAACCTGCACTGGGCCCGCGTGGTGGATTACGCCTAATTTCCTTTCTTAGAGAGGAGGCCTGCGTCCCAGCAGTGGAAACATTAAAAGGCTGATGATGATAATGATGATAGCGTCTAGCATTACAAGTAATGCCTGCGTGAAACTTACATACAAGACTGGCCAACTACGGTAGTAGGCCAGTCTTATAACTATCCACGGAGGCGTAGCTTCATAGACATGAAACGATGGTGCTGCTGCTTTATTGACAGAGTTTCATAGTTTTGTATGTAAGCTTCACAGAGGCGTACACTGAGCATGTTATGATGAATACGCGTCTATGAAGCTACGCATCCGTGGACAGTAAGCCTAAGCGTTTCAGGTGTCACTGAAACAATTCTGATTTAACACTGTTTTTACAACCTGTAAAAATAAACGCTGTAAAATCCGACTCAAAACTGGAAAAAAAAACACCCGAAATTATTTTTTTCGCCAAAGGGACAGGTGTACACTCGAGCGAGAATTGTGTAATTGATAAATTCAAATTAAATCCGTTTACGCCGGTGCTCTCTCATTACCTATGTGTTTATTACTTGAACCGTCAAAACTTTTTCGTTTTAGTACTTTCCGAATTGTGACGATGTTGTTTTTCATTAGAACAGGAAATCCCGAGAGGCGAAGTATTTGCGTCGTAATTTATATGCCCTTTCTTACGCAACTTTGGAAAGGGGGAAGTTTCTTGCCATTTGAATTTATGGATATAATAATTTTGGTTTCTGTGTGTAGGCGTGAAATATATTCGGGACATGGATTTATTCGTCTTAATATTTGACGAATGTGTTCTACTGGAAACAATATTTAGTTTAAAATAAAATTTACTTCGATGTCAACATTTGCTTATGTAATGTCAGCATTCAATGACAGTGTTCATGTCAAAATCAACTATCAATGTCATTTTTCATTCAGTCATCTCTGTTATTCTTGTAAGCACTTTATACAAGTGTAATATATGCCTTACAATAAATATTAAATGTATTCGCAACCGATTTACAAAATCTAAGTCATAATCAAGCTCTTGAAAAATATTATAATAACAGATGGAGTGATGAGTTGAATTTACTTGGATACATTGAACTATACTCAATCTGTTTAGGTAATTAACTAAATGTAAACAATCTTCACATGTTTTTTATCCAAAATTTGTCTAAAAATATTAACAATTGGCTATTTACCTAAACCAATGTTAGGTAATTAACTAGTTTTAAATAATCTTTCGATGTCTTCTATACATTTTTTTTTAAATTAAAAGACATAGTATCAAGATTGTTTACGTTTAGTTAACTACCTAAACAGATGGAGTATAATTCCTGTAACATTATCATAGCATGCTTACTATAAATAATCAATCAAATACCCAAAATTGTCTATATATTAAGTGTGTGTCTACCCTTACCACGAGTATCGTCTATTGTGCTCCCGATACCTCCTTTTAGCTATACAAATACCTACCCAAATATTCAGGTATTTGGCATCGTAAACGAGCCTTCTTCCTGATAGAGGCGACCCGCATTTGACCCGCATTGATAACGCCCAAGAATTCAAGGTCAAGTGATGACTAACGTTAAAAATATATATTATACGTTTTTAGGATCCTTTCAACGAAGCATTGTTGATGAAACTCAATTATGAATTATTCGGAACAAATATTCTCCAATATTGTGTGTACAAAACATATTTTAATCAAACAGGCTGTAATATAAATGTGTAATCTTAGTTTTATACTGTTTCTTCTTCAAGGATCTTGAAGGACTTTAAAAAAAATTGGAGTTATCGTTCGCTGATGAAAATTAATTCCATTTTTTTTTAAATTGATATAGACTGCGATCTCACCTGATGTTAAGCAGTTATGCAATTTTTGATGGTGAGGCGTACTTGTTTATTAATTTGGTCTAGATTAATTTTGTCGGAAATAACTATGAATTTATATTAAAAAAAAATATTACGCAACAGAGGTTTTTCAAAATTGGACATCTATTTCCGTTACAGTCTATGTAGTACGTTCGCGCATGCTTCGTCAAGGTTCGGAACTGGTCAAAAACACGCAACAGTTGCTTCGTGTCCGTCAAAAGTTTCAAAACTTATATAATTGGTTTTATTTTGTTTTTGCTTTATTGGTCAACCAACAACAATTGTTTAAACTTTAAATATTTAAAGCATTTATAACCCCAGGGCTAGCGTAATCATTGTTTATCAAACCATACAGATATTGTTATTATTTGTATGTGTCTCAAATCCTTTTAGATACTTTTCTTGGAACGCCGCACTGTGGTTATTGTTGTTGTAGTTCATTAAATTAGTTTATTGTTAAACTTTGATAGACTGTCACTAACCGAACCGGTTTTTTTTTTAAACGTCACTGTCATTCTAACCAATTGTAATAAGATCTAAATCCATACAATAATGACGATCAAGAGGAGCCCCTTCCTTAATATGGAATGTAATGGAGAGAAAAATAGGTGGATTGGCAAAGAAAACAGTGATAAAGATTAATCATTTAGAATGGATTTCTTACGGCAGTAGACTTGATTCTGTGGAACATTTCTTACCGAAAGAATATATCCCCGCACAGTCGAGACTGTGATGAATGGATGTTTGCTCAAGGTGAACAATTTATTAGATCTATGATCATACCTCGAGAGAATTTCAAATATTTCTAAAAGAAATATCTCAACGTCCGGAGAACAGAATTAATATTCTTTCTATAATATTAAAACGATACTGTCTTGAGATTGCTGTCGGAAATGAATGGTTCATTATTCACATTATTTCAATTGGCAAAATTTGTCAAAGTATCACATTTTATAACATTTTCCATTTGTTTTAACAAAAATTTTCGTTCGTTGCCGGATGGATTTATGTGAAAGTTTTGTGGATCCGAAATCATTTTGTTCTGCCTCTTTCGTTTATAACGTTATTTACTGTAGTAATACAATCACAGAGTTTCGAAAACCAAGCGGCATGTTTAAATAGCAAGAAAAATATTAAACACATATCAACGTTCGGTGTTAAAACAAAACGTGTTCACAACGTTTCCTTTAAAAAATAAAGCTCTTCAGGCGTTGTGTGTTTTCATGTTAAATATTTCACATAAAAAAATACAACAAAAGAAAATCAACATCGATGTTTTTGACCTTCAGCTGCCCACTGCAGCATAGAGTAAATATTTGATGGTAACAACGCCAGTTGTAAAAAATAAGGAACGTTTTTATTTGGGCATCATCGCGTGCTGTTCATGTCCAACCCATTTCTAAATTACTGGTCGACATGCGTGTAGCTACCCTATCTTGAATATTTGAAGACAAACACTATGTTTAGAGTAGGGCCATGACAGTTTTTAATACAGTTATGGCTGAATAGTCACGTTTATTTCACATACAGTATGAGCAGAACTCTAAGTCTCACTAAGCTTGTTTCTATACAAAGTATGCGTCTTGAGTCTTAAATTGCCTTTAAACGAAAAAGTCATTTGATCCTCTCAAAACCTTCATTCATTTCCATCAGTTAGGAGTAAAGCCTGGCGGCGTAGGTTCGTTGAAATTTTCCAGATATTTTGTTCCATCTTGGTTTGGGTTTTACGCTTCATCGCTTTTAAAGCGCCTCAAAGGGAAACTCGAGAAAATCATGAAAAGGGATTCACGACTCCTCGGTAACAACCTAACGATCTTGGTTTTGCTTTAACTTGCCCTCACTTAAACGGTCCTGGGTTTACTACGTATTTTTTTGCGAAAGATTTGAGTAAATTACTGCATAAAAACTTTATGAGTACTAATAGGTACAGTTTTAGTGAACTCGGTCATAGAAGAAAACCTTATTCTGACAAATTATTTCAAAGACATTCAACTCGAATTCAGTTCAACGACTCCCTTGCTTATTAAGATCTCCATTTTCAATAGCATACCTACTTGTTTTTTGGTCTTTTAGTTTATTTCTTCAACCATACAGAAACACACGTTTCTCGCAATGTCTAAGAACAAAAACAAAATTACACCAATTTTGCTTAATAAGACTCAGCGTGGAAAACGTCTGTCCGCCTGTACAAACATCCATTTAATTAAGCAGGAAGTTCCGAGGACACCCGTTCCCAAGTTTGTTTTTGACGACGAATCCCCTGTGTTAGCACGTGTAAAGACCAATGACAAACAGCTGTATTGCGTGCTTGTATGTTAAGAGTTTAAAAAATTAAAACGTTCATGTAATGACGTCATTAATTCCGCGGGCATAACTGAAAACAAAATTCGCGCTCAATAAATGTTTTATACTGAATGACTTCATTCGAAAGTCAAAGGTTTTATTAACTGAGTACTCTGAGATGAAATATGCGGTCTTCATTCAGGTTTGGCTTGGTCCCGAAATTCCAGAGATACTTTAGTGAAAGGCATCATAAGCAATACGTCATTCATTTTGTTAAGAAATGATAAATTGCTGCCTCGTCCGAGAGGAGAAAAGCTTAAAATTGCGTGCTAACAGTTCTCGGTGACATCATTTTTCTAGTTCATTTCGCTGAGACTAATTTATTAAAAATGAGTGCAAGACGAGTTATTTTCCACTCGGAGGAAATATCAGCGCTAATTTGTTTTCAAGTGCCCTGGAGCAATTTAAATGTAGCCTAGTGGAGAGCGTAAATTGCAACGTTTTTACAAGCTTTCTATTAGCTTGCACTGTATGTAACTATGTATGTTCGGCTCAAATCTTGCAACTCAATTTTGAAGCAGTCATCTTCAACTGATTAAGCTGAAATTTTACATGCATGTGTAAATCGGGTGACAATGCAACATTATGATGACATGGAGCTGATCTGATGATGGAGCTAGAAGGTAGCCATAGGAACTCAGCAATAAAATAATACAACCCCATCGAGTTTGGGCTCGCTTGATTAGTATTGACGAGTACTTTGATACTGTATGATAGCCGGGGTCTGATGATGGAGCCGGAAGGTGATCATAGGAACTCTGCAGTTAAACGATACAACCCCATCGAATTTGGGCTCGTTTGATTCGTATTGACGAGTACTTACATCCTATATGGTAACCAAGGTCTGATGATGGAGCTGGAAGGTGGTCACAGGAACTCCGCACTTAAACGACAAAACCCCATCGAATTTGGGCTCATTTAGTTTGTATTGACAAGTACTTTCATCCTTTATGGTAGCCAGGGTCTGATGATGGAGCCGGAAGGTAGTCATAGGAACTCCGCAGTTAAGCGATACGACCCCACCGAGTTTGAGCTCGTTTGATTAGTATTGACGAGTACTTTGATCATGTATGATAGCCAGAGTCTGATGATGGAGTCGGAAGGTGGTCATAGAAATTCCGCATTTCAACGATACAACCCCATCGAATTTGGATTCGTTTAGTTTGTATTAACGAGTACTTTCATCCTATATGGCAGCCAGGGTCTGATGATGGAGCCGGAAGGTGGTCATAGGAACTCCGCAGTTAGACGATACGACCCCATCGAGTTTGAGCTCGTTTAATTAGTATTGGCGAGTACTTTGATCATGTATGGTAACCAGGATCTGATAATGGAGTCGGAAGGTGGTCATATGAATTTCGCAGTTAAACGATGCAACCTCATCGAATTTGGGCTCGTTTGATTCGTATTGACGAGTACTTGGATCCTATATGGTAACCAGGGTCTGATGATGGAGCTGGAAGGTTGCCATAGGAACTCAGCAATAAAACAATACAACCCCATCGAGTTTGGGCTCGCTTGATTAGTATTGACGAGTACTTTGATACTGTATGATAGCCGGGGTCTGATGATGGAGCCGGAAGGTGATCATAGGAACTCTGCAGTTAAACGATACAACCCCATCGAATTTGGGCTCGTTTGATTCGTATTGACGAGTACTTGGATCCTATATGGTAACCAGGGTCTGATGATGGAGCTGGAAGGTTGCCATAGAAACTCCGCAATTAAACGACACAACGCCATCGTATTTGGGCCCGTTTGATTTGTATTGACGAGTGCTTGGATCCTATATGGTAACCAGGTTCTGATAATGGAGCTGGAAGGTTACCATAGGAACTTCGTAAGAAATGGACACAATCCCATCGAGTTCGGGCTCATTTGATTTGTATTGATGAGTACTTGGATCCTATATGGTAACTAGGGTCTGATGATGGAGCTGGAAGGTGGCTACAAGAAATCCGCAATGAAACGACACAACCCTCTCGCCTTTGGTTTAGTTAGATTTGTAATGACGAGTACTTTGATTTGTACTTTGATTTAGGCTGCCATATTGGTAGTCGGGATCTGATGATGGAGCTGGAAGGTGGCCGTAGGAGTCCCGCAATAAAACGACACAATCCCATCGAGTTCCGGATCGAATAAAATAAGTTCTAACCGGTCATAAGCCACTTGGACTCGCGCAAATTTACATAAGTAAATAGCTGGTTAGTTTTAATACACTCCTTCAAAATAGGTACCAATTGAAAGGGCTTGCAGAGAGTAACTTGAAAAATAAAGTGACATTACTCTAAATCCAATATTCTCTTTTTCTCAGTCATACTCTTGGTGGAGTGGTAGTGGTCATGGATCGTCTGGCAGGTTGGTTGCGGTTTTTGCGACATTTCTCCATCTCTCTCTATTCATGGCAGTTCGTGTACATTCAGTGAGGGAACACTTCGAATATAATTTAGTGAGTTCTGTACATCTGGTAGGCGATTGGCTACGAGACGTAGGCCCTCTATTCTTCCCTGTACCACTAAACGTTCCAAAGAGCTTTCATTGCGTATGATATATCCAAACATCTTAAAAATTCGCTGTTGAACAATCGACGAAAGTTTTGTTTTGATGCAAAGCTGTCAAAAATCATGGAAACGATAGTGCGTTGAGCAGTCTGTTTTATCCTCAGTAGACACATTTCAAGAGCGCAAATCTTTTTACGGTGCTTGAATCTTCTCCGCATTTCCCAGTTTTTGTGATTGTAGATCCCAGGTAGATAAACTCTGGACAACTTCGCCATTGGCTATTTCATGTGAGTTAGGTTGATTGTTAGTCTTACGATCTACCTGGTAGACTTCTCAGGTGGTCGCCTCCTTCTGCGAAGCAGTAATGCTAGCAAAGGAGGAGACCGACCGCATCAGGCAACGGCACTCATGCCGCAGCCGCCGCCGTAATTCCGGTCCCGATTTCCTGCCACCGTAGGCGAGGGTTTGCGGACTGCAGGCAATGGGTAGCTCGCTGTCCGTCCGTCCGGTAACAGACCAAACGAAGCCCAAGGGCAGGGGATGTCATTGGATGGTTTTACCTACCATAAAAAATAAAATAAAAAGAAACCTGGCAGACTTCTAAAGATAGCAGACTAAGTTTCTTATGCTTTCCTATTAGGTAACAAATGAAAGGATTTGCTGAGAATACAAATGTGATTTAAATAAGATACAACTAAAAAGTAAAAAATAAATTATAAATAAAAAACTTTTTTAAAAACAAGCTTTCAATTAAATGGGCTAAAAAGAAGGAAATAAACTTTTCCTTTATAACTTTTACTATCAATTTATAACGGCATTACACAATTTTTATGATATAAAAGCTTGTCGCGAGATTTAACTGTGTAAATACACAGTAAAATAACTTTATTAATTAAATAAGTTAAATAACGTCATCTATTGGTTTCGATATTTTAAAAATCTCGCGACAAGCTTTTGTGTCATATAAATTGTGTAATGCCTTTATAAATTGATAGTAAAAGTTTTAAAGGAAAAGTTTATTTCCTTCTTTTTAGCCCATTTAATTGAAAGCTTGTTTTTAAAAAAGTTTTTTATTTATAATTTATTATTAACAAAGTAGATTGAGGATAATGATAACGTTCCTTTATTATAATAGCTTTGAAAGTGTAATCTATCCCTTTAACAAAAACACTTGCAGTCAAGAAAATAATAAAAACAACGACAAATTCTCAACGGTACTTTCTGATAGCAATTAAAAGGCTGTCTCTGTATATGGCTTAATTTGTTGAAAATGCTTAATTAAAAGTAATTTTACAAATAACTATATATTTTTTTAAGTTAATGTTGTTGCACATGCCATAGTTCTCATTGCTATGAAAATTAACCTATTTACGTTTCTCTTTTATTTTTTTCATAGTCTTGTGCTCGACCAGTATCTCACCTGATGGTACGTAATGATGCGGGTGACGATGGAGCTCGCTTGTCCAAAAGTATCCCATTCAGTCTTGACTTAAAAACCCCTTGGTTATAGCTATCAAGAAACACAGACTCCAGCAAGAAGAGCCACCAACGCGAGATACATTTTAATATAGCCACTCTCACGTGATTATGATGTTATTATACATTTTTCTTCAGATATTTTGGATACTAATCCAGTGAAGCCCTCTGGAAATTTGCTATTTAACGTGAATTTTAGCTTTACATAAGTACTCATATATTAAAAATATAAAAGTATTATAGAAGCCTTACATTTAATCGAGATTCTTAATGATGACAATTTTTCTCACAAACTTTTGAATGTATTTCCTGGAACAAGGTTTGTAAAATATTCGATTAAATCACGGAATTACCGAATGCCAACAAAGTTTTCAGGCGATATCTCTCTTTTTTCGCGTTGCCTCTTCATCAAACATCGCGATGGATTGCTTTAGATGAAGCAAACAGCTTTTAAAGCATGCTTGACGTTGATGATAGGCTAGTTTACCACCATTTGCTAAATTTTGGATTGTCCTTTTTTACAAGCTTTCTATTAGCTTGCACTGTATGTAACTATGTATGTTCGGCTCAAATCTTGCAACTCAATTTTGAATCAGATATCTTCAACCGATTGAGCTGAAATTTTACGTGCATATGTAAATCGGGTGACAATACAACATTATGATGACATGGAGCTGATCTGATGATGGAGCTGGAAGGTAGCCATAAGAACTCAGCATTAAAACAATACAACCCCAGCGAGTTTGGGCTCGTTTGATTAGTATTGACGAGTACTTTGATCCTGTATGATAGCCAGGGTCTGATGATGGAGCCGGAAGGTGATCATAGGAACTCCGCACTTAAACGACACAATCCCATCGAATTTAGGCTCGTTTAGTTTGTATTGACGAGTACTTTCATCCTATACGGTAGCCAGGGTCTGATGATGGAGCCGGAAGGTGGTCATAGGAACTCCGCAGTTAAACGATACGATCCCACCGAGTTTGAGCTCGTTTGATTCGTATTGACGAGTACTTGGATCCTATATGGTAACCAGGATCTGATGATGGAGCTGGAAGGTTGCCATAGGAACTCCGCAATTTAACTATATAACCCCATCGACTTTAGGCTCATTTGATTAGTAATGACGAGTACTTGGATCCTATGTGGTGACCAGGGTCTGATGATGGAGCTTGAACGTGGTCATAGGAACTCCGCAGTTAAACGACACAACCCCATCGAATTTGAGCTCGTTTGATTTGTATTGACGAGTGCTTGGATTCTATATGGTAACCAGGTTCTGATGATGGAGCTGGAAGGTTACCATAGGAACTTCGTAAGAAATCGACACAATCACATCGAGTTTGGGCTCATTTGATTTATATTGATGAGTAATTGGATCTTATATGGTCGCCAGGGTCTGATGATAGAGCTGGAAGGTTGCCATAGGAACTCCGCAACTTAACGATATAACCCCAGCGACTTTAGGCTCATTTGATTTTTAATGACGAGTAATTTCATCCTATATGGTAACCAGGGTCTGATGATGGAGCTGGATCGTGGTCATTGGAACTCTGCAGTTAAAAGACACAACACTATCGAATTTGGGCTCGTTTGATTTGTATTGTCGAGTGCTTAGATCCTATATGGTAAACAGGTTCTGATGATGGAGCTGGAAGGTTACCATAGGAACTTCGTAAAAAATCGACACAATCCCATCGAGTTCGGGATCATTTGATTTGTATTGATGAGTACTTGGATCCTATATGGTAACCAGGGTCTGATGATGGAGCTGGAAGGTGGCTACAAGAACTCCGCAATGAAACGACACAACCCTCTCGTCTGGTCTCGTTAGATTTGTAATGACGAGTACTTTGATCCAATATGGCAGTCGGGGTCTGATGATGGAGCTGGAAGGTGGCCATAGGAGTTCCGCAATAAAACGACACAATCCCATCGAGTTTCGGATCGAATAAAATAAGTTCTAACCGGTCATAAGCGACTTGGACTCGCGCACGGAGTGATCCGTACAAATTTACATAAGTAAATAGATAAATTGCGATTTTTTTTGTGACGTAACAACGAATTTACAGTCAGTTTTGCCTTGCTTTATGCCAAATTCCAGGATTCTCTGGATATTGTTTATAAGCTTTTATTGACTTGCAATGTAAATAATAATATGTATGAAATCTTGGGTGAAATCTAGCATTTCAATTTTGAAGCAGATATCTTCAACCTTGAGCTGAAATTTTGATACACATTTAATTTTGACGACAATGCAACAATATGAATATAAAATAATAAAATATGGTGGAACATCCAAGAATTTGAACTAGTTAGTTTTAATACACTCCTACAAAATAGGTATCTACCAATTGAAGGGCTTGCAGAGAGTAACTTATAAACTGACATTACTCTAACCCCCGATTTCTGATTTAAGCATTTGAAGTTGAGAATTACTCAAACTCTACTTTAGCCTGTAAACCTGCCTTAATTTGGCATTTAAGTATGGTTTGAGATGTTCTTAACTCAAAACCACGCGGACGCAAAATTATATCGAATACCACACTATAAACATGTTTATAACTACAGAACAGATCGCAAAGGCGGCGGGGTTTCAATATACGTACACGACAGTATCAAATACGAAATAACAGAAGAGTTATACGAATCTGGAAACCACTACTTATGGATACACATAGATAAACTATCATTGAATATAGGGGCGATTTACAAACCAGGCGATTCCAATATCAACAATTTTTTAGAGACATATACCTCACAATTAGAAAAGAGAAAAAGAACTGTTGTTTTTGGAGACTTCAACATCGATCTACTTAGTAAGGACAACCACATTGCAAGATACCTGCACAATATGAAGGCTACCGGCTACGAAATATTAAATAAAATAAATAAACTGTACAGTACCCGTAAAACCGACACTACAAACACTTTACTGGATCATATATGTACCAACGTCAATAACAATGCATTCAGCATATCTATAATTGACTCGAGCCTATCAGATCACAAACAATTATTCCTTCAGATAGGAAGCTTAGCACCAAAGATAAACAAAAGAATCAAGTATAAAGCACTCAACTATGAAAAATTGTACAATAGTTCCATGACAGCAAATTACACTAATAACGAAAGCGACTACTACTACTTGGAAAGATTTATCTCAGAACAAATAAACAAAAATAAAGAAGATAAAACTAAAATACTAAATCTACCCCAAGAAGACTGGATAAACCGGAATATTATAGACTCAATCAATCTACGAAATCAATTATGGCAACAGACAAAATCCCACCCAATAGACGACAAACTTCGGAAGAACTTTACGAAAACCCAGGAAAAAGTTAAAAACCTTATTAAGACACAGAAAAAGAACTACTACTACAACTTATTCCAGAATAGCTACAAACAACCGAAAAAAATGTGGAAAGTAATTAACTACTTAGCAAATAACAAAGTCAAAGACAGTAGTGCTCCTCCTAAACTATTGTCAAACTCGGAAGTCATCACAGACGGTAATGAAATTTGTAACGTATTTAACTCATTCTTTGCATCAATAGGCGCGGAGCTAGCTAATAAAATACCTAAAATGTACCATACGAACACAGGCAACATTCTCATGTACGACACCAGCTACACACATGAAGTAACTCTGAGTGAACTACCCCATTGTGACACTAGCGAAATATTAAAAATTATTGACAACCTTGACAGCAACAGTAGTACAGGCTTAGACGGTATCAGCACAAAAGCTATTAAATGCCTTAAAAATATAATCGCTGAAAGATTATCCGACTGTATAAATATGTGCTTAACTCGCGGTATCTTCCCCGACTCGCTTAAAGTTGCAAGGGTCAGCCCTATTTACAAATCTGGGAATAGGACTGACCCTGGCAACTATCGGCCGGTATCGGTTTTACCCGTCATTTCGAAAATTTTCGAACGAGTCTTATACAACCGTCTAAACACATACTTAACTAAGAAAAAATTCTTAATTGATCAGCAATATGGTTTCCGCCCTAAATCAAGTACCCTTACAGCCTCAATAGATTTGATAACAAAAATAAAAACACATATTGATCAAAAAAAGTTTGTTGTAGGTATTTTTATTGACCTAAAAAAAGCCTATGATACAGTTAGCCATCAAAAGCTACTACAAAAATTAAATAATATAGGTATCTCAGGCAGCGCCCTTAGTATGTTCGCTTCTTATTTACAAAACAGAAAACAGGTAGTTAAAATAGATACCTTCACAAGCTCGACACAAAACATAACATACGGCTGTCCACAAGGTTCAATTATTAGTTCGCTTATATTTCTTATATACATTAATAATATTGATAAAATAGGTTTAAAAGGCCACCTAACATTATACGCAGACGATACTTGCCTCTTTTATTTCAACAAGTCATTGCAAAACATTATATCTGATGCTCAAAAAGACCTCGACCTACTAAACGAATGGCTAAAATATAACTTGCTAACTATTAATACGTCAAAAACATCATTTATGATCTTTTCCGCAAAAAATAAACCACTACCCGATTTCTCACCTTTAACGATTGACGGAGAAATAATCAAACGGTCTAGTCACGAAAAATATCTCGGGTTGTGGGTAGATGACAAACTTACGTGGAAACTACACATCGACCATGTCAAAACAAAACTAACGTCACTATTAGGAACGATACGAAAAATTAGAAACTGTATACCGAAGAAAGTACGACAAATTATATATAACTCTCTAGTAAAATCTAACCTTGAATACCTAATTGAGCTATGGGGATCAGCCGCTAAATCTTATCTAAATCCACTACAGAGAATACAAAACAAAATTATTAAAATACTATTTCATTATCACTATCTATACCCAACAAAAAGACTATACGAAAAAACAAACCTATTAAATATCAAACAACTTTACACATTTTACACCTGCATCCTTATAAAAAAAATCACCACACATTCTGTGCAATCAAACATTCAATTACGTAAAAAGACAACGACATACAATACTAGAAGTAAAAACAAGTTTCAACTGATGACTACACGACCACGGACTAATTACGGCAAGAAAACAATACTGTTTGAAGGAGCACGACTGTTTAATGACTTACCAGAAGAATTAAAAAAATGTGAAAATGTTAATATGTTCAAATTTAAATTAAAAAAACATATATTATATAACCTGTGACGTCGCCAACACATCCAGATGCGAATACTACATTAGTTATAAGAAAAACTATCTGTATCTCATTTTAAGTGAACTGTTAATGTTCTTATGAGAATAAAATTCTTTAAACCCAAAACACTCAATTCAGAAACCCGCCATTAATCCAATATTCTCCTTTTTCTCAGTCATACTTGGTGGAGTGGTCGTGGTCATGGATCATCTAGTAGGTTGGTTGCGGCTTTTGCGAGACTTCTCCATCTCTCTCTACTCATGGCACTTCGTGTACATTCAATGAGGGAACACTTCGAAGATAATTTAGTGAGGTTGGTCCATCTGGTAGGCGATCAGCCGCGAGAACGTTGGCCCTCTACTGTTCCCTGTATCACTAAACTTTCATTGCGTATGATATATCCAAACATCTTAAAAATTCGCTGTTGCACAATCGACGAAAGTTTTTGTTTTGATGCAAGGCTGAAGAAGAATGGAAACGTTAGTGCGGTGAGCTGTCTGTTTTATCCTCAGTAAACGCCTCCAGCGTCACATTTCAAGAGCGTCAATCTTTTTACGGTGCTTGAATCTTCTCCGCATTTCCCAGTATTTGTGATTGTGGATCCCAGGTAGATAAACTCTGGACAACTTCGCAATTGGCTATTTCATGTAAGTTAGGTTGATTGTTAGTCTTATGATCCACCACCATCATTTTTGTTTCATAAATCTAACCCGGTAGACATCTCAGGTGGTTGCCTCCTTCTGCGAAGCATTAATGCTAGCACAGGAGGAGACAGACCGCATCAGGCAACGGCGCTCACGCCACCGCCGAAGCCGTAATTCTGATTCCGATTTCCTGCCACCGTAGGCGCGGGCTTGCGGACGGCGGGCAAAGGGTAGCTTGCTGTCCGTCCGTCCGGTAACAGACCGAACCAAGCCCAAGGGCGGGGGTGTCATTGGGTGTTTTTACTTACCAAAAAAAAATTAAATGAAAAAAAAAAACCTGGCAGACTTCTAAAGATAGCAGACTAAGTTTCTTATGCTTTTCTATAATATAATATAAGTAAAAAATAAATTAGAAATAAAAAATATTTTTAAAAACAAGCTTTCAATTAAATGGGCTAAAAGGAAGAAAATAATCTTTTCCTTTATAACTTTTACTATCAATTTATAACGGCATTACACAATTTATATGATATAAAAGCTTGTCGCGAGATTTAACTGTGTAAATACGCAGCTAAATAACTCCATTAATTAAATAAGTTAAATAAATTCATCTATTAAAATTGTGTAATGCCGTTATAAATTGATAGTAAAAGTTATAAAGGAAAAGATTATTTTTTTCCTTTTAGCCCATTTAATTGAAAGCTTGTTTTTAAAAATATTTTTTATTAGTATATGGCTTTGTTTTGTAACGGAGAATCACTGACTCCTAAGTTACAGGCCCACACCTAGTTTAGGAGTCAGAGTATATACACACACATACCTATTATACTTATGACTTTATAATTCTTAATCCCAAATGTTCATAGTGTTATGGTGTAATTGCTGTTTTTCTGTGTTAGATAAATAAAAAAAAATATAGTAAAAAATATAGTAAATCAGTAGCAGCGCATTGCCGTCCGTCTGGTGGTCCGATAATGTCCATAGTGATGTCCATTCGACTTAGTGGAATTACATTAGGTATACAATTTTGACGTACGTTCCTCGAAATGCAACCAACTTTCATCGAGCGACCGTTTTCAATAACCCTCTTAGCACATTTCTCAATAAATATAATATGCTTAGATTTTTCTCTTGACTTCAAGTTTTTGTAAAAGATCAGCATTCTATAACAATGACTCTTTTATTTATACCTGTGTAATTAATTGTCTTTTTCTCTACATGCCATTAAATTAACGGGTGCTCGGCACCAAATCGACATATAGATGTTTAAAATAACATTTTGTACGCTTGGTGAATATTTATTGGTTCAAATGAATGAGCTACTTTTTTAGAACATTAATTGACAGAGTGCTTTATTTAACTGATCATCATAATTCTCACGGCTACTGTCGTATGCCTGTTACAAAATTTTAACTGCTGGCTAAGGGTAGCCATATATTGGAGTGCAAAAACTTACATCAGTACGAGTACCTACGTCGTTACTCTCTTACTCGTATCGTCATGACGTTTTTATTATAATTTCCTTTATTTGTTCTCTATACATATTTTTAATATTTCTTAATACAAATATACATAAAAAAAACATATAAAAATATAAAAAAATAGTAGTCCACCGATGTCGGGAGCAGGGTCCAAGCTACCGTGGTTAGGGCTCCAGAGACAGGAACCTCCTCACAATGCCAGCCGTATCGAGGAGTACTGCTTTCTGTATCAGGCCCTTGATCCAACCACGCAACGACAGCTTCGACAGATGGTCGTCGAAGCTTTTGGCTATAAGGCCATTGGCGGTCACGACAATCAACACATTGAGAGCCGAGTACACATGTCGACAATTTCGTGTGCCAAGTCGAGATATTTGATATTATTTTTATTATAAACATTATTATTATTGTTATTTTTTAATTATTGATCCTTTTTTTCTTGCAAAAGCGTTCGTTTTAATGGTCTGATAATACAGAATACAAATAGCAATATTTCGTTAATGAAAACATTATGTGGGTTACTTTTTTACAAGCTTTCTATTAGCTTGCACTGTATGTAACTATGTATGTTCGGCTCAAATCTTGCAACTCAATTTTGAAGCAGATATCTTCAACCGATTGAGCTGAAGTTTTACGTGCATGTGTAAATCGGGTGACAATGCAACATTATGATAACATGGAGCTGATCTGATGATGGAGCTGGAAGGTAGCCATAGGAACTTAGCAATAAAACAATACAACCCCATCGAGTTTGGGCTCGCTTGATTAGTATTGACGAGTACTTTGATTCTGTATGATAGCCAGGGTCTGATGATGGAGCCGGAAGGTGGTCATAGGAACTCCGCAGTTAAACGATACAACCCCATCGAATTTGGGCTCGTTTGATTCGTATTGATGAGTACTTTCATCCTATATGGTAACCGAGGTCTGATGATGGAGGTGGAAAGTGGTCACAGGAACTCCGCACTTAAACGACAAAACCCATCGAATTTGGGCTCGTTTAGTTTGTATTGACGAGTACTTTCATCCTATATGGTAGCCAGGGTCTGATGATGGAGCCGGAAGGTGTTCATAGGAACTCCGCAGTTAAACGATACGACCCCATTGAGTTTGAGCTCGTTTGATTAGTATTGACGAGTAGTTTGATCATGTATGGTAGCCAGGGTCTGATGACAGAGTCGGAAGGTGGTCATAGGAACTCCGCAGTTAAACGATACGACCCCATCGAATTTGGGCTCCTTTGATTCGTATTGACGAGTACTTGGATCCTATATGGTAACCAGGGTCTGATGATGGAGCTGGAAGGTTGCCATAGGAACTATGCAATTAAAAGATATAGCCCCATCGACTTTAGGCTCATTTGATTTGTAATGACGAGTACTTTGATCATGAATGGTAGCCAGGGTCTGATGATGGAGTCGGAAGGTAGTCATAGGAACTCCGCAGTTAAACGACACAACCCCATCAAATTTGGGCTCGTTTGATTTGTATTGACGAGTGCTTGGATCCTATATGGTAACCAGGTTCTGATGATGGAGCTGGAAGGTTACCATAGGAACTTAAGTTACTAACCGAACACGGCAAGTTCGCGAAGTACCTGTACAAGATTTGTGCGGAGACGACGCCCGGGTGTCGCCACTGTGCGGAGCGCCCGGAAGACACGGTGGAGCACACAGTCGAGGTGTGCCCCGCTTGGGAAGAGCATCACCGTGTACTTGTGGGGGCGATCGGTGACGGCGATCTCTCGCGCCGGGGCTTGGTTCAGGCCATGCTCCGGAGCGAGGAGGAGTGGTAGGTGGTCGCCTCATTCTGCGAAGCAGTAATGCTAGCAAACGAGGAGGCCGACCACATTAGGCAACGGCGCATACGCCGCCGCCACCGCTTGGATTCCGATCCCAATTTCCGGCCACAGTAGGCGCAGGCTCGCGGACGGCGGGCAATGGGTAGCTCGCTGTCCGTCTGTCCGGTAACGGCGCAAGTCGTTTACGGCGTGCACTGTTCCCACGCGCCTCAAGGAGTTGTCAGCAAACTGTAATGGCCCAGGAGGGCCGAAGCCTACTGGGGCCAAAAGTTATGTGAAAATGTCATCCGGGGCCCTGGGACGAAGGCAATGAATGGTACAGGGTAGATTTTTAGTCAGTAAGAGTCTGACACTATTTCCCGCCCCACCCAAGGGCGGAATTTGTCATTGGATGATTTTACCTACTATAAAAAAAATCCATAGGAACTTCGTAAGAAATCGACACAATCCCATCGAGTTCGGGCTCTTTTGATTTGTATTGATGAGTACTTGGATCCTATATGGTAACCAGGGTCTGATAATGGAGCTGGAAGGTGGCTACAAGAACTGCGCAATTAAACGACACAGTTCTCTCGTCTTTGGTCTCGTTAGATTTGTAATGACGAGTACTTTGGTCAATATGGCAGTCGGGATCTGATGATGGAGCTGGAAGGTGGCCATAGGAGTTTCGCAATAAAACAACACAATCCCATCGAGTTTTGGATCGGATAAAATAAGTTCTAACCGGTCATAAGCGACTTGGACTCGCGCACGGAGGGTTCCGTACAAATTTACATAAGTAAATAGCTAGTTAGCTTTAATACACTCCTACAAAATACCAATTGAAAGGGCTTGCAGAGAGTAACTTGAAAAATAAAGTGACATAACTCTAAATCCAATATTCTCCTTTTTCTCAGTCATACTCTTGGTGGAGTGGTAGTGGTCTTCTGGTAGGTTGGTTGCGGCTTTTGCGAGACTTCTCAATCTCTCTCTATTCATGTACATTCAATGAGGGAACACTCTGAAGATGATTTAGTGAGGTCTGTCCATCTGGTAGGCGATTGGCCGCGAGAACGAAGGCCATCTTCTCTTTCCTGTACCACTAAACGTTCCAAAGAGCTTTCATTGCGTATGATATATCCAAACAGCTTAAAAATTCGCTGTTGCACAATCGACGAAAGTTTTTGTTTTGATGCAAAGCTCTTTAGGAATGGAACCGTTAGTGCGTTGAGCAGTCTGTTTTATCCTCAGTAAACGCCTCCAGCGTCACATTTCAAGAACGTCAATCTTTTACGGTGCTTGAATCTTCTCCGCATTTCCTAGGATTAGTGATTGTGGATCCCAGGTAGATAAACTCTGGACAACTTTGCAATTGGCTTTTTCATGTAAGTTAGGTTGATTGTTAGTCTTACGATCCACCACCATCATTTTGGTTTCATAAATCCAACCTGGTATACTTCTCACGTGGTCGCCTCCTTCTGCGAAGCAGTAATACTAGCCAAGGAGGAGGCCGACCGCATCAGGCAACAGCGCTTACGCCGCAGCCGCCGCTGTAATTCCGATCCCGATTTCCTGCCACCGTAGGCGCGGGCTTACGGACGGCGAGCAATGGGTAGCTGGCTGTCCGTCCGGTAACAGACCGAACCAAGCCGAAAGGCGGGGGATGTCATTGGATGATTTTACCCAACATAAAAAAAAAACCTGGCAGACTTCTAAAGATAGCAGACTAAGTTTCTTATGCTTTGCTATGATATGGGTAGCAAATGTGAGGATTTGCTGAGAATACAAATGTGATTTAAATAAGGTATAACTAAAAAGTAAAAAATAAATTACAAATAAAAAAACTTTTTTAAAAACAAGCTTTCAATTAAATGGCCTAAAAAGAAGAAAATAAACTTTTCCTTTATAACTTTTACTATCAATTTATAACGACATTACACAATTTATATGATATAAAAGCTTGTCGCGAGATTTAACTGTGTAAATACCTACACACTACATAGCTAAATAACTAAATTAATTAAGTAAGTTAAATAACTTTATCTATTGATTTTAATATTTTCAAAATCTCGCGACAAGCTTTTTTAGTTTATTTTCTTCTTTTTAGGCCATTTAATTGAAAGCTTGTTTTTAAAAAAGTTTTTTTATTTGTAATTTATTTTTTTCATATTGCAACGGGTGTCACAAGTAATAGCAAAAATAATTAAGCTGGAAATGAATGAATCATAACAAAATTCGTTTAAGTGGAAATCTTGTTCAAATTGCACCAAATCTTTGAATTTCCTTCAAAAGAGGCAGAATATAAACTGGAAAAAAATCAGTAGCAAGAAAATTAGAATCTCTGCTTGTTTAACCTCGGAAGTAATCTGGCGTACACACAGCGATAATAGATGTAATGCCTTATCCGCTTATGACATTTCTGTAATACTATACAAAAACGTTGCGTGATGAAAAATACCTTTGAAGCTGTTAGAGATTCCCATACCCTGAAATGTTTTCTTATCCTTTTTTTTTCAATTTGCAGCTAAGTTTCAGGTAAAAAGGAATATTATCCCCTCTAACCTCGATTGTACATACGTTTTAAGTTTGTATAACTTGAATAACCTTGAAAATCGTCAATTGTCGTACTGTACAAACGGATGTACGAAATTCACTTGGCCGAAAATTTTGGTTTGTAAGTATATCTTCGTTTTAAAAAAAACAGAAATAGTTTTTTTTATGTGATTTTAAAAAAAGGCGCGCGATTACATAATAATAATATACCCCGTGGGCGAGAGGTTATATAAGTATCGGATAAGAACGTACTATCAGGATAAATAGTAAATACATATGTATACTCCTAATTCAGTTCAAGTTCCATGGCCTAAACTTCACCTCGTAGAATTAAAATCACTGTTATCAAAATAACACTGAAGTTTGATGCAAATGACATTTTTTTATGAAGTCTATTACATAATATTATTTACTATATAATAGACTTGATAAAAAATTATCTATTATAATATTATTTACTAGTTGGCTTTTTTGGTATATTTCAGTGTTCTTTCCATCAAACTCTGCCCTGAAAATTACGAATACAACAAAAAAAAACACATTAGCTAAATAGATGCAGCCGTTCTGAAGTGATGCACTTACGTACACATTAATTTTTACTTAGAACATGCGTCTATGTGGATATCGCTACGGATATTGGTAGCGTTTATTATTTTCATTCGCTCAACCATTTTTTTATAACTACACATACTAATCAACTTTGGTTTGTAATACGAGAAAAAAATTAAAAAGCCAGAGAAGTAATTTGGCGATTCATTTTTATCGAAACCTTTAAACTTGTTTCACACACAAACATTCTAAGAAATAAGGTCAACATTTACATATAATTTTCCCGACTAAAAGTTCAATCTTTTTTGATAAAAACAATAATGGAATTAATTTTTTTGAGTTTTACTTAAATAGTATACATCACGAAATCACCACAATTATTTTTTGGTACACAAATATATCCCCCAGACACCGCGCATCTTCCATCAACAGTTACTAAAAAATGTATGAAAATTTTAATTTCGCGGGCGTCCCTAGTGCTTACCTTAAGTCTTCAACCCTCACCTTGTTTGCTGTTGGCTCTCAGAGACTCATTACCTGCTTCATTAAAGCAAGTGAGGCTCTTGAAAAAGCGGTAACCAGCTTTTCCAAAGACGCTTGGAGGGTAGATGTAAGAGCTTTGAGTATCTTTTGTGACTCCAAGTTATTTATTAATAAACAATTGAAATGTATTGTTCAAGTTTTCAATGTCTTCTAGGCTTCACTGTAATTAGTTTTGGGAATTGTTTTCAAGGTTGAATTTAATTAACACTGGGTTGATATATATTATTTTTCGTAACTAACTGTTTTGCATTTTTGAGTTCATTGTAAGTATATTGTATTAAACAGACTGCCAAATTATAAAATAATAAATAGCTTATAGCTCATTTAACGCCAATATTAATTTATTTGCTTGGTTATAATATCCAATGCATTTTGTACTGTCTTATTTTAAGGTGAGAAATTATCTAGTGACTTCTAACTCTCTAAGGCGGAGAGAGAAGGCGTGTCAGGGTCAAACTTTTACTGATTAAAATCACACCTATATTCCTTTTTTTATCTAGCTCTCTAAGATTCCGGATTTTTATTTCTGATATAATCTGCCTATGGCCCAGGTTTTTCCATGGCTTAAAAAATAATTTTGTACTTACAAATGCAATAGTTGAAACCTTCGTCCACGAGTCAACTGGAACAAAGAAAACAATCCGCCATGTTCTTTTGTCTAGCAATTTGTTTTTAATTTATCTTCAGGGTTTTATAATACTAAAATGCCCAGTACCATACTAGCATAGCTATAAAATTGCAAATACTTTTTTTTTGTAGTCATATCGAAGTATAATTAAGTTTTACAAATGAAATCATACTTAGAGTGGCTATAAATTGTCCCTCTCTTTGCGTATTTAAAACAGTCATTTGCATAAAACGATTCCAAGTAAGGCATTAACCGATTTGTGTAAACTGACAACCATGCTGTGAAGTTTATTACAAGTCGTTTACGAGCAGGCTCAAGACTGCCATTTATTTTGATGGGGGCGCTTGTGTCAATACTGCTTTAGACGTTATAACTATATCACTCAATTCCTTTGATGGTGTTCTTTTATAATTCCTAAAGCTAAATGTATAAATTCATTAAAACTTTAATGTAAGCTGTACCACTACATAGTATAAAACAAAGTTGCTTCCTGCCGTCTGTTCCTATGTATGATTAGATCTTTCAAACTACGTAACGGATTTTGATGCGGTTTTTTTTAATAGATAGAGTGATTCAAGTGTGGTTCAAGAGGAAGGTTTATATGTATAATACATGCATAATATATTTAATATCACTAACGCACCCGTGCGAAGCTGAGGCGGGTTGCTAGTATATGTATAAAAGGCAAAGTCCTGACGCACTCACTGACGACTCATCAACGCGCCTAATTCTTTAACCTAGAATAGTGAAATATTGCTCATGGTTACCTTTTATGATGTATTATAAAGAACAAGAAAGGATATTTAGAAATTCAATCCCTAAGAGAATGAAATGTGGGTCCAAATTTTGTAAGGAGAAACTTACTTTAATACAAGCAAAATCACTGGCAGAAACTAGTATTATGAATAAAAGTAAAAAAAAGGCATATTTCTAAGTTTCCTTCACAATTTACATAAAAAAAGTATGTAAATATGGAATTCTTACAAATTCTTACAAGATTTCCAAAAAAGTTGAAATTGGTTCGACAACATCAATATTAGTAGATGCTATCAAACTTCATAAAGAGAAACGAATAAATAAAAAGCTTCTTTTATACGACACAGTTGTTAGAGAGTAATATTATATAGAAAGTCGAAAGTGATATCATTAGGAAAATGTTGTGTTTGCACGCAAATCAAAGTTCTCTTCAATTTCTATTCAAAGGGATTATCTTTATTCTGTAAGGCTCATAATTTTTTGACGATATGCTTGTTCGTATACACGAAGGTAACAGTGATGAGGTTGTTCTCATAACATAATTATGACTGCCATAATTAATGCACGTTTGACTCTGCATGATGTAAATGTGCACAAACAAACTGAAATATTTCCACCCAGAACTACGTTAAAGGGTGTGGAATATTCGGTATTTGGTTGGTACTGTAGTTAAATGAGTTAGTAAACATGACAGATGATGTATTCGTATTTAGTTAAGGAGTAAAATAGACATCTAAATTCTTCATGTTCACTTTTAGTAAGCCGTTTATAGTAGGCTTCACTACCCAGTTGTGCGTTCATCTATCACAACTCAATGCGAGTTTAATGCATAGAATAGAGTATATAACATAAAACGGGGGAAAAGAACCAAGTAAACGACAAAAACAAAGGTACGTTTTATTCACACCTTGTTGTTTTTCATTGCGGACGTCGCAGAGTGTGTTTCCCCCCGAATTGTTTATTTGTTCAGAAAGGCAGAAAAGTGTTATTTACTAGCATCTACTACCATAGAGTTATGGCGCCTGTTCTCAAATCGCTTGCCTACATCGTAACGACTTTTCGAGTAAACATTTTTATCTTCTCATCCAATATTTCAGACTGAACCGTTCTACTTCAAGACGTTAAATTGAAGTTTCATGCGCAATAAAAATGATGAAAAATCTTATTCGCTATTAATTTCCTGCATGTTACAAATTAAGTCTGCATTTTAAAGGAAAGTAAAAGTAATAAGATACTCGAGATAATGAGAAAAGTGAAATTTACAATGTTGTAAAACTTGAAGCTCATCAAACGTTTCGTCACGGTTGGTCAATATTGTCAAAGTCGTAATCGAGTTTGAATTTTTAGTAGGCCATGAAAGATGGAGTCGTTAAAAAGATAAATTAAACTTTTCCAACTGTTTTATTGTTAAACATTTACAAAATTCAGTTGATAAGAGTAAAACAAAACACAAATCGGTAGCAAAGTATTTTGAAACAAAGCGAGATATATCCTACCAGCAGGAAAATAAACACAGACTAATACTTTCATTCGCCGGAAATAAGATAACAACAGTGAACACACCGCGCTTGTCAAAAGACAAGCATACTAAAGCATAGCGACAACAGCTAGCTGTTAGAAGCTTTGCACAATTTAATGCTTTTGCAGCACTTATTGAATGAAACCGGTTTTAAATCTAATGCTACTTTGGTTTTTCAAGAAAATACTCTAAAACAAACACCTATTAAACACATTTTGGAGTCAATGACAGTTCAATCTGATATCAGAATATACTTTAATCCACACTAAGTTATACTTTTTGTCAGACAAAACCAATAAAGATAGTGCTTAAGTGACACGTTTAAATAACATTAACCTATATCAGAAGATCTCTGTGAAGACGGGTCTGTGTAAACAATTTCTACCCTTTCTCAACTGACGGCGATATAGGCAAGATAGACCATATCTACATATCAGGGCACGAGCAAATTTCCTCTAGATGGATATCCCGGACCTTATTTTCGTCACTACCCATATCTTTCTGGATAAATAACAGGACTTTGTCCCCAAATATGTCTTTGCTATGAAATTGTCAAAATTAACTGCCTTTTTCGTTTTGCTAAAGTGTCTATGCGGTAATTGAGAGATATCCGAAATCGCGTTTATAAGATCTTGAGGAAGTGATTACGTATTCGTTTTGGCTTTTGTGTTATTCAGAATTGCGGTTTTATATTGTTATTGTTTTAACGGATTTTGGGCCATAGATTTCATTTTCTGTTATGTTATGAACTAACTCAAAATCTTTTTGAAATGTACTTAACCAAAAGGAGGCTTCGTCCTGAGTTGTTTTGAACGCTTGTTTTTACAGCCTACAAGGTAAATCTTAACGACAGTTTTTGAGCAAACTTCAACGCTTATTTGCGCATAAACACAAAACTTTTCGACTAACATTTATCTTTGGAAAGGATTAATCCTTACCATAAATAATTTTGGAGAAGAAACTTTTTGCTCATCATTCTTTCAGGTTAGGGCAATATTTTAAGTGGGTTTAATTAAGACATTGAAAAATATTTATAATTTTGGTTTTCTTTTTACAAGAGGTACAAAGTGTTATATTTGACATTACAGCATAAGAAATCCCGATTCTTATAATAGGACGTTTCTAAAGTTATAATGTAAACTGAAAAAGGACCAAATGGGTAACGAATCAATCAACCCCCGAAGACTAAAATTCGACAGATCTTGAATTTTTTGATCATCATCACCATTTTAGTCAAAAGACGTTTACTTCTGATCACAGGCCTTCTTAATGTGTCGTCACAATAACTAGTCGTATGCGTCTCGAATCAACCAGATTCTCACAAACCTCACCAGGTTAATGAACAGTTACAACACTATAATTTTCGTAACATTAATAGTGGTATATCTGATAAAATATCTGAAAATTTAATAAATAACACAGCAAAAAGCTAGCGTATTTTAAACTAGAAAACAGATGAAAATTAGGTGACATTCACCTAATTTTCATCTGTTTTCTAGTTTTTCATCTGTTATCTACCTATATGCAAAATATGATGCCCGAATAATATGACCAATTACGAGTATATATAAAAAAAAACGTAATTTTTAATACCTCAATTTGAATACCTTATAGTTGCTGGTTGAAGCATCAGCAAATAGTTTCTGAAGCCAGCAAAGAGCCTATGTGGGGTATGAGGTTACAGCGCAAGTTTTTCAATTACAAAGTTTGGTATGTTATGTGAGATTACGCAAGTTATTGTTGAATTATTTCTGAATGAAACACTATGCTTCTCAGTCAGTCAGCTTTGTCAGCTTAGAGTAATATATTAAATGGTGCATGTAACAAATATTTCCTATACTTACCGTTTTTTTTTTTTTAATTATTTTGTTTTAAACAATAATGTTTAAATTGAATAAATTTTCCTTTGGATTTGGTAACAAATTGCAACTATGTAACTCAACCTTAACTATTATATACCATCACTGTCATGCATGTTAAATTATTAGATTACTTGTACGTATTTTCTTTTATTTCTGAACTATACATTTAATGGCTGAGCAGCGTTTGGGAAGCTGCGCGGTATCTTCTTGTCCAACATACCACAGTGTCTCAAGACGAAAGTCTGTGACCAGTGTGTGTTGCCAGTGATGACATTTGGGCACTGAAACATGATCGCTTACAATGAGCCTCATCAGAAGGCTTGAGAGTCGCTGGAATGCGTTGGATGCGAGACGCACAATACCGTTCGTTGTGGCGAAACTTGGGGGAAGCCTATGTCCAACAGTGGACGTCCTTTGTCTGAAATGATTATGATGCTGATCATTTAATCAAAGCTGCAAACCAAATCATCATCATCATTTCAGCTGAAAGACGTCCACTATTGAACATAGCCCTGCCTCAAGTGTCACCACAAAAAACAGTTTCACTCTCACTAATGGTGCTATTCTCTAAGAAATCGCAGCGCTGCCTCAACGACGAACTTCCAAATAGGATACATTGAATTAATCCAATGTATAGGTTCATTGGGTTGACAATCTAATTTATCCTATTTGGGTGTTCGTCGTTGAGGCAGCGCTGCGTTTTCTTAGAGAATAGCACCACAGGTCATCGGTCCACCTCGTGGGAGATCTTCCAACTCTGCATTTTCCAATGCGCGGTCACCACTCCAAAACTTTTCGGCCCCATCGACCAGCTGTTCTACGAGCAATGTGCCCTGAATTAAACCAAATAAATAAACTTGATTTATCGATGATCAGTAAATACCTACTAAAGCCTTCGAAAGTTGAGCTAATCAGAGTTTCGTCTCCGTTTTCCTACAAACCGTTGATTGATTCAACCACTGCGGCCAACCATGTTGTTTGTGATCGTTAAGTCTAAATTTGGTGTCTTTATTCTTCTCTTGCTTCGTCTTTATTATTTGTAATCATCTTACGCAAATACTGAATTATTGAATCATTGCCTGTGTATTGTTTTTCATTCATTGTGTTTATTTTAAAACTTAATAACTTTCCTGTGTCTTGTGTTATAAAAAATATTTTCTTAATTTTTTTCTTTTTCACTTTATTGATGTAAAAATAAAATAAATACCTAAATTGGTAAATCTTATAAACATATCTATTAAATCTAAGGGTATAAGGTATATATCATCATCATCATCACATCATTTCAGCCAAAAGACGTCCACTGTCCCGTCACTGTCCACACGACTGTTGGACATAGGCATCCCCCAAGCGTCGCCACAATGGCCGATCCTGTGCGTCTCGCATCTATCGGACTCCAACGACCCTGACCAGGTCATCGGTCCAACTTGTGGGAGGCCTTTCAACGCTACGTCTTCCGGAGAGCGGCCGCCACTCCAGAACCTTTCGGCCCCAACGGCCATCTGTTCTGCGTGCAATGTGCCCAGCCTATGGCCACATAAGTTTGGCGATTCTACGTGCTATGTCGGCAACCCTGGTTCTCTTGCGGATATCTTCATTCCTGATTCGATCACGCAAGGAAACTCCGAGCATAGCCCTTTCCATTGCCCTTTGGGTGGGTTAAGTCTTCTTATGAGGCACATAGTAAGCGACCACGTTTCAGAGCCATATGTCATCACTGGCAACACGCACTGGTGTAAGGTAATATATAGATACTTGAAACTGAAAAGTTTACTTTTCCTTTTTTTTTTCAAAATAAATTGTTTTTGTCTATCTCTCAATAAAAGTAATTAAACGAAGTTTCACCGTTGTAGTAAAACCATTTCTCTAAGCAGTGAGAAAATTAGAAGCTATAGACCCTATCACATTAATTGAAGGCAACTCCAACGAGACTAGTGTCGAATTCAAATTCATTCTTCTTGTAAATGTCTGAAGGCTTTTGAATATTCAAATGCACACTCCTCGAACTTAGTTTTGTTTCTTTAGTATCATAATCGAGTTCGAAAACCTATTTTAATTTTTATAACGGCATGCTGGTTTAAAAAAGAATTTTAACAGTGAATGGGAATTGAAAATTGAGTACTTTGGACCACTTCATAATGGTAGGTACGTACCATTTTTTTCAATGTAATTTACTTTTTTTTTAAGATAGTAATGAAAGTTATAGAACTTTGTGTGTAATCTGAAGTTAGTAAAAATTAAAGAAAGAAAGAAAGAAAGAAAGAAAAATATTTTATTTGGCACGCATGGATAAACACACTGTAAAACCAAGTTTATAAAAAATTAATAAATAAGTTTTACACTATACTCTACACTATATGCTGCCAAAATTATAAAGGCTAAAGAAATATGCATGTGTGCTAAATAATATTTCTCACTTTTTAATAATCGAACGACTATACCGGTTTTTTTACGAGAATAGTTTGTATCCTGGATTATAACAACAGCAATAATATAATGGGAAAAATGTACTAAATCCAAGCGGGATGAACCTACAGTCAGAAGCTAGTAATCATACTAATATTAAGAAGGCGTAGCTTTATATGTGTGTGTGTGTGTGTGTGTGTATACGATATTATTTTGCAAATAATGTGTGTGTTTGAAATATTACAGTAATATTGCTTACATCATAATAGTATATACCTAGATTATAATATAGAATGAGAGAAAGAACTAATTCCACACAGGTGAAGTCAGAGGTAAGAGGTAGTATTACATATTTACGTTGTATATCTGAGACGTGTTCAAAGTTTTTGCTATCAAGCTTTTATGTGGTAACTCTGCCACAAACCAAACTTGTATCCAGTACAATATGAACTTAAGTAATCACACATACACCTTCAGATACAACAACCTGACTTTTAGCCATTGTTGGTGACCACCAGCCACCGGAGGCGAGGGATTGGCGAGCTCGCCATCCAGTAGCCTGGTAATCATCCAGACCAAGCTCGAGTCATCGACTGCGCATAGTGTTCCACGCGCTCCTCAAAGAGATATCAGCAAAACTGTAGAGACCCAGCAGGGCCGACGTCTACTAGGGCTTGGGTCTCTTTCTGAAGAGGTTTCCCGTGGTCGTAGAACGCAAAGGCAACTGAAGGAACATAGGTATAGTTTTAGTCAGAAAAACTATAATACGCCTTTGCGCTCCACCCTAGAGCGGGAGAAGGCATTAGATGATTTCACACCTTAATAAAAAAGATACAGCAGCCAATGAATCGAATAATAACACGACGTGTTATCCCCATCCACTGATCCGAAAACGGACACTACCTAAGCTTAGTCTTTAAACGAAAATAAGGCACTTAATATCCCAATTTGGCACAATCCTTATTTCACGCAAGATCTATTATCAGGTTGAAATGTAACTAGAAGAGGTTGTGAGCGAATCGACCCCCGTATTTTCTGTAGAAGAGCCAGATAATATCGGCCTACGCCCAAAGTTTTATTTATTTTGATGGCTACCCATTTGTTAAGGTTCAACTGATTCTTTGGAACGCTTTTGGCTGAAACCCCCTTGTTGTGCAAGTAAAATTTTTTAAACTTCGTTGAGCTATTTAGGGTTGTGACACGTGTGAAGACAATCAGAGGAGTTGAGACAAGAAGCTTTTGATTTTTTAGGTGTCGTTTTTTTTTTCAAGTTTGTTTTTAAATAATTATTTTTAGTCTTTTCCAAAAGACTGCCAGACTAAAAAATATGATTAACTACTAGGGAAGTGTCTTTCTAAAGTGGGTGCCTAGGGATAGAGGACGCCACCGAGGCCGAAATAGAAAGAGTTGGCGATGAATCCTGGACTCCAAACACATCGATTGGTTTGAATCTCTAAAAAACAATACTTAGAAGAATTTGGGACAGGCAGTCTTTTTTTTTTTTAATTGATTTAAACTAGTGCTTGATTGCAAAGGTATTTCACACATAGCAGTGGGAAAGTAAACCCTAAAAATAAATCCTTAACTCAAAGCACAAACTCAGCCAATATCATCATTTGAGGAGTCGCTGGTGCGATAAAATGGCGTCCTCACCTTCTGCATTAAGCAGGCCCTCACCGGACATGGCAAGTTCGGGAGGTTCCTGCATCGGATTCAGGCTTAAGAAACGCCCCAAAAACCCGCAGTTCTAGAACGCAAAGGACATCTGAAAGTGTGGTTTTAGTAAGTAAAAGTCTGACAGACCCTCTCGGTCCACCAAAAGCGGGAGAAGTAATTGTATGATTTCCACTCTTAAATAAAAAGCCAATATCATCAAAATACGTTTTATAGCTCGTTGACCCTAGATAAAGCTGCCATTTTAAAGCACCGCCCACGTGCACATTTCGTTTATAATAAGCAAGCCAAAATAAGGGAGCTTCTAAATAAATCAGTGGCAGCGAGTCTTCTCGAGCGAGCCAACGTTTTTACCTTCTAACAGAATTACTAAAGTATGGCCATTAAAACGATTTAATTTGCTAACTCAGTGCTTGTGAGATACAATGAATAAATTAAATAATGAAACCGTTGTGGGATCACAACATTATAGGCAAGGGAATAAACGACCAAACAGTAGCAAAGTTTTGATTATCAGGTATTAATTTGTGTATGAATATTTTTGGGCAACAACATGTGGTTTGTTTTATTCACGTTAATTGTAATGTATTAATTATTGTAGTGCAGTTAAACTGGTATTATTTTAGATCAGTATTAAATATTCAATTGTTTAAAAATGTAATACTAGCATTCAGCTAAAGTAGAACTATTAAAAGTTTTAATACTTTTTGGATATTCAACGTAAATATGTAAGCGTGGCGCTGCAATCGGGTTTTCTTTTTTTTTGTCTAACGAAAAGCCAGCTTTCGGACCGTTAGTAGCCTATACGTTTTTTGTATGTATCAGTTCCGATCCAAATCCGATTTGTCGTTTCAGCATGGAGACGTGACAAACAAATACACATTTGCTGTAAAAGTGTAATTTTTAACCAACTAAATGCTGCCAGCAGCTTTGCACATGTGATAGTAGAAAATTATCCCAAGCGAAAAAACTTCCGTGAAAAAAAGTATCCTATGTGCTATTCCAGGATATGGTCTACTACCAAGATTCATCGGAATTCGCTTAAATTTTCGAACTTGAAAAAGGAACAAGCATTCACAGAATCACTCACAAACTTTTGCGTTTATAATATTATATTATTTATTTATTTATTTATTAACACTTCGATCCACAACTACCCAACTTGTTCATACAAAAGTAGACTCTAAACATCGGAATTAAGGCCTATAGTGGCGTGGATGTGAGAGGACACCGGTGTCCTCTGAGCTAGGACAGATTAAAACTTCATGCAACACAAAGATACAAAGGCGGACTTGATGCCTTAGGCATTCTCTACCAGTCAACCAACGGTAGTGAAGAGAAAACATGGCAGGTGCATAAAAAAACAAAAGATTAATAAGAAAACAAGGATACAAATGTATATAAATAAAATAAACATACATGTTTTAATGTGATATATAAATGTGATAAGACCATAACAATAAAATTTATCAGTTTCAAAGAGATACTCAACATGGAATGATTCACTTTCATTAGTTTCAAGAGTTAATTGAGTACCTTAAAGGACAGTAATTTTGGCATAACGATAGAAATATATGATACCCTAAATTGTGTATCTTAGATACAGCCTTATTTTTAGTAGGTGTATGTCAAACCCGAAACACGGGTCTGGTATTTTTATGCAAAGAATCTGTGTACAAAATATCACGACTGTATCATAAAAATTACAAAGTTATAAGCTTGTTATATTATCTGGTTGTCCACACAAACACGTGGTCACCGGGCCACCCGGGCCACTGAGGTGTTGTTTTGCTCCCGTACCGACCTTCTGTGACCTGTGTTCTGTGTTATGCATAATCTCGGTGGTGCTCAATTTGTGACCTTTTTTTAAATAATTTTGGGAAAAAATACAACATAGTGTAAAAAATTTAGAAATCGCTTCAGTTACTGATTCTGAACAAATTATATTCAGGTTTTACATAATTACTAAAAATAATGTTGTTTAAGGGATGCATAAAAGTATAAACAAATTGACATATCAACGCACAGTCGAAAGTACTAGGACTAGGAGGGTGTAATTTTGCAAAAAGCTTGCTTTTTAACATAGGCGAGCGATTAAGAGAGGGTTTCCCAAACTTCACTCTCTAGGTTGTTGAAAACGGTGTCCAAAGTTTACATGGAGAAACCTACTTCCACGCGGGCAGAGCCACTGATAGAAGCTACTATTAGTATAGATGTTAATAATAACTTCCGTAGAGACCCAGCTTACTAGCTGCAGGCAGGCAGGGTCGAAGCCTACTGGGGCCAAGGGCTTCCTTCTGAAAGGAAAACTCGGCCCTGGTATGTAAGGCAACGAAGGAACGGGGTGGGTTTTTAGTCAGTAAGAGCCGACACTATCTCTCGCTCCGCCCAGGGGCGGGAGATGTCATTGGATGATTTTACCCACCACCAAAAAAAAAACCCATGAGTACTTACTTTTAGTACAAACCTACCTCCTTAAAAAATAAAAGACGGAATAATAAAAAAATACTCATTTTCCATTGTACACGTTTGTGGCTATGCTCAAATTGTATGTGAAATAGCCAAACTTTTTTTTTACGTTTTACAAGATATTTTATGTACCCAGCGGAGACCACATATTGTATTACTTTTTTGCCGGTTTTTATTTGCTTTGTTTGTTAGCTGAATCCCAAGCGAGTGTCGAGCTAACATTTTTGGATGTTTGTATGCTTTTTTCGATTTTGTACCAGTTTTACTCGTATAATACAATCATAGTTTTGTGTTCATTTTTGTATCATTGTTGGGCTCGTACTCTATTCCATCCAATTTCACATAATGTTTTATTTGATTGTAAAATGTTTACCATGACAGGGTCAGTTTTTATTATTAACGTGTTTACAGTAATAACGACCCAACATTTATTAACGCTGAACAAACACTTTTTTTTTTCGCAATGCGAAAGCTATTTTCTAACGTCAACATTTACCAACACTTGAATCTGATTTGCAATTTGTAACTTTGCTAACAAACAATCTGATAAGAAACATACATTATGGAAAAAGTAAAAAGAAGAATTTGTCCAACTAATGCCATTGTTCTGAGGGGGCTGGGTATCGCCCTAATAAATTACAAGCAAGATTCCGCATAAGAGATAAAAAAGACCTGAATTTCGCGACAAATCTTTCTCTAATTGCTTGGAGAATTTATGATCTATAAGTACTTATTGATCTCGGTTCAAAAAGTTGAATTTTTCAGTAATAAACTAGCGTCTGTCTAAAGCTTTCGATCCGTTTAAAATTTTCCCAAGAAAACGTGTGTTATGTATATATTATTATAGTCCCTGGATAAAAATAACCTATACTCTATTCTAGGATGTGACCTAAACGTAAGCCGAATTTATTTTGCCGTTAAGACATGAAAAGGTAAAACCTGACACTACTTCCCGCTCCGCCCAAGTGCGGGATCTATCATTGGATGATTTTACCTGCCATAAAAAACCTATATATAGGATGACTGGTAATTAGTGAACGTTACTTAAACACGTGATTGTAGTCATGATAACAAACAACTTTTCCTATGGGACACAATTGTAGCAATATTTTTTTTGCGATTTCAGGTTTGGTCCTATAGTAAAAGTTGTTTGATATCATGACTACAATCACGTGTTTAAGTATCATTCGCTAATTACCAGTCACCCCATATAGAATCACTTTCACATTTGTTCTAATTGTTTACTTTATAGTCAGGTACTTATTATTAATAATATTATAGAATGAATTGATAGATTATACAGAGAACTCTAAAATCTCACTTGTTCAAATTAAAATAAAGAAATTTTTTTGACGAGAGGGACTTTCATATTTTTATTGACTAAAACCCACTTGTATCTATCATTTGCCCTTTGCGTTCCAATTCCCATGTGTCGAGTGAAATAAGTTACCTGCAATTTTTTGATAATTACAGTACCTTACTTATTAAAGATATAAATTCCTCAGCATTTACAGATATCACCATAGTTTTTGAACTTGAAATACCGTGTGGTGGAATCTGATATTTTGAATATGTTATATTGATATTTTATTTTCTTACTATAACTATCAGAAAATCATATGAGACTCACAATGTTAGTTTTATTATTTTCTTACTATAACTATCAGAAAATCATATGAGACTCACAATGTTAGTTTTATCCTTTTTTTTATCTTAAGTGTCTACATGTTGTTTCTGCATTGTGTGTGTCTATATGTGTCAAATAAAATATTTTCTTTCTTTCTTTTCTTTCTTATAAAATTTCTTTCTTTTCTTTCTTATAAATAACTTTGCACTCATCAAAGTAGACTATTAAGCATGGATAGCCGTACATTCCAGACAATACTAGCCGATTCTATCTTTAGAAACAGGACGATAGACGTGACCATTCATTTCTAAGTCATTGTCTTCCGAGGTGCTTCCTCGTAATCCGATTAACCCTTCACAAACGCAGACTGGCTTAGCTGCTATCTTGAAGTCGTGTGTCCATCTGGCAAAACCAACTCGCTAACAATATAATTGTCTACAGCTTCGTAGGCTTAACTCGTGAAGTACCAACAGTTATCGGTCTATGGACAGACATTTTCATTATGGCCAGTGATTTCTATGTCATTGTCTTCTACACAATAATTCCCTTTCTCGAATATTATAATCTTGTAATGTTGAACTACTTACTTTTGGTAGCCAATCTATTTGGCTTTCTACTAAACGCTAGATAATTATCAGAAATTATGGTCATTACAGCCAAAAGACGTCCACTGATAGACATAGGTACACAATAGACATACATACAGTACAGAATCTCTGATTGCACGGAGAACCTTAATAGTACAATGCAGGATTTAATTTTAGTTCTTATGAGGCGACACAGATGCCTTTGAGGCCTTAACTAATAAAATTGACCAATTTGTACAAAAAGACAACATTACTATGTGGATAATACCTGTCTCTTTTCATTTTCTCCGTATTTTTTATTTATTTATCTAATTCTATAAGCACATAAAAGTACAAAGGCGGACTGACTTAATGGATTAAGGCATCCTGCCTTATCTATTTGCGGATATGTTGTTCCTGAAAGTCTTTATCATATTCTAATCCGAGTTCTAGAATATAAAAACAGCTCGCCACACGGTCACACTGAATTCCATATTCTTGATTAGGATACACTCAATATTTCACTATAGGTATCTGTGTTTGCCTCAACTTTTTTTCGCCATCTTTTCAATAATTTGTAATCTACTCTAACAAAAATCAGTTTCTACGACCGTACCCATTTACACACATTGATTCCTTTACCTTTCTAAATAATTTAGCTCGGCAGTTCCGAGTGATGAGTCTAGAGGATTACCTTATTTATATTGCATAGTATTAACACTTACGTAGCCGTACTAAATATTAGTAATTCATTGGGAGACAACCTGTTGTTTCGTTTGCCTCTGTTTTTGTAAGCTGCGGATTCGCGGGTTCCAACGTCATCTATAATAAAGACACGATCGAGGTTTTCGTAGTGTTCTCAAATGAAAATAGTGCCAATGAAAAAAAGGAGTTACCTTATAGTGCTTTTATAAGCCTACGTGAAAGCACTATAATTACTTCTACTCACGTACTTACGTGGGCAGGTGTATTTATTTTTAGTACTTTTCCGTAAAAAAAACCTGTAAACAGCATTTTAAAACCTGCTATGGAATACTATCACCGTTTGGGTACATCCCTATCACCAGCATTCCTTAATATGTCTGTTCGTTTGTCACAGCCACTTTTTTTCGAAACTATAAGAACTGTACTGTTGAAACTTGGTAAGTTTCAACAGATTAGTAGTATGGGTATTCTGTAAACCGCATTAAGATTTTCACACAAAAATTGAAAATAATAAAATAAATTTTGGGGTTACCCCATACTTAGAACTAAAACTCACAAACTTTTTTTCAAGCCATACGTGAGAAGTGTCTATGGATAGGTCGTCAAAAATGATATTGAGGTCTTTAATATATTTTTTTTCTAAATTGAATAATTTGCGCGAGAGACACTTCCAATGTGGTAAAATGTGTCCCCATCCCATCCATGTAACTTCTGAATGATAAAACTAAAAAAAAATATATGATGTACATTACCATGCAAACTTCCACCGAAAATTGGTTTGATTGAGATCTAGTAGGTAGTTTTTTTTTTTAATACTTCATAAATTTATTGTAAACCGCAATTTACCAAGTTTGTACGGAATGGAACCCTCAGTGCGCGAGTCCGACTCGCACTTGCCCGGTTTTTAAGATTATAGTAATCTCATAGTATAATGTGTACCCTTTATATTATGAAATAGGTATATATAAAAAAAAAAACAGGTAGCCTCTGAACCTCAAGATAGCAAACTAAAATTCTCATTTCCTTTTTATAAAAGATGCCAGAAAAAGTGTCCTTGACATATTGTTACACACTCTGCCCTTGATTTGTAAAAGTAAGAATTTCCAGTGTCAATAAACTTTTGTCTTTCACCTTGATTTAAAGTCAATAGTATAACTTGTTGACATTCATATCTGTTGATGTTTTTCAATAACAAAAGGTTCTTTACCAAGTTGCAACATTGAATTCTATGAAGTTTCATGAGGACTGGGTCGGCCATAATAACAGTGTTTTTTTTTAGGTGGGAAATCATTCAATGATTTCTCCCATTCCAGGAAGGAGTGGGAGGACGTGTCAGACTTCTACTGACTTAAACTTACGCCTATGTTCCTTCTTTTCCTTGCATTCCCGGCCTGTAAGTTTTGGCACTGGTGGGCCCCTCTGGTTTTGTAGACAACTTGTGTGGAAGACTACGCGCTATCGATAGCTTGGGGTTGATCCGGACGGTTACTGGACGGCCGGATGGTGAGCTACCCATTGCTCGTCGTCAGCAAGTCCACGCCTACGGTAGATAACGAGAGTGCTTTGCGACATAAATCTAAAATACACTGCTACAGCTGTTTCCGTATTCTTAATACCTTTCTACTACAACTGTCACCTGAAAGTCGCCGAGACTCCACTACGGAAATGAGTTAGTGGCCCATAAAATACAGCAATGAAAGTGGATTATCTCGCCACGCGCATCGTAAATCCAACTAAGGGAAATACAGCGTGAAACATGAAGACACAGAGGCCAACCTTACGTATATTAAATCTCAAAATCGACTACTTTAATACCACACATGGCTTGAAACAGCTTGAAGCGGCTTTATGCGCACAAAATGAGGGAACGATGCATACTTAAGTGCACACTCCGCATTTACGCGGAGTATACGAAATTAAAATTGCATCTGAAGTTTCGTAATTTTATGAAGAGCAATCTCAAAGCTTTCCTGTATGTGCGAGGTTATCAAAATATTGATTATTTAGTGTGCGGTACTGTAAAAACCAAGTGGCGTACGAAAGATATTGTTTATAGCTGTTAATATTATCCTTTCGGAGAATTTTATTTTGTACTTATGAGGTTTTTATTTTGCAGTCCACATACACAAAATATATCAACTGATATTGATATTCCGGATAAAGTAGTAGGATCACCATCAATGATTGCATCACTGCATACCATTAAGAGAGATCACAGTCAAGCACTAGTTTATGTCATTTAAGAAAAAGATATTTATAAAATACAGTTCAAAGAGTGCAATTTTATAAAAACGACAACTTCATAGGTAAAGAACCTATAACTTCAAGACGGATCGATATTCAATATTATATTCATATGTCAGAAAAGCAATTATGATTTCAGTTTAAAAGGTCATGGGGTTAAAACTTATAAAACTACCCTAAAATATCGAAGTCAATAGTTTATGAGTCAGGTTATCCCCAGTTGATTACAATACATATCGATTTCGTTTAACTCGAGTCAAATGTAATGCCAGTACTAGATAGCGTAAATTGATTCAAACCTCTAAGTGCTAGAGATCTAGTAGCAACTACATTCAATATCAGTATATGATTCTGAGAAATTGGTTACTTAATGGGATCAAATAGGAAAAACTTGTTAAGGCAATAAAGGTTTTCTATAGTTTGCTCAGAATTTCTTGAAATACTTTCCATCTTGGCACTGAATGCATGAAATGTATTAAAACAAGATTTTTAGTACAAATTTTCACAGTAAGATTTTAGCTAAGTAACGTCAGCTTTAAAACCCATTAAAATATTATCTTCAACCACAGCTCAACTTCGCCTACACTTGGGAAATGGTCTCTCTTTTAGGTCCTATCTGCGATGACAAAAATATCGTCAGCCCATTTAATTGAAGTATTGTAATAGACCTAAACCCAATTACTATAGCCTCTTACGGTACCTTCTATCGATTGACATGACATAACATTCGTCAGTATTGCCTGATCGTTATCGGAACGGTGTCGATTCAAACGTACGTATTGCCTTCCATGATATGAAAAAAGATGAATAATGTTCGCCATTTTTGCAAAGGTCACAATATATCGTGCATCCATCAAGGCGTTATGCGTGCTTCACCACGCCTTGCCTACTCTAGAGAAATAATGTATGACGGGAGATGGCGAGAGTGTGTGTATGATTCTTTTATGTTTAAAAAGGTTTTGGATGATATAGAAATGAGTTGCAAAATGTACTACAGCTGTGAAAAGTGTTTACGAAATTTGCATACAAAATTGCGTACCTAGCAAATTTATAAACCCAGCAAATTATTTTTGTACCGTAACAAGCTACTAACTGATTCAATTACGTCAAAAAGCCCGAACATATAGTCTATATACGTACATAAGTGTAGTAGGGAGTTCAGTGGCGAATAATATACTTAGTAGGCGGTGTAACCCGTAACGGGTAATTCCCCAACGTGATATTTACCGTAACACATTCTACCAACGTTACTAGGTGCATCTACATATAGAATATACAGACTCCTTGGAGCATTGCATAAGCTATAAGCTAAAACGGGAGTGCAGATAAGTCTCAAAGAACACTGATTCAAGTAAACATAAAGCTAGAGAAAACGAAAAATAAAATAATAAATAAAACTACGAAGACACTGGTTGAAATCTCAGCGATGAATATATTTTTATGACAATATCAGAGCTTGCAAGAAAATTGTATGCAAATGCTTTCTCGAATTTAGTTCAGGATCATCTCGGCACTCTGGGTTACAAGTAAGATTTTATACGTTTCATGCAATATTACTTGTACCTTACAATAACCCAATATTTCTATCCAGACCGCGTCAAATCCTAAAAAATTTCTAGTACTTTTATTATATTATAGCAATGAGACATTTCTCTGTATTTATGTCTCGTACTGCTATTCTTAATATATTATAAACCAATTATCCCAAACTGATATAATTCATGAATGAAGATCTTGTCTGTTTAAAACTACAGAACGCAAGATGTATAAAATATGTTACGGTTCAGATATCAAAGTATCTTAGCCATTCGACACAGGCAGAAGTTGGTAGCTAACTGCACAAGTCCAACGAAATTGTTTTAGCGGTAGGACTAATGGATATCGAATGTTTAGAACTATGTAGGTCATATTCCAAGCTTATTAATGTAACATTAAATAGACATTTGTGAGTAGACAACTTGTTCCTACTTACTCTCGAGTTTGTTGACCTAGACTGTTTTTTTTGGCATGAAATTTGGCCAAACTGGTTTATTTATTAGTAGTTAATTATTTGTAACAAGACATCTGTATCCGACATTATTTTTAACGTTAACATAGATAGATATACACTTTATTGTACACCAAACAGTATTGCTATATTGTATAGCTTAAGTATATATTGTTAACACATCGAAAATATATTTTCTTCCATTATACGCAGACAGAACATAATTATATTACGAACTTCAGAATAAACAGTTTCCTGGTTCTAAGGTTAATCCTTTATCACCTTCAGTCCTAAAATATAAACCAAATTCCGAGTAAAAGTAAGTCAGAATCTCAGAAATACATTTGGAGCTACCTAATGGGATAAAGTAAGGGATATGAATAAGGATACAATTTGACACTTTACCGTAATCCTTGCGGACGCGCTTATAATATTTACCCGATACCAAACAAACAGACTAACATAACTTACATTAAATTTGTGGTTAAATCAATTTTACTAGAGATATACTCGTAATATTCGAAACCAAGAAAACTTTTAATGGGGACGCTGCAGGTATATTTGAATTCAATTCCAAGTTCAAAACTATGAAAAGACTTTTTAACAGGGTTCGAAATGTGGTCATTCCATCTATGATTCATTCACTGGGGCAGAATATTATTTGTGATGGGTTTTTGTAATGGGTTTGGTGCAGTAGTTAGAAACGGATATGTACCAGTCGTGAAACTAACGAAGCTGTCTGTGTAACGGTTATGGCATAAAATGAAAACGTAGTCAAGAATAAAACCCGATACCTGTCCCAAAATTAAAACACCAGTATTTAATGCGAAATTAATATTTTTCCATAGCGAGGAAAAATTCGTATTTAAATTTTTAAAACACCTAAAGTTAACTTATGTTTTTTTTTGGATGTTGCAGATAGAATGTTATGTTTTTATTTCATACAGTACTGTAAAATTTGTACACACGTGTATAGGTTTGTCTAGTATGTGTGGTAAAGGTTAATTGTTAGTCGGCTGGTAACAGTGCGTAGGACGAGCTTTTAGAAGGCTTTCATTCTAACATTTATTGTGTCTAGAGGTATTACACGTTAGTAATGCTATTATGGACTACAATAAAGTTTGAGGTTGGAGTGGTTTATATATTATTTTTATATCTATATGTGTATATTTAGATTTATAAAACAGTCGAGAAAACAGAGAGGACAGAGAGTTACATTATCGTATATTTATTTACATATAAATTATGCTTTATTGTACACCAAGATAGGAAATTATACAATTTGAGCCTTAAATTTAAGAACATACAATTGGCGGCCTTATCGCATTCTGCGACCTCTTCTATCCATAAATAGTTACATATATTTATATGCGTACTAGCTTCTGCTAGCGGTTTCGCCTGTGTGTAACTAGGTTTGTCCTTACAAACTTTTTACTGCCGTTTCATTCACTTTGGGGGTAAATTTGGAAATATCCTTTCTTAATGCTCGCCTCTCTTAAAAGTGTTGCACAAGGTTTCCTTTGATGACGTAGCATAAAAGGAAACCTTGTGCAGCACTTTACGCTCTTAGTCCCAGTAGTTTTACCCATACGTTGATATGTCAATCAGTTTCTCCTTTTATGCATATATAGGGTGACCGTAATTAGTGATCGATACTTTCAAGTTCAGTACATTTTGACCAGTTAGGCAAATATAAATGTACTGACCAGCAGATTTTTTTCGCGATTTCAGGTTTGTTAGCATAGTAAAAGTTGTTTGTTATCATGACTACAATCACGTGTTTATGTATCGGCCACTAATTACCACTCACTCTATATATATATAAATGGTAAAACTTTCGTTTGTGTTTTTTTTTTATATTGAAGTTTTGATTCCATATTGATTTTAGAACATCACTTAGTTACAAAGACGTAGTTTCTCCATCATCTCCCTAGATCGCAATTACAGTTACATTAAGTCATGGGGAACCTTTCTACCTTTTACGCCTGTCCTTCCCGAGAGCTCACTTACGACAGGAAATGACTACCCACAATCGGAAGGGAACGTAAGTAGGCAAATATTGGCACTGCGGGTAGCGTAGCGTATTTATCTTAGTCATCTGAGTGGAAAGGCTTTGGTGGTAAAAAAAAATTGTATTGGCTTTTGCATTAGTCAAATATGACTTCTTGTTCATATCCAACATTTTTATTGAAGTTGTTTCATTTTCTAAACCAAAAATGTCAAAATCTCTTCTCTACGTCTGAAGTCTTGGTAATGATTGCTATATCGAAAACTCAATGTGTCATATTTTTCAAGAGTTGCACCGTATAAAGTAATTTGTTGCAATTGGCTGGCAATTTTAGTATTACAATTTTCTCTGTAGTTACTGATTGATTTATTGTCCACAGCTTACATAGTTATCTGTATCGTTACCAACTACAAATTTTTACTGTAAGCTAGAAATAATATGTAAGCCAATATTGTTTTTTGCTATTTATTAATTTTCAAGTCAGGTCAGAAAATGCACATTTCATACGGCAAAAGTTTAGTCTTATAAGAGTGGCGTTGCAATCGCTATCATTTTTGGCAGTAAGACCAGCTTGGCACTTCCGAATTGCTTGCCCATATGTTACGTAAGTAGGCTAAGCATTCTGATTCTAGGTGATCACGTACCATTATCATAATATTTGATATTTTTGTTTCACTAGAAAGTTGAATACAAAATTTATAAATCTTTGCATTTGCAATGATGACAATTCAGCTCAATGACGATATCAAGATATATATTATTAAATTTCACGAAGACAGATTGATCTTAGTTGTGTATGTAAATATACCTACATTTATATATGCATAATACCTTCTGTGTTCCTAACCACAGGAGTGATCAATACCGCGTATGAGTATAAGTTTAATTCAGTGATCCTAGTTATATATTACTTGACTATTAAATGATTACAAATGTGTACAATTTTCTTGAGATACATAATGGACGTGCATTATGTTATTCAGAACGAAAAAGTGTGACTGGTCGTATTTGCGTAAAATAGTACAACGTTCTTCAGAAGCGACAGCTGCCAGTGAACAAACAGTACAGAATATATCATGTTGAAAAAGAAAACGCACATCATCTTTAAATTTTGGACCCCGATGTAAAACTGAACGAAAAGATTTGTTATTGTGAATTGGTTTCGTGTTCTGTATTAGGTTATATTTTGATTGTGTATCTCGTTTTAACAAAAAACATAACTCAGCTCGTATCACAACTGAAATACAGAAATAGTTGGTCAGTAAAAACCTACTACATCAGTCAAACCAACCAGAATCTGCCTAACTGGTATTTAGTTCATACATTGCACTGGTAACATTTTTAATCCAAACTTTTTACATGGAGATAAAAGCACTAACGATGATACCCTGCTATATGTGGCATATAACTCCTTTTGTTCATTTTTATTCCATTGTAAAGCCTAGTGGGTTTTTTGTGTCCATTTCTGATTTCAATGTGTCATTGTTGTGTAAAATTTTGCGTGCATTATTGCCACTTATGTTGAATTATGTTGGCATATTCAAAAGAAACTGTGCCAGAAATGGTTCACATACTTACTGTTTAGTCTGCTCTGCAACTTTATCATTTTTTGTGTATTATTTTCATAGATTCAGTATATAACCGGTCCTGTTCTTGATCTGTCACTTACACATTTTATTTTCTACCCACTGTAAAATAAAATACTTGTTTCAAATTGATACCGGGACATATAACTTTTAAACCGCAATATTTGAGAATTATTTCAAAAAGTTACCCAAAGTACCCTATGTGAACTGCTGCACTGGTCTTCCTAAAAGGATTAACTGCTGTATTTTATAGCGTTGAGCGAAATTTTGGCACTGGATTCATCTTTATCGCATAGTTCACACATTTCACACCCTATATGTACAACAGCTTGCGAAAACTACCACTTTTAATATCTTACAATTTGAACACAGAGTTTTAATTTAAAAACTACTAAAAACGAGTCGATAAAATTTAAAATAGCATTTTTAATTTTATCGACTTTTGGTTCATATTGGGTTTATTCGTTGCTTAGTGTTTTTTGTTCCTTTAGTAGAAATGACAGCTGATGGGGAATCATTAATTATTTTGTAATCGTTTTTACTACGTTTAGCAGAAATTACACCTTATTTGGAATTCTTAATTCTTTTGTTTATTCGTTAAACCCCATAGCTAGGAAAATTACTTACTTTTTCTGTACCACCATTATGAAAAATTATTTAAATTTTATTAAATTGAATATTTTGATTTATTTATTACAAGCTAAAACATTCTGGTATAAATTTCCATTTATTTTATACGGTAAGCCTCTTGTGATGTCTCGAAATCCATGTGGTGTACTTTGTTTGGACTACGACTCTCTATCTCTGATATCTGCTAACACTTTTAAACCAGAGATAAACCGGTGTCAACATATTTGTACAAACAAATCCGAGCCATTATATTAGATAATGACTGACAACCAAGATACAACGTCTACATTACCAGTTAATAGAATTTGATGGCATATGTGTTATTGACGTATTATAACAGATGCACTGAAATGATTGATCTCCTCTGTTACTCAGATCTGTCATCAGATTATGTTACAGACGTTGTTGATGCTACATGCTATGTAATATTAGCATCTAATTTATGACCGGTGCAACCAATCCGTTTGATGGGAATATGATGATGTATAATGATCAAAGGCAAGCTGTTTCGGTATGTAATTACGTTTCTATTTAATGCTATCAAAACACATTCGCAAATTATAAACAACTATATTATTTGAGACTGATTCAGAAGCGTTTGAACGGAGAATTTGAGGATTTAAACATCATTGCCCCATTTTGCAGGACTTAACTAACATAAAATTACATTGATTACTATATGTTTATTAGTATTAATTGATATTGTGTATACCTATGTATTTTTATTATTGTCGAATTAATTAATTTATGATTTTTGTACACTAACCGCCCCAGATCCCTTTCATCCAGTCCATCCTATAGTTGTCTGTAAGAGTTTGCCCTGTGCTATAAGACCGCCCATTGTACACTTAGTTTTAGCCCCCTTTTTGAGGTGTATAATAAAGTATTATCTACATAAAAAATAAGTAACACTTTACTAACACTCTTTTTTAACAGTATATCTTAATATACTTACGAAAGCAGTGAAAGCTGTCACAGTTAAACTTAGATCAAGTACATCTTTTCAGTCATCAACGATCATCATAGATTTAAGTGTGAAATCGAGCTGTCCCTTGATACGAGTACCTCAATACTAACTTCGATATTCATGACTATAATTTCCAAAGGGATAGATGGGATTCCTTTGGGATTCCTCCCACGTTTTGTGAAGGTAATCATAATACTAGTGCTCTAGAAAAAGTAGGAGGTAGGGTTTTCAGTCAAATGCTCTTAAATTTGGGTTTCAATACAAAGGGTTACCCATGTCAGTTTTTCAAAAGATGTTTCTCTTGCTTTTGTGTTGTACACAGATATAGATAATATGATATATGTTTCCTGTTCAAGGTAAAAACTTTTTAATCTACTGCAAAAATTCGAGCTGCGTCAAAGGTCAACCGCTCTCAACATTTTATTTGACGTCCTACATTTTTATGACACTTCAAAATATTCGCACTAAAGAATTCTTACCTTTAATAATAACTGGGAGAGGTGAGAGAGGAGGAATGACGAAGCCTTTGTCTTTGGAGAATTTTATTCAGTTTCCGGCCTTTAGAAAGGTCGATAGCAAGATTAATTTGTAAATATAATCTCGGAAGGTTAAGCTTTAAAATGTCACCGCACTAATTCGATGTTTTTTTTTTCTGACAAAATATTTCGTGTCGCTAAGTCCAGCGGGATTTATCTCATTTCTGATTCACCCTTTTTGTGGGTGGAGTTGTTGACATCTTTTTGTCCTTCAAATAAGTTCAACCTCTGAATATCTAATCCTGAAAGTATGGAGTAAAATATTCATGCGCTAAAAGATTTGCTGTCGACACTGATAACTTTTACCCACTCATATGGGAAGAGGTGTAATGTAAAGTGTAAACGTATCAGATTAAATTTAAAATTCCTAAAATTTTTGGTTTTATAGGTATACTCAAGAAATTTTAAATTTAATTTTAAAATATATCTGCAAGTACACGAATCTATTTATTATATGGTTTTCCTTACAGAAAATATCTGTTGAAACATATTTCAGCTGTACAAACCTCTATATCTGCTTATGATAGTTTTTTGACACTTGGGTATTAAAAATATATTTCACCTAGTTTCGTAAAGTACTGTGGGTGTTTTATTTTAGTTTTCAAATCAGCCAATGACTTCTCCGCTCTTGAGCGGAACGAAAGAGTGTGTCAAACTTTTACTGACTAAAACCTACTCCTAGACAAAGCTGGAACATTCTTTGTCTTGTGTTTTCAGGACCCCAGGTTTTCCGTCCAGAAACGATCCCATAGCCCTTATTGGCTTCGACCCTACCCCTTACGCTTTGCTGATATCTTCATGATGCACGTGGCTGTGTCAAATATGATATTTTTACATACTGACTTGACAGAATCTGATAAATATTTTTTAAGAATCAATTACCTTACCAATTTTGAAGTAAAATCTTGAACTCCGAAGGTCAATTGGTATAATCTTCACAAAAACAGAAAGTCGCCCCTAATAAAAATGAAGTAACTTGTACTGGCTGCTAATGAGCTCACAAATCGTTTCTTTTATCAAAGCATATTCTGGCCACGAGCCAAAACATGGTTTGAAGAAGGAGTTTCGTATTGATCACATCGTATTTTCATCAGAAATTAGGACCAATATTAGGGGCTGTATTTTCTTCAGTTATTTATTGGAAAGAACATAAAACACAATAACTACTAGAAAGAAATCATCTATTGACTATGTCACTGCAATTGGGCAAAGCCATTTGATAACTTGCTGAAAATGAAATAAAATCAAACAACTTTCTTTTGTTAATGCAATTTTTTTTTATAGTTTTTTTTTTTAGTTTGTGCATTTAGCCAGAGTCAAGTTTAGACAGCATTCGGTATTCAGTTACCTTAAGTTTATTAGAACGCGGATTTAATAAATTCTTATGTTTGGCAGTATTTGGCAGCAAATATTTCGGGTCAGCCTTCACTGTAAGCTTCATTGTAGTAGTCAATACTACAATATTATTCAGGTCCATTTTATCAGTATAAATTGCGTATGTTTCAATGATTCCACATATTGTGTAGCTGTGTAGTCACATGAAATACAAAACAATACCAATTTCACATCACAATATCCACTAGAAATTTTATTATTATTATTTATTATTAAAACAGCCATTGAACTTACCTCGAAAAACAAAATCCCGCTAAAAACTTCTTCGTACAGTTTGAAAAGTTATTGTAAATATCGTCTTACTGACGTTGGGCAATATCCAAACATATTATTAAAATTCGACGCCATTTTGATACTTCAAACGTTCGATAAATTTGAAAGCGATTCCAAGAACAGGGCACTTATAAATTTATTAACTACGGAAATGTCTTCCGTTTTGCATAAATAAGTTTCTTCGAAGTTTATTGGAATATGCTTATTAATAGGGGTCGTTAAGTGCTTTTAGTATATTAAAACAGCATCTAACAGACTGTACTGTTTATAATTAAATCTTCTAACAATCAGTTGTCGGTGCAATAATAACAAAAGGAATAGGAAATGAGAGGAAGGCACAAATGGTCAACTGAAATTGCTTCCTTTTCGTAACATACGATTTGCAGTCATATGAAGACGCTAGCTTCTGCCAGCGGCTTCATCATCATCATCATCAGCCTTTTAATGTTCCCATTGCTGGGACTCAGGCCTCCTCTCTAGGAGAGGGAATAGGCCGTAATCCACCACGCGGGCCCAGTGCGGATTAGTGGATGTCACATGTTATCGAATTTTTTGGTTCTAGGACATGCCGATTTCCTCACAATGTTTTCCTTCACCGTTTTGAGAGCAGTGGTGATGATTTAAATTACAAAAAGTAATGCGCCTGGCTGGGTTTGAACCCGCGACCTACAATTCGTAAGTCGGGGCTGTTACTACTGTTCTCAGCGGCATGAAAAAAAGTTTCTCCATACAAATTTTTAATACCCCTTTCATCCTCTTAGGGGGTGATTTTTGAAAAATACAATACAATACAATAAACTTTATTATACACCAAAATATGTAGTAACAATTTACAGGAACTTAAATCTATGGGTACAAAGGCGGTCTTATCGCTGACAGCGATTTCTACCAGACAACCTTAGGATGGATTATAAGAACTTTAAAAAGAGGGGTAGTCTGCGGTGTACTACTAGCAAATACAACTAACATAAAACTAAAAATACGAAAAATGGATAAAATATACCTTTACAAAAGATAATACATAAGCTTAAAATATATATATATATCAGTACATGTATATAATATAAATATATAATATATATATAATTATGTGTTACACAATTAAATGTAAGCGAACAAAGAAAAATCAAGAAAAGAATAAAGGGTAGTGATGGAAGAAACTAAATTAGATAGAAGCAAAATCATATTAGAGAGAAAGGTAATGTTCTTTGACAAGGTTTTTAAAAGAACCTAGCGATTGGGCTTGCCTAACTGGCATCGGCAACGCGTTCCATAATCGCACCGCCTGGACCGTGAATGACTTGTCACAGAATTTAGAAGAATGTGAGGGCATCAAAAGCTTCAAGTTCTCCGATGATCTCAAATGTCTACTATGTGTGTCATGAAGGAACTTAAAACGTTCTTTGAGATAAGAGGGGGTTGTAGGAATAAACAAGATACTGTAAAGTAACGATAAGATATGGGTATTCCGGCGAAGGCGGATTGGCAGCCATTTGAGCTTAATACGGAATTCAGAAACATGGTCATACTTGCGTAAACCAAATATGAACCTAAGACAAAAATTTTGGAGTCGCTCAAGCTTATCTAGCTGCGCTTCAGTTAGGTCTAAATAACTGACATCGGCATATTCAAGGATTGGGAGAAGGAGGGATTGGGCAAGCGCAGTTTTGGTGGCAGTTGGCAGAAAATTACGCAGCCTACGCAACGACCCCGCAGACGCAAACAACTTCCGACTAACCTCCTGCAACTGAGGACCCCATGTAAAGTCATTGTCAATAAAAATACTCTTTTATTACTCGCCTACGTCATAAAAGGAAACTTAGTGCAAAATTTTACACTCCTACTTCTCCTCCTACTCCTTTAATTTACTGTTGTTTGTATTTTGTATTTACAATTAGTTATGTCCTGTTTATTAATATCTTAAATTAAATGTGTTATTAAATCTAATATAAGAATAACAAATGGTAATTTAAAAAACTAAAAAACCCGACTGCTTTTCTGAGTATTCATGAAAAAGCCCTAAAACAAGAAAGTCGTTGTAGCAGTCAGGACCCATTATGTAATGGGTAGCCAGTAGATATAGGATAGCCGTCTAGTCAGTAGATCTATGATGTCATAGATCTACTGACTAGACGGCTGACTTTCTAGAATGAGTCCCGACTGCTACAACGACTTTCTTGTTTTAGGGCTTTTTCATGAATACTCAGAAAAGCAGTCGGGTTTTTTAGTTTTATAAATTACCATTTTTTATTTTTTACTTTTTTAGTTTTATCTTTTTACGATATCACTTTTACAGTAATTACAAATCTAACGACACCTCTCAAGCTAAAATCCATCGAGCCGTTCAGGCTGCAGAGCGTGCCAAACAATTATACATACATACATACATACATACAAACATACATACATACTCTCGAAAAACATAACCCTCCTTCTGGCGCAGTCGGGTAAAAAGTAACCCTGTGGGAAAAGAAATTGGGTAAATGATATTTATCTTGTAAGTAGGTTTTAAAAACACTTTTACACGTCAATTTTTTTCCGTCATTTTAAACTACTAAGGGCCAAATTCACCAAGAAACTAATCGCGATTATATAAAACAAAACGCAGTTTCAGCTCCTAATCGAGATTATAGCTTCATTTTGCGTTTCACCGTTATGAATTAAACCTAGTTTACCCTAAACTCAGTTTCAATTCTTTTGTTGTCGCCCATGTTTACGACACGGGTCTTTAAACTAGATTACGCTGAGCTCAGTTTAGTTGAACTGAGTTTTTATATTGAATGGTGAAATCAGCCCTTAGATGAGGCCGGTATCTTTAACACAGCTTACTATGTAAGCTAAGATGCCAGTTGCGATATGTTCTGTGTCAAATCAATCTTTAATGCTTTAAAAAATATTTAATTAGTGTAATCTCATAACTGTTTTTTCTGAGACTCAGTAAAGCATTATTATTTTTAAATATCGGCTCTGTGTTGATATCAGTCAGTTATGTCTCATTTTATGTAAATACATAAAAGTAATATTCTTTAAGTATGGGTGTAACTTGTCAGATGTTCTAACTTAACTTTCCTACTGGAAGTGTCTGACTAATTAACTAAGTTTGTAATATTAGAATCGGTTACAGCTGCGCATATTCCCATACAAACAGTGTAACTTCAAGTGATACTAACAGTAATTGCGTTAAGCACCGTTCAAAACCATGTTAGCACCTACTAGAAAGTTTACGAAAATGCTAACTTTAGTTGTGTAGTGGTGAGAGTTTAAATATTTTCCTAGTTGACATTTTGTTTTTTGTAAAGTGAGAAGTCTTGTCAGATTTTTACTGACTAAAACTACACCTTTAGTTGGCCTTTGTGATTTAAGGCTATAATTTCCTTTCAGAGAATGCCCTCAGCCCTAGCGGATATCGGCCTTATTGGGCCCCTACGGTTTGTCGACATCTCCTTGACTTTTACTGACTAAAATCACACCTATGTTATTTCACTTGTCATTTACATTCTACGATCACGTGTTTCCCCTTCAGAAGCCGACCCCAGCAGGCTTCGGTTCTGCTAGGCCCCTGGGGAACCCTGAAATTAAGTTTTTTTTATTATTATTGGTAGACTTGCGTTGGACTACTATCTCACCTGATGGTAAGCGACGGTGTGATCGAAAATAGAGCACGCTTATCTAGAAGTAACCTATTTACTCTTAACTTAGAGATTACAGGTTTTACTATCACAAAACACATTATGAGCTATCGAGGCATCAGCAAATTGTAATAAGAACTACAAAGCAAACTCTCACGATAGCTTAGGGAATTCTCCCGAAAAGTGTATATAAAGACAAACAAAATAATATACTCATAATAAGTCACATTATTATGACATGATAAAGAGTGTTTTACATCGTACAGCGTTTCACATCTGTTTGGGACCGGTCTTAGGGGAATGTTTTTGTTGTTTCAAAACATGACATGTGGGATGTTCGGAAAAGCGTAAAAAGGGTTTTGTATGGTTGACAGTGCATTTCAGCTTTAAAAGCGTTTTTGTGGTTTCGTCTATTTTCGTATGCTGTCATTTTTACATGCAACAAAAATAGAAGAATTTTCGCAATGCCTTTTAAACACATGCTGGTTAACAATATAAATTTTGGTTTCTAAATAAAAGTAAATCAGGTAATCTTTATATTACATTTGCTAGTCATGGGTTCAACCTACATAAAAACCCTCTATACCTCACAATTTTCCAATTATGTACACAACATAAATAATTGAAAAGCAAACAACGTGTTGGCGTGGTGTCAAAAGTCCTCGTCCCTAACTCGTCAATACTTGAGAGCGTGACCCAAATCTAGGCTGAACGATGAATTATTCGAGTCACAATCGGCTCCTCCCGGTATTAAGACGTCAATTTTAATTTTCGAATGCAACGTTTTAGGCTAGAGCGAGAAAATCGATAGAACCTTTTCCATCCCACTTACTCCAACGTCCAACCGTTCATGTTTGAAATTAGTATCAATGGATTTCGGGAGTCTGCTACTTCACTGGTTATATTCAATACGCATTTGGAGTCCCCAAAAAAAGCTAATTTGCTTTTATACCGCGGACAGTATTTTCCTTTCCAATTTTGTCGAACAATCACAATGAGGTTTAAGTCAAATATCGGTACAACCTTGATTGATTTGGGTTGCGTTTGAATGGTAATGAGAATTTTAGTGCAATTTGATTGGAAAAAAAGACGGAGATCTTGGATTTGGATTAAATGATTGCGTTAAATATAAGTACGAATCGAGCATCGGGTTTTTTTTTTAATTTATATAAACTAGTGCTTGGCTGCGATCCCACCTGATGGTAAGCAGTGATGCAATCGTTGATAATGAGGCGCAATAGTTTATTAAGTGCCTATTCACTCTAGCCTTGAAGACACCTAAATTATAATCGGACGGGAAGACCGCAGCAGGTAAACTTTTCCAGTCTTTCAATGTACGCAGTATAAACGACGAGGAAAAATGCTTACTCCGGACTGTAGAAGTTTTAATAACGTGTAAACAAATATAAGACATAAAGCTAAAGATTTTAAATTTTTACTTCCGATTATCATTTTCACATTATACTGACGTCACGTCGATGAGCGATTGGTTGCTGCACTATGTTTTGCGGGTTCGATTTCTACACAGAACACAATATGTTTGTATTGCATTCAGATTTATAGTTGGTCAGGGTTGGTGCCTGTCTTGTGTTTGTGAATGTAAAGTACCCATGATATAGAAATAATTCTTAGTATACAGACAAAATTACTTTAAAAAAAAATTGAAAGTTTAAAGTGTAGATTTCTATGAATGTAAAACTCTATGCTACATATCCCTAATTTACATAAAATAAATATAGGTTTCCAGAATTATCCACCAAAAACTTTTTAACAACAAATGGATTAGTCCAATAAAGACAAATAAAAAAATGTTGTGACAGCCAGTACTCTTATTTAAACTACCAACGACCGTTCCGAACTCAAAGGTTTCCATTCAATCAGCAGAACAAAGACTGCACTGCCGTGACTATTTCTTTTTTTTCTCGTTCCATAAATCCACATCCACAACCACACACAGAGAGATTCCTTTATAATTCCTCTATTGTTTTTTAATCGGCTAGTTCCTCTCCTTTTAGTTTAAATTGCTAATTAAATCTGGATCACTTGGCCTTTGGGTCAGATTGTGTCAAAACTTGTGAACGAACCAACCTTTTTAGAATAAAACTTTTATTGTACCCAGAAGATCTATTGAGGAGTGAAAGGTTTTATTGGATCGTAAACGTCTTATTGCTAAACATTGGTCTCTTTGAAGAACTTTTCAGGCCACTAGGTACAATAAACAGACTTGAGGGAATAATAGACAGCTTAGTATGGAATTATTCTAGCTGATTGAATGCAATCAGTATTAATGCAGTGAGCCTTCGAGCTCAACTTGAATTCAAATTTTAATAGGATGACATTGATGTTCTTTGAAGATAAGCTGGTGAACTGGTGACTGAGCTGTTATTTTAATCTCACTTGGGTCTTTCACCAGTAATCGACAGATCCACTGCATTCTATTATTTCCATATCATATTTTTCTAATAGATGGAGGAAATACTTGTTACCCGTAGGTACATCTGAATATAAAAACATGGCAAGTGCGAGTCGGACTCGTACACTGAGGGTTCCCTACCATTCAACTTATTTAAATATTTCAATTCCCGAATCAAGTCTCGAACATTTTTCCGAATCGAACGAAGTTTTTGACGTCAACAAAAAATTCCAGTTTTAAGATTTATTCCTATACTTGTAAAGCCTTGCATCATGCCAAAATTCAGAGTTCTAGGTCAAGGGGAAGTATTCGATGAATTTTGATTCCTTTGAGAGTGGCAAAATACTCGTTTTATGCGTCACAAGCGGTCGTATCTTTATTTCTGTTAACTTAGAAGTTTGATTTTTTTTACACTTTCAAGGGACCGTAGACTTTAGAATATAGGTTTAATTTCAACTCGATATCTCTACGCGTTCCTGAGATAAATGGTCTTGACAGACAGACGGACAACAAACTTCGAAGATCTTAAAAGGATTCTGTTTTCTCCTTTTGAGGGACGGCACTCTAAAAACTGGCCCTAGTCGAGTCTGACTCGCAAACAAAGTATTCAGTACTACAATATTAAAATAGATTTAAACAAAATTATGTCTGTTGTACGGGAGCCCCAATAAAAATAATAAATTTTATAGAAATTACAGAATAAAATAAATAATAAATTTTATTCTGTGTTTATTTGTTTTATATAAAAATACACTATCTGAACATTTCAGTCAGCAGTCTAGCTATCACGTTTCTTGAGACACAGCCTGGTGACAGAAAGACGGACAGTAGACTCTTAGTAATAGGGTCCCGTTTTTACCCTTTCGACACGGAACCTTAAAAACATAATCATACTCTTATTACTCTTAGCATTTCAATCATTTCTTTGTTTCTTTAACATTTGACTAGTCACCATGATAATTTGCGGAAAGAAACACCTTTATCCTTATTTTGATTAAACTTTCCGACCTACTCATCCTATTAATCAGTGAATCGTACTTTATTTGAAGAATGACAGGTGGAAAAGTTGTAGCGTCATCTTTATCATTTATTCTATAACGATGTTGGTAGAATTTGAACTGCTATTGCCAATTTTATTAATTTGTTCAATATAGTGTACTAAAGTTAGTATAGTCATTTTCTTGTATTATTCTGAGATTTATGTAGTGAGTTATTCCTGGCTGCTATGACGGTGATTGTTTGATTGTTGCCTGTTTGAACAAAAATAACAACACTTCACGACATTAATTCCCCAATGCATAAATCGTTTAACACACTGCTACGCACCACGAAGTGGAACACGTAAATGTGTGTTTTAACGTTGCTTATAAGTATCTCCGTTTGTATAGAAAACACGCACAGTCCAACACACAGAATATGCATCCACGCGCGTTCATACAGATCACGCACCTGCAAACGGAGAAACATGCGCTCACGCGCGTGGGTGCGGCGCGAGACGCAAGGTATGGTATGGGAGTCTCGCAGTACCGTGCGTGATTTTGTGTGGCTTAGAATATAATGAGTCAGAGCCGCTGTGAATCCACAAAACGCAACTACGCGCGTGAGCGCGTAAAAATCCCGCGCAATGATGCAGATCTGCAGTCCCGCAAGTACGCGCGTTGGTGCGTTGAAACGCAACATGCAACGTGATGCGGGGTAGTGTGACAACTGCCTCATACTTAGATAAGTCTATCGCGTTGCCATGAAAAAGATTTCTTACCACATTGACAAAATAGCACACTTAAAAACTACAGAACAGTAAAGAAAAATATATTATCGCTCAATGGTTTGCTGGAAGAAAACTCAACTTTGAGTTAAGCTCGTCGTATATGACCTTTGTTATCCATTTATTTAATAAGCTGTTATGGTGTACAATTAAGAAAAAAATTGGTTTCAAAGATTACGAGCTGCCGTGGCAAAACAAATAGCAACTATTTAGGTGGCTGAGGGTTACAAAATTTGATGTTGCTTTGACTGATGTTAGTAAAAATATTGATACAATGGGCAACAATCGCTGAGCTATATGTATAATTGCAGAGCATTTGAAGTCACAATAAATTTATGACAAAAAGTTTTAATAGATTAGATACCCTAATACCAAGTACTACCAGATATTTGCATTTGAAGTCTGCAAATGAGGTTTCGATTATCAAAAAAAGTCAAGTTACTTACTATCTACATTTTTTAAACTGTTTACATATAATTAAAATGAAATCTGTACCTATTATTCTATAAAATATGCTAACAAATTAACATTTCAGAAGTCAAATACACAAGTATGTCCAATTTTATCTAATTCACAAGAATATCCAACTTTATCTAATTTTAATGCGAACAAAATGCACACGTATATTTTAATCTGTCTTTTGGAAAGCTTTACAGATTTTATTTTCCAATTTTTGGAAATGCATTCGTACTACATATTAAAATATGGAATAAAATAATATTATTTTTGTAAATGATTATACTCGTAACAAAATATATTGTTATTTGATAGTTCCATTTCATTTTAACAATATCGTGAAATAACTCAGTTACAAACTCGAGTCGAACTGAATGACCTTGTTCAGAAATATAAAGTACTGAGTAGAGTAATGTCCATGTCAGTTGCAATACTTACTGGACTTAGCACTAGCAACCAAAATGGCCGGTCTCGACTAGTCTCGAGTTTCGAGGCGAGAGTAGTTGATTGCAAGGCTGCCTGTTTTTGAAACCAGAGTTAGTAAGAGGACTGTAGCGAGATACCAGTTATAGCTGAGTATCTCGGCCCAAAAAGATTTATGTTATCTAGCGTATTTAAACTTATAAATAAGTATTTTTATTTGTTTTTTGTATGAGACACTGCCTTGAAATTATGACAAATAAATGTAAGACAAAAAAATATCAACTAGTAAAACACATTTGCAGTACCTTTTTTACGTGAAAAATCATCAAGCGACTTCTCCAGCTCTGGGTCCAGCAAAAACAAATGTCAGGCTTTTACTAACCAAAACCCAGAGAGTTCCTTCAACTGCCCTTTGCTTTCCAAGGTCATGGTAACTCTTTCGAATAATCCCACTTTTACGAAAAAAAAAACAATCAATAAGATTTTTGTGAAAGGTAAACAAAAACATAAGTATGTAGTTACCAGAAAATTATTTCTTCCTTGTAAAAATTTATACTTATGTCACTAAGTCTATGGAATTTTAGGAAGAAGAATTTTTGAAATCGAACTGTCGCCTAATTTTAAAATTAAGCAAAAGTTGACATTAGCCTTTTGAATACCGTAATTGGAGACACAATAGAAAGACAATAGGTGTGCGGACACCGGTGTCCTCTTGGGGCTTGACAGTCAGAGATTGCCAGAAAACCAGTAAATGGAATTGCGGTGAACGAAGAAAGATGTTGAAGCATTTAACACTCCACTCCTTCAGTCCAGTCCTCTCTGCTTTAAATATAAGGAATCTTTAATCTGCTGCATGCCTTACAGAGCAGTGTGAGTAAGTGTTCCAGTTAGAAATATAAATTGAAGAAACCGTATTAATGTTGTGAAGAATTTATCGATTTTCTTGTCGCTATCTACTTAACGGTAAACTTGGAATATACAAACTTCTACTTATCCTTGAATTTAATATTACACTAGCTTTTTTATTGATTTTGTTACCGTGGCCAATCCCACAGGAACTGTTCGGTTTTCTGGAACTAATAGTAGTCAGTGATAGTAAATATACCGTGATCCGTCATATTAGTGAAAACAATCTTAATGACAAAGGTAATGACTATACACAATGGTCAGTAGGCACTTTTAGTGACTATTTAAAAAAAATATCTAAATAAACTAACGTTCTCTTACCTACAAAAAGTACGACACGGATAGGTAGCTAAAAAGTCAAACAATCCTCAAAATAGGGTTTAAAGGGTGTTAAATATTTATTTAATCTTTTTCACAATCTAATACAAGTAAATCTTAACAAATTGTTATGCTACTGCCCAAAAAATAACTGTGATTATGCACCTATAGCTAAATTATCATCAATATACCTAGAATTATGAGTATACTCGTAGCCACAAAAAAATTTCGTTAGATACCGACTCAAAGACATCGCGAAACGAAATACGGACTGCGAAGTTTGCAAGTCCAGTAAACGGAAGTGACTGAGTAATCGGATTGCAATGTCAGTTCGAACTACGATACAGAACGGAATATCTCTTTGTCAGTTCTCAACCAATCGACAGCGCTGTCAAAACTAGAAACACGGCTGTCGGTAACTAACACAAACATGTTTATCGCAATAAAGGACTTACTAGACTTTGCACCTTCAGACTAAGCTCACTCAATGTGTTAATGGTCTCATACTCACTTACGATTTTATTTATGAGTAAACTTTAACGCGTACGTTTGTGTTTATAGAAGCAAGACTGTTTAATGAGCTGCCCTGTTTCTGCTAAACGAGATCTTTTTAGTTGTGTTCTAGATTTCAAGTTGCTTTTACCAAGAATGCATATTTTTAAGGAAATTAAAGTTTAAAACTTTTTGACTTGAACACGAATGTCTGGAGTGTTTTCCTAGTAATAAGTAGTTGTAATGGCTTCCTGCGGGTAATTTTCATTTGCACTTAAACTGTGTAATTGTCCTTGCAAAACTAACTGCACCTCACAATTATGAAATTAAACTTGGATAAGTAAAATTACACATTCGTGTGCACATGCTGTAGTATTTATTATTTTGTATACAGTTTTGAAGGTAAGAAGTTTATTTATTTTATTTCAGCAAAGAAAATTCTAGCTTTGTTTTTCTATTACTTGGGTTCAACATAAAAGGAGGCTTGCGACTTTTGTTATTAGAGCTTAGAGTGTAGCAGCTTTATTGGGAGTAAGGTACCAACATGTGTTGCAAAGAAATAGGCTGGATACTGTTTCTTTTCTTTTTTCATTTCATCTTAAAGTTGGAACGTGTTCACATATTTGAACTTCATTGCCAAACTTTTTGGTTGAAATCTATACCAATATTATAAAGAGTAAATACTTTTATAATATTTTTATTTGTAATGAATCAACTATAAAACTACTGTACTGAATTTAAAAACGTTTTCATCTGTAGGATACTACTTTATGACTGAGTACCTAGTATAAGCTTATACTTTTTCTTTCATGCGGGTTGAACTGCTAACAGATACTAAATTTCTATATTTAACTGTAAATTTCTTGATATTTACGTTAGCTTTTAAATCATTCAGCTATTGAGAGTCTCTTTCGTGATTTTACTCCAGCCTTCAATTCTCAAAATCAAGTCAAATGATTCCGGAGAAAAATCACGACCAAAATCCCAAGAAGTAGACACTTCGACTCTAATAAAGCTCTCTCACTTCTAAAAGTATTCCGTAAGAGACGAAATTAACTTCTTAGTTCTTGCACGAAGAACGCCGTAACAAAGTTTTTAAAAAGAAAGTGTATAAAGGAATGAAGGAAGTGACCGTCTTCCTCGACATTTGCTTGTCTAAAAACTAGTCTGGCATCGTGCCTGAATAGTGCTCAAGCACGAGCTGAAAACTTTATCTCTGTACAGGCTTGCCTTACTTTGGCCAGGCCAAGGTAATTTAATTCAATTTGCATAGGTGAAACTCAGCCTAACCAGGCTATGACTTTATCTGATCATTAAGGTAACGAGGTGATATTTTATGTAACAAACAAATTGTTTTGTTGAAGACGGAGTAATGCAGAGTGATATTTAAGCTATATTTGCTTAGTGTGACTGCTATTAGGAACCCTGTAACTGTCAGTATGATCGTTACGAGAACTTTATCAAAGGCCGTAAAATGTTAAACCAAGTAGAAAGTCGGTTGCCAATCTAGGGGGTCTAGACGCTTCTTGTCAGAAGCTCTATGCGAGATACGTGCAATCCATAACCTTTACAAAGCTCCAGTATGGTTGTGGTTGCCATGGAAGCGATCGGCTGACCAGCTGAACGTGTCCCAAAAAGCCATCTGGATGGAGCGAGGATACTGCACGGTATCCTGCATAGCGGCAATCTCATATGTTGGGATGGAGACAATGACTTCCACAACTGTCTGCAACTGAGCACATGGCATGCTACAATTGAGGGGGTAAGTCCCCTCGTGGAGAAGTGGCTACAGAGGTACAACAGCGTCCTCACTTATCTCTGACTCAGTTTCTAACTAGACATGGGTGTTTTAAGAGGTACATGTTTTATATTCAGTTCTATGCTCTTTATAATGTTTTTTCCATCTATACAATCTTATGTTTAGTATATGCGAAACCCGACACATGTGTTTAGTGTTTTTTGTAAAGAATCTGTGTACAAATTTCATAACTGTATCATGAAAAACCACAAAATTATAAGCTTGAAATATTGCCTGGTTGTTCACACAAACACATGGTCATCGGGCCATCCGGGTGACTGAGGGGTTGTTTTGCACCCAGCTATACACTAGCCCCTGATACTCACTATGCCCTGCCTCGATATATGTTGTATTCAGTGTCTGTGGTGTCCAAGTTTTGAACTTTTTTTTTTTTTTTTGAAAAAATATAACCAATCCCAAATCGCAATTTATGCCAAAAAATAAAAGGTGCCAATACCCCAATAATTCTTAGAATTTTAGTTTCCCACAACTGGGCTAAGGCTCGCCTTTTGTCCTTTAAAACCTTCTCTTACACCATCCCTGGCCAAGAATCTATACAAATTAATAATGCACAAAAATGGCTGACAAATAACCGTACAATTGGTCTATAATAGACTGGCGTGCTGTATAGTAATCGCTTTGAAGTCCTACGATTGATAACTTACGGCCTTTGTTGCATAGTTTTCATAGAAAATTGGCGTTCACTTAAGTTCTAATCAAGAAATCTTTGTGATACGACTATTTCCACATGTTATGACCTTTTGATGGTACTGTGTACAATTGACGAGGCTTCCATTTCTTTTCTTGGCATTTCAGTCTACTTGAGCACCGATGGGGGCGATTACTTGTTTGTTCTGTTGGTGAGTACGTTAAGTTTATGGAACGACAAGATTCTAGGAATCGCAATGTCAGTTCAAGTAAACACTGTGTCTTATTTACAACTTGAGTAGAGTGGTAAAACTTTTAGGAGAAATTAGTGACAAGAAAATTGAATGAAAATCTCTTTTGTACTCCATTCGAAATGAGATTAGACAATTAAACAAACCTCTTTTACGGTCCATTCATCTAATTTTGACTTTTATTCCGTAGGCATAAGGATGGCATTAAAAGCAAAAAAAAAGTTGTTACAGTACCAGCTATCTACAGCAGCACTATGCTTGTATTATGAGTAATAGACAACTAATAAACGTACTTATATATTTCTAAATATGTAAATTGCACAAAATAAATTACATACATATTATAGATAAATAACACCCAGACACAGAACAAATGATCGTGCTCATCACACAAACATTTGTTCTGGGTGGGAATCGAATCCACGACCTCCGGCATAGCAGTTAATGCCACTAGACAATAGAAATAAAAATTGGTTGAAAATACAGTCAAAATGCTGTTTTTTTTAACGTCTAATTTTATTTCAATTGGAGTATATGCATCAAGTAATCAGTATTTACTGATCATCATTATTTTTTTACACGCGGGCTTTTTCCTTTTGAATTCTTCTTTTTCAACACTCCCTTAATTAAAAGCCCAAAAAGTATTCTTTACACATTTTCTGTGACAAAACCGACCAACAGTCTATCATTAAACTGACAATACACGAATCGAAATAGGTCATTAAGTTCGTTTGCCGTCACAATAGAAGTTGGCCGTTTCAAAAGACAAAGTTGGACCGCGTCGGCTTTCGGGCCAAAGTAATAGAAAATCATATACTACATGCAGTTTGTTACCCGAGGCACGTCCTTCAAGCATGAAAGCGGACTTTCTTCAACATTTACCCGCATCAGATGAACTGGACGTACTTGTTTACAACTTAATGTTTTATGATTCAATAGCCAACTGCCTTAAATGTTCCAAGTTTTCCTGTGAATAATTTACAACACTATAAGAGCATGTTCAGGGAACTTTCTTGACGTAACTTTATGTCTCTGAAGTGTGTGTATGTATACAATATTTTTGTAGGCGGCTTCAAGTGTCGAGGGAATTTACTTATGTATATAACTAATGGGATTATGTACTTCTAAGTAAACATGTTCCATTGTTGGCCGTACTATCGCTTACTATCTGACAGTATAGCAGTCAAAACCGAGTGTTTGCACGGTCCAGGTGAACTATTTAAAATACGGCTGGTGCTTGGCGTGAATTTGACTAGCCTTGGAAAAATATAAGTTAGAGAGATTCGTCTCTTAAAATAAGGTTTGCACCTAGTTAGTCTTTGGCAAACACACGAAGGCATGGTTTTTTGAAACACAAATGAGGAAGCAACACTCGCAGTTCAATCGGTCCCATCATAAAAAAATGCGGGTTGCCATTGAAATGTCGTACATTTGAATATTTACGCGAGTTCGCTCACACAAGGTCGATAGATGTCTGCAAAGGATAGAAATAGGAACGAAGTAACCAGTAAAAAAAATAAACTAACGTGAAAAGAAATAGCATAACCAGCAAGCCTATTAATTTTAATTAAAATTATCAGTTAATGGGAATATAGCCATAGAGTTGCACATCGATTTCCTCGCTGAGAACAGGATGAAGCTGTGCCACATTGTGTCAGTTGATTTAAGTGAGTAAATAAAGGGTACCCTTGTTCTAACTAAAAGAGGGGACATCAGGCAACATGACACGTGACAAGCAGACCCTAACAAAGTCCAGGTTCATGAACTTTGGACCAACTTTTCTCCCGGCGTCGAAAATGTTTAGGATTGGGCTGGCATTTGAACTGATTCATTATTTTACGTTTTATTTTCATGCTTATTAAGGTGACAAAAATAATGCTTAAAATCACTTACACCCACAAGCGAACTGAAAAATTGTACCGACAGAAGTAGGTCAACACATTTGGCGGTGCCTTTCACACGTGTAATAAAAAGGTCATAAATTCGTCATTTTCCTTAAATTATTCTATATTGAAGTCTATATTCCATTATATGGAAGAGATTTAATGGTTGTACTGGATCAGTTTCATTTAAAATATGGCATTTGATCCACATTTTTACTTATTTAATAACAATAAAGCATTAAGCATACAGTGTTTCCTACGGCTTAAAATTTTGATAAATTAATTATATATTTTTTTCTGACAACATAGCCCACACAACAACACAATAAATAGGAGGTTAGTAGGTAACAATTTCAGCTTATAACCAATGTTAGTGTTTTTAAACTAATAAAGACAAATGCCTCACTATCATAATATGAGGCTCTTATTATATCTTTAGCAATAACTTAGCATCTCCTTAGTGAAAGATGTAAAACAAACCGCCACCAAATCGTAAGAAAATCTGATAATTAATACCAAGCAGTTTATAGTCAACTACTTTAAAATTATTGTCATGTGCTGCAACAGACGCGAAATTAAATTACGCTCGTTTTACAGAAGCTTGGCTGCATTTTTTTCTGTTTGGCACTTGTACAAGCTATTATGAAAACGCTATATTGTGTTTTTCCAAAGGAATTAAAATATCTTCTCCATTAGGTCAAACTTTATCGTTTAGGTTAGGTTAGGTTGTAATATGACTAATTTGTAATTTGACCTTAATATTTTATCTGTTAATTTAATATTAATGTAATGCTTGACAATTTGATGTAATTATTATACTTTAACTATGCAACAAATTAATAATAAGAATTTTGTATACCTCAATGACATCTTATATACATCATAATATTTATAAGAAAAATACAAATCGTTTATTGTGGATCATAATCCACAATAAACGAATTGAATTTGACATATTCCATCACCTATCACTAATACCTATAACGACTTTAGTAATCAAATCGCTGTCAAATAACTAAATATCATCATAAGAATTTCTGTCAGGTTCTCCAACGAATTCATTCATTCATAATTTGGCCTTCTCTTCAAACGGAACTATATAATTAGAGGTATTTTCATATGATACAGATACAGTGGCCTTTGTTCCAATCGTGGATGATTACATCGATTTCAAATGATTAGTCAATCGACTATGAAATTGTGGTGCTTACAACTGAACTATAGACACACATAGGCACGGTTAAGGTTACGGTTTAATATACGGGCAGTAAATGTAAAGGGATTGTCACACATTCATTGTATACATAAATATTTTTATATAAATTTTATTATTATTAATTTATTTATATATACATACATATTCAATACATTTTTAAATATTTCTTTACAAAAACATATTATTATCTTTTTATTTTCTTAATCTCATATATTATTTACATTTTTATAATTATTATTATTATAAAAGATGTAGGCCTTTTTCATGAATCATTCTATTGATGAAAACCACAGGAAAATCTGTTTAGTAGTTTTTGAGCTTATTGTGAACGGACAGACACGGTTAGGGACTATGTTTAAAATATGTAAAATATAATAAAAAAAAAGAGGACACAAAGATGAGAATTAAGCAAATACTGTACAAGTGGATACAACAAACTGAAGCTACATAGCCCTTTCATGAAATCCTAAAAAAAATAGCAAAAAAAGAAAATTCTAATTCCAAACGCTAGAAAGATAACTTAAACATATATATCGATGACTTAAACATATCACACACATAAACACACATCACATCACATCATAAATCATTAATCGTGGTTCTCGAATTTAACGAAAGACAAAGCCATATAACATTATTATATCCATATAACAATCAAGAATAGAAATCTTGCGCGTTACGAATTAAATGCACACAAGACAAGTCAATATTCATGCACATTGCGGTATTTAGATCACTGAAACTTCATCTTTGAACAAACCATACCACTACATTGATGCCAAACCGATCTCAAAGAAGAAAACGTCAGAAGCACACAGGAATAGTTTGAATCCAATATTGAAGTTGAATTCAGGTTGATGCTCTAATTTCGCAGATCTTAACCACTTTTGCGCGGCGCAGTAGATAAAATCAAATGTTTTGTCTTCTGTTATTATACACCAAGAGAAATAGCGACTCAGATAGCAAGTTAAATTGTACTTTTATAACGTGAAATGAATGCAAAAGCTATTTTCAACTATCTGCATTATGTTTTATAATTAACCAGGTCTTCAACTTTGAAAATTCTCATAATATGGCACTTATAATATCTAACAATCTACTATAGGTGTTTCGTTGTAGCATTTTTTTTGTTTATTTACTGTTTATTTATTTTTTATTAGTAAGTTTTGATCTTGTGTTGGCGACTAAGTATAAAAATTTACATTTTTATTAATTATATATTATTATAGAATTATACAATTATTATTACACAAAAAAATGAAATAAAATAAAACATTAAAAAAATAGACTTTAAATTACATAAACCCTGTCATGTATAAAATAAAATGAAATGTAAATGAATTAATACTCATTAATACCTCAAATTAAACATACACAATAATTTTTACACTTACTCTATGAGACAAATTTTAGATTTTCTGATTTATAATGTTTATTTTTACGAGTTTTCTTGTAAATAACTAAACAAAAAGCACAAAGTTGCGGTTACTGGGCGGCCAAAATGGAAATAAAGTCTTAAAACCGGTCTGAATTCCTATCTTGGTTATTCATGATCCCTTATATTCTTGACTAATTAAAAACGATACGGGTTTGTACTTGGTCCTACGCAAATAGATTAAGGAAAGGACAATGACCGCTTTTGCCTTTCCAAAATGAAACAACCATACATTATTCATTATTCTTATAAACTTTGTAACATTTTATTATTTTGGTGATCTTTACATTCATTTGTTTTAAACCGGTGGCATAAAAAGTATGCTGGCATAACTTCAAACAGTAAAATATTATTTTATGCAGTATTTTTGACGTTCTACACTTTTTACGCCAACTTTTTACGCCATTTTCTTTGTTGCATAACGCCAGTAAGAATACAGTACCAAGAAAAATCTTATCAGCCGCATGTGTGTATATATTTCTGTATCCTTTATTGTACACCATTTTTACAAATAATATAAAACAACAGCTAGTGTACACAGGTGAGCTTAACCTACAATAGGGTTTTCTTACAACAAACCTTTCATTTTATTATGCAAAAAATAAAACGGGATATTTAAGTATATGTAAACAAGTACGTTATTACAACAAAATACATACTTATATAAAAACGTAATAAACGATTTTTGTGAGAATAATATGCGTGATTGAGTTTCAATAAAATTATTTTATTGTTCGACAGTTATATTTCTTGCAAAGAAATATTCATTGTAAAAAATACACATGGAAACGCGTTTAATGTATTTGTCATTATCTTTTTATTTCTTTAATTACGGTACCTACTATATGGAATTCACTAATATATATATGACAAACGGGCTCGCGGACGGCGGGCAATGGATAGCTCGCTGTCCGTCCGTCCGGTAACAGACCGGTCCGAGCCTAAGTCGTTTACGGCGCGCACTGGTCCCGCGCGCCTCAAGGAGTTGTCAGCAAACCGTAAAGACCCAGCCTACTAGCTGCAGGCAGGCAGGGTCGAAGCCTACTAGGGCCAAGGATCTGCTTCTGAAAGGAAGGCTCGGCCCTGGTATCTAAGGCAACGAAGGAACGGGGTGGGTTTTTAGTCAGTAAGAGTCTGACACTATCGCCCGCTCCGCCCAAGTGCGGGAGATGTCATTGGATGATTTTACCCACCACCAAAAAAAAAAAACAGACCCCCTCACTCCACCCATAGCGGAAGAATTCATTCAACGATTTCACACTCTCAAAAAATTCTTATCTTTACCTTTATTCTTTCAGTGTCCCTTTTTCGTCCAAAACCATGAGCAAACCTTTCAGAAGTCGTGCCATATCCCCAGTAGGTTTCAGCCCTGCTAGGCCTCTACGGTTCAGACATCTACGCGCCGCCATTCACTCCCGCACCGTTACCAGACGGCATGACGGCGAGCTACTCAGCTCGCGTCTATCTGTAATAGCCTTAAAACATAATTATATAATACTGTTCTACATCTCCAAACTTGACTAGATTATAGACCTCTGCATAATGAGGTTTGCAAAACTATTACGTTCTTTGGTTCAGCAATGCATCGTTGATCGAAACCGCGGCATCAAATTTGAGCAGAGTTTGAAACTTCGCTTAAGTAAGACCCCTGCTTTATTAAACTGTTTGATGTTATCTACATATTTGCTAACGTATTCTAGTTGTGAAGCGGTATGTTGGACTTGTACTATCAGTGTAAAAAGTACGTAAGCAATAACCGTCTTTTTTTAAATGATATATATCAGAAATTGACTACGGTAAGCAGCGATGCAATCTTTGATAGTGATCACACTAGTTTATTAAAATTAGTCTAGCCTTGAAGATACCTAAATCGGTTGGAAAGACCGCAACAGGCAAATTTTTCCATTCTTTAGACGTTCGCGGTATAAACGACGAGGGAAAACGCTTAGTCCGGACCCTAGAAGTGTAAACAACGTAAGGGTGGACAGTCGCCGTATGTCGACTTGTCTGATGGTAGAAAGGTGAGGGCGGAATCAATTCATGTAATTCCTGTGCACAATCTCCAATTGCATCCTGTAAAATAACACATATAATATATAACATATAATATATTCCACAACTATCACACAACGCCGTCTAGTCCCAAGCTAAGCAAAGCTTGTGTTATGAGTACTAGACAACTGATAAACATACTTATATATTTCTAAATACATACATATTATAGATAAATTACACCCAGACACAGAACAAATGATCGTGCTCATCACGGAATCATTTGTCCTGGGTGGGAATCGAACCCACGACCTTCGGCATAGTAGTCAGGACCACTAACCACTAGACGAACAGGCCAGTCAAATATCGAAATGCTGGCTACCATATGCCGCCTGTACTCCAGACTTTGTAGATTGGTGTTAACTAAATCTCGATCACCAATAGCCTCTTTGCACGCCTTCCCACTGAGTCCAAAGCTAGATGGTATTTTGCAGCACCCGCCCATATGTGGCTACAGTACTCCACACAAGATCGAACCTATGAATCTTCGTAAAAAAAGGTTTCAGATTGCCTACGAAATGTGGTTTAACGGAAATAATGGTTGATTGGTAATGTATAAAAGCAATTCAGTGAACAGAATTAAATTACCCTTTTTTACTTTACATGGCGTTGCAATGGATGCCAGGTAAGCTACTAGTACCGCTATATACAACAAAGTTGCTTCGCCCTACGGTTTGCTGGCATCTCTTTGAGTCATGCGTGTATCACTACGCGCCGTCGACCACTCAGGTTCCTTATACAACGAGTGGACAGCGAGCTACTCAGAGCTAACCATTGCTTGCAGTCGCTAGGATGGCAGGCGATTGCGCTGCAATTCCAGATCTTCTGTCGCGGTGGCTGTGGCTTAAGGATGTACTTGTACGTTCCTTCACTCTGGCGGCCGCCTCCTTCGCTAGCATAACTGTTTCGCAGAAAGATGCGATCGTACCCCAAACCTTACCACTCCGAATTATGGTCTGAACCAGGGTTCGGCGCGAGAGATTGCTTCCATCGATCGCCTCCACTTGGACACCCGATGCTCCACCGTATCGGGCGGGTCAATAAACGAGGTAGATTTATTATATTAGCATCCGTGCAAATCCGGAATACGTCACTAGTTTATAATGAATGATTGCTTAGGTCATTGACGCATAGAATTCTAACAACAGGTTAAACAGTTTTATGTCAATGGTTTTCATAGTATTGAAAAATCATTTAATTGACATGTTATGGTCCTACATATATTTATATTGATGACTATACCAGTTATTCTGCTAGACGTGAAAAAATGTAACTTAAGTCTTTGTTAGGCTTGCCTATAAATTGTTCTTTACAAACAATGCCTATGAACGTAACAATCTATTTATTGTTATGGCTTACTGTAACTACAAAGAAAACACTTAATTTATTAGACGATAGTTCATTTTCTTTAGTGTTGACCGCGCGTGACGTAATATTTGCGGTGTAGTTCAATGACCTGCAAATATTATCTTATATTGATTGGTCTGTTGGTATAGCGGTTAGTTTCTCCGACTGCTATTCTAGACTGATTTCGTGGCTTCGATTCCTACCCTAGACAAATGTTTGTGTGATGAGCACGATCATTGTTCTGTCTACCACTGCCGGTATATTGTTGTGTCCAGTCCTCATAGCACAAGCTCTGCTTAGTTTGGAACTAGATAGCGTTGTGTGAAAATTGTGGAAGTAATAATCTTCCACAATTTTCACACAACGCTATCTAGTTAGTTAATTATTAAATTTACTCTAAAAGCCGTTCTCAAACCAGGTAATCATAGTTGTATGCTGGAATACACTAGAAGTATTTTCTGTATTTGATCCTATTGTTAAAAGCGGTTCTCAAATAAATCCTCTTTTCAAATAAACAGTCTCTTTGTCCGTTGTAGTGAATTTCTAGATAGCGAAATTGTTGTCTTTCATTGCAGCGTTTGCAGCAAATGGGTACCTACTGGGCAATATTAAACACTAGTCAAATATTTTGCAATTCACCGTGTTACAGCGAGATAAAGCTCTGCTCCTTTGTTCTAATAAAGTGAGAATATAAGCATGAATAATGAAATCTCGAATAACTTACGTGGAGGGAATAAAGAACAAAGCAGGTATTCGCTGACTTTTAGTAGCTCTTACTTTGATGGGTTGGACGTTAAAACTAGATAGCTTACCTGTGAACTGACTTAATAGGTTCCAATATCTGTAAAATAACAGCGAGTATGATAGTTTACAGTATCATATGTCAGTGGAGCTTACGGTGGAAGAGTACTGCTCTTGTTGGGTGGACTATCACTGTGTGTCCTCATATGGACTGTCAGCGCACCTCTCGCCCAGGTCCCTGGTTCAGGTCATGGTCTGGAGTAAGGAAGAACGGGCGGCGGAAAAGAAAAAAGAATAAAGCTAGTGAAGGAGACGGCCATACATATACCAAGAAGACTGGCAGCATTGCCAAGTTGAATGGCAATGCTAATTCTTTGGGAAAAGAACGAGCCAGCACTCTCAGTCAAAATAAAATACTTTTCATCCCGCAAGTATTTTTCCTTGGGATAATTTCATACTTTTACGCGGGCAAAACCGCTGAAATGAGCTGCCAGTATAAATATTTCTTACCTGAAATAGGGTTAAAACGCCACCTGTAGACCGTTTCCTCTATTTAAACGATCAATAACCCAAGTGAGAACAGCTGGACTCGACGCTTTAACATAGGTACTTTTCTGAACACTTACAAATTATATTAATAAACTAGCTATGCCCGCAACTTCGTTCGCGTGAACGACGAAACTTATCAATGAGTATTTTGTGTAAAGTGCTATTTGTGTAGAACGTTATCTATCGAGCATACTTACCGTTAATACTTCTGTCTCGGTGCGGGCCTTTTGTGGCTAATTACAATAGAAACGGGTGACGTAACCTGCGACAAACTTATTATTTGCGGTTGGTACAGTAATCGGGCTTAGGGATCGAACCGCAAAATTAAGTTTGTTTTTTATTGTATATACTTTTCCGGGATAAAAAGTACCCAGTGTGGTGCCCAAAATATTAAAGAATAATTATACCAAGTTTCATCGTCATCCAACCGGTAGTTTTTGCGTGATGCCTGAACAAACAGACAGACAGATAGACAGACAGAGAGACAGACAAAAAAAATTTTAATCACATTTTTGGGTTCGGTGTCGGTCTAGTAACACCCCCTGCCATTTATTTTTTTGATATTTTCAATGTACAGAATTTTTACTTCTACAGATTTATTATAAGTATAGATATAGATGTTCACTTTCCTACTTAACGGACATTTTGATTAACTTATGGTTTTTTTTTTTTTTTTTTTTTTTTTTTGTGGTAGGTAAAAATCATCCAATGACGAATCCCGCCCTTGGGTGGGGCGGGAAACAGTGTCAGACTTTTACTGACTAAAAAACCTACCTTTCCATTCCTTGCCTTTATCCTGGGGCCTTTGGTGACAGTCTCACATAACCTTTGGCCCCAGTAGGCTTCGGCCCTGCTGGACCCCTACAGTATGCTGACAACTCCTTGAGGCGCGCGGGAACGGTGCGCGCCGTAGACGACCTGAGCTCGGACCGGTCTGTTACCGGACGGACGGACAGCGAGCTACCCATTGCCCACCGTCCGCGAGCCCGCGCCTACGGTGGCCGGAAATTGGGATCGGAAACCCGGCGGCGGCGGCGGCGTGTCCGCCTTTGCCTAAGGCGGTCGGCCTCCTCCTTTACTAGCATTACTGCTTCGCAGAAGGAGGCGACCGCCTGCCACTCCTCCTCGCTCCGGAGCATGGCTTGAACCAAGCCCCGGCGCGAGAGATCGCCGCCGATCGCCCCCACGAGGACACGGCGCTGCTCTTCCCAAGCGGGGCACACCTCGACTGTGTGCTCCACCGTGTCCACCGGGCGGTCCGCACAGTGGCGACACCCGGGCGTCGTCTCCGCACGAATCTTGTACAGGTACGGACCGAACTTGCCGTGCTCGGTCAGCACCTGCGCCAAACGGAAGGTGACGACGCCGTGGGGCCTTTCCAGCCACGCCTCAAAGAGGGGCCTTACCGCCTCGATCGTGGCGTGCCCAGCACGAGGTTGCGACAATCGCTCTCGCCATTTCACCATGAGATCCCGCCGGAGCTCTGTCCGCCATGCCGCGACTTGTCGCGGCAGCGGAGTTTCGCCCCGACGTTGCATCTCCACGCGTAAGTCATGCATGTGTGCAAGGACTGTTGCCTCCAAATCCCACGGTGGTAGGCCAGCAAGGAGGCTCGCCGCTTCGCAGGACACCGTACGGTATCCGCGGATCATCCGGATGGCCATGACCCTCTGGCAGGCGGTTAGCCGGGCCGCCACTCGCTTCCGTAGCGATGGCGCCCACACCGGCGCACCGTAAAGGGCCATGGACCGAACGATGCCTGCGTAGAGCCTCCGGCAGGAGGCGTCCGGACCCCCTAGGTTCGGCAGGAGCCGCTTGAGCGCAGCCCCAGTCGCATTCAACCTGGGAGCCAGACGTCGGAAGTGCTCCTTGAAGTTCCACCGGCTGTCGAGGACGAGTCCCAGGTACTTCATCGTCGACCCGACGCCGATGTGAACTCCTCCTACCGTTAATTGGGAGCCCGGAGGTGGCGCGCTCCGAGGGCCGTGAAAACACATGGCCTCGGACTTGTGCAATGCCACCTCGAGTCCCAACTGCTGTATCCTCTCCACGACTGTCGCAACCCCGCGCGTCGCTAGTTCGACCGCCGCCTGGTACGACCGTCCCCGCGCCAGGACCAGCGTGTCGTCTGCGTAACAGACCACGCTGACCCCGTCGGGGAGGTCGGCGCGCAGCACGTAGTCGTACCCGATGTTCCACAAGGGCGGCCCTAGTACCGATCCCTGCGGAACACCGCACGACATCTCTCGCCGTTTCAGCTCCCCCTGATGACCGGGGTAGATGATGAACCTGTCCGACAGGTAGGCCTCGATCACCCGACAGAGGTAGTCGGGCACCCGGTGGTACCGGAGTGCCCTACCAATGCAACTCCAGGGCAGGGAGTTGAAGGCGTTGGCGATGTCCAGAGACACCGCCAAGACACACCTGCCCCGGGACACCGCATCCCCCGTCGTGAGGGCTCGCACGCGCATGATGGCGTCCACAGTGGAGCGCCTCCTGCGAAATCCGAACTGGCCGTCCGCAAGATCCGGCCCCTTCCGTGCCAGATGCACGACGAGGCGGTCTGCAATTACTCTTTCAAAGAGCTTGCCCACCTCGTCGAGCAGCACAATGGGCCGATACGCGGACGAAGAGTCCGCGGGGCGCCCCGGCTTCGCGATAAGGACCAGTTTCCCCGTCTTCCAGCGAAGCGGGAACTGGCCCCTCTCCATGCATGCGCTGAAGAGCCCTCTCAGTCGAGACCCGAGTTCCTCCATGGCCAGGACCCAGGCTTTTCCAGGCAAGCCATCGGGTCCTGGGGCGGTGTTCTTGGCACTCAGCCTTCGCACCGCCACTCTCATCTCCACCTCGGTCACCTCTGGAGCATTGTTGCCGTCGTTGCCGTCGTGGTCCGCATCGGACACCGCTGCTGGTGGCGGAGCCATAGGCGGGGGAGTATGCTCCCCTCGCGTAGGGAACAGAGCGCTCACCACACCCTCCACGAGCTGGGGCCGGAGACTCTGAGTCAGCGGGGGAGCCCATGGGCGGAGTTTCTCCATCACCATTTTGTATGGGCGTCCCCACGGATCGACGTTCAGAGACTCCAGCCACACGTTGCGGGCCTCGAGTTTGGCCCGCTTTATCTCCGCTCGGAGGGTGCGTTTTGCCGCCCTGTATCCCTCATACAGCTCCGCCTCCATGGCCTCCGCACCCGGTGGACGGGTGCGGCGCCTGCGGTGTCTAGTATACCGGCGTCGCGCAGCATTGCACGCATCGCGCAGTGCCGCAATCTCTGGCGACCACCAGTGTACTTGGCGCCGGGCACGTCCTGGCCGGACTCGGGGCATGGCCACGTCGCAGATTTGCGACATGGCCGCCTGGAACCAGTCCGCCTCGACGTCGATGTCGACAGGCCTGTCCGGTGCTTGCACCCAGGCCTGTACTATCGCGGCTTCCTGGAGCAGGTCCCTGTCCAGCTGCCTCAGCGCCCAACGCGGACCACACGGGGTCTGTCGGACCGGCACGGTCGAGGTCTGGGCGGAGACGTCAAACCGGATGTACCGGTGGTCGGAGAACGTCTCCACCTCCTCTATGACGCGCCAGTCGACGACGCGCGGTGCCAGTGCAGGGCTGGCGAACGTAATGTCCACCACCGACTCGCCCTGCATCCGCACACACGTGGGGACAGAACCCCGGTTTTGTACGACTAGGCCCTGTCCTAGGGCCCATTCCTCCACCCTTCGACCTCGTTGGTTCGTGAACCGGGAACCCCAAGCCTCGTTCCAGGCGTTGAAGTCCCCGCAAACGACCACGGGGAGGCTGGAGTCAAACCCAGCAACGACGGCATCCAGCTCCAAAAGGGAGCTATCCAATTCGGCGAGAGATCTGTTCGGGGACAGGTAGACGCCTACCACCACTATGTCCCCGAACCGTGCTGCCACGCAACCCCGACCTTTCTTGACGGCCTCGAGTGCCGGGGTACCGGCGGCGGCCGACGAAATAAGTGTCACCGAGCCGGTCAGGTCCTGAACCCAGTCGGCTCTGGGCAGGACAAAGTGCGGCTCGGTGACAACGGCGATGTTGATCGACCACTGCGCCATGCTCTGGAGCAACAGATCCTGAGCGGGGGCGCAGTGGTTGATATTCGCCTGGAGGAGACGTAATGGAGCCGTTATTGGCAGTCCATTACAGTCTCCTCCCGGGCCCTCCGTGAGGGTCCTGCCGCGGTGGTAGCGGCGGCGGCGTCTGCGGAGGCGATGGCGGCGGCAGCCAACGGGGCAGCCGCGGCGGTGAGCACCTTCGCGGGGACGGGCCTTGGGACCTTGCCCTTAGCCTTGGCAGGGGGATCGCAGGTCCTGCTCCCAGCCCGGTGGTCGGCCGACTTGCCTGCCGCCGCACATGCGTAGCAGTGCGGCGCTGCACTGCAAGTATCGGCCTTGTGGCCGGGCTGACCGCACTGGAAGCAGCGGTCGCTGCGATCTTCCTCCGCTGCGCAACAGACCCCCACGTGGTGGCCCACGTGGCAGCGATAGCAGCGCAGCGGTCTGGGCTCCAGCAGCTTAACCCGCGCGGAGACCCAGCCCACCAGAAGCCGTTTGCCGTCCCCGGTGATGCTCCTGGCCGCAGACACGGGGCAGTTCACTGTAACCGCCCCCATGCCAGTGCCGTCAACACGGATGGTGCCTGCCCGGACCTGATCGGCAGGGCACCCACCCGTCCTGGCGACTGCGGTCACGACCTCCTCGACCTCGACGGAATCGTCCAGGCCCATAATGCGCATGTCGACGCATCTTGTGGGCCTGGACACCCGGGCCTCCTCCACGTCGAAGATCGCCCTGATCTTTTCAGCCAGGGCGTCTGCGGTGGGGTCGCTGTTGGCTCCGGGGACCTCCAACAACAGGGCACCAGTTGCGGTATGCCGCATCTGGAAGCCCCCGGTGATCCCGAGGTCGGTGAGGTTCACCGCCTGCTTCGCCTTCCGGAGGACCTCGCCATAGGTCGCACCCTTTTTCGCCGCTTCCGGCTGCAGCGTAATTACTACAGCCGTAGAGCGCGGGGTGCGAATCCTGGCCGCGAGGGCCGTCCGCTTCCTCTGCTTCTGCCGCTCACGCCTCCTGGCAGCGCGAGCCGCCTTGCCAGCCTGCTTTTTGGCTCCGGCCACTTGCCATCCGGCTTCAGCCGGAGGATCTGCAGGTTGGGGAGGCGGCCTAGGCCGCCTGCTTGCCGCCACAGCAGCAGGGGCTCCCGCCGCCTTAGTGGCCGGTGCCGCCTTGCCCTTCTTGGGGGGAGCTGCAGGGGTTGGCCTCACCTGCTGCTGTTTTTTGCCCTGCGGGGCCGACACAGCGGGGTTCGACACCGCGGCCCCACGCCTAGTCTGCCCTGACGGGCCCACCGTGGGTCCAGCCGCCGAGGCCGCGGCAGCGGCGTAAGACGCCGCCTTTCGCTGGCCGGAGGCCGCTAGTGGAGGGCGCAAAACTATGCCCTCCAGCAGGGACAGCTGCTGCTGGATCCGCAGCTGGAACTGCTGCTGCTGCTCCTGCAGCTGCTTCTGCAGCTGCTGCTGAAAAGCAGCCAGTTCCCGCTGCACCAGCGTCAGCAGCTGGCTTCCCGACTCGGCCTGGGGCCGAGGCTGGGGCTGAGGCTGGGGCTGGGGCCGACTTTGCCCCTGCCCTTGCTTGCGCCCCCCTTCCACGGGCTCCTGGCTGCGGGCCCCATGGACCCCAGCGAGCTCGGCCTGGATCTCGGCCCGAAGCCCGGCTTTGAGCTCAGCCCGGAGCTTCGCCACGCTCTTTCTGAGAGCGACGTCGAAGGCTTCCTGTAGAGAAGCGGCGTGGCGGAGAACCGTCTTCTCCTTCGACGTCCTCTCCCTTTTGCGGCCCATGTCCCTCAGCGCAGCGACCACTAGCTCGCCGAAGGTCCTGCGCGACTCCTCGGCGGAGTCTTCGCGGTCACTGCCAGATGGCCCCGAGGGGTCCATCGCTGCGTTGATCGCAGCGGGGTGGCGCCCTTCCACGGCGAGCCTTTCGGCTCGCTCAACCACCTCCTGGGAGGTGACTCCTCTTCCTCTTCCCGATGCTCGGCCCGCTCCCCGCCCACTGGTGGGGATTTTTCGGGCCGAGCCCTTTTCGGCATCATCGGAGGACGGTCTGTCCCTCGATAGGGAGCGTTTCCGGAAGAAACTCGCGTTTCTTCCGGAGTCGCCTCCCGCCTCCGTCACCTCTTCTACCTCCGAGCTCTCCGAGCTCCTTCCGGATGCCGCGTCGGACTCCGACCGCGCATCGCTCTCCACAGGGTTTTTGAAAAATTTGCTTAAATTCTTATCCATTTGATTCCCACGAGTATAAACTTCGGGTACTTGCTCAAAATCTGTGGTCCGCACTAGAGACTAATTTAGCTACCCATTAGTCAAGCTAACAACCTCCCTCACGGTGCGCCGCCGCTTGGAGGTTTGGGGTGATTTTTTATAGAGGTTGTCTTCCTCGCGGCCCGGGCGGTTAAGCCAAGACCCTCGACCCCCATCAAAAGTCAGAAACATGACCTTGGACAATCTCTGGGGCTACGAGAACAACGGAGGCAGAAGGAGGGGGAAGCCTTCCTCCTGCCTGCCCGGTGGCAGGGTGAGTGCACGCCGAGCCCGCTCTTGCTTCGCCACTGTGCCCTCTGCTAAAGCAGAGGGACACGCGTTGAAGCGTACTCCCGACAGAACATTCGCAGACGGCCATCGAGGCCCCTTGGGCAGGAGTGCCCAAGGGGGTGGTTGGCCGCCTCCCAGGGTGCACCGTCCCGCAGACTAGCCTTCGCTCCGAACGTATCCGCAAGGGAACTATAGCCTGCGGGCACTCGTGGAGGTTTTCTGTCATGGCACCCCGATTAACTTATGGTAGAATAACTTTATCAAACTGTCCTCCCCAAACTAAACTATTAACGACCGAATAGTTTGCAGTTATCGTACTCAGATTTAACTATTAAGTAAACGTTAACCGTGCTACTGCAGCGTGTGTGTTCGTTGACAGCAAGGATTTAACCTCAATCCAACGAACCTTTTCAATGTCGCCTTAAACCAAGCTTAATCCATGCAAATACCTTTTTTAAATCTGACAAGAGAATTAATTCCATTATGCCCTGTCAACGAAGTCTTATCTCTGAAAATTTTGCTAGCAAAATTGAGAGGAAAAGCAAATCTTTTTGTGGATACACAACATTTTTACTTGTTAGAGAATAAATAGTGTTTTACTGAGGGAACGAGTGAGTGAGGCTCGGTGGATGAAATGCCACTTACCATTCTCAGAGCTTTACTTCTGTTCAACCTAGTTTGTCTAGTCAAAAGTTTTCAGTATGGAGAGCCACTGAGGCGGTTTTATTAAACGACCTGTTATCAACTTGATCTTAAGTGGAAAAGTGAAAATCTGTTTACAGTAAACGCTTTGCTTTGGCATAAACTGAACTACGATCTGAGTTTCAATTGAATGAGTAACGAACGTTATTCTTTTTAAATATTTTTTCTTCACTGATCAAACAAAAATTTATTAGGCAGGTATTCTACACTTTAACTGATTGAAAATTGGATTTATTAATTTTTTCAGACGTAGAATTTTGTCTTCGAATCATTTCAAAGCTCAAAGTTGTAAAATGAAAATGAAAATGTTGCTCAGTGCAGAAGTTGTATTGAAATGGGTTTATTTCGAGACGAGTACGGGCTTACAAACAAGCAATTTTTTATTAAAAATAATATGGTCCGAGAAATTTTCATCGTGACAATTTACTCGTATATTCCATTTTTGATAACAGGAATCGACTTGAGCTTTATGCACACACACAGCCTCTTTGTTATTATATATTGAGAAATAAGCTCACTGCTAAAGTAAAAACATTTATACAATATTAATCCACTGTAAACTGTTGACACCAAAAAGCCACACGAATAAAAGCATTACGATTTAAAAAGCCAGTGGTAAAACCCAATGAAAATTGAAAACACAGTAATCAATTCATGCTATAACTTGCCATCTGCCACATTCGATATACATATTAAATTATTTGGTAACAGCTTTTTAATGGGCGATAACTTCAAGGCTGCAGACTGACACTTTTTGAAACAGAATAAGAGCCCTAACAGAGACACCGATGACAGTATTTCGCATAACCGATTTAGCCATTTTCGGAAGCTTGATACAGCAATTTAGCTGTAAAATTTTGAATCAGTAATGTAGTTGCTGCAATCTGCACGAATTAAAATGCTAAAGCCAGTGATTTGATTCGACTTTCACGTTCCATAACCATTCGAAATGCAATCACTATGGGAAACAGCATCGAAGCAATTCGAAGAACGCACGAGTTTGCTTTCCAAAACGAATATAGAATGGTTTTGAGAAACCTACAAACTAAAAAAGTTGCTTAGCTATCATCGATGTTAAAAATGGCTCGTCTAATAAGGCCCTAAGCTCGTCACAGTGAATTTAATACACCAAAGAATTAATATTTTATCTGGAAGAGCAGTCGATGACTAATGGTCTTGATACTTTAAGTAATATTTCACCAATTTTGTTACGTACTAGGATTTCAGACAAATGGCTATCGATTACGGATACCCATCGAGATGAAGCTGTTGGAATTGTGAAATGACTGTTCGGAAAATCAGTACAAATGTTCCGAGAATTTTGAACGTTGAAAAATGCTTTAATTTCGACAAATATTAATTGCATTGAGTTCCGGGATTTCCGTGATACAAAAACGTTATAATTGGTTATCGAGCGCAGATATGGGTATATAAAATATTTATTTGTAGGAAATATTTATTTGAATAGGTTGAACATCATCGAATGACTTCTCTCACTCTAGGGTGGAGCGAGAAGGCGTGTCGGACTTTCACTGACTAAATCTAACACGTGTACTTCAGTTGCTTGTTGCGTTCTAGGACTTCTTTTTATCAATTAGTGAATCTTATTTAATATTTACAAATTAATAAAAAAAAATAAAGATCACTAACTATCATTATAAATAGCATTAAATAAAAAATCTAATAAAGACCATGATTGACCATGACCAGATTATGAACTAACCGAAAGTAAACTAAAGTATGGCGTCGAAAAACTCCTCCGCGATGCTGTCAATTGGTAATGTATCCAAGAAACTGGCGGCAATGCCACGCTGTATCGCAATGCTTATCCTCTGTCCAAGATGAAATTGGTAATCTTAACTAGCAATATCGATTTTTTTCATCTGAGCTTGATATATTTAGTCGTTTTGGCCTTTAAAATCATGTGAACGTTAAACTACTCGCTGTTTATGTGAAATCCTCGTGAATAATCACCATTCTTCTTTGTTGTACTCGTACATTGTAAAATTTAACGATATTTAAGATCAATGACGGTCCATTAATTCAAAATCACTATACGTCCTACTATGTTTACAAACCACTTTTACTGACCATCAACTTAGTGGCATAATTTTATAGTAATTAGGGTGACCAAAAGGGGCTTGCCCAATTTTAGTTCGGTAGCAAAAACAGGGAAGAAGGCTTAGTTCAGATTTATGCTAACTGCAAAATGTTTGTACAATTAAGGGAACTATAAATGAGGTCGTTTGTCTTATAAAACGAATGGTGTGTCATGATGTTTTCTTTTCTTTTAATGAATTTGGTATTTCTATGTTCTTTTAAAGAATGAGGAAGGAATAAATTCATGAAGGTCTTTCGGGAGAGCGTAGGTCTTTACTTCTGAAGTTTTAATTGTAAAACTGAAAATTAGGGACTCGTGATTTCAAGTTTTATTTCAAAACAGTTGTGTTTTGGTCCAAAAAGACAATTCTAACTTTTGTTATAAGGGTAAAACCTTTCTGCGAGATTGTTTAAAGGAGTCACTCTAAGTCCTAGAACGTAAAGAGAACATCAGGGATCACGGTTGTGTTTTAGTTAGTAAAACTGTCACTTTCCCTCTCACTTCACTTACACTCGTATTTATAAACAAGTAAAACTAATTACTTGAGTAAAAGTAACTACTTAAGTAACATTATGCAATCTAAAGTTAAGAAAAATTTACATTTTTCTTGAAGATTTCTAACGTCAAGTAATGACATTTTAAGAAATTATTTAGCAACAAGTAATTACTTCTTTACAAATACGGATATTTAAGTAGGATAATTGAAAAACAAGCTATTTGTCTATGTTTCAATTTCAAAAAGCTGATGAAATTTTTACTTGCGTATATTTCACTCAACTCATTTCGCGTTCCCACAAATTAAATAGCTGTGAGTACGTTAAATCAATTTTCGTATAACACACTCCCCTCAATCATTTTACCTATGAAATTCGATATTCCAGCTTCAAAATAGGCGAGTAAATTGGCAGGCTTTTCATTCTGGCCACCATTTTCGCGTAAACAATGTATGAATTGAGACATTTACTATATTTTACTAAGAAAAATAATAACTTCGTTGATGAGATAATTAGAATGTCGTAGCAGTGACTCAGAATAGGTACTTTTGTAGTCCTTGTTTGCATAATAAGTTGAGAGTGTTTGACCCAATTCCTCTTGATAAGTTAGTTATGGAAATTGTGCATTTGGGTAGTATCCTTTATAACTCTTTTGCTGTTTTAGCGTTTGAAATCAACCAGAAGCAGAGATAAAGTAAAAGAATAGAATAGAATAGTAATACTTTTATTAGAGACAAACTCAGCACAACGGGTACATACACAAAGTAAAGAAAAACAAAAATACAGAATACGCAATGAAATACTCGTAAACGTGATTATTTTAGTGTATTTTCTTTTTGGTGGGAAATTTTCAGATGAGTCCTTCCGCTCTGGGCAGAGCAAAAGGGACTATCAAATTTTTAATGACGTGTATTCCATCAACTGCTCGTCGCGTTCCAAGGTCATTGTAGCTCTTTCAAATAATTCCGCAGTAATGTATTTACCTATTACTCTTTTTATGAAAAAACCTATCAATCAGATTTTCGTGAAAGGAAGATAAAATCATAGATATTAAGTACCTGAAAGTTATCATGCCTATATTAAACTAGCTTTTGCCAGTGTCTTCTTTAACGTGAAATATGACATGTGCCTTTGTCAGTCAGGCTATGGCATTTGGGTTAAAGTTTTATTATGTCAGTCCAGTATTTTTTGATTCATTATAAACCAAAATATATCATTACCATCATCATCATTCCAGCCAAAAGACGTCAACTGAACATAGGCCTCTTCGAAGTGTCACCGCAATGACTGTTCATTGTGGCGATACTTGTAGGAGGCCTAGAACAGCCAGGACTGTTCCTGTGTATCTCACCAAAGCCTCTCTGCTATTACAATAATAGTGTAGTGACATTCATTTCATAATTGTTTATTTTGACAAGTTTAGTAATCTACTAATTTAATGGCAGTTGTAGTTGATCATAAACTGACACTCCATTGAAAGGAATGGCATAGAATTGTAATTTCGTACATAATGACAAATAAACATCTGACGTACGCGGTAATCTGCTAAAATGTTGACAGTTCCTTTGATCAGTGACCTACCATTAGAACATCATTGTGCAGTCATTGCTTTTAATTCATTACAAGACAACGCGTACCACAATTCTATTACGAGACTTCTGACTGACCAATGATCGGCCAATGATTATGAACATTTAGCAAAATGACAAAAGGATCGTGTTGGAATGACAAATTTATAAAAATAGCAGACTAGGGCCCCAAATCACCTAAAGCGAAACTTATGAATGTAGTGTGTATGTTTGTTACTCCTCGCTCAAACACCTGATCAGATTTGGATGAAATCTTTATATCCCAGGATAGTATTCGTACATGCGTATATTAATTCGAGTTTTAGAAAAATAAAACATTATTTTTTAATTTTATTTTTATAAATCGATAGTGTTTCATGTACCGAATCGACCCTCCGCGGGATTAAAACGACCAAAATTTAACGGTGTATTTTCTGAAGGTTCTATTTTTACACAGGAAAAGCTGCCGGCAGATATTAGTTATTAATACATGCCAGAGGTACGCCTCTGGCATATAAACTTAAAGACTAACCTAAAGAGAATTTGGTACCTAATTAGAATAATGTTCATCTCTCAAAAACATTACTTTGAATTTTGCACATACATTTTAATCCTTAGATTAACCATCAAACGTTAATTCTACCTCAAAGGAACATGTAGGCTAAGACCAGCTTTTTCAGACATGTCATATTTTGGATTTACCTTTAATGTTGCCCGAATTCCACAAGCTTTAGACTAACCAAATTTTTGTGTTTTTACTCTAAACTTAAAATCTGGAAACGAAAAATAAATGTACTTAAAATGCTGTGGTGGCATAATTTTCTTTGAGATCCAGTGAATGAACATAGCTCTGCTAATTTTTACTAAGATATTGTATTAATTCTGTGGGATATTTACAATAAAAATAATATAGGCTAGCGCTTGATCATTATTTCACTTGATGATAAGCGGTGATGTGGTCGACCGTGGAGCATGCTTGGCAAAATCTCTAGGTTTTAGTTATCAGGTAACACAGACTCCGGTAGGGAACTCCACTCCACTTAGCTGTACGCACAATGGGTGTATTCCCAAAAAGTTTTTGTGTCTTGGGTGGGATGTCCACCATGTACCTACCGGTGTCACATCGCCGTACTTCTGGAGGCATTTTTTCTATATTATTGTAGGTACTATTACGTCATCAGTTCAATAAAAAACCCTTCTATAAAACGAACTCCTACCTTGCGTCCTGAGCCCCGTCTGGTGACAAACAAAAAAAAAAAAACACTATTTCTCATACGCTAACATTTAATTACGAATAAACTTGCAAAGCCCTGAAGACAGTTAATAAACGTTAAAATCAAAATTGCAACGTCATCTCAGTTTGACGTTAGGACGACTACTATATAAATGCGGGCGTTCTTTAAAAATAAGAGTTCATAAATCGGGTCGAAGTCAGGTAAAAACAAAAGCCGGCCAATTTTGCTCAGCTTAAATACTTGAAAAGGGTTGAACGGTGCTTCTTTAAAATTTGTTGATCTTTAAAAAGCTCTAATTCCTTGCCTTCTGACACTACACTGACTCCATGAATTTTCTGTTTCCTAATAATACAGTCTCTATTTAAAATTACTAGACTAGCACCGATAGTCATTACCTTAAGAGCGTCCTTCCCGTCATTTTCATACATCCGCTCTTACGTGATTATGACGTTATTACACATTCTTCTCTAGATATTTTGAAAACACAGATATCTTGCAGATATAATCTAGGTTTCTATTGAAATCAAATCATAAAGTATAAGACTAATCCAGTAAAGACCTCTGAAATTATGCTATTTTGCGTTAACTTCGGCTCTTCATAAAGTAGATTGCATCACTGCTTAACATCAGGTGGGATTGCAGTCAAGCACTAGTTTATACCAAAAAAAAGTACCTACACATAATTCAAAAAATAAAGATTGTGCAACTACAGAAATCTTGCACATTTAATTAAAATTCTGAATATTGATATTTTTGGAAAAACTTTTAAGGCTTTTTAATTTACTTAGAGTAAATGACGGAATGACCGAATGCAAACAGAGCGTTTTTTTTTATAGTTTATTATACAACAACATCATTACAATCATGTTAACGTATAAACATACCAGCACAAACCGTCGCGGGTTTAACAGCGGTATGTCAGAAGCGACAACTCGGCGCCAAAAACTTAATTTATGCGAACAGTAGTTAGGTATACATACATAGGTCCTCATTCAAAAATATACTTTCTAGATTGTATTCGTATTTACGAATATTATTTATATTGTGGTAATTTTCACATAAAACACGCAAACGTACTTTGTCAAAGACATTTACAATTTGACAGTTTTTAAATAACCCCGTGTCATTATCATGGAATTTAAACGTTCAGGACCTGTGTTATACTTCTTTTTATCCATTGCTTCTGGTTGATCAAGACGCAATAGTTAAAAAGAGGAATAACATCGGAACGAACAGACATTGCGTTGGATGAATTAAAAAACTATTAAACCATGCTCTAGTCGACGATAGACGATTCGAGAAGGGCCCTCTTAACCATTAATAAGTCAATAGTGTGACGTCACGCTCATGACATGTCGTGACGTTGACTAGGCGACATTCTAAAGGAAGTATTGATTCACGCTTAGTTATTTCATGCAGAGATACATATTTCAAAAGGCGCTTAGTTATCAAATATGTATGGCCTGCCAATGAGTGGTGTTTTAGACAGATTAATGTGGGTCAGGGAAGTTACGTAAATGTATTGTGGTGGTTTTTGTTGGACACATTGTTTACTAAAAAAATAACTTTAGCTGATTCTCTTGTAAAGGTAACTGTAGAAAAGCTTTTGTTTGGGAAGTTGGGAAATCATCCAATCAATTCTCTCACTCTGTCATGTTAGACTTTTAATGATTTAAACCCTCCTATGTTCTTTCAGTTACCCTTTATGTTTTAAGACCACAGGTTTCCTCAAAATTCCACCGGTTGTCGAGAACGAGTCCCAGGTACTATATCGTCGACACGACGCCGATGTGAACTCGTAGTGGCGGCGCGCTCCGAGGGCCGTAAAAACACATGGCCTTGGACTCGTGTAACGCCACTTCGTTTCTCAATTGCTGGATCCTGTTAATGAATATCGCAAGCCCGCATATCGTCAGTTCGAGCACCGCCTGGCATGACTCTCCCTGCGCCAGGACCAGCGTGTTGTCTATGTAGCAGACCACGCTGACCCCGTCACCACGCAGTACGTAGTTGTACCCGATGTTCCACAAGGACGGTCCTAGTACCGATCCTTGCAGAACACCGCACGATACCTGTCACCGTTTCTACTTTCCCTGGTGACCGGAGAAGATGATGTACCTGTTCAACAGGTAGGCCTCGATTTTCATCTTCGGCTTGCTTTTATTAGCTGGCTTGATTGGAGATTCGCAAGAGCAAACGTGCTCGGGAGAAGGAAGTATAATCTAGTAAGGTGCTGCAAAGGAACTTGTCCTGATAGCTGTGGTATACCTCTTCTTATGTTGCCCTCTTGTTGCTACGTCACTTCGTGCTAGCGGAAGTTTTTGAGGGCCCATTTATTGAGTGTGCAAGTCATCCCCTGCTTTTTTATCGATGGATTTTAATAAAATTGTTTAGGCAGGGGTCATAGTTTTAACATAGTTCTTAGTAACCAGTCCACTCAAGACTCCAAAAGCCATAGCCCTATTTTATTTGTTTTCCATTATGTCACATGAGTTTTCATGTACTAGCATTGCGCGTACAGGGATAATCGTCAGTTGGTATCACGTTCCATTCAAAGTATCTAAAGGGCCTCTGCGAGTTTGTTTCGACTACTCGTACGCCTTCCAAAAGTCCAATACTTCAGAGTTCTCAGATATACAGATATATATATATAATAACACATCTATCTGTAGGCCATACAAACATTTGTTAATTTTTTTGTGCTTGAATTATAATTGTAACTTAGGTAATTTTCTTATTAGGAAATAAGGGTCTAAATTTTTTTTATTTGATATAAACTAGTGATTGACTGCAACCCCACATGGTGGTAAGCAGTGATGTAAACGTAAATGCAGAGGCGCACTAGTTAATAAGAGCCTTTTCACTCTAGGCTTGAAGACACCTAAATCATAATCGGAAGGGAAGATGTAGCAGGCAATTTATTCCAGTCCTTCGATGTATTAACTACGAGGCGAAACGCTTAGTCCGGACTCTAGAGGTTTCAACAACATACGGCTGGATAATCGCCGTACATTTCATATTATGACAATTAAGTGTCGTCGTTTTTTTTCTTGATTTTGTTTGTACATGAAAACAACATTACTGTCCAGCTAAGATACGAGTAGTAAATACCTTCGTGTTTTCTCAGCTACCGCGTAGTCTTAGATATGTATGAATGGGTTGTTCGTACGGTGATCTCATCAATTTCTCTTGGGAGGGAGCGAGGAGCAGTATGAGGGGACTAAGGAATTGCACTCATCAGGAGTTAGGTACTCGTACCTCGCGGGAATAGTTATCATTTACGTGAAGCAATTTTATAGTCTGGAAAACAATTTGTTGGAAATTATCTCAGTTTTATAAAATTCCTTTAGTACTGTGCATACCTATTTGATTTGTGAATTTTCATACGGTAAAATTTTCAAGGCTAAAACAATTTTTTCAAGAGTGCTGGAATAGGTACTTCATTTGAGCTTTGGGAGAATATGTTTATCGCTTTGCGAACTAAAACTGAAATCAATAAAATAATTCACATACTTACAATACTTTTTTTTCAGATTAATATCTTACTGTACAGTGTACACACATTGTATAGTATTCATAATTCACCTAAACGTCAAGTTAGTTTAACCTAATCAAGAGCTTAATCGTAATGTCGTTTACCTCTATAATAATAAAACATTATGTCCATTTACAGTGTTAAAATTCAAAATCTCCGTTGTATTCAGGTCTCATCGTTAGAGTGGTCCGCACCCATGACAAAAATGACATGGGCGTTTTCTGGTCACGCACAACATATAACATTAAAACAAAGTTAAACCATATCTCTTGCAAAATAAAAGCTATTTTTGTACTGACGTGTTTCTAAGCCAACGACCTCCCTGCAGTAATTACTGACAAAGATAACAGGCCAAATAAATTGTGATTTAACGCAGTTGTAATTTCATTAATAGCTATCTATGCTGAACCCCCTTTAGGTAAAAGTTTAGTGAACAAAAAATAATTTGTTCTAAATATCGGGTAAACTTTACCTTTTACTGTAAATAATAATGTTTTGAAAAGTCAGATACCTTTATGAGTTTTCAGGAACATTCGAAATATTTTATACCTTTAGCTGGAACATTTTTTTTATAAAAATGAAAAGAGTAACATTGTCCAGACTTCAAATCCAAAGCACAAAATTGTCGCGTGACCAAAATTATCTAACAGCAAGTAGTCACCCTAGAAAAGAAAATCAATAAAGCGTAAAACTGTAGTAAAAAAAATAAATGTTAGTCAGCGCACACTTCAAACATTTTCTTTTTAGTCAATACTACCAATATTGAGTACGAAGTAAAATATTTCAAGTACTTATATTTTTGCGTATATCAGACAGTTTTTGCCGTTGTGCTATTTATAGAGTACACAGTCACTTCGATGGCCATTTTTCGGCTTAAAGTGGTTGCGTGATAAGTCTTTTGTTGCCACACATAACTTGAAGATTTACATAAGTCAATTCCTATCATGGTCGTCTAAGTCCAAATTACATACTCAAACTTAAAAAAAAAAACAGGTAAAAAAAGGACTAATGACCAGCTACTGGGCTAAGTTACACTACGTTTGACTCTAGAATAGTTTTGAAAATAATAACATATGTTTTTTGAAGGTGGTAAAATGCTCACAGCACGAGCACTCCCCAGAGTAAAATTTTAGCATAAACATCTCTGGCCTAGCTAAATATGTCATTGTAAAAACTTTACAAATCAATCGTATCAACGAGTGACACCGATCACCTATTGTCATGTCTAAAACTTGCACAAATATAATTACTATTTGTGCTACGTGATTACTTAAAAATATAGCCTAAAAAGGCAAAGAGAAACTCAAGAAATATGGATGTATTTTAGTCTACATATAAAAGTGAAGATATTTGATGTCAGCGAGTATCACTTATCTATAGATCTGTGGGTCTATGGTATATCGTGGTATGGCTGTCTTACTCTATGTTTATGATACTTGAAACTTGCACGAACTTAATTACTAGTGGTGTTTCTAGTCACAACAGGGCGGCACAAAGGTTCTACGCTCTTGTGGTGCCATTATTGTTTTCGAAAGTGATACTTTGTCTAGTAGACACTTTCAAGTCAGCTTGTCTGCGCACAGACTATACGTATATTGAATTTGATAAAGGTTAAAGGTTCTTAAGACTAAAATTGTTTTATAGGATGCGTTGTCTAGTTTCATTAATTTCGCAAAGATTAACATATAAACGTTTATCAAGGCACAAAGTATGAATCATAAATTATTAGTGACGAAAAAAAGAAATTTATGTAACTACTAGACGTGGTCCTGGCAGACGTTGTCCTGCCCAAAAGCTGAAATTGCGGCTGAATTTGTCTGAAAAAAAAATTAGAACCGCCAGCTCAACCTATCGGGTCTACTTGTATTTTCAAACCATCTAGAGACCCACTCAAACATGCATACAAAATTACATCTAAATCAGTTATGCCGTTTAAGAGGAGTTAGATGGTAAACTCACATACATACACAATATTATTTTTAATATGCAAAAATTTTAAGTTCAATGTTTATTCAGAATTAGTAACTGAAACGATTACAATAATTTTTACACCATGTTATATTTTTGTCCAAAAATATTTAAAAAGATCACAAGTTGGATACCACCGACATTAAGTCCAACACAGATCACGGCGGATCATCCCTAAGGCCGTGTTTACAGAGACGCGGTGCGTTGCGCGGCGCGCTGGGCGTTTCGTCGTACGAGTACATTGCAGCAGCGGGCCGCATGATCGCTCGCGCAAATACAAACATATGGTAATTTACGACGGACCGCCCGACGAGCCGCGCAACGCGCCGCGTCTCCGTAATCGAGCACTTAGACGCCGACTTACTTGTACGGTCAACCGGGTAGCATAACAAGGTTAATTTGAAATTTTTCATAATACAGTTATAAAATTTTGTATAGAGATTCTTTACATAAAAATACTAGATACGTGTTTCATGTTTTGTGAACATTAGGTTTCGCTTATAATAAAACTAATGTTGTATATAAAAATAAGTATGAAAACCTTAACAATTAAATGTTATCTGCTTTAAGACAAATTTATTTTTAATTTTGGACACTAAACAAAGAAGAAAGAAACACTCACCGCTGATACGTTTGATATGTCTGCTGTTGGAGTGGAAGCATTATATTTTAATGTCACCCGCCCTACTTTTCCTAAATCTACTGGAACATATTTCACAGAATGATAAGCATCTGGCACACTTGGGCACACTGGACTTGAATGTACGGACACAATGTCTCTATAATACATGCATTTGCTGAAGACTCATTGTCCAAGTTTTTTATGTTAATACACAATACCATGTATGTGAGGTATTTTCTGAAGTGGTTACCAGGACATTCATTGTTCACCAATTCTATTTATAACCTTATTTGAGACGAACTAATAGCCACTACACGTCTGGACTCTAAGCTCACTCGAGCTACGTCAGATTACCCAAATCTAATTTGGGTAATCTCTGCTCTATAAGTATTTAATTGCATTAATTATGAAATAATAATAATTTTAAAATATATTATTGTTAACTTTTCGCCCGGCTTGAAGATCAAAGGACAATGGGCGAATTGGTACACCTCACCAATAGCAGACATAAAATATATGTTGTTAGATAGGTCTTTTTAACACGAACAACAATTACTATAACAGCTTTGTTGAAATGTTTGTCCATTTTGAGTTTAATGGTAACAATAAAGATTAGGTTAGTTTAGGTGTTAAAAACTAGATAATTGGTTTACCCCACCAATAACCAGCTTGTACCAGCTTCCATACATTTTTGCTCGTTGTACTTTAGGACCTCAGTTCAGCAATTTCAAGACCAAGACAATGTGCAGGTTAACAGCGAAAGAAGAAAAAACTATAGAGGTTAATTTTGTAGAGAGAATAGTTTTTAATCATTGAAACGCAGACACAAAGTAATACGTGTACCGCAAAGATGAGCAAGTATAACGTTTGAAATGAAATATTAAATTGGATTTTAATCTCATTTTCATAGAATGTCAGGCGTAACTTTATTAAAACGTACTATGTCTCGCCGAGAATAATTTATCCCTATAATGAACCTAAATCACTGTTGTTAGCACAAAGAAAGTATTAAATATTTTGCACAATGGTATTTTATAAAAAAAATATTATATATATTTAAAAATAATGCAAGATAAAGCTCTATTGTATTATCTTTAAAAATCGATAGTATGTCATGTACCGGATCGACCCTCCATGGGATTAAAACGGTCAAAATTTAACGGTGTATAGTTATATAGACGAAGATACTTTTTTTTGTAAATATTTGTACAAAGGTATTGCATATTTCAAAAAGAAATTACTTCGAGCAGACCTGCGGAAAGAGAGGTTAGAAGAAATGTAGAAAATAGTATGTAGAAATAAGAAACGAAGAGTTTGTGAAATAAATTAAAGTTAAAAGTTTGCGAGAGTGTGTGTATGCTTGTTACTTTTTCAACGGCTTCAATGGTTTCTAACGGTAATGAAATACGGACGAAATTTTGAATACGGCTAGACAATGTACTGAAATAAAAACATGGACAAACTGCACATGCACATGGGAACACTCAAATCACAGATGACGAAATCAGAGGCAATCGACCCAAAAACAGGTTGAAATGACATAAACGTAATTAAGTCAGATCGGCCCGTTTACAGGACCTACTTAACATATTTGCTGTCAATGTTCGGAACAACATAGAGTTTGCAACACTGTAATGAATATGTATTAAAAGCGTTTACTAACACTGTCGTTAATAAGAAGAGTTATTTAAAAGTTCGAAAACTCATATTTTTTTAATGTAGATAAATGTAATTAGAAGAAGTTTGATGGTGGTGCCAGTGACTGAAAAGTTGAAAATAAATCGTTTAACTTGATACGATCACGTCACTAAAATAAGTTCAAATTATCCCTTGAAAACATGCAACCGTAGTCTAATCCAGGTCACCGTCGAAACTTGTGCCAAGTTTTTTAAAGAAAATCAATCTTCAAGAATCTAGCTCAAAAATAGACCAAACTTCTACACATTCAAACATATACTTTTACATTTATAATATCAAATGGATCTTATTATTAAGTTAAAATTTACAAAAATAAAAAATAAAAGTTGAAAAATCATCTCAATGATTGATTTTTTAAATTAAATAAATTTGTAATCAGTTAAAAAATCATCTTTAAAATAATAATATAAATATAAAATAGGTACTTTTAAACAGGAACTTGGAGTAGGTTTCAAGCCCTCGTATAGTATGAAGGCTTGAAATATTTTTTTCCCTAGCACAGGAACTGGCCACTAAAAACTTGCCAAAAAACATAAATGCCAATGGAACAGGTTTGGCGCGATACCAAAAATAGAAACCGCTCGATGACATACAGCAGTGTCTAGTAACGTATTGGATTTAGGATGCAAGCTGACGTTCAATTTGGATGTTAGCTTTTCTCAACGCATTTTACAGTACAGAAGTTTGTTTAAAAAAGTAAAGATACTTTTGACAACTGTATGTATTGGTAAACATGAGTTGTTTTTTTTTGTCAACTACCAAACATTGAGTTAATTTTTAAAGTATCACTGTATATAATTTTAACATCACGTAAGTCATATTTGGCGGTGCACGGTATTAAGTTTAATACTCGTACCAAAGGAGGTTTTAAAAAAATGCCATTTGGTTAAGAAAAATACGTACATCATTTTAACTAATCACAAAACAAAAAGGTAAGGTAAGGTATATATTATTATTATTATTTTAACTTACCGTTGTTAAATCTTCAGTGACGGTATAAGTGATTGAGTTTTAAACATATTCTAGTAAATTATTATTTTTTATATTTTAGTAAAGCGTACAGACTATTTATAATAAATTGCTAATGACAAGCTTTCGCAGATAATGACAAAATCATAGCTTTGCGTATAGAATACTTGCTCAATGTACGCGCGTTAAAAAAGATTTTGTTTCCCAGGCAAGATTAGTAAGCATTATCCAGTTTGAGCTTAGTTTACGTGGTAATCGTGACATTTAGGCAGATAATGACGTCTAATCGTATTATTCGTAGATAGTGAACATTGCGGCTACCACCATAATCTCGAATAGGACATTAACCTTAATATCAGTAATATCCATTTCAATAATATAATTCAAGTTACTCAGGTAAAATAACTCTTCGAAATATGCGAAACAACAAAACATTCATGAAACAATACCGAAACACAAAATCATTTAAGTGGTGTTTGAATTATACGATGCACAAACTATGCAAGTATCTATTTGAGTTTGGTTTGCATCTAAAGTTTATATAGCCTGCAATTAAAACGTTCCAGTTTAATGTTCAGAATGGCATAGTTCGTAACATCGACTAACATAACAATAAAATATTGGAATTGTTTGTCATGCTAGTGACAGCATTTCAAGTTTTCGAGTAACTTAGATTGAACGAAGCATAAAGCACACCTGGGCTTAAACGGACGAATGACTTATTGAAAGTTTGGTACCTTCGGACACCAGTGACCATGAAATATGAAGTAAGAAAGAAATTTAATTCTGTTCGAAGTGTTTAGGTAAAAATAAACATTAATATGATATCTGGTAAATTATATAGCATTTGGAGGTAGTGGAACAGAGAGTAAAGTCCCATATACCTCCGTGGAAAAGAGAGGATCCTCCGACCAGAAAGGTGTTATATCTGGTGGGCTACTGCCCGATAAATGATTTCGGGTTTGTTCTTTATGTTCCAATCGCGCCGCGAATCTTACTTGCACGATGCAGGATTAGTTCATATGTGACGACATAGATGTCGCTACAAACATAAATAACAAGCATGAACTTGCAAGTATTAAAATACCTAAAGAACAAAAGCAAGAAAATCTACTAGACAATATAAAACCTCACATTGATAATAAAATGGCTCCAGGCACGCTTCGTTAAACCAGACAAACAGTGTTAGCAGAAAAACTTAGTGCTCTTGCATTAATGCAGTTTGATTAAACGCTAACATTCCAAAGCTTTTGTGAAAAATTGGACCGAGAAGATTTTGTTTGTTAAGAAGAATCCCAGTCTCGTTTACTATTTTTATTACAACTTTACTTTGCTTTGGAATATGAGAGATGCCAAAATGAATTGCATTGTTTAAGTTTACATTAAGATTTAAAAGTTTTTACTAAGTTTTTTAACTGTCCTATATAATTACATCATCAATTATCTCAATACAATAAATAAGGTACAACTAAAGGTTTCCATCTAAGAGATAAGCAGTCTATTCTAAATAAATAATATGATTTATGATGTTTGATACGCATACCGTATTTTAAAAGTGTGATTTAACGTTACTTAAAGCACTTTGGTATAAATCATTTTTAATAAATGACCGACTAATTTATGAAATTTGTGTAAGCCGATAGTGTCACTTACAATAATAAATGCCTTTTTATATCAGTTGTAAATTATCTACCTGGGCTTGTTTTTAAAGTTACGTTAATTAGAGTTATAATTGATTTAATTTCTTGAAAAAACTTTGATTAAACTGTCATGCCCCAAGAGGACACTGGTATCCGCCTCCTATTGTTTTTCTATTGTGTCTCTAATTACGGTATTCAAAAGGTTAAAGGAGCCTAAACATTATAATAACATAAACTTGGAAAGTTCGCTGTAAAAAAAAAACTGCGAATTTTTTAAGGGAAATAAATAAATTGTGGCTAAAATAAATTATTATTATATTTTATGCAAATTATTCATTTATATTAACATGCGCAAAAAATATCTTGTAATAACTTCATGGCCGAAAAAGTTTGATTGCCTCTAAAGATTTTAAGTAGACTGTGATATCGCAAACTCAAAATTAAACATTGTCGGTAGGTACGAAACTGATAAGAAGTATATGGATAAACTTTCGAAGATCACATAAATCGGAATCGGAAAGATACATATCTAATAGATGAGTCAGGTTTGTGGTACTTAGATACGATCATAATTACCTAGTTCAAAACTACGTTCATTTTAGTTAATTCCAATCAAACAGCTATTTATGGTGGAAATACGGAAGATTAGGAAGACACTAAAATTTAATTACGTAATCAGTATGATAAATGTAAAATAAAAGATGATTCCGATATAATAAAACCCAACAAAACTAACAAAGTTTTAAATGAATTGGCAGCCGATAAAAATGAAAATATATGTGGATGTGTGTGACATAGGAATCACTTATGTATGTAAGTGTTTCCTATGCCAGTCAGTGATCACTGATTAATAAGTATTGGAACATAAATCTTAATCAATAATGATTTAGATTCACAAGTGACATACACTGATTAATAAGTATTGGAACATAAATCTTAATCAATAATGATTTAGATTCACAAGTGACATAAAATAGTCCGATAATATTGAAAATCTCGACTAGATTGATCATCCAAAGTGTTCAATTTAAATAATTTATAACTTCGAGAGGCTTTATACTCCGTAAATATTTCTTAGTTACAATAAATCACTATATTTCTTAGTACAATATCCGTTTTTATTGTAGAAGCTGAAGTAGCAAATTGGAAATGAACAATTTTTCATTTCCTAAAAAAATGAAACAGTTATATCAAGTTGGCATTAATCCAAAATATTGGTTTTTGTTAAAAAAAAACTTTTATTTCACACATAGAGAGTTTTATTTAAGTAAGAAAAAAGCGAATACTTGAAATACCTACTTTATGGGGGTATTTTATAATGTACTTTATGATCTTCAAGTTCAGCATTGTCCTTTCAAATGTCTGTTTCATTTTACTTTTTTATCTGTCTGGACACTCTCGTTTTGTACTTTTTTTAGATATTCACTTTTTTCTTACCAACTGCTTCACTAGACTTTTCCAATCCATTGCTAGCATTGTCTTTACCATTTATCTTCTATCAACAATCATAGCTAACAAGAAAGAAGGTAATCCACCGCCTCACTAGCTTCTCATTTTTTGCTATGTTGCACAGATCCATGGCGTAGAAAGTGTGATTTATGACTTTGTTTACTTCTTCCAAAATACTTACTTTTGAAACAGACTGAAATTGTCGAGTATAGCAAATGATGCGAAAACTTAAGGATATTGATGATTGTGTTTTATTGAACCTGGTACAGTATATATCTGAGCTAAAATTCACAGTATTCTTCCTTTGTATAATATCTTAATTTATAACAAGGTTCAGGGTTATCTTCACCTTATTATTTTGTATCAATTTTGTCAACCCTTTCATCCCAAACTATACCGACCTAATACCTACCCAATATTATCAATCCTTATGCTTCATAGCACGACACGTCTCACAGGTGATGTAAAAATAAAATTTATGTCGTAATACCCTCCTTATCCTGTTTATTTCTGGGTAGAAACGGTGGAACTTCAAGTGAATGGTCCATCCCAACATATTTTCCGGCTGTATTCCAGTTTACGAGTTATCTGGGCGTTTGGATGGACGCTATCGGACATTATTTGTTAGCTGATTTATGATATTTGCTCCTGTGGCCCGTATTGATATACCTAAATATACAACGAACCTTTGTTGGTAAATAATAGGGCTGGGATCGAAGTATTTTATGGGCTATTTGCAGATTCAAAATGGTTTTCGGTGTCAATTTGGTAATGGAAAGGAAGCAGGATTGCTGATGCTTGTAATACTACACCGCATATCTACAATGCTTGCGTGCTGATTTTATCTAAACATATTTTTTGACTTTCAATCACACAAAGATTTGTGTGATTTTTTAAACTTAAAAAGGATTGTCTATATTTCCTTTTAATTCAAAGATTCAGTTTTGAATTGTGATTCGTGTTGAAACTGTCGATGGTAATTCAAATCATTCCGATATATTAACGGACATACAATACCACTTTGAATGTTTAATTATATTACTGGCACAGACCGACCCACGTCCAAGAGAAATGGGGTCGTATAGACCATTACAAATTACGTACTAAACAAACAATTTTACGCTCCGCAACACTTTTGGCACTTTTATACTGTAATAGATTATCTCTAGATAAACTCTAATGTGTACTTAGAACATGGCTGTATAAAACCTTGAATTAAACATCAGAGTGTACCTACTATGTTTTATAACGACGCAACAATTGCACCAAAGATTTCCTATTAATACATAACATTACACTGACGCTACGCGAATCTCTAAACCTATAGATTAATGAGGCATCATTTTTATATGTAAAAATATGTAATTTATGAGCTGACGTTTATATCACGAAGTAACTACTTACCGGTAGTCGTAACAATATTACGAGAACTCGATACCAAGAAAAAAAAAATGTTTAGACGTGTCTGAATAAGGGCAGTCCAACGAAAAGAAAGATGAATTGTGTAGAAGATGATAAAACGTGTCTAGGATGGAAGTAAACAGTGAAATGACGGCGAACACTTCTTTGACCCCAAATAAAATAATAAGAAAAGGATAGGTTGATGAATGGATATAGAATTCATGACCGACCATAATATTTATTTAATACGTTGTAAATGACTAGCTATGTGTACTTCTGTTATAATTCATTATGGCCATTACATTGTCTATATGTATAAACATAATCAGCATTATAATGTTCCCACTGTTGGAACGTAAGCCTAGTCTCTTAGTAGGACAAGAAACTTTGACTATTCTAGCCCATTTTCCAAATCGCACAGCTATATAAGGGTTGTTTTTTTTTTTTTTTTTTTTTTTTTGGGTAGGTAAAATCATCCAATGACAAATCCCGCCATCGGAAACTAGTGTCAGACTTTAACTGACTAAAAACCTACCTTTCCGTTCCTTGCCTTTATCCTGGGGCCTGTGGTGACAGTCTCACATAACCTTTGGCCCCAGTAGGCTTCGGCCCTGCTGGACCCCTACAGTTTGCTGACAACTCCTTGAGGCGCGCGGGAACGGTGCGCGCCGTAGACGACCTGAGCTCGGACCGGTCTGTTACCGGACAGACGGACAGCGAGCTACCCATTGCCCACCGTCCGCGAGCCCGCGCCTACGGTGGCCGGAAATTGGGATCGGAAACCCGGCGGCGGAGCGGCGTGTGCGCCTTTGCCTAATGCGGTCGGCCTCCTCCTTTGCTAGCATTACTGCTTCGCAAAAGGAGGCGACCGCCTGCCACTCCTCCTCGCTCCGGAGCATGGCTTGAACCAAGCCCCGGTGCGAGAGATCGCCGCCGATCGCCCCCACGAGGACACGGCGATGCTCTTCCCAAGCGGGGCACACCTCGACTGTGTGCTCCACCGTGTCCACCGGGCGGTCCGCACAGTGGCGACACCCGGGCAGCTATATAAGGGTGGATAAACCATTCATGACTGACCATAGAATTATTTAATCTTGTCAATTTGCTCTTTTTATGACTCTCCCACGAAGATGGAAGTCTCTAGGCTTGGTAAGCCGTAATAATAGGATTGAAGAAATTTCGCATTTCCATTCATTAGCTTTAGGTACGATCGGAGGCATGACATTGACAGATGAATGGGTCCACGAAGACGGGGACTGACTTTATAAATCATTCGTTGATTATATTGATCTATTATTACAATAACATTAGTTTTTTATTAATTAAAAATATTATTTTTTTATATTTTATTGCAAATAGTACATGCAAACACTTTAGTTCAATTTTCCAGTAATACATACATTTCTATCACATTTAATTCAAAGTTAAAACCTAAAATAATTACATTATTTTTTTTTTCAAAAAACCTTTTAGGTTAACTGCATACAAGACATTTACACATATATTATGGAAACAATTATCTATAGGCCATAGAAATATCTGTTCCATGCGCAGCAACCACTGCACTAATCGCCTCACTAAATATGTTAGTGATTATCAAATAAAATCCAATGTATTTATTATGCTATAACAATTTAATGTAATTAAATCATGTTTATGAGATTATTAATGCCTGAAATAAACAACAAATAAGTACACATAATTATATTCTCAAATTCTGAAAACGTAGCTCTGAATACCCTCCCTATAATTTACCAAAAAACAATAGGAAAGTTACAAAACTTTAAAGTACATACATACATACTATGTGTCTCCAACCGTACTTTTTCACATTATGTAGACACAATTTTGATTCCTTACTATCCATAAGTGATGTTTTATTTAAAAATTTGTACCCACGGCTGTCCAATAACTTATTTTTGGAAGTTATTTTGATTTGGAGGTATGTGAAATAGAATGTAAAGCTTCCATTGAAAAGGAAGTATCTTCCAGCCAGACGGGTATTTTTGTCTGCCCGAGCTGATCAATAGATGATTTCTGTTTATTATGTATATTCGAATCGCGCAGAGAATTTTAATATAACTGCGATGCAGGATAGTTCATAGGTGGGTACTTTGACGTCACTTAATAATAACGATTAAAGAGTAACTATGATTTACACAAAAGATATTTTTTCTTTGCTTATAAAATCAATACTCCTAGCGTATTTATTGTCATACCATTTAATATAGGTAATGGGGAAAAACAATAGCCTTGTAAACAACACAATAAAACTGTCGAGAATCTAATTTGTTGTTTCCCATTCATTTGCGTTGGCAACAGCGATCATTCGACGACTAATCTCTACCATTGATTTTGGCTCTGTTTAATTCCGTATGTCTTATACTCATCCGAGCTGATATCTTGAATGGTCTGACATGGACATCCTAGAAATAATTATTCATCATGAAAGTTTTGACATTCAAAAGTACTTTTTAATGGTTCAATGAATTATTGTTTGACTTTGGTCGTTAATATTGTAAAACGAGCATTTAACGGTATGGTTAAGCAATCGACTGATAGGCCGCGGGACGCGGGTTCGATTCCCTTACGGAACTAATATTTGTATTGCTTACAGATAGTTGTTCCGGGTCTGGGTGTCTCGAGAATGTCGGTCTACATTTATTAATGTATAGTACGTGGCAAATAAGTTGAACCCGTTGCTATGATTTTGCACAGCCCCCATTTCGATTGAGACCCGATGAAGGTTCAACTTAGGTGTAAAAATTATACCCATGAAAGAGAAAGGAATTGGGTGGTTGCCTCCTTCTGCGAAGCAGTAATATGCTAGTGAAGGAAGCAGCAGTACGCGTGAGGGAACGGACGTCCTCATGCCATAACCACAAGGATCCTGACTTCGATTTCCTGCCAACGCAGGCATGGGCTTGCGGACGTTGATTAATGAGTAGCTCGCCTTCCGGCCGTGTGGTGACCATTTGGATTGCGTCCGAGTCGTGGACGGCGCGTAATGCTCCACGCGTGTCTCAAAAAGATGTCAGCAAAGCCGTAGGTGCCCAGCAAGGCCTACTAGGACCATAGGTTTATTTTCAAACAGGACACCCGAGGTCCAGGAACGTTAATAGCAAAGAAAGAACATAGGTGTGTTATTAAACAGTAAAAGTCTTGATCTAGGGAAGAGCGAAAGATGTCATTGAAAGATTTATCACCTTAAAAAAAAAACCTACAATAGACTAGTAATTCCCAATGTGTTATATTAACTCTTCCATCCTTCAATCATGAATTTCGCTATCAATGCGAAAATTAAGTTTCGTTACTAAATACATTTAATTTGATGAAATTAGATATTCAAAATACTCCATATTTTGCAACCGAGCATGCCTCCAGAAACGTAATTAACCTTGACTCGTGTTAGGTTCATCATATTGATTGAAGTATTCAGGTTAATTTTAAACAATCCACAAATACGAGGGAACGCTGGCACCTACATTTTTAATGATATTGATTCAACCTAATATACACGATTCCGTTTTTTTTTTTGTTCCAGTCAAGGCTAGATTATAGTCTTTTGAGCTTGAATTAGTTGTAGTGGCTAGTGGCCTTGAATGTTATTCCGGAGGTCGTGGGTTCGATTCCAACCCAAGACAAATGTTTGTGTGATGAGCACGATCCTTTGTTCTTTGTCTGGGTGTAATTTATCTATAATATGTATGTATCTATTTAGAAATATATATACGTACGTTTTTCAGTTTTCTAATGCTCATAGCAGAAGCTCTGCTTTGAATGGGACTAGATGGCGTTGTGTGAAAATTGTGCAATATTATTATTTTATGTATCAGTAATATTATAAGTTTGTCTTGTGACAGTACATAGAAAGCGCTAGTTTATTCACTTACTCGCAAAATCATAATATGAATAGATCTTTCTCACAAAAATACTTTTTCTGAAGTACTTTAGAAGTGCTCCCAACCTTTCGCGTACTAGACTCCCGAATAATGTGATAGTACCAAATTTACTCATCCATCATCCACTCGGGTCTCCAAGTAGGTACTGTGATCAATGTTGGCTAAAACCAGACAAGGATGGATGGTATACACCATGATTAAGATTTAGTAAACAACCACATTTCCTTCCAAGTTTTTGTATCAACAACGAAAGGTCGTGAAAGTGTGCGTAGTCAATTACCCCTTGGGCCCGTACCAATTATTATAAGCGAAAGGGGTATCGGTAATATTTCTTTCAATAAGTAATTGGTCGTTACAGGCCTTGGAGTACTAGTCGGTTTCGTAATTTATTTCTCTACGTAACTACTTTCTGAAGCTACATAAAGTAACGACTTGTAACTTATAAATATTTAACATGTTCTCTGAATACTTTGATGTGTTGTAGACCTAGATGATATTATGATGATTTGGTTGCTTTTGACAAATAGCGATATATAAAAATTAAATCACATTAAATTAAAAACTAAATCAAATTAAATGAAAAATGTAATCAAACTACAATAAAATAACTAAGTCAAGTTAAAAAAAAACCGATTATGTTAATTTCAATATTGAATTTCAAAATAAAAACAGTTTTTTTATGGTAGGTAAAAATCATCTAATGACATCTCCCGCCCTTGGGCGGAGCAGAAGATAGCGTCAGACTCTTACTGACTAAAAACCTACCCCGTTCCTCGAGGCGGCGACCCTCCTTGCTGGCCAACCGCCGTGGGATCTGGAGGCAACAGTCCTTGCACACATGCACGACAAGCGCATGGAGATGCAACGCCGGGGCGAAATTCCGCTGCCGCGACAAGTCGAGGCTTGGCGGACAGAGCTTCGGCGGGATCTCATGGCGAAATGGCGTCAGCGACTATCGCAACCTCATTCGGGGCGCGCCACAATCGAGGCGATAAGGCCCATCCTTGAGGAGTGGCTGGAAAGACCTCACGGCGTTCTAAACTTCCGCACGACGCAGGTTCTTACCGAACACGGCAAGTTCGCTAAGTTCCTGTTCCGGATTCGTGCGGAGGATTCGCCCGGGTGTCGTCACTGTGCGGAACACCCGGAGGACACGGTGGAGCATACTTTTGAGGTGTGCCCTGCCTGGGCGGAGCATCGCCGTGTCCTCGTGGGGGCGATCGGCGGCAGCGATCTCTCTCGCCGGGCCTTGGTTCAGGCCATGGTCCGTAGCGAGGAGGGATGGCAGGCGGTCGCCTCCTTCTGCGAAGCAGTAATGCTAGCAAAGGAGGAGGCCGACCGCATCAGGCAGAGGCAACGGGGCGCTCGCCCCAGCCGCCGCCGGGATTCCGATCCCGATTTCCGGCCACCGTAGGCGCGGGCTTGCGGACGGCGTGCAATGGGTAGCACGCTGTCCGATCGTCCGGTAACCGACCGGACCGAGCCCAAGTCGTCGACGGCGCGTTCTGTTCCCGCGCGCCTCAAGGAGCTGTCAGCAAACCGTAGAGGCCCAGCCTGCTAGCTGCAGGCAGGCAGGGCCGAAGCCTGCTGGGGCCAAGGGCCGTTTTCTGAGAGGAAGGCTCAGCCCCGGCACTATACGCAACGAAGGAACGGGGTAGGATTTTAGTCAGTAAGAGTCTGACACTACTTCTCGCTCCGCCCAAGGGCGGGATTTGTCATTGGATGATTTTACCTACCAAAAAAAAAAAAAAAAAAACCCCGTTCCTTCATTGCCTTTCATACCGGGGCCGAGCCTTCTTTTCAGAAGCCGACCCTTAGCTCCAGTAGGCTTCGGCCCTGCCTGCCTGCTAGCAGGCTAGGCTTCTACGGTTTGCTGACAGCTCCTTGAGGAGCGCGGGAACAGTACGCGCCGTCGACGACTTGAACTCGGTCCGGTCAAATAAAAACAGCTCAATTATTTGGTTCTAATGGGAAAATCACACAGTAACAACAAACGAGTAAGATAATTGAGGAAAATAAATACCTTTTTGTTTACTATTCCCTTTCAAACTCTTATTACCCGAAGTACTTTCCAAACGTGTATGTAATTATGTAGGTATGTAATCCGTCTGTTCTTTTTTTATTCCATTACTCCAAAATCCATCTAGTTGTCAAAGATATTTATAACCATTCTTCAATAAAACACGAAAATGCGAGTTATAACGACTATTTATTTATTAACTCACTAATACATCCTAATTGAGTCGAGGATTACAGATATAAATATTAATGCCTACTTTTTCATGAATCGGTAATACAGAACTAATGTTAGTCTACCCACATACTGTACCTTGTTTGTATCCAAGTGTCTCATAAACTGAACCAGTCCCGTATAATCTGGCCACATACCTTACACTAATTATATTATTTCGAACGCCTACCCACACATATGTTACCTATGTATAAACCTACCACCGGTACATCCGGTTTGACGTCTCCGCCCAAACCTCGACCGCGCCGGTCCGGCAGAGCCCTTGTGGTCCGCGGTGGGCGCTGAGGCAGATGGACCGGGAGTTCCTCCTGGAAGCCGCGACGGTACAGGCCTGGGTGCAAGCACCGGACAGGCCTGTCGATATCGACGTCGAGGCAGAGTGGTTCCGGGAGGGCATGTCGCAAATCTGCGACGCGTCAATGCCCCGAGTCCGTCCAGGACGTGCCAAGCGCCAGGTGTACTGGTGGTCGCCGGAGATTGCGGCATTGCGCAATGCGTGCAATCACGCGCGACGCCGGTACGCCAGGTACTGCAAGCGCCGCAACCGCCAGCCGGATGCGGAGGCTATAGAGGCGGAGCTGTACGAGGGTTACAGGCTGGCGAAGCGCACCCTCCGAGCGGAGATGAAGCGGGCCAAGCTGGAGGCCCGCAACGTCTGGCTGGGGTCTCTGAATGCAGACCCGTGGGGACGCCCATACAAGATGGTTCGGGAGAAACTCCGTCCATGGGCTCCCCCGCTGACTCAGAGTCTCCGGCCCGAGCTCGTGGAGGGTGTGGTCAGCACTCTGTTCCCTACGCGGGGGGTACACTCCCCCCCGCCCATGGCTCCGCTAACACCGGCAGTACCTGACGTGGACCACGACGACGACGTTCCAGAGGTGACCGAGGTAGAGATGAGAGTGGCGGTACAAAGGCTAAGTGCCAAGAATACCGCCCCAGGACCCGACGGCTTGCCTGGGAGGGCCTGGGTCCTGGCCATGGAGGCTCTCGGGCCTCGATTGAGGGGGCTCTTCAGCGCATGTTTGGAGAGAGGCCAGTTCCCACTTCGCTGGAAGACGGGAAAACTGGTCCTCATAGCGAAGCCGGGGCGCCCTGCGGACTCTCCGTCCGCGTACCGGCCCATTGTGCTGCTCGACGAGGTGGGCAAGCTCTTTGAAAGAGTCATTGCAAACCGCCTCGTCGCGCGCCTTGCACGAGTGGGGCCGGACCTTTCGGACGGACAGTTCGGCTTTCGCAGAATGCGCTCCACGGTGGACGCCATCATGCGCGTGCGAGCCCTCACGACGGGGGATGCGGTATCCCAGGGCAGGTGTGTCGTGGCAGTGTCCTTGGACATTGCCAACGCCTTTAATTCCCTGCCCTGGAGTAGTATTGGAACGGCACTCCGGTACCACCGGGTGCCCGACTACCTCTGTCGTGTAATCGAGGCCTACCTGTCGGAGAGGTATATCATTTACCCCGGTCACCAGGGAGAGTGGAAACGTCGAGAGATGTCGTGCGGTGTTCCGCAGGGATCGGTACTGGGACCACCCTTGTGGAACATCGGGTACGACTACGTGCTGCGCGGCGACTTCCCCGACGGGGTCAGCGTGGTCTGCTACGCGGACGACACGTTGGTCCTAGCACGGGGAGAGTCGTACCGGACGGCGGTCGAACTAGCGACACGTGGGGTTGCGATAGTCGTTGATAGGATCCAGCAGTTGGGACTCGAAGTGGCATTGCACAAATCCGAGGCCATGTGCTTTCATGGCCCTAGGGGTGCGCCACCACCGGGTTCCCAGCTAACGGTAGGAGGAGTTCACATCAGCGTCGGGTCGACGATGAAGTACCTGGGACTCGTCCTCGACAGCTGGTGGAACTTCAAGGAGCACTTCCGACGTCTGGCTCCCAAACTGAACCGGACTGGGGCTGCTCTCGGGCGGCTCCTGCCCAACCTCAGGGGACCAGACGCCTCCTGCCGGAAGCTGTACGCGGGAATCGTTCGGTCCATGGCCCTTTACGGTGCTCCGGTGTGGGCGCCGTCGCTGCAACAGCAGCCGAAGGCCCAGCTGAATGCGTGCCAGAGGGTCATGGCAATACGCATGGTGCGAGGGTACCGAACGATTTCCCGCGAGGCGGCGACCCTCCTTGCTGGCCAACCGCCATGGGATCTGGAGGCAACAGTCCTTGCACACATGCACGACAAGCGCATGGAGATGCAACGCCGGGGCGAAATTCCACTGCCACGACAAGTCGAGGCATGGCGGACAGAGCTCCGGCGGGATCTCATGGCGAAATGGCGTCAGCGACTATCGCAACCTCGTTCGGGGCGCGCCACAATCGAGGCGATAAGGCCCATCCTTGAGGCGTGGCTGGAAAGACCTCACGGCACTCTTAACTTCCGCACGACGCAGGTCCTAACGGAACACGGAAAGTTTGCCAAGTTCCTGTTCCGGATTCGTGCGGAGGATTCGCCCGGGTGTCGCCACTGTGCGGAACACCCGGAGGACACGGTGGAGCATACTGTAGAGGTGTGCCCCGCCTGGGCGGAGCATCGCCGTGTCCTCGTGGGGGCAATCGGCGGCAGCGATCTCTCTCGCCGGGCCTTGGTTCAGGCCATGGTCCGGAGTGAGGAGGGATGGCAGGCGGTCGCCTCCTTCTGCGAAGCAGTAATGCTAGCAAAGGAGGAGGCAGACCGCATCAGGCAAAGGCAACGGGGCGCTCGCCCCAGCCGCCGCCGGGATTCCGATCCCGATTTCCGGCCACCGTAGGCGCGGGCTTGCGGACGGCGTGCAATGGGTAGCACGCTGTCCGATCGTCCGGTAACATACCGGATCGAGCCCAAGTCGTCGACGGCGCGTTCTGTTCCCGCGCGCCTCAAGGAGCTGTCAGCAAACCGTAGAGGCCCAGCCTGCTAGCTGCAGGCAGGCAGGGTCGAAGCCTGCTGGGGTTAAGGGCCGTTTTCTGAGAGGAAGGCTCAGCCCCGGCATGATAGGCATGAAGGAACGGGGTAGGTTTTTAGTCAGTAAGAGTCTGACACTACTTCCCGCTCCACCCAAGGGCGGGACTTGTCATTGGATGATTTTACCTACCATAAAAAAAAAAAAAAAAAAAAAAAAAAAAAAAAAAAAAAAAACCTATGTATAAACCTAGAGGTACATACCTGTATACAGTCGTCATCAAAAGGTAGCTAAACATTTCTGGTGTTCATATTCAAAGTACCAAACCGTGTCATCTATTAGGCCGCTATCCCACTGACCTTTTACGAGCATTGGCGCTTCTTCAGCGTCTGCGTAACGACAACGTTGCAACGTTGCGTCGCGAGTTTCTAGTTGAAAGCGTTTTATCCTTGAACGCAACGTTAACGTCGCGTCTGCGCAACGTTGTCGCTTTACCACTAGAAACTAGCAACTGTAACGTGACGTTTGCTCTACGATTGCGCTTTACCACTAGAAAGTCGCAACGTTAACGTTACGTCTGCGCAACTTTGGCGCTGCGCAGACGTTAGCAAAGCGCCACCGCTTGCAAAACGCCAGTGGGATAGCAGCCTTAATACTACATAATGTTTTTATGATTAATTGTGAGCACCCAGTGTTTCAATTATAACTGAGTACAAACATTGTCAAATATTTCTTATTTTTTAAATATATTTATAGTGTATCATATAATCAGTCATGTGTACTATAAACAAATGAGATGAGTAGAGAGTATGTAGGGTCTAAGGGCCGAAACACAATAACCGCGTTGCGGTGCCGCGCCGCTAAAATCCGCATTGCCGCCCGCCGCAACACAGAATTTTGCGGTGTCGTGGTACACCGCAAAATTACGGCGCGAATACCATAGCTTTATTAAATGGATATAACCGGTATCTTCTTTGTCGTTTATTTAAAATAGAGTAATGTCTTCTTAATAACAAATAAGTATAAGTTTTTTACAATTCATTGCAAAGAAACGTCTATCCACACTTAAAAAACGAGAAACTGGCTATCCCTGCAGTATACGACAGTAAACGCTGAAAGTTGCGTTGCGGCAACGCGAAAAAGAGCGGCGGGTGGCACTGCTGATTTTAGCGGCACGGCGCTGCAACGCGGTTTAGTGTTTCAGCCCTCTCTGCTGGCCTGCCCTTTCTTAAATGCAGTCACCCCTTATTACTGTTCTAGTCAAAGATATGACGCTGCTTCTTCAGGGATGGTAAGCCATCCTGCTTACTATCCCGACCCATCCGAGTAGGATTAGGTGCTTTTGTAAACATTACTTATAATGGGTTACATGACAGTTGATCACTTCTTTAACCACTGGTAAGTTCAGTTTTTATAAACCTACTCAGTTTTGATAAACTACAGAATTATTATGCCCTTATTGTCATTGTATTGGAATCATATGCTTAGCCCCACAGTTCAATGCCGTGGGCTTAGATTGTCTTTTGCATCGTTTTAAAAATGATCATCTCGCTACTAATTCCTAGTTTTGAGTTGGTACCCGGCATACATTCCCAAGTACCCAATGGATTTTGTAAAGGGTAAACTGTAACTGGAGCATAGTTCTATTTGAAAAGTGTAAAAGTAATGTGCTCTGCAATTCTCCATTTACTCAACCATTTCTCAATTGTATGTAATAAATGTTGTAAGAGCTCTGAAGCCTAAACGAAGAAGGACTTAAGCAAATAAGGCTGTATCAACTACAAACGTCGCAACTGGAATCTCTGTGCTTCACGGTAGGTCAGATGTATACAGAGTGTACATGACTGGCCCTAGGACAGAACCTTGTGGCACTCCTGCAATGATATTATAGATGTCAGAAGTCTCTTAAGGGGAACTGATGACAGAACAGAACCAATCGATGTGGCGATTGTTGAAGAATGCCTTAGGTAGGCATTCTTCAACTTTACATTAAAAAAAAAAACCAATAGCACTTTTTGTCCGGCGATAATACAACTTCAACAGTTATGTTTGCGACCATGAGATTAATGAGACAGTCAAAGACTAAACCTGTAACCCAAATATAACAGAATTACGTTGGTAAATGCATTTCAAAAAGCCTGCTCACCTCACGTGCACTAATTAACAAAATGGCAAATCCTCTGACATTTGCAGTCCAATTTCAGCTGTATGCTAGCCTATTTTCGTCATTATCGACCAGGTAGAACTCGAGGCGTGCTTCATAAAAAAGTAATACGTAATTACGGGTTTCCTTTGGCACTTGTGTTGTAAAACGTATTTATTTATTGTCGCTGTAGAAACCATCAATTAGGCAATTAGTTACCTAGTGTATGAATATTGCTGTGAGACCTACTTTTGTTTCTTTGTTGACGTAACAAAACTGTTTGGGCTTACTGTTGTAATAGTTTTCAATAGGGTTACTGGAAGACCAAACAATCATAGGCGAATTGTGTAAAAGAATAGTAATTTACCTGTGACTTCGTTCGCGAGACCCTATAAACCATATTTTGAGGGTATCCTTATTATTCAATTTGATTAAAATTATCCTAAGTTTTAAGTTTATTAACCCAAGAAATAAGAATCCTCCTTGACATTCTTCATTAAATTATTATTTATGTTGATTTCAAGTATGTACGCGGAATTAGATTTTTCCCCTTTTCACCCCCTCAAAAGTTCAATTTCCTCGGAGGAAGGCAATCATAAAAGGAAACCTTGTGCCAAATTTTATACCCTAGTTACAGTATTTTCAACTGTTCGTTGAAATATCAGTCAGTTCCTCCTTTTTTATACCTATAAACCGTTAAATTTTGGACGTTTTAATCCCGCGGAGGGTCGATTCGGTACATGAAACCCTATCGATTTGTAAAGAGAAAAGGAAAAATAAAGTACTTTTTTTTTCAAACTCGGATTAATTTACGCATGTACGAAATTATTTATATATTAAATCAAAACAGCGAAAGATAAGTTATTCACTTCTAGCGCGTGGACCGCTGAAATTGTACCAATTTCACATCGGTCACGACGATCTTACACATTCGACGGCTAACGCTATTTCGCTCGCACAACAGCGCCGCCTCTTATCTCTGTCCTTGTCTATCAGTGACTACAGGTAGTATAGATGTGTGAGTTTCGAGTCCAAGTTTTCTGATTGCGATGTTAGCGCGTAACGTAGCTTCCCTTATAACATATCAATACCTATATAGATGATTTGATAGATGACGTATTTTGTCATAACTTTCTCGCCTCGCCTTTTACAAGACGTTCCTAAATAACTTGTTATACTCTGTAACAGGTTATTTATCAAGCTTATACCCCTGAACAATCATTGTCAAAGATATTTAGGCATGAAGGATTTGCTGAAAGGATACAGGGCAAGAGCCTCCCTTTCTATTTTCACAGGTGATTAATTTATCTTTCTAGGTACAAGTGAGCCCTAACACCCTTTATTTTAAATGACATTACCAAGAGATACTCATTTAAAGCCCCGTAGTATTTGTCATTTAAGGGCACTGATATGATAATTGAAACGGTAAATCATTGAAACATTTATATGCAGAACACGTATTAACATAGATAGCTTAGCCTACTACTAGTGATCCTAATCTGAAGGGTAATGTATTACTCTAGAAATAGCTACGTATCATTATATCACTAAGGCCCTCATCTATTACCTACGTGGTGGAAAGTATTTAAGCTTTTTCTTAAACCATGAACATATTTGGTTGTAGACTCTACAACTTAAGACACTTCCATTTATTTTTTGTCTTAAAATATATTTATACCTTCAGAAATTACGTATCTCAGACTTAAGTCTGAGATATTATTATTATATTATAATAAATCATCATATAGATGATATATTATGATTTGATAATGTCTGTGCACAGTCACACTTCTAATTAAAGAGCTGCATTATCAAATACTAACGAAACAAACCCGCCGCAGCTTTTCACGGGTGTTAGAAATCTTTGAAGTCCTTGTTTTTTTTTTACTATATCATGCATTAGTAACACACGGGCAGTGCGGTTCCCATCCCTACATTCGTAACGTGATGACTTTGGAGCAAAGCGGAGCGGGTAGTTGAGCGGTTAGAAGATTTAATTCTTACTTTAAATTAAAACGACCATTGAACTTCACTCCGCTCTAGGGTGGAACGAAAAGGCGTGTCAGTATTTTAAAGCAGAACATTCCTTACAAATTACTCTGTCTATTGGTTCATTTAAAACTGTGTAAAAATCCGTTCAGTGGTTATTGAATTTATTACGTCCGTACAGGTAGACAGACTCGGCCAACCGTGTCTGTGTGTGTGACTTTGTTTTTATATTTATGGATATATTTGGTTTTTTATTTATTTAATAATTAAATCTTCATGCACTAGTGTACAAAGGTGGACTACGCGGCAGCGGCGGTTTTTGACACAAGAAAAGAAAAAAGCACCGCTTTTTTTCTTGAAAGGAAGCTCGTTGAAGGAACCTTTAGAACAGTATTAATAATTATATTCATCTAAGAGGTTGCTGCTTAATTAGTTGCAAGATAGTGTCTGCTTTAAGATTTAATAATGAGAATGTCAAGATTTTTTTTTTTTGGCTGTAGTCACAAAATTGGACTAGGTGTTTCTTTTTCATTAGTGCTGCAGTGGTTGAAAATAGACGGTAGTATTCCTTTGTCTTTCTACAAAAGACTAACTGAATAGATAATAATTATAGAAGAACACTTTGTCTTGGGTTTAATTTTGACTACCTCGTTGGTCTTGTGGTCGCTAGCGCAACTGCTGAGCATCGGATCCTGGGTCCGCTCCCAGGTCGTGTAAAAAGAACTATTGGGTTTTCTATAACCAATTATTTCGTAGTTGCTCGAAGTTTGGAAGATGAAGGTATGATACCCCAATACCTCGAAAAACACGTAAAGCCATTGGTACTGATCCTGAACTCTCTCCCGTCGTAACGGATTGCCATGCCATCGGACTATGATGTAACAGAGAGTGCATTTCCACCACCCAGGAGAATTGTAGAGTATCACTATCTATGTTGAAACTCGCATTTACTGGCTTTTGGTTTAACTAGCATAATTTTAGAAAGTATATTAAACCAACTTTAATTAAACAAAAGTTTATAATATGGCCCATGCAGCGCTAAAATTGACTTGGTACAGATTACATAATTATAATATACCGGATTTCAGGTCCAGTATATTATATAAACCTTAGTTATAATAGCAAAATATGTAGCTTAAATTATAACATAGCTAGGTTGATTAGGTCTTAGTAAGCACTTAAGAGCGGCCAACCCGAATACTTGTACTTTTACTTATTCTGTGCCTGAGATACATTTTCATACAACCGCTCTTACGTGATGATGTTATTACACATTTTTTTCTAGATATTTTAGATACACAGATCTTGTAGATATTATTCAGGCTTCTTTAAAAATCAACATGAATTTGTGTAAAACTAATCCAGTAAAGATATAATGTACTCATTAAAAATATAATATAAATACTTTTATAGAAGCATTGCATAACTTTTCTCAAAAAATTTTAAGGGTTTAAAAAAATAACATATTTCCTGAAACAAGTTTTGTGAAATATTCGAGTAATTCAGGGAATTACCGAATGCCAAAAGGGTTTTTAGGTGTTATCTCTCTTTTTTTGCGTTGCCTCTTCATCAAACATCGCGTTGGACAACTTTAGTTGAAGCAATAAGCTTTTAAACCATGTTCGACGTTGACGATAGGCAAGTGGGGAAATGAATTTGAGAAAGAGTGGATCGTGAGTCACCACACGGAGTCAGTGTAACCATGTCACATATCTTCGAAGTTTTGGGCTTCTTCATTGCGATTCTTTTATTGTTTTGCGAGCAGTAAGTCACATGTCTTCGAAGTTTTGGTTCTAGTACATTTTTTTTTTTATGGTAGGTAAAATCATCCAATGACAAGTCCCGCCCTTGGGTGGAGCGGGAAGTAGTGTCAGACTCTTACTGACTAAAAACCTACCCCGTTCCTTCGTTGCCTATCATGCCGGGGCTGAGCCTTCCTCTCAGAAAACGGCCCTTAACCCCAGCAGGCTTCGACCCTGCCTGCCTGCAGCTAGCAGGCTGGGCCTCTACGGTTTGCTGACAGCTCCTTGAGGCGCGCGGGAACAGAACGCGCCGTCGACGACTTGGGCTCGGTCCGGTATGTTACCGGACGATCGGACAGCGTGCTACCCATTGCACGCCGTCCGCAAGCCCGCGCCTACGGTGGCCGGAAATCGGGATCGGAATCCCGGCGGCGGCTGGGGCGAGCGCCCCGTTGCCTCTGCCTGATGCGGGCGGCCTCCTCCTTTGCTAGCATTACTGCTTCGCAGAAGGAGGCGACCGCCTGCCATCCCTCCTCACTCCGGACCATGGCCTGAACCAAGGCCCGGCGAGAGAGATCGCTGCCGCCGATTGCCCCCACGAGGACACGCCGATGTTCCGCCCAGGCGGGGCACACCTCTACAGTATGCTCCACCGTGTCCTCCGGGTGTTCCGCACAGTGGCGACACCCGGGCGAATCCTCCGCACGAATCCGGAACAGGAACTTGGCAATGGTTCTAGTACATGTCGTATCCTCACTAAGTTTTCCTACATCAAGTTGAGAGCTTTAGTGGTAAAATAAGGCCTAGGCTTGAACTAGGTACGTATGGCTCGCAAGGACTGTGAATATTAGGCCACCCCTACTACACTTTCAACTTTGCTGAAATACCCGGAAATTGTGGAAGCAATATTTTTGCAGCTTAACCTAAATTGAGCTGCGCTGAAAATCAAGATATGCAATTTTAGACTTTACTTCCTTACTCATGAGAATTTGGCATTTTCGCTTATGTTTTTTTCCGATAAGCGAAGTAAGAGTTCAAATGAGGTTAATAGGCTTTTTAAGTTGCATGACGTTTGTAAATAAAAGGCAGTCTACCAAGCAATATCGCGCAAACTATTATTAGACTCTATCAATGCAATATAAAACACTACTTTTTGAATTATTGAAAGTACGTAAGGCGAGTATCCACCCTTAAGTTGTCAGCCTCTACGGTCCGGACTAAGCGATTCACCTCATCGTTTATATAGCGTACATCGAGGGGCTGGAACAATTTACCTACTGCGGTCTCCCCATCCGATTGTAATTTAGTTTTCTTCAAGACTAGAGTGAATGAGTTTTTAGTAAACTAGTGCGCTTCACCATCAACGATTGCCTCACTACTTACCATCATGTGTAATCGCAGTCAATCACTAGTTTATATTATTTAAAAAAAGTAACATGCTCCCTTATCCAAAGACCTAGTTTTTACAGCGTGCGATAAAAATAAATACTCATTAAGTATTCTAAAATTAGATTATCATGTTCAATCCAGTGTGAGGTTGCGTGGTGAATATGTAACCAAGTACTGCTGACGGTTTCAAGGCATTTACACTGTACTACGATATTAATAGGCTGTGGTATATGGAAAATTGGAGAAGGGAAAATATACTGGGCAGAATTATAAATATACTACTCGGCATGGGTCGTCGCTCATCAATCATTTGTACACGGTTAGATTATATATTTGGAGAGGTTGATCCATCAAGAAAGGAGTTGTTTAGGTCTTCGTATGAAAAATACAGACTTATATTTTTGATAGAAAAATTTCTCAGAAATTACAAATACTCGTAATAAATTTCAAAGTTGTCTTCATCTATCTTTATAAAATTTATCATCATCATCATTTCAGCCAACGTCCAATGTTGTACATATGCCTCTTCCAAGTGTCACCGCAACAAATGGTCCACTGCGTCTTACAACCATCAGATTCCGTGTCTCTCAACAGGTTATACGTCCACTTGGCGAAAAATAGCATCCAAAGAAAATTGATCCAATTACAAAAAATATTTCACCAATCGAAACCTTCAATACTTTATGACTTAGTATTGTATTGGTATTACCAACTCGCATTGGGCCTGCGTGATGGATTACAGCCCATTCCCTCTCCTAAAGAGGAGGCCTGAGTCCCAGCAGTGGGAACATTATAAGACTGATGCTATGCTATGCTATGCTAGTATTGTTAATAGCTTCTAGTCGTCATAGAATTGTAATAGCAGGAAAAATAATCATAGAAAAGAAAATAATGTTCTATGTGGACAATTTAGAGATGTAGTGAGTATTTAACCTCAACTAAATGCTGTTGAAATCAGACTTAAAAGTGCTCGTCGGCGTTGAGCCAACTACCTGTCGACTACCACACTTTATTGCAGTTTAAACACTACAAATCAGACTTGTTCTCAACGGTGCCTGTGCGGTTTTTCATCAACAAATTGCAAAGACACTTTTTAAGAAAATTTTGAAGAAGAAACGCCGTGAAATAAAGTTGGTTTTTTGATGCAAAGAAATAAATATCATAATATAACCCATGGGTACCAAAGTATTATCTGTCTGCTTTTGTTTGTATACGCATGTTTTTCAATGCTAGTTTTAGCGACATCTATATCGTCACATAAGAACAATCCTGCATCGCGCAAGTAAGATTCTCCGCGCGATTTGAACATATAGAACGGCAGTAGCCCACCAGATATAACACTCGTCTGGTCGGAGGATCCTCCCTTTTCAACGGAGGTATGTGGGACTTTACTCTCTGTTCCGCATACCTCCAAACCGTTGACCCTCGACAAAGAACGTCAGCGCAGCCTTCGTGTAGTAAATACTTCGTGACGTCATCATCCTTTTGTCGTCATCGTTTTATGTATAGGTCGCGCGATAATTAAAGATTGCTCGGCAAAAGTAGAAGGGGCATGCGATGCGAAGAATTCAGCTATTGTTCACATGAGCCGATTACCCCCACTTTTTTCAACGAGCGATCCTAAACCACCAATGATTTTGATTCGAATCATGCATAAACCAAAACAATTTTGATATTACTGTGATATAATAATAAAAAAAGGTATTTGTAAGACCACTGTGACAAATATTAACAATGACTAAAAATAATGAAAATTACTTAAAAGAAACGATAATAATTATTTCTTTATCACGTAGATATTACTTTTTCCACAGGTTCCTACTGACCTCCCCAAGTTCATCCAGACATTTTTCTTCCAGCCCATCTTTCGTTTATATTTTTGTAAAAATTATAACTGTGTATGGTTTGATTAAAAGTAATTAATTGCATTACTTTGTAGCATCAAAATATATTCTAATTTTTACAAAAATCAAACACACAACCCATTCGTCTTTATTTTTCCTGTAGCTTATAATAATATTTTAAGAGTACAATAATCCTTATAATCTGCCAATATCATAGGTAGTTTATCATAATATCAGTGGCTTTAGACTGAGCCTTTCATTTATATTATTTTTCTGCTGACAGTAGGTAATTTATTTTGTTCAGATAAAGACTATTTGATTGTTTTGGTTAGGAGTTTTTTTAGTTGTGGTCAATTTTGATATGCTTCTGCAACTAGTTATAGTTTACTTTGCAACAAGTAATTACTTCCTTATAAATACGGGTTCACACCTTATAAATACAGTTTAACACCCGTTTTTATAAAGAAATAATTACTTGTTGCAAAGTAATTTCTCATTGAGTGTCATTACTTGAGGTTAGAGTCTTCATTTAAAATTACAATTTTTCTTAAAGTTAGAATACTCAAATTATTACTTGAGTAGTTACTTTTACTCAAGTAATTAGTTTTACTTCTTTATAAATATGGGAGTAAGACTATTACTGATTAATCCCACCTGTATTTTCAATTACCTTTGACGTTCCATAACCACGGTAACTCTTCAACATATAATAATATGCAGTGTTTGCAGCGAATCAAAACCTTTGCATTTCATTTTTCCTATGTAATCTTGATATACTGCAAAAAGAACCTACACTTTTGATAATAACATATACCCGTACAATAAATTTGTATTTGTCTTTGTACTCATAATATGGAAATTATGCATGCTAACGTTAATTACAACCGAAAATTATGGCAGTAATTAATCACGGGTTGTTTACCATACAATTAGAAGTTCAATTTGCTGTTTAAATACTGCCTCTCCCCAATTTTGACGATAAAAACCAGTGACAATAATAATTATCAATGCTTGACTTAAAATCGGCGGTGAGTGGCAAAATTATCTTTTTATTACTGTCATTTTCCAAAACATTTGCTCATAACTTGGAATAGCTAGGTTTTGTTCAGAAACAAAGGAAATAAGGAATAAAAAGTATTCTTAAAATGAATAATTTATCTACTGGTAATACTGTGATAGCATTTCTGCTATTTACGAACTTTATTACATTTTGATTTGTTAGAACGACTTATTCAGTTTTTGAATTGAGAATTTAAAGTTGATTTGTCAAACATAAGCATGTAAATAAAGGTTTCTAAGTTTTCAACTTTAAATCTGAATTCAAAATCTAGATGTTAAAGTAGAAATCAAATAAACCCGGAATAACGGTCATTCATCCTTCTACATTTATATTCTTAATTAAAAAAAAAACGGAAGTAAAGACATAAAGCCGTCTTGAATCGACTTCTGTCATGATCCTTTACATTTTCTGGTACCTAATGAAAACAGTAGTTCATTGTTTGTTTTTCGTGTACTGATGCAGAAAATATTAGGAAAAGGTACTTATATACTTATATTATATATACTTTATTCATAACAAGCTGACCCGGTAAACTTCGTACTGCCTAATTCTTTTTCGTGAATTTTTCAATATTTTCTCACCGTCTTAACTTTTCCTGAACTATTACGAATATTTCAAGACCAAAATTAGCCAAATTGGTACAGTTGTTCTCGAGTTTTAGCGAGACAGACTTTGATTGTTTTAATCCCGTGGAAGGTCTATTCGGTATATGAAACACTATCAAAAATTAAAAGATTAAGTGCTTTTTTTTAAACTCGAATACGCGCGAAATTAATTTCTTTAAGTGAACGTTAGCTGGGCGAGTTTAATGACCTGTAGGAAGTTAGTATGCAATAACTACCTACAAGGTCATTGACTCTTTTACTTAAATAAATTAATTTCGTACATGCGCATATTAAGTCTAGTTTTAGAAAAAAAGAACATTCGTTTTTTAATTTTATCTTTATCGATTTAACGGTGTATAATTATGTTACCAGCAATCTGTATAATTCAGGTATTCTATTCATTACCGAATGCGCAGCCGGTAATATGTGTGCCAAGGGTGAAAATGAACCCCGGGGCTCTGGATCGAAGGCAATGCATGGAACAGGGTAGGTTTTTAGTCAGTAAGAGTCTGACACTATCTCCCGCCCCACACAAGTGCGGCATTTGTCATTTGATGATTTTACCTACCATAAAAAACCGGTAATATGTGTATGTAAAAGACGAGAGCAGGGAAGGAGGTGATGTAGTTTTAGGACACGCCGACAAACGGACAGGTTAGGTTAGGGTTATTTTTTTTATCACCACCTGAAAATATAAGCCTGACTTTAAACCTTATTCTATACATTGCCCAGGTATTGTACAGAATACTAGATTATATAGATTGGCGGTAACATTATAAGAAAAAGAAGATTTATTGGGCGATTTGTATAGTATGATATAACTTTACTTACACACCTACATGGGTTTACCATTTGTAGACTCAATTCACACACGATAAAATCTCTCTGAAGAATTAAAGTCAACAATGTTTGCCAACACTCATAGGCAACGTCAGCATTTCCTATATCAGCGATTTGTATTCAAGTCTTGCTTCGATCCCAACATGTCGACGCTTGACTAGACGAGCAACTCAACGCCATTTTGACGCAGCAAAATATATATTTTTGAGCATTGAGAAAAAAAAACATTTACGAGACATACGGCATTTTGACTTCATATGGCTGTTGTAACTTGAGATACGTGTTTTGAAGTGGAAATATATTTTAAAAATTTTAGAAGGAAAGTTTCTCCATTTCAATTGACTCAATCGCCATGACCACATTATTTTTTTTTGGTGGGGAAAATTATCCAATGACAATCAGGCGTACCGGGCGATTGTATCACTCTTACTGACTAAAAAGCTCACTCCGCAAGAAACGCCCAATCAATATCTAACATTCCATAAGTTTTTTTTTTATTTCATTGGACATCCAATAATTATTATATACACTTAAATACATTTAAAAAAGAATCTATAATTTAGGTTAGTGTTACAATTTCTTAAAGTACATGCGTCATTTTGACTGTAGTAGATAAAATGTCTTAGGATATAATTATTAGAGTTAGGTAGTACCTAACTCTAATTATATCGTCTTTCGTCCATTACTCAGCTGTAGGTACACAGAGTATTATTCAGATCGAGACGTCTCTATAATTTTTTAGTAGCTTATACTCTCCTATTGCTACAAAAAGCTCTCCCAAGTCCTACCACCACTTCTTCCCTCGTTCTTCCTCCAACCAGCCTTCGTTATACGTATCCAGATAATAGGTAATTATGTTATGTGCATACAGCTTAGGAGTGGAAATCCCTCCCGAAGTCTGTGTTTCCTGATAGCTACATCCTGGGGATCTTTAAGTCGAGAGTGAATAGGATATTTCCAGGCAAGCGTGCTCCATCATCGACCACTTCATCGCTTTTCATCAGATAAGATAGTGGTCAAGTGCGAGCTAATAGAAGAAAAAGTTATGTATATTTACATAAGTTAATCGTATATTAAAAACGATGTTCATTTACATGACCCAAAAACATAGGACGACGCATATCTAAATGTGTCTCTGTGTAATAACGAAAAAGTTTTCAAAAGTTTTGACGGGAAACGAAAAAAATCTCCTACGTGTTATGAATGCTGAATGAGTGAATGAATGAATGTGCTTACTCTAAAAATAAAGACAAAAATACTCGCGTTCCGTTTATGCTCTTACGTTTCTAATTTCGTTTTGTTTATTTGCTCAAAGCTGTCTAAAGTTAGTGTACCTACTGCGGTTGTTTTGTTGTATTTTGTTGTTGTAGCAAATGAGTGTTCCTAAGAATAGATCTGTTTTATTATTATGTTATTTTACTAGAGAAAAATATACAGTGAGATTCTGCAGATTGTGATGACTTGATCAAACTCGAAATAGTGTATGAAGTGTTATTTCTCAAAATTAAGAACAACTATATACAGCGATGTGGTATGAGCATTTCTTTAAAAGTTGTGATGTTAGAAACAGTGAGCTATCTTCTTACTTATCCCTTCTTCATTTCCTCCGATATTTCATCTAGGAAAGAGTAAACGGATAGTTTCAGTGAGGACCGTTTATACGAATAGTGCTATTACGATCGGATCACCCAAGTTTAACCGAATTGGCGACGTGATACCGCAAATCTATTCGGTATTAGTGTTAGGCCCCGATGAACGTGTTTCCGAGAATTGCTTATTACGATAGCCAACTACTGCTGAGTTCGAGAAGTGAATAATTTTCCTGGAGTAATTAAGTAGCGTATGTAAATAAGTAATTAAGCGTGAATTTGCTTGCCCTATATTTTCCAGAATTAATTACTCGAAGCTGTACATGTGAATAATGTGCTGAATTGTTACGTTCAAAATTTTGAATTTATGATTAGGAGTCGGAAACAAAAAACTATTGAACTACAAACATCGAAATTAGAATTTGGAGTCCTCATAGTATAAATTTATATAAAGCAATTGCAACCCCGTCTCTGTTTTTTTTTTATGGTAGGTAAAATCATCAAATGACAAATCCCGCCCTTGTGTGGAGCGGGAGATAGTGTCAGACTCTTACTACGAGAGATAGCCGCCGACCCCGTCTATGATGAGTTGGGTTTATATGAAAACTTTGATCTCAAATTATATTATAATTGAACTACCTGTCCCAGTAGAAGATCAAGTAAATTAAATTGAAACAAAATAATCTTCTTCGCAAAATTATCTTTACTAAATGCTGCTATATATATTTTTTATATTATTATTGTACATCGTGAAATTTTAATGGTTGTTTTCCCGCGGCAGAACGACTTGCCATAAGGAGTACTTTCGAAGCAAACAGTAAGAGTAAAAAAAAATATCCTATTTTGTTTTTTTTTTTTAATTAAGTGGGTTATTTTTTTTGAATAGTTTTTTTTTACTATTGCTTTTTTACTTTTGCCGTGGTAAAAACCAACATTAAAATTTCACGGTGTTTTTACTCGTAATTACACGTTTTTCATCAAATTTTGTAGAACCTCGAGGTCAAAGCTTATCACGAATTTTGCTTACAGTGTTTTCACTTACATAATTATAGCAACCGGGTATTGTAGCATGCATTGTAAGCTTCACAGTTCACGGGTCGCCATTTTAATTAAAATATTCAAACCAGACGTTGTTAGACGTATTTTGAATACATCATACAAGTTCATAAAGTTTAATTAAGCAGTATACACGCAATGATCCAGCTTTAACGTGTTATAGTCAGATTAGTTTAAGGCTTACTGCACACGATGTAATGCTTAGTCGATTTGAATGTCTAGACGCATGGATTGGCTAATTTGAAGATTCTGTCACTCCTAGCTTTGAATCTGCCAAGCTAATATAATTACAATAGATGCTCCGGTGAATAAAAACCTACAAAGTGACATACAGTGCCTTCATAAGTTCTTTTATTACAGAAATAAATTTTATTGAAACGAAGAACTCACAACAAATAAAACTTAACAAACAAAATCAACAAAAGAAAAGTTTTTAAAAGATATGCATTTGCAGATAAATTGCCTTAATTAGATTAAGCTAATGGGATCCAGGAAAACATTAGCTAACCCAAAGTGGGAACCAGAATGCATACATGTAGATAATAAATCTAATTAGCCGCCGGCAGAAACATGCTGGTCAAAAGAGAAAAGACCTATTTAGCAAATTGTAGCACGTCACATTTCCGTCCTTGCTTCACCCAACGTTGCTTCGGGCACTCGAGTATCCTGAAAATTTTAATTACGCACAAACATGTCTTACCAACTAACAGTTGAGTTAGGCACGCAATTTTATTTGCGTAATATCTCAAAAATGTTTTTGTGCCCCACTTAATTGGAGCCCCAAGACTTTTAGTAAGTATTTCTCATTAGTCACGGAATAATTGTGCGGTGTAAAATGTAGAACGTATTCAGCCTTGGTTCACAAAATGCATCCCAAAACGCGTAACGAATGAATGGAGAGATCCTTCGTGGAGTTCAACAATTTCAATTGTGGCTTTCTTCGCCATTTCCATGAAGCGTCATTTTATTAATCTTGGGTCAAGGATATGACGGTATTTCCTCGAGAGCAGCCTTACGTTTCAGAGAATAACGGACATTATTATGTTAAGTAGGGTAAACGGTTATGAGTTCAAAAATACAACAACTCGTGTATCTTAAGTTTTACGAGAAGCTTTACGGTTGAATAAAACGTAGTCTTAAACGAAAAGTTTCAGCGTGAAATATTTATTTCTGAATTTGAAATCCACATTTATTAATGCGGGAGATGAGACATCGTGGATTGAAATAAACTTGTTAAATATAGAGCTGAATCAAAACATTAATATCGCGAAACTGATTTCAGAAACCCACGGATTTCAACAGTACGCTCTTAATGTAACATGCGACAGTATACATTTCGGATTGATATTTCAATTTTGGTGGTTTCAAACAATTTTCTGACAGTGTATTTTGGTGTTTTCCAGCTGCGGAAGCCGGTGTCGACGCTCTCGATCCCGGGCGCGATGAAGGCGTACTCGGGGGGAGGGAGGGACGCGGGAGGCGAAGAAGCCGGCGTCGCACTAGTCGGCGTGCACAGCGAATACCCGCGCTTCGGCGAAGAACGAGCACTAGGCGGCGGCACGTACAAGGGCGGGGGGACAGCCAAGCACAAACCCAATATAGGATATAGGTTAGTGTCCAATGCTCTAGCTGTAATTGGAGTGGACGTGCGTGATGTTTTTATATTGAGTTAAATTGTACCTGAGATCAAATGTTCAGACGTGACAGGGAGTTGGCGTGAGGATATTGTGTTATCCTTATAAGGACCAATTGTGTTATCCTTTTAAGGCTGAATTGTGTTTTCTCAATGAGATTCGCTTCAATTGGAAGCGTATAAGATGACAGACAGTTTGATTCAGTATGTAAGTGTCATTTGATTTTTTTTTTTTTTTTGCAGTAATCTTTCAATATTATTTAAGAATTGAGAGCAAGACAAAATTAGGAAATAAAGATTCAAAATTGAGAAACAATAATTGCGTCTAAGTATTATTTAGTAAATTAGCAAAGTCACTTATGAATTAAACAATATCTCATTTTACCAATGAATGAAAATCTTAAAATCAAGAAGTTTGGACACACAGTAAGAGTTTTCGAAAAGTCGATCAATGAAATTATAATGAAGCAGAGAAAGTCTGCACTTCAGCATAATTGGAGAGCGTCTTTGTCACACAATGCTGAGCTGTCCATTCTGTCATGTGGATTCATGTTTACATCGGGAAATGACGAAAATATTCTTTTAATTTTATGGCAGATGTTTGCAGAAAGTTTATATTTAAATATTTTAATTGAGTGAGAGAGATTTCAAAACAAAATAAACGTACACGAGATTTGTGATACTCGTAAGTTTATTGTTTTAAGAATTATAATATTGACTAGACATGTAACAAAATTAAAAAAAAAAAAATGTTAGATGTATTACAAAAACTAAACACCGATAGTAATATTTTATCAAAACGACTATCTTCTACGTGGTAAACAGCAATATACCTATGTATATTATACTTACCCACAATTCGTTGGTATGTTTTAAGAGTATAATAATTTTTAAGCGAATTGGTCTTTTTTCTAACTGGGTTAAAATCCAGCCCACCAGTCCAGCATCATTTAAAAAAATATCTACAGGTAAAAACAAAATATAGCACGAAACTGATAATAATACTAGTTTAAAGGTTGTCGTACACTGTGAATATAGTTTACTTAATATTTAATCTATACGATAATAATAATTATGAATTACTCTCACTGCTTCTATACCCATGTGAAAAGATAGCATGGATAGTTATAATATTATCAATTTATTAAATATTGATAGCACAATTGACGCAGTGACTGAGGAATTGATCGTGGATTCGATTCCCACGCGTACCAAGTATTAATATGGCATACAGATAGCTGTTTCGAGACTAGGCGTTTTACGTATGTGAGTCTAAATGTTTGTGAATGCAATCGCCATATAGAAGTAAGTTCTTAATAAGAACGTAAGTTCTTAGTGTACGTAAAGTTAAAGCCTATTCTAGTCTATTTTAAGTTACGGTTACTTAAACTACAATATAGGGTGACTTGTAATTAGTAAACGATACTTAAACATGTGATTGTAGTCATTATAACAAACTAATTCTACTATGGGACCAAACCTGAAATCGCGAAAAAATCAGTCAAATTCAGTAAATTTTGACCAGTTACGCCATCTAAGCGAACATAAATGTACTAACCAGCAGATTTTTTTTGCGATTTCTGGTTTGGTCCTATAGTAAAAGTTGTTTGTTATTATGAATACAATCATTAGTTCAAGTATCGTTCACTAATTACCAGTCACCCTATATATTATCATTATCTTCATTAAAATTTATATTAATCATATTATAAATATTATAGCACCGTCATTGTGTGTGACAGCCTTTAATATTTAAAATATCTTTACCATTCTTTTATATTCACGTTTCGTGCTCGATTAAGATCTCAAAATTCACAAGCCACATCGGAATGCAAATTAAAACCATGTAGTTTACCAATCGTTTGTTGCTTAACAAAATAACAGACGTGGCTTAAAAATCCAATTTGCTACGTTTCGGGAGTGTTCGATTAAATAACGACTACAACACGTTTCGTGTTCTTCATTATTTTATTTTCTTGTTTTTGGTACAAAAACGTGCGAATTGCGATTGTTTTTCAAACTGTGCGAAAACAGTTTTGACTTGTTTCTAAAGACAAAGTTCTTTCAGTAGATGTTTGTTTCTGAAAATGTGACAGTTTTGTTACGAATAATTTTTCTGATTATAGAATAGACAGTCTTGATATAGGTCTGCGCATAGCCTTGGAACGCACATATTGGGTAGCACTACAACAAAAATAAACACAACCAAGTGCGAGATGGACTCGCACGTAAAGGGTTTGTAACGAATTTTTTTTTGGCTCACGTCTGTAACTCGGTCTAATTGAGTTCGCGTAAAAAAAAGACGCGTTTGTAAGTCGACTATCGTAGTTTTAGTGTACGCGCAGAAATCGTGCGGATTTGGCCGGGCAAACTGTTACCCACAACGACTAGTTGCCAAAAAATGACGTTACGCTGGAGGGGGTGGGTTACGCTTTAATTTTAAATCTCTAAACTTCTTATAGGTTTTCTTGCAATATATAAGTTTGCATATTTTTTTGATTAATTTCAATAGATTCGGAGATATCTATCTCCAATTATCTTGAATTTTCTTTGAAATATATAGGGTGATTGGTAATTAGTGAACGATACTTAAACACGTTATTGTAGTCATGATAACAAACAACTTTTACTATGGGACCAAACGTGAAATCGCGAAAAATGTCAGCCAAGTTCAGTACATTTTGACTAGTTAGGCGAACACAAATGTACTGACAAGTAGATTTTTTTTGGCGATTTCAGGTTTGGTCCCATAGTAAAAGTTGTTTGTTATCATGACTAAAATCACGTGTTTAAGTATCGTTCACTAATTACCAGTCACCCTATATATATTAGAGACATTTACAATTAGTCGTTTCGTTTTATATTTTGAACAGTTCGACCAATTTAAAAAAAGAAATAAAAATAAATAAGTTGTCACCTAAAAGTAACTTAATCAGAATTTACGCGTCCCTGTTTAGGTCACAGAAATTCATAGTTATAAGTCTACCAATTTGAAAATAATTTATTCCCAAGAGATGTGGAGTAAATTTACTATTGACTAGATGAACGAACAGATAACTGGATACATGACTGTGTGATTTTATAAGGGTTGCGATTTTTCATTCGGACAGTCACAACCCTAAAGCAATAAAACTTACACAGTATGACTACAATTTTTGATTTGAAAACTCCCAATACTCGATTTCACAATGCAAATAGAACCAACCATCATTCACGATCAGATTAACCCCGGTTCCGAACCGCAAATCTGGAAAAGATTTATACACCCATCGTTTTGGTCCGATTTCAGTATGAAATTTTCATTTCACAGTGGACCAACGTTCACTTTGAAACGTTGTGTGTAAACGCAACTTGAGAGTAAAGTAAATACGGATAGGTGTCAATATTTAAAGTTAAACAAAATGGATTGCACTTCAAAAGTTTAGGATTTATGTGGCTTTTACTGAATTTTGTTACATGTTAAATATCGTAAGTATTATTTTTTCGATAGTTCAGTAATTTTGCGTTTGCCAAATTTATGTAAAAACCTATTGGAGGTACCGAGTTATTGACAATTCTATCTTTGATCATCATCATCGTCATCTGTTATCCCATATTACGAGTACATGAGGTCGGCAAAAAACGTTTTTTTCTTCCTTTTTGTCCTGTCATCCGTCACGCCAACACCAACTCCTTTTCTTCCATGTCACTCCTCACACAATCCATCCATCTTTTTTTTTGGCCTCCCTGTTCCTCACCATTCATCCATATGTACTCATAACTATTTTAATAAACATGCGTTAATTGGGGGAATTACATCTTTGATAAGTTTTGAAAATAGTCTGACTCTTAACACCTTAAAGAACTTTAGAGAGACCTCATCATACTGGAACAATGTAGACAAAGGGAAAGGCATATGGAAACTTGTAAAATATTCACAGAATACTACGATGTGTCCAACCATCAAGACCTTTACACACTTAATGCCAACAAATCATTTGAGAAGATCATTCCTTCAAACTATAGGGCAAAGAAACCGAGTCGTAACAGCATGAATAGGCTCTCGGAAAGTGTTGTGAAAGCTCCCAAATTGAACTGCTTTAAGAATCGGTTGGACAGGCTAAACATCTCTAAACTATTTGAAACGCTAGCTGCTAGTATGTCTTGAAAAATAATACAAAAATATCATTTCTCTTCTTTTTTTCTTGCTCATTTTACTCTTGCCAAAGTGGTCGTGGTGATCACAAAGGTAGCTCTCCAGAAGCCATCAGGGTACGCTGTACGACTTCCCGCCACTTTTGACTGCTGGCAGTCATCCGGGCGCAATCGTTCAATGGGCCGCCATCAGCCGTTGTGACTTAGTCAGTCGATTGCGTCGGTGATCTGTCACCTGCCTTGGTCCATCCACCTTTTGTATAGCAATGCGTTTTAATGGAGCCATTCCGCTTCGACAACTATTGCCAAATTATTTAAAAATACCAGCGTAGAAAAGCGTTCCTTGATGCCCAGTTCCTCGAGAATGGAAGCGTTCGTTCGAAACTCGGTCCAAGAGACCCCGAGCATTTTTCTCCAGCACCACTTTTCCAAAGCATCAATCTTTTTAGTCTCTATCTTTTTTAGGGTCCATGTCTCAGTAGTGTATAAAAATATGGGAAAAACTAATATTAAAATACAATTTAAGTGTAAATAAAAATAAATAAGGAAATAATAATTTATTTTAAACCAAACGCACCACAAAATCGCAATTCAAGGCGAAGGTTTATCCATATTAATAACACATCATCTACCAAAGAAACTTTTACGAGCAATATAAAAAGGAATCCTTATGCCATTCGTAAAATGCGACCAATAAAACCGCAGTTAATACAACATATCATTATTATGGCGTACTTCATTGTTTTCCCGATATCGGATCCTACTATTTTCATTAAGTCCCGTGGGTTATATAAAACCAATAAGCAGTGTAATAAAGCTAGGGTCAATCCTTGGTCGAAAGCCGTCGAGTTTATTCTCCCGAGACTTGAATACGTAACGATGTATCATCCTACGTGAAACCACCCTATATGTCTAAACACAATACAGACAAGACAAATGGGCGGTTTTCTTCAAAACAACGGGCGTCTACATGATTTTATTTAGTTTAATTGAAACATCACTGTGTTGTCATCAGCAGTTAAATTCTTAAAAACTGTCTATAAAATTATCTTACAGGGCTATTTTGTGACCTTTATTATTCTATTGCACTGCGTTTTCTTTTCTTACGACGCCACATAAGAACTATAATTCAAAATCTCTACGCAATATGAACATCATAAATCCAAAATCATCTATCGGATAGTTCCCAAAACCAGACCGAATATCCGTCTAGTCGAAGGATGCTCTCTTTTCAAAGCAGTTTTGCTGTATTTTACACCCTGTTCCATTATACCACCTTAAAAAATAAAGATTATTATAATTTCAATTGATGATTGCTTTGTAAAAATGTTTTTATTCTCATTTAAATACCAATGAACTGTGCAAAATTGTTTGTATTTACAATTCATGTGGAATTGTTCACGTTAACATTATTACAATTGAATACACTTGTAATATTTTAACATTTATTACTGAAATCTTTTGTACCTATATTTGCAGCATTACCAGATTCATCAGTCATTTAATTTTACGTTTTTATTTACTAAGGTTTATTTAAACTACCATAATTACATAAATACTATGCATATGTTTGTTATTAGTATACCAGTTTCATCTTTAAACATATTGGTATCTGTCATATAGGAACAGTCTAATCGTCAGCTTCCATCTATACAGGAGCCTATAAAAATTCAACAGCACCAACGTACATTGTGTTTCCATAAAGATACGAGTGGCATACAAACCGAAATCCTTTCCCAGCACTTTATATGGTAGTTTATGGGTTCCAAGCGTGCTCCTATCAGCTTTGTATCAACGAACCCACGCTTTTTAGAACTTTTGGTAAATATAAATGAAAGTAATATGTAAAGTTAGTTTTCTGGACTAGCAATTTAAGCGCCTTTATGTAAAATGTTTGTAGATGAGTAGACACTTAATCATCATCATCAGCCTTTTAATGTTCCCACTGAGACACAGGCCTAGGTGTCCACCTAGGCTTTTTAATTAACGTTTAGTATGTATCTACTTACTAAACGTTAATTAAAAAAATATGAAATATGGATTAAAGAAATTTAAAATACATAGAAACAGTGATTATTATAGCATATACTGCAAAATTAATAAATAAATAAATCACACAATACTTGCTTCTACAAAAACGAATGGCTAGAAGCGTTTTAATAATGCCTATCAGCCTTGAACAAACGGAAATAACTTGCATCAGGGTCGCATCGATTTTGTTTGTCTTCAGAATATTTAAGTGCAATAGATACCTACGTATTGATATTATCACCATCAATTTAGCTGTATTTTATTAAATAGGTCTATTGACGTCAATGGTTGTTACTTCTAAGAAAGTTCCAAGGATTATTAGAAATGTTATTAATATGTCCATAGGACGTACCTACTCGTATTACAAAAATGTAATGTGTTAACTGTCCACAAAATATATTATATAGATTAACTTCGTGATCTTTCCTATTATGAAGTAATTGGAACGGCAAGCGGTAGCAACGTGAGATGCATCGACGTTACTAGGGGCACGTACTCCAAACGTGCTAGGTTTAAATGTCACTATGTTCACAAAATAATAGTTAGTAGTTTCATTAAGATAAAACTGGTACAGTTCAGTTCAATGCTGTTCCATTATAATTTTATTACAATTATTATTAATACATATATGATTTTTCATAGCGTTTATTCAGAAAACTGGAAGTTATAATAATGAAATTAATTTATACACTGTCAAAGCGTCCAAAACTAGAGGTTTACCCTTTTAAAGAGCAATTTACTGTTAAGTCAATCAGGAAAATTGCAAAGTAGCAATCTATAGATATGGGCCCTCATCAATAAATCTAATCCCGCGATACTGGCCGTCGGCACGAAAACTTTGATCTGACTCAAGCAAGACCTAGTTTTGGATGCTTCGTAAATTTTGAAGTACCTCTGGAATTTGACATTAACTCTATAGATAAATAAGTTTACTGCATAATAAATTGAACGTGCTAAATAAATTGTGTTTTTATTTTCAGGTTAGGTAGAAGAAAGGCGTTATTCGAAAAAAGGAAACGAATAAGTGATTACGCTTTAGTAATGGGAATGTTTGGTATAATAATTATGGTTATAGAAAATGAACTTTCAAGTGCGGGTGTATATACTAAGGTAATATCACTTGAATTTTATAAATAAATATCTTCTTTAAAATTCAGTTGACGTTAACGTATTGGTATTTCGTTTCAGGCGTCAATATATTCGCAGGCGTTGAAGACGCTTATATCAATGTCGACTGTGATTTTACTTGGCCTAATCGTCGCGTATCACGCTTTAGAAGTACAGGTAACAAATTGAACATAATAAACTTTGCCTCTAAAAGATTCTGAGATGGAAAGTTTCTTAATTAATTTCCGTCTCCTTAATGCAGCGGATCAATAAAGCAATTTCACGGCACATCTTATGAACAAAAGAGCTTTTGATTTTTATTACAAAAGTTAGGAAGTTTGAAAACATGCATCTTCATATATTAATTTTGGTAAAATAACTTCAGTATATTGTTGATTTTTGCGTGTATTGCTTACCTTCCTTGTATTGGTTTTCAGTTATTTATGATAGACAACTGCGCTGACGACTGGCGGATAGCAATGACGTGGCAGCGGATAGCACAAATTGGCCTCGAGCTTGCTATTTGCGCCGTACATCCTATCCCCGGGCAATATACCTTTACTTGGACCACAAAACTTGCAAACAAAGGAGGTGTCATTGGCGTAGAAGTAGTAAGTACAAACTTAGCTATATTTTTTTTCTATTCTGTATACTCTAGGTATGTAGATATCAATGTCATTCAAGCATTTTGGCATCTTTATGTTGTGTGTCAACTTATATTTAATAAAACTTTGAAGTTGGAATTTTGATTCTAATTTCTTATATTATAAATACTTAGATGATGTCATAGTTCTTACTTTATTAGTGTTAACTTTTTGTAGTTCAATGGAGTTTTTTTGTAAAATTCAGTAAATGTTCATCTCTTGATTAGATTAGAAAATCTTTTAATAATGAATACGAGACAGCGCGTATAGACGACGCACGCTTCGTTAGAAACTATCTATATTCTTTATACTGGTGTAGACAACAGATTCATGTTATGTAATTATTTTCTTTCTGTTATCTAGTTACAATCATTCTTGTACTTTATTTGCTGACTGACCTTCATTTTTAATTTTCTCCTTAGGGCACGATGTATAAGCAAATTCAGGTCTGTATTCATTGATTTGAAGTGTTACCAAGTTTTAAGTGATGTTAGAGTCCTCGTCTTGAGCATGTGTCCAATTTATGTACGAACAGAATTCTGTCGTTTTTGTGTATGTGAATTTGATAAATTGGTGTAGTGATAGTGGATGTCATGATGTTATTTTACGCCTCAATTACACGGTTCACTTTGGCCTTAAAATTTTAATGACGTCTTTCAAAATTGAATAAAAGTGAATTATTTGATTTTTTTGTCTATGCGTTTTTTGTTTCTGTTTTTCAATCAATTTAGTTGAACCGTGTAATGTTTACCATAAACATCATATTTGTTCGGTCTTGTTTTATATGTATGCATGTAGGAGCTGTTAGAATATAATGTTTAGTGAATATTTTAGAGTGACGTTGTATTGTATTTAACAGGAAACTACACGATACTTGTGGTTAGAATACGTTTGGTAAATTGTATTTGTGATATGGGCTTTAACAAAGAGAAACGATCTTAAGATTTTATGTTTTTACTCAATCGAAATATGTATAAGCAGAGATTGGTTTATCTACACATTTTGTTGTAAATTTTTGTATTGATGTGCTAAATGTTACAAATCACTTTATCACAAAGCACATAGTTCTATTTGCTTCACAATATTACTACTGACATCACTTGAAATGTTTTTAATATCTACGAGTACCTCTAATTCTGTGTTGAATACTCGTACATTATCATATATAATTTTGTCGCGTGCCTTAAGGTTGCCGATTCTGAATCCTTATACACCTCCTACAAAATGTACTCCTACTAAGTGATTGCTTTTCTCATTCCAGGTTCCTTATGATGTCACACTGTCTCTGCCGATGTTCTTTCGACTCTACTTAATATGCAGGGTCATGTTGCTACACAGTAAATTATTCACGGATGCTTCGTCCAGAAGTATAGGAGCTTTAAACAGAATTAATTTTAACACTAGGTAAATATTCAAATTCTTTTATAAATATTTAAAAAGTTTTACAGAATGTTAATATTTTTGGCTTTTACACATTTTTTTATATATTCATATATCTATTAAGCCAATGATTTTCTGATCCATATAATTTTAAATGACAGTGACTAAAGACTAAAAAGTAAATGACTGAGTAATTTAATTTTATATACCTTTTTGTTTGATTTGATTAGTTTTACGTTTCCCAAGAGTTTTATAAATTAAGTTACTGAAGGTCTTGTCTTGCCTCGTTACAATATTATGTGCGTTACGTGTTCACAGATTTGTCTTGAAGACACTTATGACAATTTGCCCAGGCACCGTGTTACTAGTTTTTATGGTATCTCTATGGATAATCGCAAGCTGGACGCTTCGGCAGTGTGAAAGGTTGGTATCGTTGTTGTTTATGTGTTGTTGGTGACGTATCTTATTTTGCGTAATAATTATGTGTTCGAAATCTTGGGTGGGTTATTCCAATCCTGTAACAGTATTTGGGGAGTTGATTTGCTCATTCAATTTGTTCCAAAATTTTACTTTCTCATCAAAAGTCGTTCCTAGTTCTCTGTCAGTATATTCGCTTCCATCGTTTAGTTTGATGTCCACATTCTATATTTGACACTCAAGTTATCAAGTTTTAAGATCACCGATGTATTGCCTATGTGGGCATGCTAATGCTTTTGTACTGTGGCGTTGTAAATATGTTTGTTTTTGCTTCTTATATCCACTGTGTTTTTTGTTTTCAATGTCTACGTTTAAAGTTTTACGGAGAGTTACTGTAGCGAAGCTAGGTTCATAATCATCACAAATATACAAGAGTTTGACTTTGACTATTTTCGCAAAATATAGCTTTTGTAAGATGTATTGAGAACACAAGTGCTGTAATTTATATTTTGTTAGTTGATGTGTTAGATGTAGTGAATAAAACAAATTGTTGTAAAGAAAGCGGATGCTTGTTGTGATATAGTAGAATTAATTTGAATTGAAAACATGGTATCACTATTACTGCACTGTAAGACTTTTGATATAGATATCGTGGATCTATATCACGTCTTAGATAAAACAGCATAATAATCACAGCACGGCTTACCACAATAAATGATATTGCAAATATCGTACACAATATATAAATTAAACAAATTATGAGAGTTTAATTACGCACAAAATGGCTCTAGGTTACAACACACTAAATGTTAGATAAAGCTTCTGACTTACCATCAACATGCACAGAACCATTGCACCTTATCATATCATGCATCAAACAAGTTACCTCTTCTTCCCGGTCGAAGCAAGTTGCTTGTAACTCTGTCACTTTTACGTGTTTTTCCTTCTCTCTTCTCGCCAATCTATCTCCTAAATGTTTATCTGTGTATCATGACCACCTGAGGTTTAAATTTAATTCACGCATGGCTACAAGTATGATTATTTGGTATTCAACCCAGATATATATGTTTAGAATGCACGTTGTATTTAAGAATCTTTATATTCGGTATTAGTACGTACAATGTCTGTGTAGTAAGAAAGTTTTGTTTTTCCATAGGCATGACAAAATTTTCTTTTGTGTATTAGGAGTTCTTTATCACATATTTAACATGATGATCAAAATTTAAAATTTATTCCCAAAAATTAAATAGACGTGTCCTTTACATTGATTTTGCCACAAAAACTTTGCTTTGAGGTCCCTGTTTAAATTCTACATTTTATGTATCTTTGAAGTTGAACTTATGTTGACTTTAGTAGAAACAACCGGTTATCTGTGGTTCTTGTCGGGCATTTTGGCTCTCAGGTTCCACGATGAAGACCATGCCAATTTGCTAAACTCAATGTGGCTGACAGCAATAACGTTCCTCTGTGTTGGCTACGGTGATATAGTCCCCAACACTTACTGCGGCCGTGGCATTACCCTCACCTGCGGTATGGTGGTATGTATGAAAACATAGTAGGATATTTTGGGTTGGTTTGACAATTTATACATCTTTCATACGTTCTGTGTGGCTAGGAGTGAACTGTACTAGGCATCGCAAGCTTTGCGACAATTTTTATTATGGTTAAATTACAAAACCTTGCTTTGTCTAGGTGACACTATATTAGGTCGGTAAAGGTGAGCCATTTTATGTGTTATTAATAACGTCACAATATTTTTGAAGCAATTTCACAGTCCAAATTTAATCAAAGTCAAACTCTTCAATTCCACACGGATTCCCTTTCTCTTTTCTTTTGTTTCATCTTTTTCCACATTTAATCCACTACGCGTGTAGGGATTGGCTTGCGTGCGACGAGCCAGTAGGTAGGGTTTGTGAATGAACACTTCTTTATTGAACGCTTCGAACTTTAGGGTAGACAGGTCAATGAGTAAAGCGTTGAAATTTATTAACCATTCAGGTTTCACGACGAAGAACACGCTAACCTACTGAATGCGATGTGGCTTATTGCGATTACCTTTCTCTCCGTCGGTTTTGGTGACATAGTGCCAAACACTTATTGCGGCAGAGGTATTGCTGTTAGCACCGGCATTATGGTAAGTTCCTTACAAACAAACTTTATGACTGTATGTGTTGACTGACACAATGTACCAAGTTTATAGTAAAAATATTTATAAAAATCAATACAATATATATTTGAATATCAATGTGCGCCAAATCACGCCAACATGAATCTGTTGGAATGCTTTCGCCTTTATACAATGCTTTGTTTGATGTGGGAGTCAGTCAACACTAATGTTTCAATGTACCAAACAAATCACACACCACACTAAAATGCTTCACACTCTCGAGAACTTACGCTAAATCACAACTATTTGTCGGTGTATTTGATGTTATAATATTTATAAAGTACTCGTATATTGATGTTCACAGATATCTGTAACACGAAATGTTTTATGTTGAAATATTGTGAATGCAGTATCATATCTATGTACACACACCTGTATTATGTCACCACTTCTGTAACACTCAATGTACACAATATTTTGAATATAGGGTTACTATCGTATAATTTTATTCGTAGTTCTTGCAGGCAACAGCATTATTTGGAATACCTTTATCAATAATATAAGTACGGTTTCAATATTTTTTTTTATAATAAACTTACGTCCATTTCCCTGTTAAAGCCAGCTATTAGAAATTATATAATTTGTAGTATGGAATGCTTCATTTCTCCTAACTTACTATTTCTAGCTCTCTTCACTTAAATATTTCACTGGATTGCACAATACGTTTGTTTTTAAAATGGCTCACTTTTCCTAAAATTATTTTAATACAGAAGTGTAAAATAAATCTTAATGCACCTAAAATAGTGTTTGTGTAAATGTTGATAAAGTTAAAGAGATATTAGATGTTCTTAATGTTAAAATGGAAGTAAACGTTGAATTGATTCAGTCTTGTGCACCTATTAGATGGAAATGCACTCAAATTAAATGTCGTGTTTGATGAAAACTTGGTAAATGTTTGAAACAACATGAAATTACAATAAAAGAAGGAAGCTACTGCTTTTATGATAATTTTGCGTAAACCATTTTGATAGGTAAGACATTTCCTTCTTTTATTCTATTTGCATAGTATTTTACATATTAGCACAAAAGGTTTGAGTACCTAATTATAAGCATAAATAATGTCAACCAAGATATAAATAGTACATTTTAAATATCTAAGCTATCTATGAGAGTAACTGAGACAATAGTGAGCGATACGATTTTCAAATCGCTATTATATTAAGTGTTCTATTGTGTCTGATACTCTTAATAAATTTTAATTTCTAAAAACAATATTAAATAATCTAAAGGATAGCACATAGCTGAAAAATTATAGTTTCTTTTTTGATTTTTAGCCTTCAAACTTGCGTTATTGGAATGACAAATTCTTGAATGCTTCTACACGTTCGCTTGCATTTTACATTAAGGTATTCACTTAACAGGGAGCTGGATGCACAGCGTTATTAGTCGCGGTTGTTTCAAGAAAATTAGAATTAACTAGAGCCGAGAAGCACGTTCATAACTTCATGATGGACACACAACTTACTAAAAGAGTAAGTATTGCTGTGATATAAGTTCATCACAATTATTGTTAATCTAATTAACAGGGGGCGGGATGTACAGCATTATTAGTGACCGTTGCTTCGAGAAAATTAGAGTTAACTAGAGCGGAGAAACATGTCCATAACTTCATGATGGAAACCCAGCTAACGAAAAAGGTAAGGTGACTGTTACTTGAGTAACAGTTAAAGGATACTATGAAGGTAAGACTTATCTGCTAGGTTATGCTAAAGAAAATAACAATAAATTAAATAATAAAGATACTAATCTGCTTAAAATTGATGCTTGACACAGTGAGTAACACACATTAGATGAAACTAACGGTATTGAAAACTTACACAAGAGTAGCGACACTTCGCTAGACTAAATAACTAATAAATAAATAACTGGAGACTAAGTAATAATATTGGATAACAATTTTGAGCTAACAAATAGCTTAAATCACAGAAAGCTTAAAAACATTGGACACCATTGTGTTGTCTTAATGTGTTTGGATATATTGAGAAGAATTAATGAATTGTCTGATCGAATATATGGATACTTACAGCTGAAAAATGCAGCAGCCAACGTGCTTCGGGAGACGTGGCTAATATACAAACACACAAGACTTGTGAAACGAGTCCATCCTGGGAGAGTGAGAACGCATCAAAGAAAATTTTTGTTAGCTATTTATGCGTAAGTATTTTTATTTAAGCACTATTGAACTCCTAGTGGAAAATAATACCGACTATGAGAAATGTTATTCATTTTGCAAATAGATTAAAAAAAACACAGTTACACTTCATTTTGTTTTTGGCATTTTAAACTAGATGAGGCCGGTATTTTCGAGTTGACTATCCAGAGAAAAAACACCGGAACAAACTTAGGCGTCAAAATCTCTTTTAAAGTCCAGACAGCAACCATGTAATGGTTCAATCATATGAGAACCATGCGGATTAATGTCTGAGAATGTTTTTGAGGAGAGAACCACACAGATTTGAGTGGTCCTTTCCAATCAGTGCAAGCATTTGTGAGTATTCGTATAGCTCAACTTAGGATTAATAAGGAGCTCAACGAGATAACGATCAGTACCAATGAAAGGACATTTGGTTATGTCTCAAAAAATACTCAAATTTCCAACATACGTCAAAATAATTGAAAAAAATAACAATTAAAAAATTATTCACATAGTCGTAGTCGTAGATTTAGGTGTACGATAAAGTTTATTCTATTCTATTCTAAAAAATAAAGTATTTATGTCAAAAATGAATATAGAAAATAAATGAAATAGTAAAATAAAAAAATCAAGAATGTCAAATTGAATAAATTAAAAATCAATGTCAAATCTTAAAAATAATTATGAAATGTTTGTTGAACATACAAAATGTATGGACATACTAGCAGTATTATTTTCTTTTTTTTTTTTGCCTACTACGTAAGGTTACGAATTATAACTAATAATTGAATCCAATTGCTTCAAAGTTGATGTGATATAAATTCGTTCATGTGAATATTCACATAAATAAAGCTTAGTTGTAACAAAAAATTTACATCGTAAATATTATATACAATATACAAAAACACTGCATTGTTTTAAACCTAGATCACTAAACATTAGTCTCACAGGCGACACGGCCCCAACGCATTCGCTATTTAGGTAAGTTCCTGACAGCCCACCACCCCATCGCGCTCAGTACCTGCCTAATTAAGTGTTTTGGTGCCCCGTGCACGTGCATTGCGTCCGCACGTATTTAACTTCCTGAGTTTTGGCGAATTGTTGTTCTCACGGACTAATGTTTAGCGATTACGCGTGTAAAGTGAGTCAAGGTAAGCTTAGATTTTTTTTTCTATTATTGACTTCTTGTAAAGTAAAGAGAAAATGCATATAAAGCAAAAAAAAAAATTTGCTAATTTCATCCATACCAGAAGCACAGGGTGACCAAAGTGTCATGCCTCTTCTGCAGGAAGGCCATTTGTGGCGGACATACCTTTCTGTTTAGACTGCCAGAAATAACATTTTTAAAGTGTCTCATAGTTTTTAAGAAGTTTTTAAGAAGAAAAAAGTAGGTATCTTGAGAGGACATATAATAATATGTCCTCTCAAGATACCTACTTTTTTAAATTAATAAATGTCATATCAAGAAAAAAAATACGTTTTATTTTGTTAGTCAAATTGATTACTGTTTAGTGACTGCGTAACTCAAAAATATGTTTAGTGGTCTAGGGTTAAATAAAAATTAAGGAAAATTATAAAATAGTACCATTACGTTTCAGGTTGCGGAAAGTGAAAATGGATCAAAGAAAGCTGATGGATAATGCCAACACAATAACAGATATGGCAAAGGTACGTTGAATCCCGTAAATTATATTTACCGCTATTGCTACACTCATACACTCATTTAGAGGTAGAACCCTAGTTAGCACTTTAGGAATGCAACAAATAGATTCAACAGTAGAAGTCCTCTATGATGTTTATATATTAGTATACAACCCTTTATCTAAACCGAGTGTCCTATAGAAGCTAGACTTTCTATTTTGAAATAGTCTAGTTAACAAAAACAAAACCGCCTTAAAATTTAGATCATAGCATGCTACAATATTTTATTTCAAACCCATTGGCCACTTGCTTTGCGCATGCAATTCTTAGATCAAAATTATTTTGCTGAAATAGACAAAATTCCCGCTAATTACGTGCATGATATAGAATTAGAATTCACCGTATTTTCTAAAAGAAAAGAGGACATGCACAATATAATAGACATTCGTTTTAAACTACAGGACACACATGAGACAGACAAAGATACAGTTACTCCTACACTTACACAAACTAGTGATTAGAAACTACAGTTAATAATGAACTACAAAGCGATTGATATTAGGACCCCTTTCTCTTACAGACCCAGAACACAGTCTACGAGATTGTTTCGGATATGAGTACGAGACAAGACACCATAGAAGAGAGGCTGACTAGTTTAGAAGAAAAACTTACTTCATTACAGGTAATATATGTAATAGTAACTGGATTTTTTTGTAAAGATGATGCAACAATGGCAAGACAGTACATTATGAGTTGGTAGCATAAGTAAATTAATTTGTAAAACTTATATTTGTTGAAGGTTTGTTTATTTCTTTGGGTGATTGATTAGTTCTTTTGGTATTTTTGAAAAATAATCGTAATCCTGTTGATATTTGCCTTCTTTCCTTACCAAACTACCTAAGGGTTCTTAACTACTTTAACGTCTATCAAATTAATGGAAGTAATCTTATTTGATCACACTATTTATTTTTATGTGAATGCTAAACCGAATGCTGGAATTAGCCTGGTAGTGATTTGTAATTTTTTATCATCACAGTAATCACGCTAATATTTGTAAAGCCGAGGGTTTGTAATTTTGTGTTTATTACTTCTGCACGCTCGAACGGCTGAATGGATTTGATAAAATTTGGCACACGGGTTTATTAAACTACACACATGCACATAATTATGTATGAGCGTGTGTGTAGTTTGTTTCTTCTTTACGCTCAAACGGCTGAAGTGATTTCAGTGAGAGGTGTTCAGGTAGATAATATCCTGCAAGTGGACATAGGATTTTTCGATCCAAGGAGCACGTTCCCTTGGTATAATTTTCTTCTTTGAGCTAGTTCCCATTTTTTTTATCTTCGTTCTAATCTAACCTTAACCTGTATGATGTGTTTCAGGAACAAGTAAATAATTTACCAGACGTCATGGCTCGGTGTCTACAGCAGTGTTGGGAACGGGCGGAGCAGAGAAGAAACTTTCTGCATCCCGACACTGCTGCAGTACCTACTCCGCCCTCATCTACTATTACGCCTTATACCAGGTGGGTCCTCATCGATGATATGAAATATTGAAACGCTTCATCATCTTTATCATCGTTTCAGCCGAAGGACGCCCATTGTTGGACATAAGCCTCACCCAAGTGTCGCCACAATGAACGGTCCTGTGCCAGTGTGGGTGCGGTAACTGAAATGCTTGCTTCAGACTAAAATATTATGAATTTTCTACTTCTGTACTAACTTTTGTATTTGCATACATCATTTATACAGGTTACCTATCAAAACCAAACTCAGAAATTGTTTGCTATTCATATATCTGTCCACTGTTGGACATTAGTCTCCCTCAAGCGTCGCCATAATAACCGGTCCTGTGCGTGTCACATCCATCGGTTTCCCGCGACTCTCGCCAGATCATCGGCCTACCTTGCGGGAGGCCTTCCAGCGCTGCGTCTTTCGGTACGTGGTCACCACTCTAGAAACTTTCGCCATTATCGACCATCCGTTCAGTGAGCAACGTGTTCTGTCAACTGCCACTTAAGTTTGGCGATTCTTCGGGCTATATTGGTAATCTTGGTTCTTCTGTGAATATCTTCATTTCTGATGTGTTCACGCAAGGAAACTCCGAAAATAGCCCTTTCCATTGCTCGTTGGGTGACTTTTAGTGCTCAATTACAGAGAAGCGGCGCGTTGCGCGGCGCGCCGGGTGGTCCGTCGTACATTGCCATATTACATATGTTTGTGTTTGCGCGAGCGATGACGCGGCTCGGTGCTGCAATGTACGACGAAACGCCCAACGCGCCGCGCAACGCGCCGCGTCTCCGTATACACGGCCTAAGTCTTCTGATGAGGCCTATTATAAGTGACTACATTCTGGAGCCGTATATATCATCACTGGTCATAAACTTTCGTCTTGAGACACTGAGGTTTGCCCAGCCGAGCTGTCTGTTGTATGAAGTCTATTTGCTGGTTATAATTTTTGATTTAATTTTCAGGACGCTAGCAACAGCGTCACACCCGTGGCCACCAAGCCCAGTGCTGCAGCCGGCGGGGCGAACGCATTCAGCTCCCGAGAGCACCACAACGCATTCGCCATCGCCTGCGCAGCCACAGCCTTCTAGCCCCGCCCCACACGCGTCTCGGCCTCCTCTACCCAGCTGAGTACCGCCTTCCAACTCCGAACTCCTGTGCTGAACTCGACGAAACTCGGCGCCCGTCCTCTGACCCCCCCTTCACGACTACGCCCGAAAGAGGTTGCCGGGGAAGTTGTTTTACTACGGAAGACAGAGATTTGAAGATACTAGTTCAATGAACGCTTTGCACGAAAAATATTGAGTTATTTGGGTTAACAAGCCACGACATGCAAATTGCAGATTTGCTATTTTTTCAAACAAAATAGCTCACTAAATATCACGCGAAATATAAACTGGAAAATCGAACTAACTTTTTGAATAACCATTTTCTCATGTTCTTTTTTTCCTCATAAAATTGCAAATCAAAACGAACAATTTACCATGTGTGAAGATTTGTATTTTTATACTGACGCGAACTAAATTCGTTTATTGAAACTATGTTCGACATCTTTATCTTGCGTTGGGTGATGAACGGATAAAAGTGAAACGATTTTCTCGGCAAGCCGAAGGACCACGCCGCGGTGCGAGACAAGGTCAGCCGTAGTTATCTTCGCTGTTCCCCAAAGTTTCGGATGTGCCAGACTGTTTTCTAGTGATATTGTTTAGATAGTGAAAAGAAATGAGGCGGTACGGACTTGCTGTTGTGATTATACAAATGCTTTATCGATAGACGCTTTAGCTAATTACGTTAGACGATATTTTGAATACATTATCAGCATTAGTATAGGTTGTTATTACCTACACGTCTGTTCACGTTTTATCTGATGTTCGAGGAACCAATAACACTGTTTTATAAGTTGAGTGTGTTTTTACTAAGGTTTTTTGTGAATGCCACCGATATTTTGACATTGAGAAGTCTATGGAAACGAATTTAAGAGTAGCCATTTTCATAGATTTCTTAATGTACAGAAACATAGCAGTAATAAAAATAAATATAGTGACTAAAAATAATAGTAAACACATAGATTTGCATTTACATTGTGCAGTCAATAAGTAAACTGACTGCATAGGCATTTACTGTAAAGTACACATAGTGGTCACTATAGATTGGTTTCGGTTCCTTGTGTAAATTTATCGTTATATGGACAAGTAACACGATTTGGAATAATTATATCACGATGCCAGATTTAGCTATGAGATAAAAACTATACATAACTCCATCTACTTTAGAATTGTAAATGTCATCTTCGATAGTATTCGAGTGATAATTGAAATATATTTTATACAAAACTATGAATACGATGATCTGACCACTCTATTTGTAATATATTTTAAATACTTAAATACTCTATAAAACAAAGTTTTATTGAGATTTGACACTAAAGTGAACTATGTTTTAAAGAGATTAATTAAATAATAAATGTTGAGGTCAGATTATGGCTACGTATAACGTGGTTTAGCATAAGCTAAGTGTGTTTCCATTTTATTTGTTCGAAAACTATCGAGGTGAGACAATTGCACATATTCTAAGAAAACCTGTATACACACTTTTAGATATATAATTAGGTAAATTGAATTGTTACTACCTGCCTATTGACATGTAGATTGTAAACAATTTTTTCTAAGAATTAGACCTAAGTAAAGCTTTGTATAAGACATAAGATTGATGGCTGTCTAAATAGTGCCTAAAACACTACGAAATTTCGATAATTCAGTTTTATTATCTTAATAACTTATGAATATGTAAATAAGTAATCTAAAATTTGAGAACATAATGTTTAGTAAATATCTGAATTTTGTAGCTGTACGAGTTGTATGATGGGATCAATTTGTTTGCACATTTTAGTTTAAAAAGTTCCCTTCTTTATAATCGTTATTTGGTTACATTTCTTAAAAGTGTATTGAATAAAACACAGATTTTGCATTGAACATATTGTATCAAAACCTATGTAATTATGGACTTTGCTCAAACAAATTTGCACTGATTTATCAGAAATCAAAAATTCAAGTTAATATGAAATAGCTGGTAATATGGCACGCATGTTAAATCTACATAGAATAGACCAATATAGCGTAATAAATAGATCAAATCCAAATAGAATTAACGGTCACTTTGCACCAACCAATGTTTAATTTTTATGTACAAATTAAACAAACAACAATTAGTGTACCAATACTAAAGTAAATAATGTTTTAAGGAGTCACGTTCATACGGTACATGCAATGCAATTACAATGGTAATGCAATTAGACCCTTATACAAGCTAAAAAAACTCTCCTACAATGCAATTCCATACAAAGTATCACAAAAGATCCTTATTTGACATTACAGAAAAATCAAAACATTTAAGGCAAATACAAAATTAAATTTGGTCAGAAATATTTTTGAAAATTGTCCTTTATGATACACCTGTATGAAAGGCGATGGGTGAACATAAAACTAACAATTTATGATCAAAACTTCACATGCTGTTATGACTGAAATACCAAGCAATGTAAATGAAGATTTACAAATAATAAAAAGTAATTTTCATAAAAAAGCACCGTACAGAAATACCTAGTCTTATTCACCAGTATTACATCAGTTATTATTTGGTTCTTGGTGTAATTCACTTTGACGATAATTGCCATTGCCCACCCCAGAAAAATATAAAATTTTTATCCATATTATACACAATTCTTTAGCACCATGTGTTTTTTTTAATAACTACTTATAAAAAAGTATAAGCTCTGGTATAGTTTTACGATCTGATTGAATTATTTTTTTAAAAAGTGTAATAGAAAATTGATGTCCTCTTATTTTACCTCCCCTTGAGTGAAATACATTCAGAATCATAATTTTCAGTTATTTTACAATAGCTGTAATTAGGTAGGGTATTAAATAATCCTATAAATTAATCGTTCGTTATATTATACAAAAAAAAACACCAACTAGTTTATTTAGATATACGACAGATTTAGTGTAGAAATTAAAATATTTCCTGCATTATATTTATTATTAAATAATATCTTACCCATCTTATTAAAACTTTTCCTAAAATTTTTCATAAACAGTGTTTTAAAAAAATACTTTCTATATTCCCTAGTATTTGTAACTACCTCGACATTTTTACACGTCATAATTACCTACAGTTTGACTATAAACTGCCACTTTACTTTCACTAGTTTTCTTCTGTTAACCTAATATAATACAAATAAATTACTGTGTATCTCACCTCATTTCTGTCATATTTCTATTTTAATTTTTTCGTAAACCATTTTAAAATCCAAAGCGCACAATATTAAAAATATAAAAAGTGGCATTTTAGTAAAACTAGGTATTTACATTATCGGTCTTAACCTAACAGTAGCCTAATGAATTATCCCCATTATGAAGAATTTTAAAAAGTCTAGTCACTAAGATAAATTGCTTTATAGTCTGTTTTGTCTAGGACTATTGTTCACAAAAGTGTTTGTACTCGTACTATTTATATTTTATCAATTGAACTCTTATTCCTACCAACTAGAATATAATTTATACCTTTCAATGATATTTTAAAGTATAATTATACCTATCGAACACTTTTGCGAGTGAGTCCCAATTTTAGCTAAATTTCAAAGTATAAAAACTATTTATTTATAAATAAGAATTGACCAAAATGTTGTTTAAGAAACGTAGAATTTGTAAATAATAAGCGAAAATCAGTAAGACATTATGTGTAATAATAATGTAAATACCAGTTGTATTTGCGAATTTTAATGTAAATAAAGTAAAAAATAATAAAATATGGTTCCAGTAAAATTATTTTTAAATAATACGTTCAATTGTATAATGAAATTTTAAGTTGTATGCCAACGGAATGTTCTATGCGGTGCGTAAACAAAAGAAATGAAACTTTTGTGATCATTGTTGATGAAATGAAAGTGTAACTTCGATTATATGAGCTGTAGTATTTTTTAAATTGATTTTTATTTACACCCTATGCCTAAAGTTGGAAATAAACTTGATAAAGTGATCTTGTGTCCGATTTTATTTTCCTTGTCAAGAGAATCGTAGATACACTGAGTAGCTGTTAAATTGTAACTTGTATTTTATCGAAAATTATATAATTTAGCTGTTAATTTGAACAATACGCATATTTCAGTAAGGCTAACATTTATTAATAAATAGTTGAATATTTAAATCATTCACATGTACCGACACCATAGCAAAAAGCTGAGTATCTACTATTTTCTGGTCTTAGTGTTCCTTTGTCATTTAGGTGATGTATTACACCACCTACTTGTTAGATAATCCACGTAAAAATATATTTCAAATCAAATAAAAAAACTTTCATGGAATTCCACAAGATGGTGTTAACGAACAGTGCCATCTTGTGAGAAACTACTAAACAAATACACACCTACATTATGCACTACTTACCTGAAATCCACAAGAAAACAGTCGAATGGTTCACCATTTTAGCTACACTACATTAGTTAAAACAGTGCTCTCAAAACAGTGAAGGAAAACTTCTTGAGGAAACCGGCAGTGTCTTAGAACCAAAAATTCGAAGAAATGTGCTATCCAGCAACCAGCACTGGGCGCGCGTGGTAGATTATGGCCCATTCCCTCTCCTAGAGAGGAGGTCTGAGTCCCAGCAGTGGGAACATTATTTGGCTGATGCTATGCTATGCTACATTAGTTAAGCATTCAGATCCTTAAGACGAAGTGGGATTGATTGTTAAAGAAGCTCAAGAGAACCGTCAACAGTTTATATACCTCTTTCCTCATAGAAAGCGAACTTTGCATTTGTTTGATCAGAAAGTCAATTTTAACATAAAAGCCTAAAATTGTATACTTTTTTGACATAATTATGAAAGATGATGGCTAGAAAGGGCATAACTACATACTTAGATGTAAACTAATAGAGAAGTGTGAAAAAAGAAATTAAGAAAGCTAGGAAATAATGTATCAACAAGTAATGTTCTCAACTAACTATATTTGAGTCGGTTGTCAAACCAGATGCAGTTGGATATCAATATTTTAAATAACGTGAATATCTGTTTAACCTCCACAGCCTAGCAATTGGGTTTGTTTATTGGTTTGCAACTTGTTTGACATATCATATAAGCATAGCAGTTGAGAGTAGTTCATGCGCACTTATAACGTCTTGCTGATGGTGGCACGTGTTATGGGGTTTTGTGGGAATGCAGAACAGACAATTAAGTCCAATATATCATTGAAAAGGGAGGATCCGCCGACCTGACGGGTGTTATGTCTGGTGGGCCCGATAGATCTGTTGATTGCGGTTGTGTCTATTCAAGTCGCGAGTGAAAAACTTTAATCACGCGATGCAGGATAGTTCCTTTGTGACGACATAGATGTCGCTACAGGGTCATTCAATTCCCTTTAAAATGGTTGAGCTGGTGAGCTGATGCTGAGCACGCGCCATGCTCGAGAACAGGCACCGTCATTTGAGACTGGTCATCTTTTAGCTGCCAGTTGCTTATTTTAATTTCTATTTGTTTTTTAATTAGTAGGTATTTTTGTTTTCTTTACTATTTATCTACATTGTGCTCACTTAATAGAAGCAACAAGAGATACGTAACCAAGAGTCTATGGAGTTTCTTGCACTTTCTTCTCCTTAAAGATGCAGATCTTGAGCTTTGGAACGTGCAATTTGGCTTCACTTTTTTTGGACAGACCGACATTTTGACAATTCAAAAGTGCGTTTAATTGGTCTATTTGAAATAAACGTTTTCTGATTCCGTTTAAGCAGGCTAACAAAGTGTCTGATTTACTGGTTTGCCATTATCAGTATTGACTTTAAGAGGGCCACAAAAACCTGGAGCCGCAAGTAACGGAGAAGCATTTATGTTAAGATGGTCTCCCATCCATAGACCAACCTCGGCAACGGTTATTAATTGTTGGAGTTAAACTGTTATCTCTGAGTTTGTAAATCATCTTATGGCTTCTACAACTTTAGGGAGGAGCAGAAGGATGTGTCAGACTTGTACTGACTAAACCACAACGATGTTCCTTTGGTTGCCCTTTGCATTCTGGGACCATGGGTTAACTTTTCAGAAGTTATGGCCCTAGTAAACATCGGCTTTGCTGGGCCCCTACAGTTTGCAGATAACTCTTTAAGGCGCGCGTCACGCGTAGAACATTACGCTCTGACCATGATTCGGGTTCGGTCCGAACGGTTACCGGACGATCGAACGTCATCCACAAGCTCCTACGGTGGCCAGTGCAATTCAACTGGTACGGCTGTCATTATTCCAGCCACGAATTCCTTAAGCAAATGTAAACGGAACGTGTTCTACGTTCCTATCACAGAAACATGCTTGTACGATACGACTAAATGTGCTATCTATGAACAAAGATCTCTGCCAATAGGGCTTCCTATGGACCGAGATATCTACATACAATGTTTTCTATCAACAAGGTTTAATAAGGATTACTTTTAACTTTGCTGTCTGTATGTAGTCGTATCGTACAAGCGTGTTTCTATCTTAGGTTCCACGTACATATAATATAAACGTGTGAAATATTTAAGGTTATTTTTTTGTTCAATAGGAGAAAAATTTACTTAAATTTTCGGTCTACAAGGTGAAATACTACATCTCTTGAACCTGGTACCGGGATTTTTTAATTTCACTCTTGACTGACTTGATATGCCTAAACCGCAGGTTATGGCTACATGAGCGTAATTTTATCTACACTATACTTTCTGAACCTATTTTTAAATGGTAATTTATAGCCAATATTTTTATCATGTTCATGCAAATTTATATTGTGTTTCATATTTTCATCAATTAAGATCTTTTTGGTGACTGTCATCTAAGGTGCAATGATAATAATATGCCATAGTCTTTTAGTTTCAGTATCTGCTTGAGACACATGGTTATTAAAGTCTTAACTGACGCATTCGGCTAGTCTCTGGATACATATCACGTTTTGAACATAAATATTTGAAGTGCCTACGTGGATTATAAATGTAGTCCCCTGTAGCGGAAGAAAAGTTAGAGGTGGCATTTATTTAATTTTTTTAGTACAATTCAAATAATAATAATAATAATAATAAAACATTTATTTCGGACGAAGTCCATAATCTGTTAGTAACAATTATCTTAAAACTAATGTTAGTAGGAATTAACAACACAAAACACAACTACATTTTGACATGAAGTCGCACCCATCTTTGCAACATGGGGGACTCCCACCTATCTGCAAAAACACTCAGTATAGTGTTGGTGCTGCCACGAACGCGAGTGCCCTAAACCCTAAGCGGTAAGATTGTCTCAAGAAAATGAACTGAAATAGTCTTGAGAGTGTTTTAGTACCCATTTTATGTCCAGAAAAGATTAGAATTTAAGAATCCTTTCTTTCAATTGGATAATGAAATCATCAGGCTACATGAAAGTGATTGATTAAAACAGAAACAGTCAATTAAGTACTTACTTTTGCCCACGACGCAAAATTCTTAAAATTGTACAAATGTCACCACAATTACCTACTTATAAAAACTAATCATTCTGTGCCTACGATATATACCCAAAGGAATGTTAAATGTTCAGTTACATTAGATAAATATGATAGTATGTTTTTTGAATGCGTGTATCTTCCACAAATACCATTAGTGGAGAGTTTATTTATTTATTGAGTAATTTGCAATTTGCTTTGTGATATAAATTAACAAAATAAATTTTAAAAATTAACAAGATATTTAAAATTAAAATTTACAATTAATCATTTAATACAATTTAGAAAATAAAACAAAAAAATACAGAAAACAATTAAAACCTTGAGAGTTGAAGTTTTATGAACGTCAACGAAGTCGAAGTATGGCCGTTATCCTCCCTTAAGTCCTTCCAAATATTCATCTCACGCCGTTTCAAACCAGGCCTTGTAGTACTCCACCGCTTTCTAGGCCGGCCTCAACGGCGCCTACCCTTTGCCGGAACCCAGTTCGTGGCGACACTTACCCAGCGCTTACTGTTCGTGTGGTCAACGTGACCTGCCTAATCCCATTTGAGGCTGGCAGCCTTTTTGCCCAAGTCTAGCCTACGCCCGCTGGAACGCTGCGCTCCATAGCTCCTTAATTATTTTGATATTCCTGAGTGAAATATGATAAGTTCGTTTAAAGATCGTTTGTCTGAAGAGCTGTAGTTTTCCAACCTAAGGGAATTTTACTTGTTGAGTAAGGAAAATAACAGCTTTAGTATGTAGTGATATACCTTTACCTATCACAATAGAACATAACAACAAAATTTTAGTATAAGTACGAAATGATTTTAGGTGCGTTCAGGACAAAAGGAAATGGGATTTGCCTGCCAATTATTGTTCGAACAATAAAACAATCTTTGTTCTATTCAATTTCCTTTATTTACTCAAAGATCTTAAAAGCTCTTGAGTATTAATAAACAGTGTATATTTTCCATTTGATTAATCAATTCATTAAAGTCATTAAGGCAAGTAGTATTTTTGTATAAATACTAGAATAATTAAATGAAATAGATCAAAGAAGATGTAATTCTAAACTAATTTATTATTAAGCCAAGTCGCGTATTTACTTATCTTATTTTTAAATACTTAGTTCGTATAGTATCATATTGAATATGAAAGATTGTCTGTCGCAAACCATAGTGTATTGTAAGAAAATCTGCATAACTACTTTCCTTAACGGATATTATGCCATTTGGGAAGTATAGACATTATTGACAAAATGAAATAAAGTACGATATGTGATATTTAAGTACCTTGGAGGTAAACCCAGTGCAACAATTTTTTTTTAAAGATGGGAAATTACGAGTATCCAATGACTTCTACTGCACTAAGTGGATACTCGTAATTTCCCATCTTTAAAAAAAAATTCTCTCTAATCTAATAAGCTCTACTTAGTGCAGTAGAAGTCGTAGCGAGCGGGCGTATCAGTCTTTTACTGACTAGAACTACACATTTATGTTTTTCAGTTGCCCTTTGCTTTGTAAGACTACGGGATTTCAGAAAATTCCCGCAACCATAGCGGGCATTGGCCCTACTAGGCCCCTTCGGTTTGCTGACATCTCTTTGTGCGCGCATCATCACGAGCTGTCGACGACTTAGACTGTTCGGTTGATTACCGGACGGCGGCCGGACGGAAAGCTACCGAGTACCGTAATTAGAGACACAATAGAAAGACAATAGGTGTTTTTTTTTTTTTTAACGTAGGTAAAATCATCCAATGACAAATCCCGCCCTTGGGTGGGGCGGGAAATAGTGTCAGATTTTTACTGACTAAAAACCTACCTTTCCATTCCTTGCCTTTATCCTGGGGCCCGTGGTGACAGTCTCACATAACCTTTGGCCCCAGTAGGCTTCGGCCCTGCTGGACCCCTACAGTTTGCTGACAACTCCTTGAGGCGCGCGGGAACGGTGCGCGCCGCAGACGACCTGAGCTCGGACCGGTCTGTTACCGGACGGACGGACAGTGAGCTACCCATTGCCCACCGTCCGCGAGCCCGCGCCTACGGTGGCCGGAAATTGGGATCGGAAACCCGGCGGCGGCGGCGGCGTGTCCGCCTTTGCCTAATGCGGTCGGCCTCCTCCTTTACTAGCATTACTGCTTCGCAAAAGGAGGCGACCGCCTGCCACTCCTCCTCGCTCCGGAGCATGGCTTGAACCAAGCCCCGGCGCGAGAGATCGCCGCCGATCGCCCCCACGAGGACACGGCGATGCTCTTCCCAAGCGGGGCACACCTCGACTGTGTGCTCCACCGTGTCCACCGGGCGGTCCGCACAGTGGCGACACCCGGGCGTCGTCTCCGCACGAATCAAGACAATAGGTGTGCGGACGCCGGCGTCTTCTTGGGAATTAATGAATTGATACTGACATGAAGTGCTTGTTGAAAAATACCTTTTTTACTACATAATAAAAAAGAACAATATTACCGCATATAGATGACAGAACTACACACAGATGGTAGATTAACTACTCGTATTATACGCCTAATTCATTCATTGTTTTTTTATACATCATCATCATCATCATTTTTGACAGGCCTGTTGGTCTAGTGATTAGTGGCTCTCACTGCTATACCGGAGGTCGTGGGTTCGATTCCCACCCAGGACAAATGTTTATGTGATAAGCACAATCATTTGTTCTGTGTCTGGATGAAATTTATCCATAATATATAAGTATTTAGAAAAACGTGTTGCGCCGACCCCAAGTAATATGGGACAAGGGCAGGAAAAAGAAGAAGATAAGTATTTAGAAATATATAAGTATGTTAATCAATTGTCTAGTACTCATAACACAAGCTCTGCTTAGCTTGGGACTAGTCGGTATTGTGTGATAGTTGTGGAATAAAAACAATAATAACATTTTTCTGTCTATGGTCTACGTTACTTGATATCCTAGCAACACTGTTTTTTTTTTTCTATAAGTACTCGTAGCGACTGTCAACCATCACGTCTTCAATGACTAGTCGTTTCCATACCACTCCTCACACAACCCATTCATTTTTTCCTCCTCAAATACCAAGACAAACGATTCCCTTTCAACTTTTCAGTCACTTTCAAACTTCTTGTCTAAGTACACACTAAGTTAATATTGTGTGAAACTCAGTCACTAAAACTTATTTAATGAAGCGACGATAGATCTATTATCTACTCTTATTCACCTTAAGTTAACATTGGGTATCACTATCCAAATAGTTATGCACGAGTATAATAATATTAAAAAAACTCTTCTACAAAGGTCAAATTTGATTTTAGTCAAGAAAAATAAGGTCCGTAATTTGAGGTGGGAAATCACCTTTGCGTTCTAGAACGCAAAAAACGGTTTTACTTTCAGAATTTAACTATGGCCTTAGTCGGCATCGGCCTTCCCGGGCCCCTATTGCTTTATCAACATCTCTTTGAGGGACCCGACCGGACCGAGCCCAAGTCGTCGACGGCGCGTTCTGTTCCCGCGCGCCTCAAGGAGCTGTCAGCATACCGAAGAGGCCCAGCCTGCTAACTGCAGGCAGGCAGGGTCGAAGCCTACTGGGGCCATGGGTTAACTTCCGAAAGGAATACCCGGCCCCGGCACGATAGGCTACGAAGGAACGGGGTAGGTTTTTAGTCAGTAAGAGTCTGACACTACTTCCCGCTCCACCCAAGGGCGGGATTTGTCATTAGATGATTTTACCTACCATAAAAAAAAAAAATCTCTTTGAGGGACAACTCCTATCACGTCGGCAAGAACGTGAATAATTATGTCCGTTTCTTCACGGTTGCGGTCGCTCCGGACTATGACCTGAACCAGGACCCGGCGAGAAGGGTCGCCGCCACCAATCGTATGCACGAGGACTCAACCATATCCTCCGGGCGGTTCAATATTTGATACATCTGTGTAGATAGTGTGTGTTCTATGGTTTTTATCATTGATGAATATTGCATCAATATTTATACAGGAAAAGATCTGCGTTAAAAAGCAATCTTCCTGGAAAGCCAAGGCATTGTAGCCTTCAGCTGTATACTGTTTGCTCAGAGGCTTGAGATGTGTCCAACCAAGTCGAGTAGGAATCAGAGTAAATATAAAAGCCTTTCTTGCTTATGTACCTAGTTTCAAATGGAGTGGTTTGATTTCATATTCGGCTAGAGATTTTGTGTGGTGGTGCGTTTAAGACAAATACTAGTTCTTTAATAGAAATGTTATAAGGAGCTCCACAGGATTTACGACAAAACAATCTTATCGTAAGATTTTTTAATTTCAAGGTTATACTTTGTTTCAATAACTACGCACTAGTTAATAACATAACTTTTTTAACGTACTATTTAGAAGATTTGTGGCGGCATTTCACTACCTCTTAAAATAATATTAATTTAAGCAATTTTTTATTTCATGGCGTTTTTAAAACGGGCTCTAAATGCTGTTACATAAATGGGATTAATGACGTCATTGATTAAAAAACAACATGGTTTTTAGATGAACGTTTTGATAGTTGGCAGGGCTGATTAAGGTGGCCCTACCCCACTCGCATATCGTCAACGTCGAGCATGCGTTTAAGGCTTGTTGCTTCATCTGAAGTAATCCAATGCGAGAAGCAACGCAAAAAAAGAGAGATAACGCCTGAAAACTCTGAAGGAATTCGGTAATTCCGTGATTTATTCGAATATTTCACAAAACTGGTTCCAGGAAAAACGTGTTTTTTTAATAACATTGAATTTTTTTTAAGAAAAATTGACATCATTTAGAATCTCGATTAAATGTGCAAGGCCTCTAGATGTACATTTTTATATTTTTAATTAATGACTACATCAAGGAGGGCCAAAGTTCACGTGAAAAAGCAGATTTTTAGAGGTTTTTACTAGATTAATTTTACAAAAATTTGTTTCGATTTCTATAGAAACCTATGTAGATAATGACCACCAGATATATGTATCCAAAATATTATAGGAAAAATATGTAATAATATGATAATCACGTAAGAGTGGTTGTATGAAAATGTATCTCAGGCTGGCCGCTCTTAAGCAACAAAACACACATAATTTCATTTTCATTTCCGTTCGATTACATAGAGGACTTTTGTTATTAAATAAATCGTTTTTACAAGTTAAAATGGTTGATATTGGATGAATTAAGTATTAAGACACTAATAAAACAAACGCAATAACCTATTTTTTTATTTTTTTTTTTATTTGATTTGCGAACAAAGAGTTTGAACAAAAAGGTTATAGCTACATTACAGCACTAGTGCGTAATGGTAATCAAAATGATACAGTTTAGTAACAGGCATTATATAACTAAGTGTAGTGCAATAAGAGCCATTTTCTGAGCAAGTGTATTGAAATAGTACATTATGATACAAGTGTGAAATCGTAATGATTACCGTCGAGGTGGAATTTAGAGCCGAGCTATGGCGAGAGACGAACTACATTATCGCACTAGTGTGTAATGTTAATAAAAATGTCATAGTTTGGTAACAAATGCCATTATATATACCTAAGCGCAGTGCAATAAGAGTCATTTTGTGAGCAATTGTGTTGAAAAATTCTACTAAAGCATCTTGTCTCCATGATCAATTTGTACTGGATACAAATAGATCATGCAGACTTTTTTCAGTAGTACGATACTACTATATTTTGTACTGTTCAATACAACTATGCTGATCGTTACTATCAATAAATGTCATCGATAAAAAATGTTATCGACGCATAGTGATAGCTCAGAAAGCCGCAGTTTTTTGGGTGAAAAGTGCAATAGTAATCAGTATAAAGATGCAGAATTACCCACTATCAAAAAACAGACATCAGTAACATTTTCGCTGAAGATTCTCAAATAGTTGCTATTCTAGAAGCTGAATTTAGATGAATAGGAACGTGATGGCTCATCATGTAGTTTCAACATAAAGTTTTTGCAGCTGACTCAACTCGACGCGACACCTCGTGTCACCAACTCGCCGTCAAGTTATCTTCTTCAAAATCTGCTGATATCGAATTTTCAATTAGGAGAACATTTTATTTATATAATAAACTATCATCGGTATAAAGCATAATTATCATTGTTTTTGTATAATAACGACTTGTCTAATACTTCGTCTTGTTTAATTCTTCTTGTCGACTTGTATAATATCGTCGGCAATGATGTAGTCGTCGAGTCGAAACTCCCAAGTCTTGAACATCGACACTAAACTGCTAGGTTGTTGGTATTGGTTACTTTTCGGGGAGTGTGCATAGAAATAGCACAATTTAATTCTACCCAGCCCGTTCCATCACCGGACCACCAGACACAAACATTTTGGCAACACATTCATTATACAGCTAAGGAATGGAACTTCCCGCCGAAGTTTGTGTTCCCTAATAACTGCAACCTAGAGTTCTTTAAGTCAAAAGTGCGTACTTCTAAGCAAGTTTGTTCTATCGTGAACCACATCATTGCTCACCATCTGGTAACATAGAGGTCAAACACGAGCGTATCCAGAATAAAAAAAAATGAAAACTATAAAGTGGCATCAGCCAATTCTATTTATTTGCAAACGTTGGCCTAAAACTTGATATCTAGAAAAATTACGAGTGTAGCTGCTCTTATCGCGACCTATTCTTGAATGGGTACATCACTCTCCCAAATATATGTTGGGATTCAAATATCGTTCGTGGCTCAAAAGGCTCATTCTTGTTTTAGTACTTATGAGATGTTAAATTTTTTTATTTTTTTTTATTTGCCAAATCTTTTTTTCACTGTATACTCCATTAACTCCTTCCATTCTGGGTAGAGGACAAAGACAGTTATACTTTTACTGACTAAAAGCCTTTATTCCAAAGACAGTAGTAATGTAAGCCCTAATACGGTAAAACAAATGAATGGTAACTGTATACATGAAGAGTGTGCGTGGGAATTGCATGAATTGATCCCGCCATCTCATTTCTACCATCGGGCAATCCGGCCACGCTTACGTTGTTGAAATTTCTACGGACTAAGCGTTTTGCCTTGTCTTTTATACCGCGTACATCGAGGGACTGGAACAGTTTGCCTACTGTGGCCTTCCCATCTGATTATAATTTAGGTGTCTTCAGGGCTGGAGTGAATAGGCTCTAACAAACTAGTGCGCCTCACCATCAACAATTGCATCACTGCTTACCATCAGGTGCGTTTGCAGTCAAGCACTAGGTAATATTAATAAAAAAATACATATAGGCATGCATGTTTCGTGTCTAGAATACTCTAAGCAAACTTTTATGAAAGAAGGTACCAAATAATGCCTGGTCTCCTACTCACACCTCTTTTTCCTTATGCAGATTAAATGAGAAGGACGTATTTTTCCGGGAAAGCATCGTAACTGAGTCAAATCTCGAGAAACTTATTACAACGTATTTTTATTAGGAACTAGACCAACGTGACGACAAGAATTTATGAGAGAGAAAAAACTCTATTAATAACTTTTTGGTCCTGTCCAGTTGATTATCAGGTTTTTATTTTATTTTTATTTTTAGACTATTAAAATTAAAGCATGCAAATTACAAATTACAGCAATTCCCAGCTTTTTGCAGCCAGTTGAGCCTTTGCTTTGATGCATGGCCCAAAGTTGATGTGAATTTCATCGAAAACCATTCAGCTGTTTGAGCGTTTAGAAGTAAGAAACATACACACTTACAAACTTTACCTTTATAATATTAGTGTGATGTTACTAGCCTCTATTTTGTAAACGACTTTGAATGATATTTTATCACTTCTAATAAAATACTTGACAATATACCTATACCAACATATTATTATAATTATAGGAGTTTTATGAGATGGAAATAGGGAGGTGTTAATAAGACCAATAAAAACCTGTCAAGAGTAATTTGAAGTAATTGATATGTGTCCGAGATAAATAATGCACTTTGTGATCGATATTTACCATAGCTGGTTGCAATTCGATTGAAGTTATTTCTAGGACGAAGGTTCTTTGTATGAAGTCTTAAATCAAACTCATTATTTGTTAGTTGAAATGCTTTACTTCATAACTCCAATTTTTAAGGGTTACATACCTCAAAAGGAAAAACTTCCGTTTTTATCTTCCCTTGTAGGATCACTTTGTCGTCTGACTTTTTGTCAAGAACTTTTATTTCGAACCATATGCCCAAATCTATGAAATTAGAACCATATGTTCAAATCTCTACCCCTCTAAATGTCAGGCCATTGTCATTGGTAGTACACGCATGATGAGTAAAGTGGCGGTTAGCTCGTTACCTCCCATTATTTTCAATGGTATAGTCATTCCCATCAGCCCTAATGTAAAGGATCTCGGTTTACATCTTGACTCGACGCTTAGCTGGCAAAGTCAGGTTTCTAGTGTCTGTCAAAGAGTCAACGGGACTTTGCGGTATTTGTATCATCTGAGGAACTTTTTGCCGGCAAAGACGAAGACAATGCTTGTGCAGACTTTAATTTTCCCGATTATCGACTATGGTGATGTGTGCTATTTTGACCTCAACGCAGTCTTGCTGGATAAGCTTGATAGGCTCCTCAACAACTGCATCAGGTTCATATTTAACCTTAGGAAATATGATCATGTATCAAACTTCAGATCTGAACTCAAATGGTTGCCTATTCGCCAGAGAAGAAGTTTGCGAGCTTTGACAACCCTTCTCTTTGCTCAACTCTCCTACCCCTCCTTCGTATCTTATATCTCACTTCCAATATCTCTGTTCTACACACGCTAAAAATCTGCGTTCTTCCAACAATCTCCTACTGCTTTGTACTTCCCATACTTCTGATTTTGTTCATTCTTCCTTCTATATACAGTCCATTCTTCTGTGGAATTCGCTACCTCTTGATATCAGGACGGCTACGAGTCAGTATGCATTTAAGCGGAAGTTGCGGAATTACTTTCTACACCAATAGCAGAATCATCTCAGAATCATCTCAAAAACTCCTTTACTGTTTATATTTATATACCTATGTATTGTATGTATATATATATATTATTAAATATGTATGTATGTTTAGTTTTAGCTGTATATATGATGTGTGTAATACTTGTTTTCATATTAATATTATCTTTTTTTTTATGCACCTGCCATATTTTCTCTCCACCACCCTAGGTTGACTGGTAGAGAATGCCTAAGGCATTAAGTCTGCCTTTGTACCTTTTGTTGCATGAAGAATAAATAAATAAATAAATAAATCTGCGGTCCTTTGAAGCTGTGAAAAAATCAAATTTCGAAGTTTATAGAAAAAAAAAGTTTATAGCAAAACACGTTTATTTCGAAACTCTCAAGGGAATCAAAATTCATAGGGTACTTCCCGTTGACCTAGAACCCTGAACTTTGGAATCAAGTGGAAAAAGATCTTTTAGCATAAGTCTAGGAATAAATCTGAAAACTAAAAATTTGTAGTTACGTCACAAAAAAAAAATCCTTTCGGAAATATCTTCGAAAGTCGATTCGGGAATTCTTCTTCTTCCTGCCCTTGTCCCATATTGCTTGGGGTCGACGCAACACGTTTTTTTCTTCCACTCTATCCTGTCAGCCGTCACATTATCACTAACTTCCTTTTCTTTCATATCACTCCTCACACAATCCATCTATTTCTTCGTCGGCCTCCCTCTTCCCCTCCATCCATCTACTTGTAAACTCAGAACTCTTTTAGTAACATGTGTTTCATTCCTCCTCTTCACCATGACCATATCAAGACAAACGATTTCCTTTCAACTTTTCAGTCACTGGCGCCACTTTCAAACTTCCTCTAATATACTCATTTCTCACTTTATCCATTTTCGTCACACCACACATCCATCTCAACATTCTCATCTCCGCTACATGCAGTTTTTTTCATCCATCTTTTTCACAGCCCAACATTCTGATCTATACAGTATTACAGGTCTTATCACGGACTTGTAAATTTTACACTTCAACTTGAGTGGCATCCGTGGGTCACAAGTTGTTCCCGTGACCTGTCGCCATTTCATCCATCCGGCGTTGATCCGATGTGTTACGTCTCGGTCTACCTCACCATCTCCTTGAACGAGCGACCCGAGGTACCGAAAGTCGGAGCAGATTGGTATGGGCATTCCGGCGAGAGCTAAGGGCACAGGACCGGAAATCGCAGAACAAGTACTCCGTTTTGGTTCTACTTAATTTCAGGCCAACACTCTCCAGTCTGTGCCACCACACCTCCAATCTATTCTGGACCTCTAGGCCACTCTCGGCAACCAGCACAATGTCGTCGGCAAAAAGCATACATCAGGGAGCCTCTTCCTGAATGTCCGACGTCCGAGCGTCCATTATCATCAAGAAGAGGTAAGGGCTGAGTGCCGACCCTTGGTGTAAGCCGACAGCCACATTGAAGCTGCTAGTGGTGCCCACTGTAGACCGGACTTGGGTACGGCATCGACTGTACATCGCTCGGATCAACTGCACATACATCCCAGGCACACCTTTCTCTTTAAGGGCCCACCACAAAACCTCACGAGATACCCGGTCGTATGCCTTTTCGAGGTCAACGAATACCATGTGAAAGTTTTTATGCGCACCTCTATATTTCTCGCACAGCTGGCGTATAGCGAAAATGGCATCCGTTATACCTCGACCAGGCAAAAAACCGAATTGGTTCTGTGAAATTTCACTCTCTTCTCTCAACCTCCTTGCAATGACTTTCTCCCAGGCTTTCATGGTATGTGACATTAGATTTATTCCTCTATAATGGTTGCACTCAAGAACATCACCTTTGTTTTTAAAGATAGGCACCAAAGAACTGTTGCACCAATCATCAGGTATGGCTTCTTCCCGCAACAACTTATTGAAGAACAAAGCTAATCACATCCATCCATCCACTCGCAATAACTTCCACACTTCAACTGGAATTCCATCGGGACCAATGGCCTTACCAATTTTCATACCGTTTACTGCTATTCTGACTTCATCCATACTAACCATTCTCACTAACCCTACATTCACTGGTTTACCCTCTAAAGACCAACTCCAATTATTTTCCTCATTTATCAGTCTTTCAAAATAGTCCTTCCACATGTCCTTGATTTCTTCATCATCCGATAGGACCATTCCAGCTTCATTCCTTACACATCTTATCTGACAAACATCGCTCGTCCTTCTCTCTCTTATTCTAGCAAGCCGGTACAGCTCTTTTTGGCCTGCAGGACTATCCAGTGTCTCGTACAATTTGTCTTGGGCCTTTGCTTTCGCTAAAGCTACGGTTTTCTTAGCTTTTATCTTCAAATCATCATACTCCCTCTTTTTTTCAGCTTTCAAACTACCATTTTCCGCTTCTACACGCTGCCATTCCTTGAATTTTCTTTTCTTTTCTTTCAAAATATTCTGAGTTTCTATTGACCACCACCATGTATCCTTATCTATTGTGCCTTTTCCTCTCGTCTCTCCCAAAATATCTTTCGCTGCATGCCTGATACACTCTGCCATCTCATTCCTACTTTCATTTATACTTCGATCATTCATGTCTCCCATCTCTATCATTCTGTCCACGACTCGCTCTTTGAACTTTTTCGCACAGTAATTCCTCTCTAGCATGTGCCATTTTATTTTAGAGGGCGGGCGCTCTTTGCTTTTTCTACACAGTATTTGGACCACTGATGTCATAACCAGGAGTCTGTGTTGCGAGACTAGGTCTTCTCCAGGCAGCACTTTGCAAAGTCGATTCGGGAATTGAATTATTTATATAACTTGGTTTTTACGGGACTGTTACACCCGGATTTATAAATAAGTAAAATTAATTACTTAAGTAAAACAATTTGTGAAAAATTGAAATTTTTAATGAAGGTTTATAACCTCAAGTAAAGACTTAATAAGAAATGACTTAGCAATAAGTAATTACTTCTTTATAAATACGGGTGTGAGAGTGCAAATTAGACTTGCACTTGCTCAGTGTTTTTTTTTTTTTTATTAACTATCTTTAACCATCGGCTTTGCTCTCATGAATGTAGAAAATCATCATAAGGTAACTTACCATATAGGGTAAAAAATGTCTTATGTTTTATTTCTGAACATGGTCTGTGTACCAAGTTTAATCCGAAACCTGTCGTGTGAGCGTGACAAACATACACACACACACACAGTTGCTAATTTTAATCATACTGTCTAAGAGCGTGTTAGACTTGTCCACCGGGGTTACCGTACCTTGGTCTCAAGGACACTAGCTGGCTGGTATAAAAGTACCTACGTATCGAACATTTTTTTTAAGCATGGAGCCTGATTTATAGTACTAACAGTTTTTGACCGTGTTGGCATGATCTAAACGAAATTAAATTTTGCATATTAACACAAAAAAACAGATTAATGGCTAAGCTTTTGAGAAACCTCAAATAATAAATAATTAGAATTTCCTTCGAAGTGTTGATGATAACATCTCCAAACTTCCAACAATTTATTCATTAAGTGGAAATTGATAAACATTAAAGTCATCAAAGTTAAAATTCTATTAACAATGATGGATGCTTCAATCAATTTAATAACATTTAGATCGACCACCTTTAATCAAGTTACAATATCTTGGGAACCCGTGAATTAAGCCTCTGTTATTGCTTTAAATCATAATGAGTTCACTGGTTAACACTTTCACAGCGGCATTCATTTTTTATCATATAATTATGACCTTTACCGCCATAATGATATAAGGTTGAATTATATCATTGTGGCGGTGAGGGGCTTATTAGACCCCGTATCGTTTAAGAAACCAAAAGCTTATTATTGCTTATACTAAAAGAAAACATATAAAATTGTATTTCTTCACTGCGGTACAAGGTCAAAGTGACATAATTGCATTTTTTAAAAGCATTTTAGATAATTATACAACCTTTTTTGTAAGATTTACGAAATCCGAAACACGGGTCTAGTGTTTTTGTGCAAAGAATCTATTTATAAACTATGACATTGTATTAAACATTTGCATTTAAAATTAAGCTGAATATGTTGAAACTGTAACTGTGAAAACATCTTATGCAAATAAAACGATTGATTGATTGACAAAATTTCATAAATGTATCATGAAAAATCACAAAGTTATCAGCTTGTTATGTTATCTGGTTGTCCACACAAACACATGGTCACTGGGCTATTCGGATAACTGGGGGATTGTTTTGCTCCCGTACCCAGCTGGGCGCTAGTTACTAATGCCCACTATGACCTGTTGTTACCTGTATTGCACTTAGTCTCAGTGGTGTCCAACTTGTGGCCTTTTTGAAGATTTTCGGGATAAAATATAACATGGTGTACAAATGATTGGAATCGATTCTGTTACTGATTTTGAACCAACTATATTCTGGTTCCGCATATACTACAAATAAAGTTGTATTTTCATCTCTTTCCAAAACTAAACCAAATTGAAGTTATGCCCTCCGTACCTACCGGTAGAGAACACTACATTTTTTATAGCCACACCACAAGGAAACTTACGAGCCATTAATTAAGCTCGTTCCGCACTGAACATTTTAAATGCATTTATTTTTGACTATGACCTCAGATTTAGGGCAAACCTACAAAGAGAATTTAAAAACCCGGTGTCCTTTTTTAACTGCTCAACAGCGACATCTGTTTTGGAAAGAGAAAGTAAGTCAACAAAAGGCGTGTTAAAACCTTTTGTATATTAGTAATGCTTAATGCCCGAGAACTATTTCAAAAATAAGTTTTTTTTTTATGGTATGTCAAAAATAAGTTAGGTATCTCTTTTAATTAAATTATGATGAAAATAATCAAGCTTGCTACAGTAGACAAAATTAAATCAACAACCAGCGGATTCACTGTTTTCATTTGTATATATAAGAAGATGTTATAAATATCACACAGAGTACACGAAAAGGTAAGTAACTTATCTATTTAATATGCATAAACTGTCCCAATTTAATATTATTTTGGTTTTTTCATAATTAAATCCATTTATTATTATTAATTTATTCATGGATCTCAATTTTTATTAAAAGCCTCCTTCAAGATTTTTCATTTGTCTTTTTCTGGTTGCTGTAGTCATATTTTTCATCCTCAATCAAACAATAAGTGTAAATACTTTGAATTAGTAACTCGTTGATGACTTATTTCAAGAATTCACGGTTAATCTGTTTTTTAATATCTAAATCAATTTGTAGATAAACTTTTAGCCTTATTGAACTCAAAGTATATTGTTGTATAAGGTATATATGTAATCTATATCATCTTCTTATATATAAAAATGAATAGCTGTTCGTTAGTCTCGCTAAAACTCGAGAATGGCTTTACCGACTTGACCAATTTTGGTTTTGAAATATTCGGGTCACCTAATAGTGTCTAATAAATTGGCAAAAAATGCTTCTGCATTTAACAGTACTCATGTTAGTAACTCTTTTGTTTTACATAATTTATCCCGCTTTGGGAGTGTTAAGGCAGTGTTTCACTGGGACGCTATGGCGGCCTAGCCAGGTCATGATGTCAAAAAAACTGTATGGTCGATTGCGTGAACAACAGTGGTCATGTGAGGTACACACTATAGAGTTGCAAGCATTTTGTTGACTGCGCGAACTGGTAGCACCGCTATGGCTTCAAAATGAGGTACAGGCCTTAGTCTGACATGAACCTAACTCATCATTATCTTCATTTCAGCCAAAAGACGTCCACTGTTGGCCATGGGCCTCCTCCTCCGTCGCCACAACGACCGGTCCCGTGCGTCTCGCATCCTTCGGATTCTAGCGACTCTGATCAGGTCATCGGTCAACCTTGTAGCAAGTCTTCCAACGCTACGTCTTCTGGTGAACCCAACTGTTTTCCTCCAAATACCCTTTGTGTTTCAAGGCCGTGGTACTTAACTCTTTCGAATAATCCTGCAGATTTTACTGACCTTTATACACTTAAAGTACATAATCTTAGAAATATAATTCTTTATGTTACTAAAAACATTCTAGTTATAAAACGAGTAATTTTTAAACCTAATAAATAAAAAACGACGCACTTATAGCAGGGCCGAAGCCTACTACAGGAGCCATGGGTCAACTTCCGAAAAAAAAAAAACCCTAAAATGCAAGGCAACTAATAGCTAACTAGATGCGGCACTAGTCAGTAAAAGTCTGACGCATTCTCCTATTCTCCTCCTCTCCTTTTTTTATTTTTCATCCCAAAAAAAAAAGTTCGTGGTTCTTATTTGTTTATTTGTAGGGATACACAAAACGATTCACTATTTACATAATTGTCATTTCAATCTGGGTATTGTTAAAGAAAGCCATTTTGAAAACTGGTTTTTATTGTATTGATTGCATTTTTCTACGTCAATCAGAGTTGTAAGGACAGTAACAGTTCAGTATAGTTTTATAGTTCTCAGATTCCAGAAGTGTGGACAGAAACCGGTTTATAATAATCAGTAATAAGATTTTTTTTTTATATCGTCATAAATTAACTGTTAAGTAACTATATCGCGTGCGTGTTTAAAATAAATAATTTGTGAGTGAAGAAAAAAAAAAGTCGTAAATCTCGAATAGTTATAATGTGCTTAATTCTGTTTTAAATAAAAGAGAGATAATATTTTGAGTTTAAAAATTAACTGGTTTACCTTTGTGGCTGAGTGTAAATGAAGAAATAAATAAGGTAAAGATTTTTTTTTTGTTTTACGATCTATTTTTATATCCTTGATCCGAAATGATGAGTTTTAAATCTAAAACAAGAGTGATACAGAAGAATCTTATTAGTTATCAATTTCTAATAACTTCGATCCCGATTTAGTTACTAACAGAGCTAAGTAATTGGAGGAATTCTAAAAATAAATCGGCTATGTAAAAGTAATTTATTTTAATTGAAATCCAAAAATAGAATGCTATTTCAAAATAAAAAATCATCATTAAACAGAAGAATTTTTACATTAAGTAATTTTTATTAACCTACTTCTTTTATGTATACAAAACAGTTTTAAGAGCAGTCAGCCCGGGATATATTTCAATACAACCGCTCTTACGTGATTATAATGCTATTAAATATCTTTCTCTAGATATTTTGGAAACACAAGATATATTCTTGTGACTAATTCAGTAAAAATCTTTGAAAATCTACTATTTTGCTTAAACTTTGATCCTTCATAATGTACTTATAAATTAAAAATATATGTATAGGAACCTTGCACATTTAATCCAGATTCTAAATAACGAAAAATATCTCTAAAATTATTTAAATGTTCAAAAAAAAAAAACTGTATTTCCTGGAACAAGTTCTGTGAAACATTCGAGTGAATGATGGTATTACCGAAAGCTAAAAGAGCTATCAAGCTCTATCTCTCTTTATTCGCATTGCCCTTTAATCAAACATTGCGTTGTATAAAACAACAAGCTTTCAAACCATGTTCACGTTGACAATAGACGGCTCGAGGAGGGCCTCCTTATGATGTAAAATGTACAAAATGAGGATAAAATCACAATGGAACCCTGACTTGTAAATTATGAGCATACATGCTCGACATCTTTCCACTTATTCAGTCAAATGAAATGAAAAAGAAAACGTAATATGGAAACCTATTCATTTGGAATGTCAAACACGCAGTGAGCATGAACAAGCAGAATTGTAAATGGTAAATGCTTTTTCTGCTTGGTATAAGAGAAAGCATTTACTCTTTAGGATATTTTAGAGGTTTGTAAGTACTGTTAAATTAATAAATAAAAAAAATTATAATAAACTTTTCTCGCTTTTTATGCCAAAAACATTTTCATTTTGGTAGATTTTAGTCTCCTAATCCCTGAGGGTATAAGATCTTTTCGGTTGCGACCAAACTAATAACTTTATTAGTTAAGTCCCCAAAAACATGAAAAAATATTTTTTGAAAAAGTCACAATTCTGAAAAAGTGCATTTTCTTGAGAGCAGTGGTGGCCTAGTGGTAACGGTTTGGTCTTATTAATTGTAGGTTGCGATTCCTACCCAATCAGGCGAATTAGTTTGTGTAATTTATTTCATCACCTCTGCTCTCAAAACGGTGAAGGAAAACATCGTGAGGAAACCGGCATGTCCTACAACCTTGTTTACTTACCTAATTAACCGTTTCCTTAAAATTTGTTTTTGTTCTAGTCTTCACAAAATATTATGAATAGGAAAACTTACTCTTTTTGGCATGCGAATAATATTCATCTAAATATTGAAAAAATAATTATGAGCCTTCATCAAAAGTTTATTCCACCCAGCCCGCTTCTCTCCAGAAACCCATAAGGTAGCAAAGGGAGTCTATAATAGTTTGACAGGCTTGCAGTTCTTTTTAAATCTAGAGCGGTTCTATTAACTCATTTTTTTCCACACGAAACTCTGATTTATTCACGATTGATTTAATTTACTCTATATCCCAACATTATAGAATTGTTAGAAATCACAAAAAAAAAAACAATAGTCACATAAAATTATAAAACTAACATTATATTTATTGTATTTCTGTACTCTTTTTTTATTTTCTTGTGTCTAATGTTGTCTATTTTATACCTTTACATAAATTAAATAATAAATTTTAAGAAATAAAAATTCAATTACTGAAATTAATAAATTCTAATATTACTCAAATTTTTAAATTATGGATACTTCATCATCTAATGAACAGAGAAGTGCTCATGTTTTGAGTCAAAGTGTGAGTGATGCAGAAACTCAAAGGAACTACGGTCAATTTGTTAACGTAAAAACGTTGTTCTTCACAAAGAAAAAACATAGGAGTGGGTGTTAGTTAGTAAAAGTCTGACGCGCCTTCCCGGTCCGTCCAAGAGCGGGTGAAGTCATTGGATGATTTCCCACCAAAAAAAAAGGCTCAATATGGCTTGATCTCGGTTGTGTGAGTAAGAGCATTTTTTATCTGTGTGTTTATTGAAAAACACTAACATATTTACCATACCGCCTTTTTTAACAGATTTTAACTCGTGTAGATCTTTTATTGAAAAAACACTCTCGGTAACCGCTATAATTCATAACCATACCGTACTTAAAAATTAAATGTGCTAGCATTTAGCACATCCTTTTGTCCATATTTTTTTGAGTATTTCTTTTTTTTTTTTTTTGTAAACTATTCAAGACAAATTTTGTACAGCTGGTTTTAACAGACCGCGCCGTCGACGACTTGGGCTCGGTCCGGTCGGTTACCGGACGATCGGACAGCGTGCTACCCATTGCACGCCGTCCGCAAGCCCGCGCCTACGGTGGCCGGAAATCGGGATCGGAATCCCGGCGGCGGCTGGGGCGAGCGCCCCGTTGCCTCTGCCTGATGCGGTCGGCCTCCTCCTTTGCTAGCATTACTGCTTCGCAGAAGGAGGCGATCGCCTGCCATCCCTCCTCACTACGGACCATGGCCTGAACCAAGGCCCGGCGAGAGAGATCGCTGCCGCCGATCGCCCCCACGAGGACACGGCGATGCTCCGCCCAGGCGGGGCACACCTCTACAGTGTGCTCCACCGTGTCCTCCGGATGTTCCGCACAGTGGCGACACCCGGGCGAATCCTCCGCACGAATCCGGAACAGGTACTTAGCGAACTTTCCGTGTTCGGTAAGCATCTGCGTCGTGCGGAAGTTGAGAACGCCGTGAGGTCTTTCCAGCCACGCCTCAAGGAATTACATTAGTAGGGTCATTTATGTTGTAGAAAAACATCAAATAATTTCTCCCGCTCCAGGTGGAGCGAGAGAGTGCGTTAGTTTTTTACTGACTAAAACCCACTTGTGTTCTTTTAGTTGCCTTTTGTGTTTCAGAGGCACGGAAACTCTTTCGGACATCCCCGCTGCCCATGAATAGGGCAAAAAAACCCTGTCTTAAAACTGCATAAATGCCTTATATTTGTGATCAATACACACAAATTAAGTGATATGAATTTTGTTTTAACTCCATAAAAAACGATAACTTTTAATGAAGTATTCCTGTTTCGGCACCAATTTTATCAGCACCAAAAGTTTCGGCACCCAAGCTATTCTTCTTTCCGCACCAATGGGTATTTTAGCTTGGTGCCGAAGGTGGAAACAACATACCACAATAAAGTTATATTCTATTCTATTCTATTCTAACATGTTTTCATCTTGATCAAAATACATTATGAAAGCAATTTCTTCTATAAACAAAACTATTATTTTATAATGTTCATTGATATCTACTCGTATACTTATATGCAAAGCGACCTCCTAATAAATAAATCCCCTTAAACTAACCAAAATAGCGGGTTATTAAGCATGATTAAACTAAGATAAACGACCATGTTTAAAGTAATTATACTTTATTTCCGTTTTTATAGTAAACGGGAAACGTTTAAAATGATTTTTTTACTTCTTAAAATTGGTTTCTGTGGTTTTTTTGAGAGTAAGTAAACTAAACTAACATTGCTGAGTCAAAATAATACATATAGTATAATTCTAACATACTTAGTTTAGATTTAAAAAATGCTCTATAGTAGACGACTTGTTGAGGTATGATAATGACTAAGTTATTTATTAAGACTATTGTCTAAACCCCTGGGCAAATCTTACTCATTTTAAAAATTTTTGGACATCTGAAATCCAGAAATATAAAGAGAACACCATGAAAAATTATTTTATTAAAATTGACCATAATGAACAACCGCCAGGTAAAAATCAATACATGATATAAATAAGTTGCCTTTATTAAAAAAAAATTGCGAATCTAACCTAACTTACGATTTCAAATGTGTATGTCTACGAGGTTACGTCACGGAAATATTTGAAAGTTATATAAAATAATAATGCTTTTTTTTTAAAGTGACCAGCAAAAACAAAAATATTAAATAGTTGTCTTTTTCCTTAAATAAAACCGCTGTTACGGGGCCGCGAAGTCAACTTAGATCCAGACGGAGAACATACAAAATACGCTGTGACTACAACCGGCCCGAAGGCTCGAAAAGATATAGGTATTTACGCCATTCAATTTTAAAGACTTTCAAACCTTGTTTAATAACTAATTCGTTGTTTCTAGAATTAGTGTCAAATGACAACTAGTTATTGAACCCACTTTAAATATAGTCACAGGAGTCATAATTATTAGAGGCAAAATTATTTTGAAATAAACACAATCAGTTCCATTACATTTTTTCTGACTCTATCTCAAATGGCACGTGTTTACGTTGCGAGATATTAACTGGTACGTGCGACACGTGTATAGAAAAGGGCTTTACAGAAATTTAGATACATTTCTTTACATGTTTACTACGTTCTGTCGTTGTTTGTACCTATAGTTTTTTTTATCAGAAATTGTATGCAGATGTTTTATTTTCTGCTCTTGAATGAAGGTCGAAATACACATGCTAGTAGCTGGTACAAAAGAATACAAGTACTTGCTACTACTTGAAAACTTTTGTGTTAGTTACGGGCATGAGTATTTCGGAGTTTCCTTGCGTGATCGAATCAGAAATAAAGATATCTGTAGGAGAACCAAGGTTGCCGACATAGCACGAAGAATCGCCAAAGTAAAATGGCAATGAGCGGGGCACATTGCTCGCAGAACAGATGGCCGTTGGGGCTGAAAGGCTCTGGAGTGGCGGCCGTGTACCGGAAAATGCAGAGTTGGTAGGCCTCCTACAACGTAGAACGATGACCTGGTAAAGGCTGCGGGAATACGATTGATGCGAGAAACAAAGGATCGTTTATTATGGTGAAATTTGGGGGAGGCTTATATCCAAAGTGGATGTCTTTGGATTAAAATTATGAATTTCGACCTCAAATGATAGTAAAAATAACTAGTTATTTTTTTTTTAGAATGTTTGCCACCTCTAGACAAGATGAATTAATAACGATGGTTTTCACTAACAATAACCTACTTTTGATTCGGGAAATATCCCAACCCTTTGGGATGAGTGATGTGAAACAAGAAATAGAAAACAAAAAATGCAAACTCTCAGAATTGTGATTACGATAAACTAAGTAAAAACCAAAGCAAAATAAAGAAACAATCGTAGAGGAAACATAGACTATAATTGAGTGTGAAAAACTACACTTGCCTATAAAATAGTGAAGCAATCATCCATCATGTTCCATTATTGTAATAAACAAAACGGTTTTATTTTTATTTTGATTTCTGACTTGACTTTAAATTGTTAATTTTGTGAGAACATCGTAGTCTCCGCGGATCCAAGGATTACAATTTTGTTTGTTCTTTTGGATATAAAGCTGACTGGTCAACATTGTCCGTACATCTATAAATATTGTATTTTTTTTTAAAGATTAACCATGGAGTTTCTTGCCGGTTCTTCTCCATAGGAAATTCGACCAATTGGAACCGTGCGATAGCTTCTGACGTTTTATAAGTACCCATGTAGGTAGGCCTTTGTGAAATAAACGAGTTTGAGTTTGAATGTCCTATAGGTCAAAATATAAATGAGGCGCAGCAGGTCCAGTGCTTGTTAGAGCCACGAGAATTTTTGAAAAGGAAATTCCTAGAAGCCAAAGAGTAAATTGGTGAACACGTTGTAGTTTAAGGCCTCTGCCTCGAATCTTGCGGGCAGCGGGGCGGCATACGCATAAGATTAACCGCTCCCGCACCGCCGCCGTCGCTGCCCAGCTGCCCGCAAGATTCGAAGCAGAGGGCTTATATAAGTCTGAAATGCCTCCTCCCACCTCAAAAAAGGGTCGAATATGCATATACATTTTTTTTACGGTTTTTATAGTGCCAGTTTTTTTTTTATTACGGTGTGAAATCTCCCGTCTTTAGGCAGAGTTGGAGGGTATGTCAGACTTTTACTGACTAAAACCCAATATCGTTCCTTCATTGCCTTTTTTCCAGAGCTCTAGGATTCACTTTCTCTTAATCCATGGTTTTTTTTTTTTTTTTTTTTTTTTTTTTTTTGTGGTAGGTAAAATCATCCAATGACGAATCCCGCCCTTGGGTGGGGCGGGAAACAGTGTCAGACTTTTACTGACTAAAAACCTACCTTTCCATTCCTTGCCTTTATCCTGGGGCCTTTGGTGACAGTCTCACATAACCTTTGGCCCCAGTAGGCTTCGGCCCTGCTGGACCCCTACAGTTTGCTGACAACTCCTTGAGGCGCGCGGGAACGGTGCGCGCCGTAGACGACCTGAGCTCGGACCGGTCTGTTACCGGACGGACGGACAGCGAGCTACCCATTGCCCACCGTCCGCGAGCCCGCGCCTACGGTGGCCGGAAATTGGGATCGGAAACCCGGCGGCGGCGGCGGCGTGTCCGCCTTTGCCTAAGGCGGTCGGCCTCCTCCTTTACTAGCATTACTGCTTCGCAGAAGGAGGCGACCGCCTGCCACTCCTCCTCGCTCCGGAGCATGGCTTGAACCAAGCCCCGGCGCGAGAGATCGCCGCCAATCGCCCCCACGAGGACACGGCGCTGCTCTTCCCAAGCGGGGCACACCTCGACTGTGTGCTCCACCGTGTCCACCGGGCGGTCCGCACAGTGGCGACACCCGGGCGTCGTCTCCGCACGAATCTTGTACAGGTACGGACCGAACTTGCCGTGTTCGGTCAGCACCTGCGCCAAACGGAAGGTGACGACGCCGTGGGGCCTTTCCAGCCACGCCTCAAAGAGGGGCCTTACCGCCTCGATCGTGGCGTGCCCAGCATGAGGTTGCGACAATCGCTCTCGCCATTTCACCATGAGATCCCGCCGGAGCTCTGTCCGCCATGCCGCGACTTGTCGCGGCAGCGGAGTTTCGCCCCGACGTTGCATCTCCACGCGTAAGTCATGCATGTGTGCAAGGACTGTTGCCTCCAAATCCCATGGTGGTAGGCCAGCAAGGAGGCTCGCCGCTTCACAGGACACCGTACGGTATCCGCGGATCATCCGGATGGCCATGACCCTCTGGCAGGCGGTTAGCCGGGCCGCCACTCGCTTCCGTAGCGATGGCGCCCACACCGGCGCACCGTAAAGGGCCATGGACCGAACGATGCCTGCGTAGAGCCTCCGGCAGGAGGCGTCTGGACCCCCTAGGTTCGGCAGGAGCCGCTTGAGCGCAGCCCCAGTCGCATTCAACCTGGGAGCCAGACGTCGGAAGTGCTCCTTGAAGTTCCACCGGCTGTCGAGGACGAGTCCCAGGTACTTCATCGTCGACCCGACGCCGATGTGAACTCCTCCTACCGTTAATTGGGAGCCCGGAGGTGGCGCGCTCCGAGGGCCGTGAAAACACATGGCCTCGGACTTGTGCAATGCCACCTCGAGTCCCAACTGCTGTATCCTCTCCACGACTGTCGCAACCCCGCGCGTCGCTAGTTCGACCGCCGCCTGGTACGACCGTCCCCGCGCCAGGACCAGCGTGTCGTCTGCGTAACAGACCACGCTGACCCCGTCGGGGAGGTCGGCGCGCAGCACGTAGTCGTACCCGATGTTCCACAAGGGCGGTCCTAGTACCGATCCCTGCGGAACACCGCACGACATCTCTCGCCGTTTCAACTCCCCCTGATGACCGGGGTAGATGATGAACCTGTCCGACAGGTAGGCCTCGATCACCCGACAGAGGTAGTCGGGCACCCGGTGGTACCGGAGTGCCCTACCAATGCAACTCCAGGGCAGGGAGTTGAAGGCGTTGGCGATGTCCAGAGACACCGCCAAGACACACCTGCCCCGGGACACCGCATCCCCCGTCGTGAGGGCTCGCACGCGCATGATGGCGTCCACAGTGGAGCGCCTCCTGCGAAATCCGAACTGGCCGTCCGCGAGATCCGGCCCCTTCCGTGCCAGATGCACGACGAGGCGGTCTGCAATTACTCTTTCAAAGAGCTTGCCCACCTCGTCGAGCAGCACAATGGGCCGATACGCGGACGGAGAGTCCGCGGGGCGCCCCGGCTTCGCGATAAGGACCAGTTTCCCCGTCTTCCAGCGAAGCGGGAACTGGCCCCTCTCCATGCATGCGCTGAAGAGCCCTCTCAATCGAGACCCGAGTTCCTCCATGGCCAGGACCCAGGCTTTTCCAGGCAAGCCATCGGGTCCTGGGGCGGTGTTCTTGGCACTCAGCCTTCGCACCGCCACTCTCATCTCCACCTCGGTCACCTCTGGAGCATTGTTGCCGTCGTTGCCGTCGTGGTCCGCATCGGACACCGCTGCTGGTGGCGGAGCCATAGGCGGGGGAGTATGCTCCCCTCGCGTAGGGAACAGAGCGCTCACCACACCCTCCACGAGCTGGGGCCGGAGACTCTGAGTCAGCGGGGGAGCCCATGGGCGGAGTTTCTCCATCACCATTTTGTATGGGCGTCCCCACGGATCGACGTTCAGAGACTCCAGCCACACGTTGCGGGCCTCGAGTTTGGCCCGCTTTATCTCCGCTCGGAGGGTGCGCTTTGCAGCTCTGTATCCCTCATACAGCTCCGCCTCTATGGCCTCCGCACCCGGTGGACGGGTGCGGCGCCTGCGGTGTCTAGTATACCGGCGTCGCGCAGCATTGCACGCATCGCGCAGTGCCGCAATCTCTGGCGACCACCAGTGTACTTGGCGCCGGGCACGTCCTGGCCGGACTCGGGGCATGGCCGCGTCGCAAATATGCGACATGGCCACCTGGAACCAGTCCGCCTCGACGTCGATGTCGACAGGCCTGTCCGGTGCTTGCACCCAGGCCTGGACTATCGCGGCTTCCTGGAGCAGGTCCCTGTCCAGCTGCCTCAGCGCCCAACGCGGACCACACGGGGTCTGTCGGACCGGCACGGTCGAGGTCTGGGCGGAGACGTCAAACCGGATGTACCGGTGGTCGGAGAACGTCTCCACCTCCTCTATGACGCGCCAGTCGACGACGCGCGGTGCCAGTGCAGGGCTGGCGAACGTAATGTCCACCACCGACTCGCCCTGCATCCGCACACACGTGGGGACAGAACCCCGGTTTTGTACGACTAGGCCCTGCCCTAGGGCCCATTCCTCCACCCTTCGACCTCGCTGGTTCGTGAACCGGGAACCCCAAGCCTCGTTCCAGGCATTGAAGTCCCCGCAAACGACCACGGGGAGGCTGGAGTCAAACCCAGCAACGACGGCATCCAGCTCCAAAAGGGAGCTATCCAATTCGGCGAGAGATCTGTTCGGGGACAGGTAGACGCCTACCACCACTATGTCCCCGAACCGTGCTGCCACGCAACCCCGACCTTTCTTGACGGCCTCGAGCGCCGGGGTACCGGCGGCGGCCGACGAAATAAGTGTCACCGAGCCGGTCAGGTCCTGAACCCAGTCGGCTCTGGGCAGGACAAAGTGCGGCTCGGTGACAACGGCGATGTTGATCGACCACTGCGCCATGCTCTGGAGCAACAGATCCTGAGCGGGGGCGCAGTGGTTGATATTCGCCTGGAGGAGACGTAATGGAGCCGTTATTGACAGTCCATTACAGTCTCCTCCCGGGCCCTCCGTGAGGGTCCTGCCGCGGTGGTAGCGGCGGCGGCGTCTGCGGAGGCGATGGCGGCGGCAGCCAACGGGGCAGCCGCGGCGGTGAGCACCTTCGCGGGGACGGGCCTTGGGACCTTGCCCTTGGCCTTGGCGGGGGGATCGCAGGTCCTGCTCCCAGCCCGGTGGTCGGCCGACTTGCCTGCCGCCGCACATGCGTAGCAGTGCGGCGCTGCACTGCAGGTATCGGCCTTGTGGCCGGGCTGACCGCACTGGAAGCAACGGTCGCTGCGATCTTCCTCCGCTGCGCAACAGACCCCCACGTGGTGGCCCACGTGGCAGCGATAGCAGCGCAGCGGTCTGGGCTCCAGCAGCTTGACTCGCGCGGAGACCCAGCCCACCAGGAGTCGCTTACCCTCCCCGGTGATGCTCCTGGCCGCTGACAGGGGGCAGTTTACAGTAACCGCCCCCATGCCAGTGCCGTCAACACGGATGGTGCCTGCCCGGACCTGATCGGCAGGGCACCCACCCGTCCTGGCGACAGCGGCCACGACCTCCTCGACCTCGACGGAATCGTCCAGGCCCATAATGCGCATGTCGACGCATCTTGTGGGCCTGGACACCCGGACCTCCTCCGCATCCAAGGACGCCCTGATTTTTTCAGCCAGGGCGTCTGCGGTGGGGCCGCTGTTGGCTCCGGGGACCTCCAACATCAGGGCACCAGTTGCGGTATGCCGCATCTGGAAGCCCCCGGTGATCCCGAGGTCGGTGAGGTTCACCGCCCGCTTCGCCTTACGGAGGACCTCGCCGTAGGTCGCACCCTTTTTCGCTGCCTCCGGCTGCAGTGTGATAACTACAGCCGTGGAGCGCGGGGTGCGAATCCTGGCCGCGAGGGCCGTCCGCTTCCGCAGCTTTTGCCGCTCACGCCTCCTGGCAGCCCGAGCCGCCTTGCCAGCCTGCTTTTTGGCTCCGGCCACTTGCCATCCGGCTTCGGCCGGAGGATCTGCAGGTTGGGGAGGCGGTCTAGGCCGCCTGCTTGCCGCTACAGCAGGGGCTCCCGCCGCCTTTGTGGCCGGTGCCGACTTGCCCTTCTTAGGCGCAGCAGCAGGGGTTGGCCTCACCTGCTGCTGTTTCTTGGCCTGTGGGGCCGCTCCGGCGGGGTTCACGACCGTGGCCACGCGCCTGGTCTGCCCTGACGGGCCCGCCTTGGGCGCAGCCGCCGAGGCCGCGGCGGCAGCGTATGACGCCGCCCTTCGCTGGCCGGAGGCCGCTAGTGGGGGGCGCAACACGATGCCCTCCAGCAGGGACAGCTGCTGCTGGATCCGCAGCTGGAACTGCTGCTGCTGCTCCTGCAGCTGCTTTTGCAGCTGCTGCTGAAAAGCAGCCAGTTCCTGCTGCACCAGCGTCAGCAGCTGGCTTCCCGACTCGGCCTGGGGCTGGGGCTGGGGCCGAGGCTGGGGCTGAGGCTGGGGCTGGGGCCGACTTTGCCCCTGCCCTTGCTTGCGCCCCCCTTCCACGGGCTCCTGGCTGCGGGCCCCATGGACCCCAGCGAGCTCGGCCTGGATCTCGGCCCGGAGCCCGGCTTTGAGCTCAGCCCGGAGCTTCGCCACGCCTTTCCGGAGGGCGACATCGAAGGCCTCCTGCATTGAGGCGGCATGGCGGAGGACCGTCCTCTCCTTCGACGTCCGCTCTCGCTTGCGGCCCATATCCCGCAAAGCGGCGACGACGAGCTCGCCGAAGGAACGGCGTGACTCCTCGGCGGAGTCTTCCCGCTCGCTGCCAGATGGCCCCGAGGGGTCCATCGCAGCGGGGTGGCGCCCTTCCGCGGCGAGCCTCTCGGCTCGCTCGGCCGCCTCCTGGGAGGTGACTCCCCGTCCTCTTCCCGGTGCTCGGCCCGCTCCCCGCCCACTGGTAGGGATTTTTCGGGCCGAGCCCTTTTCACCGTCGGAGGACGACTTGTCCCTCGACAGGGAGCGTTTCCGGAAGAAACTTGCGTTTCTTCCGGTGTCGCCTCCCGACTCCACCACTTCTTCCACCTCCGAGCCTGAGCTCCTTCCGGATGCCGCGTCGGACTCCGACCGCGCATCACTCTCCGTTGTGGTTTTTTTAAAAAATTTCGAATTTTCCATTTAGTTCCCACGAGTAAAAACTTCGGGTACTTGCTCAAAAACGTGGTCCGCACTAGGGACTAATTTAGCTACCCATTAGTCAAGCTAACAACCTCCCTCACGGTGCGCCGCCGCTTGGAGGTTTGGGGTAATTTTTTATAGAGGTTGTCTTCCTCGCGGCCCGGGCGGTTAAGCCAAGACCCTCGACCCCCATCAAAAGTCAGAAACATGACCTTGGACAATCTCTGGGGCTACGAGAACAACGGTGGCAGAAGGAGGAGAAAGCCTTCCTCCTGCCTGCCCGGTGGCAGGGTGAGTGCACGCCGAGCCCGCTCTTGCTTCGCCACTGTGCCCTCTGCTAAAGCAGAGGGACACGCGTTGAAGCGTACTCCCGACAGAACATTCGCAGACGGCCATCGAGGCCCCTTAGGCAGGAGTGCCCAAGAGGGTGGTTGGCCGCCTCCCAGGGTGCACCGTCCCGCAGACTAGCCTTCGCTCCGGACGTATCCGCAAGGGAACTATAGCCTGCGGGCACTCGTGGAGGTTTTCTGTCATGGCACCCCTCTTAATCCATGGTGCCTGTAGAGTTCGACTCTGCTGAGCCTCTATGATTTGCTGACATTTCTTTGAAATGCTAACATCTCTTTGATTATAATCCCAGTTGGAACGCAAATGACTTCCTCATATGTCCTTACCCTAACCTGTAAATAGCAACGATCACACGCACAAGTTCGTGTTACTTCGTATCCTTTCGGTGTAACAATAAATTGGTTTTATTAGATTGGCAGTAAACTAAAGCCTTTTTTTGTGGTTAAGACAGTATCGTGGGCGTTTGATTAGGGCCATTTTTGTATTTCGTTCTAAATCAATCAATACATTGTATCAATCTACATAATTATCATCACTTAAATGGTTTTATAACTTTTCGTTGATGATTTTTATAACTGGCGTAGGATGTTAATCCATGTGTCCAAGGAGTTTCTTGCACGGTCTTCTCCATAGAGATCTACGCTTTGGAACGTGCAATTTAGCTTCACTTTTTTTGGACTGACCGACATTTTGACAATTCAAAAGTGCCTGTAATTGGTCTATTTGAAATAAAGTATTCTGATTCTGATTCTTTGTTACTAAAATTATATGGATATTATTTTAGTCTGAATTGATAATAATATAATATAATATCACACACACTATCACACGACATCATCTAGTTTCAATCTAAGCAGAGCTTGTGTATATACTTATATATTTCTAAATGCATACATATTATAGATAAATTACACCCAGACACAGAACAAACATTTGTCCTGGGTGGGAATCGAACCCACGACCTCCGGCATAGGAGTCAGGGCCACTAACCACTAGACCAACAGGTCAGTCTAAATATATATTTTTTTAATATTGTTAATTTACATGTAGTATAAGGAATTTAAGAACCAAGATAGGCTATTTGGCAGAATGAAAAATTAGTTCATATTTATTACCATCCGCAGAGATTTTAGGTATTAAAAGCGATTTGTACAAATATATCTAAAAAAATAATGAAATATTTATATAAAAAATACTTAATAAACTTTATTTTATTTAGTGTCATGTTTTTGAAAACGGTCGCTATTGGCTGAATCTAATTCAACGTCACATGTTTGTAAATATGTCTGTAATTTGTTAAAAATGGCATTTTGGCGGCTTATTTGACTAATACAAGTTTATGTGCTATTTTTGTACACAACACAATAACTATTTTTGGACACAACACTATAATGTAACCCACACTTAACAAAAAAAAACTAGAGTTACAAAGATGCAGTAAGTACTGGCAACTGGCACGAACTCAGTTTTTGAAGAGGGTCATATCCAGCCAATTTGACTTGATCACGAATGAATAGTTCTCTTGAGATCTGTATTTCTATTTATCTTTGTCCAATTAGGTCTCCATGGAGCAATAACGTTGTGAAAATAATGAAGCGGAAACTAAAGGCAATTCTTAGTAAACAAGATGTTTATTTTATTTACTGTTAACTTCGCTCCTTTACCATATTTTTCCAGGATATAGAGTAGACGATTAAATACAGCTCTAGCGTTAGTTCCTATCAGGCAAAGAATTTAAAAAATAATATTCAAAGTTGACAACTAAAACATTAAAACTTCCATAGAAGTAATAATTAATAAATTTAAAAAAGCCTTTTAATTTATAAGATTTGGTTACATAAATTCTCTTTGCTACCATAATTTCGGCAATCATTATTTAAAAATATTATAAATTGTCACATTTCATTGCTATTTAATTCGAACAGTAGTCTAGGCTTTTGGACATGCCTCATACCAAGTATATTTTTAAATTATATTTTATATAGAATTATATAATTTTATAAAATAGCTTTTAGCTCTTTATACCCATGTATAAGTTTGGATCGTTATTATTCTAAGGTTTGGATAAATACAACTTCTTGTATATACTATTACAAAACCACTATTTAATAAATGCATTTTGCTATTTTATGTTCTTATCAAAATTAATCCAAAACGTGTTCGATTATAATAGCATTCTAAAAATAGATTCCACAAACTCAGACAGCAAAATTTATACGACGTTTTATTAAAACAAAAAAGACATGTTATGTGGGCGAGTCAATTTAATTGTGACGATGAATCGAAGCTTCTAGGACGATTTTTTTTAAGAGTGGAAATCATACAGTGACTTCTTCCGCTCTGGGTGGAGCAGGAGGACGTGTCAGACTTTTACTGACTAAAACCACACCTGTGTGCTTCAGTTGCCCTTTACGTTCAAGAACTAAGGGTTTCCTTTTCAGAAATTCCCCGCGGACTGCCTAATGGGCATCCTACAGTTAGACCGACCTCTTATTGAGGATCACTAAGCGCTGTAAGGTTGACGACTTGAGTTCGGTCCGGTCAATTACCGGACGCCCGGACCGCGAGCTACCCATTGCTCGGCGTCCGTAAGCACGCGTCTATCGTGCCTGGAAATTGAAATCGGAATCTCGATGCCTGGGGCGTGAAGGCGTTCGTTCCCTCACGCGTGAGGCCTCTTCTTTTGCTTTTTTTTTAACGTAGGTAAAATCATCCAATGACAAATCCCGCCCTTGGGTGGGGCGGGAAATAGTGTCAGACTTTTACTGACTGAACACCTACCTTTCCGTTCCTTGCCTTGGTCTCGGGGCCCGTGGTGACATTCTCACATAACCTTTGGCCCCAGTAGGCTTCGGCCCTGCTGGACCCCTACAGTTTGCTGACAACTCCTTGAGGCGCGCGGGAACAGTGCGCGCCGTAGACGACCTGAGCTCGGACCGGTCTGTTACCGGACGGACGGACAGTGAGCTACCCATTGCCCACCGTCCGCGAGCCCGCGCCTACGGTGGCCGGATATCGGGATCGGAATCCCGGCGGCGGCGGCGTGTGCGTCTTTGTCTAATGCGCTCGGCCTCCTCCTTTGCCAGCATTACTGCTTCGCAAAAGAAGGCGACCGCCTGCCACTCCTCCTCGAGCATGGCTTGAACCAAGCCCCGGCGCGAGAGATCACCGCCGATCGCCCCCACGAGGACACGGCGATGCTCTTCCCAAGCGGGGCACACCTCGACTGTGTGCTCCACCGTGTTCACCGGGCGGTCCGCACAGTGGCGACACCCGGGCGTCGTCTCTGCACGAATCTTGTACAGGTACGGACAGAACTTGCCGTGTTCGGTCAGCACCTGCGCCAAACGGAAGGTGACGACGCCGTGGGGCCTTTCCAGCCACGCCTCAAAGAGGGGCCTTACCGCCTCGATCGTGGCGTGCCCAGCACGGGGTTGTGACAGTCGCTCTCGCCATTTCACCATGAGATAGCATTACTGCTTCGCAGAAGCAGGCGACCGCTTGCCATTCCTCCTCACTTCGGACCATAGCCTGAACCAGGGCCCGGCGCGAAAGGTCGCTGCCATCGATCGCCTCTACGAGGTCACGGTGGAGCTCCGCCCAAGTAGGGCACACCTCCATCGTATGCTTCACCGTGCCCTCCAAGCGGTCATCACAATGGTGACACCCGGGCATTTGTAATTTAGAAATTGTAATTTAGATTCTTTTTTACGTAGTAAATTATCAAATTACTCCTTCCTGAGTGGGGTGAGGTATGTCAGATTTAATAACTAGAACGTTCCCCTTTCTTGCCCAGAGCCACGGTAACAATCCCACAGCCCTAGCTGGCATCGGCTCCAGCAAGAGCAAGATTATCCTAGGATTAGAAATTCATAAATTAAAAGAAAAACGAACACTTTCAAAGCTTCGCTTATTCCAAGACGTCAGCTGATTGTAACAGACTAAAACTCATAAAGTAGACAATGTCTTAGATTATCCTAGCAATTGAAGTTCATAACTTAAAAGAAAACTAACATATTTCAAATCTTCGTTAACTCCGTCGACGTCGGCTGTTTCTAACAGACTATAATTCATAATGACTTTTTATTTCTTTGGTTCCTTAAATAAAGAATTGAGTAACTACAATTTTATGCCAAGAACAAACAAAGATTAACGAGCTTCTTTTTACAAACTAAACGCTAAATAATTTGTTTTATAACAAAAACGAGTCGTTGAAGGTAAGAGCCAAAACGAATCATTTGTTTCTTTTTTTTGCGAAACTCACAGCCTTTGTAACTAAAATCCAGTATAATTAGGTGTCAAGGGTTTTTTGACGTCTTCGACCTCATTTAATATAAAATATTAATTACCTACCTTCTGTGATTTGTCTGAATAGTGAAGGATCTTAATTAACAATTGTTTCATAATATATATTTAAATATTTATAAAATAGATTATAATAATATGCACTAAAACTAAAATGATAAAATACCTACCAGCTTTTTTTTTAAATATATTTTGATAAATGTATTGTAAAATAAAATAAGAATAGTAATTATTATAATTTTTTCCTAACCTTTTTATTTTTAGGCTTGTTATTTTATTTATTCATTTAGTAAGTTTTCAATTTATACTTGTAAAAAAAAAATGTTAAAGTAGAATAAACGAATTTCTTGTTTTGGAATAACCATGTTTTATAAATAGCTGGCAGTTATATTTTTTTAAGTGCTTGTGTATGAAACTCTTGGATCGTAGGATCCAAGTGCTAATAAGTTATTTCTAATTGCCATAATGGCACGTCACGTAACCCATGGGTTGGCTTTTACCTTGAACAGAGGATAAGCATTGCCATACAGCGTGGCAATTCCTTACACTTAGTCTTTTGGGTACATTATCAGTCGACAGCGTTGCGGAGGAATTTTTTGACACCATATTTTAGTTTTTTTTATTAGTTAAGAATTTTTATTATACGTGAATTGCAATTAAGTAAAAAAAAACGTGAAATATAATTCATTATAAATTTAAAAACATTCACTACGACGTTGTAATATTTTAATAAAAAGCCATTGTTTGAAGAAGAGTTTTTCATCAGGTCTTTCTAGTTCGCTGCACCCTTATTATTCTTGTCGCAGTGACTGAAGTGAACTGTTTCCTATTTGTAAAATATGTATTCACCCGACGGAAGGTACTTCTGAGTAAAGATACTGTAACGTTATTTATACGTTAACGAGATAGGGATAGAGATGTAGAGTGCAAGAGAGTGTACGGTTATAGGAGTGCTAGGTAAGAATGAGTGTAAGGTCATAGATAAGCACTAAGAGGGAGTGCTTGAGAGTGAAAGAAGGTAGAGGAGTGAGAATAGTGAGAGAGTAGGTTGTAAGAGTGATGTGTTATGTGAGGAAAGAGTGAAGTGTGTTATGAGAGGAAAGAGTGACAAACTAAAGGAGGGAAAGGGAGGAGGGAATCAAAGAACTGTTTCCTTGTGAGGTAAGGGTATAATATATAAAAAGTATAAATACCATATAAAAACAAAAGATAATATAAAAACTGGTGGTCAGTCCGGTCCAAGATGTTGAGAGCGCTCAGAGGAGCAGCAGCAGCAGCGGCAACCGCAACAGCAGGAATCAGGTATCCAGACCAGCCTTCCAGGGCTAGCAGGTCAGGAGCCCGCAGAGGTGCAGCAGCAGCAGTGACAGCGGCAGAGCAGGAAGTAGATGTCCAGACGGAAGCAGATGTCCAGACCAGCCTTCCAGGGCTGGCAGGTCGGGAGCAGCAGCTACAGCGGCAAAGTAGGTTAGACTCCGCCATCATAGGACGAGTGGTGGAAGAGCTTGGGCTTGCTGACTTCTTCAAAAATTAGTTGGGACACTAGGCCGACCAAAACTCACTACCAAACTTAAAGACTTCTGTAAGACTCCAGTATCAAAAACAGACTGCTTTTGACAGTCATGCCGACTGGTCGATTCCATAATTTTCAAGTTTTAAATCAGGAACGAAAGGAAAACGCCAGCCAGCGTGGCTATCTCACAATAAGGTATAGGTTACAATAATTTAGAATTAGAAAGTGTGTAAACCTAGCTTTATAAATAGATGCTGGTATAAAACTCCTTAGAAATAACCATAGCCATTAGGTGATGGATGAAAAGGAAAAGTAATGAACTGACAGAGTGACAGTGTCACGTCGAAACGTAAACAAACTGAAAAATTATAAAGTAAATAATACAAAGGAATGAGAAAGATTCAATAATTAAAATATGTGAGTATAAATAATACTACAATACTTCAGGCATACAAAATTTCTTACTAAGTTTCTTTTCGTTTATATATATTGAGAAAAGTGCTTCCCTCACGCACCTTAGGTTGCTTCACTTCACAATATCTAGTAAGAATCAATTTAACCCAGAATCTGAACTCCCCTCAAAAAATCCGCCAAAACTCTTATTAGGATAGGTAGTTCATAGTTTTTAATTGAAGAAGTGTTATTGTGTATTGTAGAAGTGTTATTGTGTATTAGTGTTATAACGGTACCAATACAAAAACTATGTCTTCAATTGGCTCTATAAAAAAATATGCTGTAACAGTTTCAACATCCAATTCATATGTCTGTGGATTGGGGGCCTCATTAAATAATAATCAATGCAAGTCGATTATTGAAAAGTATTCACATATGAATACGAGGCATACTTTTTTTTCCAAAAAAATATGACGATACTTGCACTAGACAACAAATAACCGCTACCGTGTCGACATTGTAAACCAATCATCTATTTTTATACTCCACTCTTAAGTAACTTCACTAGGTACTTCATCTCTCTGTATAAAATCAACATTGTTATAAATGACGCTAGGTACTTATATTAACATTGAATGAGTCGGAATCAATTATCTTGTCAGAGTTGTTATAATTATTTTATTTATTGTGAGATTCTTCGTCAGTGAGCTCATAAAATGAGTTGCTGTCACATCAATCCCTTTCGCTGGAGTTGCAATTATCTTAGTTTCATGTAATGATGCGTTTTACTTAGTAATGATGATGTTGCTTACACTTGTAAGGTTAGATTCAAGGATACATACTACCTGGATAGAAAATATCTTAAATGCTATTCCAGGGCATAGTTTATTCTTGTGCCTTTCACCTCGATCTTTTCAGTTGAGTCGAGTGGTAAGCAGTGATGCAATCGTTGATGGTGAGGCGCACTAGTTTATTAAGAGCCTATTCACTCTAGCCGTGAAGGCACCTAAATTATAATCCTAATGATATGCCAGGACATAGTTTATTCTTGTGCCTTTCACCTAAATCTTTCCAGTTAAGTCGAGCGGAAAAAAGTAGTAGTTTAAATAATGATAAAAAAATATGTAGGTATTTGAAATTGATGTTTCAGGGGAAAATCAAAATGATTTTCTGGTTGTTAAATAAACAGTCGGCCTCTTTTTTAAACTTTAAAAGAAAATTGCTTCAAGAGTTTTTTTTTTTTAATTATACACAGGGCCCTTTTCATAATAAATATGACTGAATAAATTATCTTAGCAACGAGTAGATTTCAAATATCAGACACAGAATTCTAGAAAATGTAATTCATCATAAAAATATTCAAATTATTTAACTGTCTTATAAAAACTATTTTATTTGTATTAACAGCTGTTAAGGAAAAGATTATATGTGTTTTATTATTTTATAAATGTACATACTATTATGTACCGGTTTTTTTTTAAAGATAGCGAGTTCTTGATTTCGATCCCACTGGATGGTAAGCGATGATGCAATTATTCTTGGTGAAGTGTAAGAAAAATCTTAAATCACCACACCACAATCACAATCACCACCTTTTGTTTTAAGTTCTTAGACTATATCCTAAGGTTGTCTAATAGTAGATTTCGTGTCAGTGATAAGACCGCCATTGTTGACTGGCCTCTTGGTCTAGTGGTTAGTGGCCCTGACTGCTATGCCGGAGGTCGTGGGGTCAATTCCCACCCAGGACAAATGTTTGTATGATTAGCACAATCATTTGTTCTGTGTCTGGGTGTAATTTATCTTTATTATGTACATATGTATTTAGAAATATATTAGTAAGTTTATCCTAGATGGCGTTGTGTAATAGTTGTGAAATATATATATTGTACCCATAGTTTTAAATTTAGGTACAAGTTTTGTTACTTTTTTTTCGTACAATAAAATGTATTCTATTTTATTATATTCTAATTATTAAGTATTGAAATATAAATCTGCGAATATTTGTATCTGCTACCTACTAAAGCAGTTTGTTTGCATATTTTATATATACATATTTTTATATATAATATTTATTTATCGCCAAATTAATTCATAAAAAAAGAAAAATAACTAAAGATCCACTTTACCGATAAATCAATCACAATTCTATTTTTATATTTCCTAAAACAGATATATAATATTTGAAACCTCCAATTAAAATGCTATCAAACTCGAAGTCTATTTTGGCAGGTAGTGTAGGAGTCATTAAGCAAGACAATGGCTAATTGCACACCATTTTGTCTGGTTCGGTTATGGAGCTAATTTGTTCTTAATTTGGAGTTATCAAGGCTATAGAGTAGTTCTAATTGAGCTTTGTTTTTGCAAGGCATGTTGCTGTAGATAGGTGTATAAGGCCTATATAATTCTTACCTTTATAAAATAGTTAGGTATATGAGTCCAAATTGTTAGAGTTTACTTACTGAGAAATTGCCTCGTGCATAGAGAGATGCACGAGGTCCTGGAGCATCGAACGAACATCTTCACGTCCCAGTCGTTGGGGCCCCGACCTTAATTACTAGCCACCGTATGCGTGGGCTTGCGGATGACGACCAACTGGTAGCGTCCGGCCATCCGGTAACCATCGGGACCAAGCCCGCGAGGTATAGTGTTCCACATGCTCTATACATACGTAATAATAATACCCTCTGGCGTGTGAGGGGTTAAAGAGATGTCAGCAATACTATAGGAGCCCAGCAGGGCCGAAGCATAACTTTCTGAAAAGGAAAACTGAAGGATCATAGGTGTGACTTTAATCAGTAAGTCTGACACGCCGTCCCGCTCTGCCTTAGAGCGTGAAAAGCCATTAGATGATTTTTCTCCTGAAAAAAAAAGACCATTCGACTCTAATTACTCGGTTTCTTTAAAAAAAAAAATATTGTTCCAGAGTTACCTTGTACAATACTTCTAATAGATTGTATGAAGGTTTTCAATATAAAACTGTCTATACCCATAATTTACTGGCACCGCTTGGGAGTTGGAGGTGGAATAAATGGTAGTATTTTGTAGTCCCACATGGAAAACACAATTAATAATTTTGGCTACATAGTCATAAAAAAGGTATGCTTTACACTTTGGTAGTGGAAAAAAAAAGTGAGTAAGCAGCAAAATTTTACATAAATAATGCAGAAGACAATTCAAATTACAAGGCGTATAGGCGTATACTACTTAGTATTAAACGGCGCAGGATGGTTTTACATAGAAATGTTCACCGTAAGAGTGGTTAAGCCACGTCTAATATGGGTTGAAAACCTCAGAATAACCATTTTTAATATCATCAAGATTGTGCCTGCATCGTAATAACAGTTCGTGGGCGTGGTTTCTATAAAGCCCTCCGGATATATGTTGACGACGCCGCGACGCGAATAACAATCTGTATATTAATAACAAAACTTATCTACTACTTACTGTGTCGTCAGACATTTTCATTAATCGTTTATCATTTCAAGAATGCGCCTGCAAATCTTGGGAATTGAAATTTCCTCTGACTTCAACATTGGGCAGTTCATTGCGACTAATGCCAACGTAGCTGTTAGGAAACTCGGCGTTCTCATAAAAGTCTGGCGGTACTTCACACCGGGACAGCTACTAATATTATACAAAGCCCAGATCCAATCGTGTGTGGAGTACTGCAGCCATTTATGGGCTGGTGCGGCAAAATGCCACCTGACAGCTTTGGACTCGGTGGAAAGGCGTGCGAAGAGGCTAATTGGTGATCCAGAATTGGTTAAATATGATCTACAAAGCCTTGAGCACAGGCGTAGAGTAGCAAACCTTTCGGTATTTTACAGGTTTGCATTTTGGAGAGTGTGAGCGGGAATTGTATGACTGGATTTTGCCATCTGATTTCTACCATCGGACAATCTGGCGTACGGCAAATATCTACCCTTACGTTGTTGAAATTTCTACGTCCCGGACTAGCCGTTTCGCCTCATCGTTTGTTGTTTATCTAACTGTTTACCTGCTGCGGTCTTTCCGCCGGATTATAATTTGGGTGTCTACAAGGCTAAAGTGAAAAATACACACAAATGTAAAAAGTAACTGAAAAAACATAAGTTACTTCAGTTACTTTTTGTTCTAGAACCTCGAGTATCCCGTTCATACTTCTTTCTCCATGGCTCTAGCAGGTATCGGTCCTGCTGGACTCCTATGATTTGCTGACAACTCATTAAGGCACGCGTGAAACATTATGCGCCGTTGATGACGGGTTCTCCTTATAGGACGAGTGTACGGCGAGCTACCCATAACTCATCGTCTACAAACCAGGCTGGTTCCGTAACTTCATAACAAAATCTTCAGCGCTACTTACTGCGCTGTCAGATATTTTCGTTATTTGATTTATTATTTCAAGAAAGGACTATGAGTGTGGGACTATGTTTACCAAAACAAATCACTAACAAACCATGTATCAAGTTTTGAAAAGGGTCTGGCTGTATTTTCAATATGTCGCCAGTCGCTGTTGTATCCAAAGATTAATCTTAATAATCTTACAGCTGTTCCACTTTTAGGTCTCCTACCAGCAAAAGTACCTACCTACCTATTAACTTAATATTCATTGTGATATTTATATATCTAAATAAAGAGCAGTACAACAATCATCGCCGTTATAATATTATGTGCGTGTGAATTATTGTCTCATTTTTTGTACTTTTTCACAGTAACTAGTAATTCTGGTTCGCGTTTTTTAGTCAACAAAATGACAAACCTCATGCATGCATCTTTACAAATCGATAGGGTTTCATGTATCATGTATGTGTCAAAACGACTAAAATTTAACGGTGTATAATAATATAATAGTTGTTCTATTTGATAATAACATTGCCATTTTCTTGAATCAAGAGTCGAAAAATTAATCATTTTTGACGGATTGGGACGATTCTTGTCTGACGTCATTATGGTCTATCATTACTCAGTTTGAACGTGATATTAGTCTATAGAAACCATTTTAAAACTTGATTCCAGTCATCATCATCATCCTCACCACTTCAACCGAAAGGCGTTCAATGTTAGACATAGGCCTTCCCCATGTCGTCACAGCGAACGGTCCTGTGCGTCTCATATCCATCACATTCCTGCGACTTTCACCAGGTCATCGGTCTACCTTGTGGGAGGCCTAGATGGCGCGTTTTGTATCATGATTGCATTCCCAAACATGTAAACTCAGACACACAAGACACCCAAACTTGAAACATCTATCTGTAGCCCATATAAATATTTAATTTTGTTCCGTGCATAAACCAAACCTGCGTCACACAACGCAGAAGCCAATTGCTCAAACACTACGCCAACAGTGCCATCAAAATTGATATTATCATTTATGTATGTTCGCTGTACTACCGAGTGCACAGATAATATTCAATCTTAATTTCATACGTGCAGTTTAGTATAGTACGTTAGTTTAGTGTAATAGTTGAATCTGTGATCAACTGATCCCGCTCAATGGGCCCGCAGGGTCCCTCAACCCAGTCCCATTTTGAACGAGTCGACTGGACCCACTGCTCAATTTTATTATAAGTACAGACAAGGAATAAAATTAAATCTTTTTGTTTTATTTTGATTACTAAAATATATACAATTTTATAATATGATTTTATTATTTTTATTAGGTACTTTTATTTTGTATACCCATATTTTATAAATTTAATTTCTAGTAAATAGATAAATAACAAAGAAAATATATTTTTTCTAATACTGTTGCTTACTTTACCTTTAAGGTGAAACTGATTATATCAATTCAAAAAAGATATTTATAACTTAAAGACCTTACATTACTTAGGGACACAAAGAACAGCTTTCGTGAGGCCAAAGTTCTTACACAATGCTAAATTAATTTACTTTTTCGTTACGATGTATCCGTTCTTCAAAGTAATAAGAAAACCATTGAAAAATATTGAAAGATTGTTAGAGGATGAATTAATTATTTCTAAGTCCTTAAAATTCATTGTACGAGAGTCAATAGTGATTTGTGTTTTTTCTTCTATTTCCTTTAGCAAGACTGCATGGTCTTCCTAAAATATATCTAATAGGTTCATATTACTAAATCAGTTCTAGAAAACAGATTTCATTATTGTGTTTGTTTCACTAGTATTGGCAAGGGCACTATTTCTCTACTCACTATTTCTTTTGGAATTTATGGGCTTTTTGCTTCACTATAAGCATTGCTAACTGGCATTTCTTTGGGAAATCTAAGCATTTAAATTCTTAGAATTAGGTTAGATAATGGTAATGGATTAAGTAATAACACTATTCGACTATTCGTCACATAATGCTGAACGATTTATATTCCGCTTACTTTTTATAAAACTTCCTTGTCAAATGTCGTAAACTTTGATAGTTTTTCGTCCTTAATGTTTCTTAAAAGTAATCCTTTTAGGGTGCTAGTACTGAGGTACCTCAATCATAGTCTTACAAGCCAACCTAAGCTGTAAAGTGGAATACTTAAAGTTAAAATTAGTGTAGTAAGGTCTGGGATTAATGAACGCAATGTTGCTATCAGTTCTGGAATATTTACATAAAAACCTCATCTTTAATGAATGATGTGAGTATTAATTTGTGATGGCAAAAGAAGATAGATGGGTCCTCAAGATTTTTGAACATGCTGAAACTACGTTTATGTTTATTTTGATAGTAGAGTCGAATTTATTGGTTTTGAATATTAATGAAAAAATTTTAAGAATTTCAATGATGAAAAAACCTTGTACTAAAAATAGATAAATCACAGTGAGAGTAAATTATAAAATAAGAGCAAATCAATTTAATTTTTCCCAATTAAATAACAATGAAATATGACACTGTGGGTTTTTAATCCTGTTGCTAAAAATCTACAAGTAGGACAAATCCGCAAGTATGATCTTCTTGAAAGAAGATCAAAGATTAGCAAATAATAACAAATGAACAGCAACAAAAAAATTTTTTTTTTTTTATTGTAATGGGATCTAGGTGTATGCTGATGGTGTGGCTATATTATTTATTTTTACAAAATATTATATTAAAATAAATATATTAAACGTAACAAAATATTATTTTTGTTAGCATTTAAGTTCAACAGATAACTATTCGAATTAAATTGTGTCCGGGTTCACATCTTGAACATTCAAAGAATGCAAATATTATAATTATCTCGACTTGTATCCGTAAACAGGCTACCAGCGATATCGACTTGGCAATTATGACAAATGCCAAAATTAACTATTTAAATAAAATCATTTAAAAATCAACATTTGTGCAGATTTCTTATATTTTTATCGTATTACGGAGGGCGAAACGATCTCATAAAATTTATCATAAAAATAGGTTCAGTCAAAGGAAGCTTTCAATTCAAAATGTCTATAATCATACATAATAATGTTTATAATTATGATACGTACTTGATCAAAGTCGCTCAATGGTCGAAAACAATATAGCTTACAGCTGAGTGTGCATTTTTAAAAAGCCTCATCGTTAAATTTTTGTCATGGTACTTAAAAAAGAAATATGTCACCTGGCAATACAAAAATTTTGAAGCAAAATTTTCAAATTTATGTAGCTACAGCTACACTTCTTCTACGTAGTGACAACGTTGTCATTATGTATTGCCTACGTAGCATCTGCGTATTGCCTAAGCGATAATTTAGGGAAAGTAGCTACCATTTAGTTTTTTGTGTTCCTTCAGGTCCTAATGTCACGCTCTCCTTGCTATGACGTGTTTCAGCAACTGGTTAAATTGCTTCATAACCGACCATTACTATGATGTAGCATATGTTTATATTTGCTACTAGAATGTATGCGTAACATTATTCGTTATGATTGCTCTTACATCATAGGTTCTTATACCTCTTAATTGTTTTTGTTTAGTGAGCAAGTTCAACCATTAGTCAATTTTTTCTACGTATTATTAACATTATTAACGGTTGGTTGATAATACTGACCTTCCGATAAAAATAAATGATGGTTCAAAAATTCTGGCTGGTCTGAAATCAAAATTCTCAATTGTCATGTTTTTTAAACATTGTTTTTACTTTCGATCTCGAAATTCGCCACTTGTCCAGTTAGTGACAAAAGTAGCAAATGATTTGGGCTCCGCACCATGGAATGGGCTCCACTTGGATGTACAAAAACAAGTCAAGGTACCTGAGTACCATATACAATCTAAATAATTTCGGATTTTCCGTGTAGGGTATTGGCTATGCTATGCCTGCCCTGTATGTTTGAAAAAAATAATAATAAAAAAATCATCAGTTATGTTTTAATAACTTGGCACAATTTGCTACAGGACCCAACCTGGCTTAATCCGGTACTGTGTCCAGTCTGTGATACTCTTTACAATAGGCATGTTGCGTCAAAATAATATCTACCGCTAAAGAACTAGGATCATTGGACCTCGCAAGCACCAACACTAACTCTATTTTTTGGATGCAGCAGTACTTTAACACTACATACTTTTTTTAAGATGGCAAAATTATCTAATAACTTCTGGTGGAGCGAGAGGGCGTTTTGGACTTTTAGTGAATAAATCACATCTGTGTCCTTCAGTTGTCTTTATACAACATGCAAATTTTTGTGAATTTACTTGAATGTTGTTGTTATGTATCAGCTGTCAATTAAAAAAAAAAGTAAAAAGTAAACGTAAAATTAAAAAAAGTAGTAAAATTTAAAAAATATATATATAAATAGTACCTACTTAACCGTGAAAAATGACGACGACTAATTGTTATGATAATATGATTACAGCAAACACTTAATACACCTGTGCGTTTAATACATACCTAATAAGAGAGAATAACAAAAAGTATGTGAATGATTATTGAAGCAACAATAACAACTGCATGCTGTTAATAACCTCTTAGTCATTCAATTAAATCGAGAAATGGAACAAAAACTGTATGTAGTGTTACCAAATGCCACAATGTTTTAAGATGTCAACAATTCCATAATTATATATGAGGCTCACTTACCATTTCCATGCATCAGTTGCATGCCCTAGCCCTACATTTTAGGCAGCCATGTTTATAGTTAGGGAAGTTAGTTAAGTTAGAGGAAACGAGAGTGTTGCCAAATCATAAAATAAGTTGTCCCGCTTTGAGTGAAGCGAAAGAGCGTGTCGGTTTTTACCAACTAATATCTACCTGTGTTCTTTCTGTAACCTTTTGCGTACCAGGGTAACGGTAACTCTTTCAAACATTTCCACAGCCCTACATTAAACCACTTAAGAATAACCCATACAGAGTTTATAGGGCAATGTCTTAAAGCATCCTGTATTTTATTCAGTATTTTTTCAGTAAAAAAAACAAAACGATTCAAAACTACATCCGTTAAAATATTAAATATTTGTTTGTACTAACAGCAACTATTCAATTTTTAGGGTTTCATAGCGGATTCATTACGTCTGTCTGTCTGTTCGTCCGTATGTCACTGTCACTTTTTTCCGAAACAATACGAACGCTGTTGAAACTTGGTAAGTATTTTATTATTCTGTGAATTAAGATATTCACACAAAAGTGGAAAAAAAAATTTGGGTGTTTCCCATATTTAGCATATTTATTTCTCCTGTCGCAGGTTTGCTGGAAGAAATTTCGCTAGAAATAAGCAGTAACTTTGTACTCTTTTATATGTATTTGTTTTTCTTGTTGTTAAGTGTTTGTGTGTACATAAATAAATAAATAAATAAATTTAGAACTGAAACTCAAAAAAAAATCTTCATCAAACCCATACGTGTGAGGTATCTATGGATAGGTATTTAAAAATCATTTTAAGATTTCTATTATCATTTTTTTCTAAACTAAATAGTTTACGCGAGAGACACTTCCAAAGTGGCAAAATGCGTGTCTTATGTCTGTATAGTGTCTAAAAAAAATATATGATGTACATTAGCATGCAAACTTCCAACGAAAATTGGTTTGAACGAGTCTAGCAGGTATATTTTTTTTTTTAATACGTCATAAATCGTAAACCGCAATTTATCAAGTTTGTACGGAACGGAACCCTCAGTGCGCGAGTCCGACTCGCACTTGCCCGGTGTTAATAAAATCGCATGAGAGTTAAAAAACCCATATGAACGTAGATATTACTGAGTGTAACAGTATCCAGTGTCCTTCAGGCAATGGCTTACTGTATTTCATTTCAGATACGTGTTAATACCACGTGCTACCTTTTTGATATTAATGGACGAGTTTGAAATGGGTAGTGATACACTAAAAACTTTTCATTTTCATTACTAAGGCAATTATCTACTGATAAAATCTGGGAATTATACTGTGACTTTAATTTCCGTGTAAAAACCGACACGGAAATGATTTTGTTACTGTTTTTGAGTAGGTTTTAATAAGTTAATTGCATTAGGTTATTATTATTGTTTCTATCATGTTTAATAAACATTTTGTTTTTTTTTTCTTGCTGTGTATTAACGTGTATCGTGATGAGTGATGACCCAGTGGTTAAGGTACTCGTCACTAATGCAGATTCGAAACCAGGGAAGTGCCAATGTTAATTTTTCAATTAGGTAATATGTATTTTGTAAGTTTATCCAGAAGATCGATTGTAGATAGATTGTAGATCTAAAAGTTTAAGGCTATATGAAGTTTACGAGTTGTAAATGTGATAGAGAGAAAATATCGATTCAGTCTATGAACCTAGGTAGGTAGGTAGTTGTAGCAATATAAATCTCTGCCCAACCCGTCCAGGGATAATAGAATATAAAAGATGTTTACGGATTTGAATAAAAGTCCCATACAAGAATCAGAAGGTCACAAACTAAGATAAATGACTAAGGGACGGCATTCGATGACAACACAATGCGAAATTGAGATAAATATTTCGCTTTGGAGCTTAAACTGGACTAAAAAAACTTATCACGTATTCTCTTAGCATATCTCTGTCATAGAATAATGTAGATGGATTGGAAAAGAAGAAAATGAATGTATGTGGCATAATTATGCAAATGTCTTGAAAAAAAAAAACAAATTACTACAGTGAATGGCATCGCCGCGTCGGCGTTGACAATGTCTATAGATGGTTACTAAGTATAGTACATTTTTATACAAGTGGGGAAAGTTTGTCATTGCAGCCGAGGCGAAATTCACCTGTGCCGTATAGGCGAGGGTGTTATGGAGCCGAGTGCTGCAGTGACAAATCTTTACGTGTATCAAACGACGTTTTTCAATACACTTACGATGAAAAATCCACCAATAATCTGTCTTCTTTTGGAAAATTACGACGCATTTTTGATCAGTTTGTACTGAAAAAAATAATTCCAAAGTACCTTACAATTTAGTTTTGAGTTCATGACAGCAGGTTATCGCAAGTATTTTTTATCTCAATCACATAATCTGGCGGCGTAGCATCTAAAGGATTCTCTCTAAATCTTCTTTTTCACATCTATCACAAACGAATAAGTCAGTTAATATTAGGTGTATTTTTTTCCCGCGCATAAACTTTGCAGGTTGAAGGAGAAGCAAAGATATCAACCTAATATTAAGAATATTAAAAATTCAAATACTTTTGAATTTCGAGGACAGATAATTGTTAATTTGTTAGTATTAACAAATTATTGGTTACGTAATTATGTCTATTTATTATATTCTGTTCAAAAAGACAATTTAAATTATCATTAAATATTAAAACCTTAAAAATATCCGCCCGTTTGCTTTAAAAAAATAATAATAATCACCCTTGACCGTGACGAAATAGGAATAAAAAAAGCCCTTGTTTTGATGCCCTTGGTGATAAACATGCCATATCGAACCTAATCCTAGTGCAATAAGAGGCAGTTTTCGAGTAAAGCGCAATTTAGACGGTACGAGTTTCTCGCCTCGAACATACGAGAATCGTAAGAGCATAGAAAAAATGTCATCGTCTAAACACATACCTAGGCGGTGCGAGTTTCTCGTCTCGAACGTACGATAATCGTAAGAACAAAAAAGTTTCTTCGTCTAAACATTCATCTAGACGGTTCGAGTTTCTCGACTCGAACATACGATTCTCGCTAGAGTGGACGAGCGAGAGGTATGACTTGCCTCTCGCTCGTCTACTCTGGCGAGAACAAGGATCATATAATATCCTAGGGGCAAACTGGATTGATTCCGGAGCAAAATTACACACTCTAAAGTGTACTATATTTTCATGTGCATTAGGTTCATATGTTTCATTGACAAGTAAAAGAAGAAAAAACGTTCCGAGCAAGACAACGAGAAAGAGGTGGTGTGTCCCTTTCTAACCTCTATTTATAACTAGGGTAACCATAAATTTACTATATATGTAAATTATTAATATTTATGTCATTGCAGCATTTTAATATTAATTGATGCTGTAGAATTCTAATACTTATGGACGGCAAAGTACCAGTTATTCCTTACTATTTGTGAAACCTAAAAAAATAGTTTAAGTTACTGAGAAGTCAAAAGTAATTAATTTTCAATTTTTTTAAAAAATATTTTTTAGTGAATAATATTTTTTTTTTAGTTATAAAGAGAGTTTTAGTAATCTTACCTGAGACTCCCCAGTTAAGAACAGACTTTGGAACCCATGACATAAAGAGAGATCACAATTCATGGTGTATCGGAACTTCTTTTAGTTCATAATAAAAACTCTTTAGTGTAGCGTTTATAAAAAAACATTGTATTATATGTCATGTCACTTCCCTTGTAAATTTTGACCTTAAAATATATTACGTATTACAATTTAATTTTTTATTAATTTATCTCATGAAATACTCGCTTCAATGGTATTAAAGTTCAAGATTCAGTTCTTTAGTAAAATTAGTTTTGATTGACGACTTTTTTTGTGAAATGGCCCGTCTGTGGTTCGTACAGCTACGACAATCGCGTATTTAATTCGGCTAGAGGTATAGACAAAGCGTTCGACGCTAAATCCCCATGCGTGCGCTTATGATATTCGTATTTAACCTTTCGTCCAATCATCATCATCATTCTAGTCCAAACACGTCCACGGTTGGACACAGGCCTCCCCCAAATGTCGCCACAATGAACGGTTCTAAGCGTCGCATCCATCGGATTTCCGCAACCTTTACCAGTTCATCGGTCCACCTTGTAGGAGGCTTTCCACGTTTCACACTGTCACCACTCCAAATCCTTGGAAAGGTGTAACTGGTACTTTGCCGTCCATAAGTATTAGAATTCTACAGCATCAATTAATATTAAAATGCTGCAATGACATAAATATTAATAATTTACATATATAGTAAATTTATGGTTACCCTAGTTATAAATAGAGGTTAGAAAGGGACACACCACCTCTTTCTCGTTGTCTTGCTCGGAACGTTTTTTCTTCTTTTACTTGTCAATGAAACATATGAACCTAATGCACATGAAAATATAGTACACTTTAGAGTGTGTAATATTGCTCCGTAATCAATCCAGATTGTCCCCAAAATATATAAGATCTTTGGTAGGTATAGACAAGTCGAGATTCTCGAAAGCAAGCAGTGGTGCCAACTTAGCACTTTCAGTGCTAGATTTGGCACTATTTTCACAAGGCCAGCACTGAAATCTAACATACAGCACCTAGCACTGAATGTAGCACTATTTAATAGTCAAGCGAAATTTTCTAATTCCAGATAATAAAACGAAGACACGCCATGTATATATATGTATTCGTATTTCACATAGATTTATTACCTTTGGAATTACACATAGATAATTAATAAGTTTATGAGTTTTTGGCGGGATAACTTCGAGTGATGTTCAGTGGGTGTTTCAATTCTTTGCAAATTGATTCCTAGCGGATATTGTGGTGTAAAATTAGTGTAGTTTCACATAGCAATATATTGGAATAAATAAAAATAAATATAAGTATATAAATTAATTACGTATATCAATTATTTATATTCGAACAGGACTTAAAAATGTTAACAAAACTTGCCACTCGTATGAAATTCCCTAAGACATTATTAAAAACATAGTCAAGAAAGATAATATCTTTCTTGTCTATGTTTTTAATAATGTTTCTAAAATTTCAGCCGCCTTTTTCAACATATTATGTTGAAAAAGGCGGCTGAAATTTTACAACCATCCACATCAACGGCGACGGTAGTAGGTACAAGGAGAAAACGATAAAAACAACTGCAGAAATATATATTGACATTGACAGTAAATATGAGTGGTTATAGTATTAAAATAATAGTTGTAACAGTTTTTAAGTATGTCAAAGAAAAGTTAAACAATTTTACTTACATAATTTTATTATTTTATTTCATATAGCACTATTTTTGGAAATCCATAGCAATCTGGCACTTTTTGGGAAGTTTTTTAGCACTCACTGGTGGTATAGAGTTGGCCTCACTGAAAGCAAGAATCTTCTCATTATATTTTTGCCGTCTAAACAGACGCAGGACGTTATCGCCTAGTGATTATTGCTTACGAGTCTCGTATGACATAATCGTAGGTGAGAATTTGTTTCTTACCTGTGTGTAAACACTTTGATACGATAATGTCATGGCGATTATTGCTTACGATTATTGCGTACGATTTTCTCGAACAAGACGTTCGAGAAACTCGTATCGTCTAAATTACGCTTAAGTGTATTGAAAATATTTTTTTTCACACTAAGAATAGAATAAAATAAAACTTTATTGTATACCAAAAAGTTACACAAACTGTACAAAAAGAAGTTAAAAAGAAACAGTCGCTCTACATTAGGCATTGCTCCTGTAACGTGGGTTCATTTACGAACTTAATAATTACAAACTCATATACTTAATACACCAGACTCGAAACAACTATCAATAGTTGATAATCATATTTTTTCTGTGAAGAAATCGTTTCTAAACTGCGCCAACCGCTTGAGTTGAGCGGGAGAAAACTTTTCAAAATCAAAATAGTTTTTATTTAACATAGCCTGCATTGGCACTAATAAAACGTCAGAAGCTAGTGTACGGTTCCTATGGAGAAGAATCGGCAAGAAACTTCATAGTTACTTTTTTTTTTAACAATTGGTTTGACTTACAATATTTACATATTACAGTATTATTATTTTATTTAAAAGACTTTATTTCAAACAATTTTACATTTTTGAATGGTTCATCAACAAGTTTCCTCCTTACAAAACATATGAATTGTACATAGTATTAATTATTATGTAAGGACAGGTGTAGACCAGTAAATATTGTATGCAAAAGCATAATAAAAATAATCATAATAATAAAAAAAGTGAGTGATAGGAAGTAATCTAAGAATTCGTTTCCTCACATTCACATTTTAAAGGAGAAGACATATAAAAAAAGACATTATAACTATCACTACAACAGTTACAAAATAAGACGTTAATCAAAATAAAATAAATTTTGCTCACTCAAGCCACATCTGTGACCTTTTGTTGCCTTATGCGTTATAGTACCACAGACTTTTTTTCAGCAATGCGTCATGGCCGTCACGGGCATCGGGTCTAGAATAGTGTTTAAATTTGGCCACAAAAAGGAGGTGAAAAAAAATAAAGGTGTTCACATTTAGGACGACACGATTAACTGTCGTCTGCGACTTTTATGCGGTGACAACAGATTATCATGATAGTGAGATTGGCTAGCACGTCAATCGTAAAACGATAATTTGTAACAACTAAACCGTGATGAACCGTGGTGACCGTGCAGCCTGTGGTTCAATTATACGCAGCGATCGCTCAGTGCCCTTCGTGTCCAATATAACAATGGATTTTGGATGTTGTTGGGGTGGTTTTGTAGTGCCTGCGGTATGTTTGCGGAGGCCAGGGTAGATTGCTTCCAAGCCATAGTGCGCAAGCGGCTCGCGTCTTTACTAAACAGAGTCCGGGGTAGCACAAACGGCATCCTACAGGTCATTGCAAATAAACAGGATTATCCTGAAAACCCATATTTGTGCCCTAACTGTTTAGATGTATGTATAATTGTAACAAAATATGGATAAATTATGTCTGCAATAAAGATTTATTATTATTATTGTTATAAATCATATATCGTTGTTGCGACTATCCGTCGTGGCCACGATAAACAGCTGTTTTAATGGGAAAACTAGAGACAATAATTTTCTGACGATAAATTAACCGTTACAACATAGTAGGTACGCGGCTTCAGACTAGAGATAAGTGACGAATGATTAAACTTCTATTTTTAGGGCCAAGCTTGTATTCCAATTAATTTCTTGATAGAATTATGGACGTACTCGTAAAGAAAGAAAAGAAAGAAAGAAAGCACAAAACAGACCTCGTTCTGTGTGTCTTGCAATTATTCTTTTTGATGGGCAAAAACTTCTTTTGCTTGCAGTGGAGCGAAAGAAAATGTTAAATTTTTACTTTTTGACAAACTTACCCGTGTTTGTCGAGTTTTGCATTGCTTTCTAGGGCCGCGCTGACTCTTCTGAACAATGCCGCTTCCACTGGCGTCTTACATTCGCGTTTATATTAATGTATAACGTATTAACCACAGTATTATTCAATATATCGGTCCTGTGACGTCTATTTCAAACTCAAAACAGTGCCCAGCAATAAATTAATCTATTGTATGATAATTCAAGTATATCTGAATGTTATTTCGATCGACAGTATTGAACGAAGGGTTATTCTAATTTATTTAAAATTGAAATTTGGAATTGAATACTCAATAATTTAAACTGGATGGTAAACAAATTGAAATCGGAATTGTAAAGATATTCAAAATTAATAGGAGTTCTTTTGTACTTCTTCTTTTTTTTCAAAACGTTTGCCAAACTTCATTTTAAAAGCATTTCAATACGTCTGTTTGCTCAATTTTAAATTGGAGAATGTATAAAGAACTGCAAATGTCAACCGTCTAGCTTACTTACGTAAGCGGCGTAAAAAGTGGGCGTTTATTTAGATAGTACAAAATTTCCCGAGGGAATTCTGATAATAATTTAACTAATGAAGCAATAGCTGAGACGGTCACCAAGTAACATAGAAGAAACAATTCATTTAGCAAAAGGAAGTGAGAGCGCAAATTTCAAAATACCTTTGAGAACAACCTAAAATAACCAGCAGTTGACGACACACATCAATTTTCTCTTGATTTTGAATAGTTTTGTAGTAGGTATCCTCTTTTCGTAAAGTCTATCTTCATATATTTTTCATATACAACATGTAACGTAGTAAACGCACATTCTGAAAGTATGTTTTGAATCGATTACTGAGTGTATTTCAGCTATTTTTTAGAATTTCCAAAAATAAGGAAGAATAATTTTAGGATAAGAATTAATTATTTATTAAATTCTTGATAAATCTTGATTGCGTCACTAGCGTATTTGGGTGTGCTTGCGTAGATACTAGTAAATATTTACCATTTTTCACTCAAATGATGGCTGAAAAGCCGGTTAACCACAGAAAAAAAAACAACAGGCGAGAAAATGGCGATCCGATCTTTATCGTTTTTTTTTTTGAAGTTGTAGAGTTTAGTCTATATCTACTTTACTAAATCTTTGCTGATGAGATTTTGTAATTACACTATAAGTTCATCTGATTCAGTAAAAAATTTAACACCGAGAAGAGGCTAAAGCAGCAGTGGAAAACCTTTTACCGCTTAAATCAGAAGAAATATATCTAATATCATACGACGACCTTTGACGACGACTCATGTTTTTTTTATTTTCCTTTTATTCGTAATGAAAAGCACAGTGTTTACCTCTGGTTAAAGACTTATTTAGTCCCTCCAACTATTAGCGACCTCGCTACGCTCGGCTGCCAAACTCCTTGTCGGGACTAAACAAGTTATTTTCACCCCTAGGGTAACAATGTACTATTACCTATTAATAGGTTTTTTTTTAACAATATAAACTAGTAACTGCCTGCATGCGATCCTACCTGATGTTAAGCAGTGATTTATTCGTTGATGGTGAAGTATAGTAGTTTAAAGAGCCCATTCATTCTAACTTTGAAGACACTTAAATTATATTCAGTCGCACCTAAATTATAATTTCTTTAAAAATATTACTTAAAGATAATTAAGTAAAACTTCAGTGCGTAAGAGTGTATTATCCCAGTTACTTTTTACATAAATTCACGCTTTTTTACCCGACTGCGCCAGAAAGAGGGTTATGTTTTTCGAGAGTATGTATGTATTTATGTATGTATAATTGTTTGGCACGCTCTGCAACCTGAACGGCTCGATGGATTTTAGCTTGAGAGGTGTCATTAGATTCGTGTTTACTGTGAGAGTGACACTGAGTATAACAAAATTAAAAAAAAACAAAATGGCGGATTTTTGGCGCCAAATTCAAATGTTTGGCACACTCTGCGGCCTGAATGGCTCGATGGATTTTAATTTACGAAGTGTCGTTAGATTTGTAATTACTGTGAAAGTTATATCGTAATAAAATAAAACTAAAAAAAATAAAAAACGGTAATTTAAAAAACTAAAATACCCGACTGCTGTTGTGAGTATTCAAGAAAAAGCCCTAAAACAAGAAAGTTGTTGTAAGTTGTTTATCTTGTATTTAAAATGTGCAATCCATTTTAAATACAAGATAAATTGTAGCAGTCGGGACCCATTCTAAAAAGTCAGCCGTCTAGTCGGCAATGTAATATAGGTATGTGCTCTCAATTCACTAAGCCTCCATTTCTAGAATGGGTCCCGACTGCTACAATTTATCTTGTATTTAAAATGTGCAATCGGGTACAACAACTTTCTTGTTTTAGGGCTTTTTCATGAATACTCACAACAGCAGTCGGGTTTTTAGTTTTTTGAATTACCGTTTTTTATTTCATAGGAGTAGACAGACAGAACAACTGCTATGACCCTTACATGCTCCTTTAGCTTCTAAAATGCTCGTAAGCATTTGGTCGTACACCGAGCAGGTTCATGCACTTAAAACTTTTATTGTTTGAGGCTGCTAAAAACATCAAATAACTGTTCCCAGTCTGAGTGGAGCGTAAAAAAGTATAGTTGCGGCAAATAAGTTGAACCATTTTGCTACGGCCTCTACTTCAATAAATTGAGACTCGAAAATTGGTTATTGCGCATTCAAGGTCGACCACATGATCGTCCAACTTATGTGATGAGTATTATAACCGATTTTCAGATCTCAATCAAAGTGGAGGGCTGCGCGTAACCATAGCAAATAGTTCAACTTGTTTGCCACGTACTATAATGACCTTTATTGCACCGCACTACGTTTGTGGTTAAAGTTAAAATTCCTCTGTTCATTGATATATAAATTTTAACAGTTACATTGAAACAACTCAAAGCACAAAATCTTTTAAAGCTGTACAAATTATGACGTTTCCAGGTAATTTATTCAGTGTTGATGAGTTCAATGTACACAAAACAGAAGGTTAACATGCAACTGTGGTCTTTAACCCCTAGTTACCTTGCTGTAGTAGAAGTGAGGGCGCGTAACCATAGCACATAGTTCAACTTATTTGCCGCGTATCACACTTTCATTGACTAAAACCTACCCGTGTGTCTTTAGTCGCCTTTTGCATTCCAAAGCCCCGATGAATCTTGAACAACAACCGCAGGCCATGTACCTCTCTCCTTCGTTATATTTTACTATCGTGTACATATTAGTAATAATGATAGCATTTTATTATACGTACTATAAAACCCCCTAGCCAAGTTACAATCGTTTCGTTTAGCGTGAACGCTTGGAGTTGGCCAAGCCCCCAATTCTTTTAATCTGACCACGTGACTGAGCGTTGAGATGACGTTAGAACAAAGGAGTTGGGGGCGTGGCCAACTCCAAGCGTTCAAGATAAACGAAACGATTGTAACTTGGCTAGGGGCTGTTATTTTTTGTGCACTCCGTAATAAAATAACAGAAAAGATTTATAACATAAAGGACAAATCTCTGACAGACGTAAAACTCCAATCGGAGAAATGCAGCGAAAGACAAAATGATCGTTTTATGCCGGCCATTGAGGTCGTAATGGATGAGCTATATGAGTTGTTTTTATCGTCTACATCCTCAGTTTTAAGACAGGAAAGTGTGGTAAACAACAAACACTTCTAAGAAAACAGGGACGGTCAATAATAGTTTGAAAACAGAAAAGGAAGAAGGTAACTGGCGAAAAACGCGGAACGGATAAGTTTTGTATGTTCTCGTAGATACTGTTATGAGCTTGTTATGAAGCAAAACGACCATAATTTATAACAAATTATGTTGTTCAAGAGGTTAGATACTTTTGTCTTGAAATTGGCTAGGATTAATTCAGATGAAGAAGACTTTTTTTATGGTGGAAAAATCATACAATGACATCTTCCCGCTCTTGGGCGGAACGGGGGATAGTGTCAGACTTTTACTGACTAAAAACCCACCCCTGTTCCTTCTTTGTCTTCTTTCCAGGGCCCCTGGATGCAATTTCATATTACTCAAGGCCCCAGTAGGCTTTGATCCTGTTAGGCCCCTACGGTTTGCTGACATCTCCTTGAGGCGCGCGTGGGACGATACGCGCCGTCAACGACTTGGGCCCGGTCCAAAAACGAGGCTTAATAAAACCAATACACTAATATTGACTTTTTTTTAGATAGGAAATCATCTAATGACTTTTTTGCTCTGTGGCAGAGCGTGAGGGCGTGTCAATCTTTTACTGAATAAAACCATACCTATGCTCCATCTTTGCTCTTTGCGTTCCAGGACCACAGGTTTCCTTTTTGGAAGTAAACCTATGGCCCCAGTAGGATTCGGGTCTGCTGGGCCTCCTTCAATTTTTCTGACATATCCTTGAGGCACGCATGAGAAACTACGTGCCGTGCTAGTATTGACTTAGCATTGTCTTTGATTACAATCATCTATACTTTGTCCTGAATGACTGAGGGATTAACGCACAGCCTAAACCGCTGATCGTAAAGACCTGAAACTTACAAGGTATGTTCTATGTGTGACGTAGGCATCCGACAAGAAAGGACTTTTCAAAATTAACCCCTTAAGGGGGTGAAATGATGGTCCAAAGTTTGTATGTTGAAACCTATTTTCACGCGGGCGTAGCCACTGCAAGTAAGTAGTCTAGAATAAAGTTACAGCAACTGTAATATGAAGTACCTGTCACTAGAACGATAAGCTAACGATAGTCTTCAATATGAAAAAGACTCTTGAAGCGATGTCAGACGATATAAGTTTCTATGCTGAGAAATACCAGGAATTGATCGAAGAGAAGGAAAAAACGGATAAAAAAATTAAAGCGCTGGAACAAAGGAATGTACATCTGGAAACCTGTAATAAGGCGCTGGAAGAAAGGATAGTTTACTTGGAGGTTCGTGAGAAAGAAAAAAACGTGGAAATATTTGGACTAGAGGAACAGCAAAACGAGAATTTAGAGAACACAGTTAAAATTATAGCAAGCAAATTAGGAATAGAAGATGGATTGATATGTGAAGTAAAGAGGGTGGGTGAAGAAATAAAAACAGAAAAGCCGCAGCGCGAGAAAAAATCACGGCCAGTGGTTATCACTCTGGCTACGCGTGCTAGCCACGACAAATGGATCGCTACTAGAAAATCCCACCAGCTAAGTAATGATGATATACTTGCTAATGGGAATAGGCAGCGAATCTATATAAATGAGGATCTTACCAAGCATATGCGAAACTTGTTATGGACAGATAAGAACGAGCTAAAGCCAGCACTCAAATACATTTGGATACAAAACGGTAAGGTGCTTATAAGAAAAGATGATCCAAACGATAACAAAATCAAGTCGATTCGCACACTTAACGATATTAGTGTGTATGCAGCGAACAAATGACGTATTGTTTGTGAATGATGCAGTTAAATACGTGAGTATCGCTTTTGTCACAATTCGATAACCATACATCACATCTAACATGTAACATTGAATACAATAAATATTTAAGCACAGATAGCTGGCAGCATGATTTGTTGCAATGTGATAACAGTCTAAATATTATTCATTTGAACATAAGATCTCTCAGAAAAAACTTTAATCAATTACAAGTACTAATAGACGATTGTAAAGGAAAGTTGGATATTATTGCATTAACAGAGATTAACATCAAAGAACATGAACTGTGTTTATATCATTTAGAAGGCTATGACACATACATAAACACAAGGGAAACGAAAAGAGGAGGGGGGATTTTGTTATATGTAAACAAAAAGTTAAATTTTACTGCCCAAACAATTAAATCTAATTACTATGAGTTGATACACGGAAAGATTTTTCAAGATGGGAGTAAGATTATTCATATTTTGGCTATTTATAGGCCGCCTAAAACAAATAGGCCAGGTTTTGTTGAAGAAGTGCACAAATTATTATCCCGCATCCCTTCAGGCTGTGACGTAATTATGGTTGGTGATACAAATATAGATCTGTTATGCAAAACCGGTTCAAGCAGCGTTATCAGTAACTACACAAATAATATGAGTGAGTTAGGTTTGGAATGCGCTATCCGTGACGTAACGAGAGAGGAGGTGTACGGCGACACAGTGACGCGATCGTGCATTGACCATGTGTGGGTTAGAACTCAGCGTGCAATATCTGCGTATGTGTTAACTGTTAAGATATCAGATCATTATATTATAGGTATGCGCCTCGTTAGTAAATCTGTCATCGAAGATATTCCAAATGCATTGTGTACTAACAAGACTATTATTTGTGATAAGAAGGTGTTAGAAAAGCTTAAAAATGTTTCATGGAATGAGCTATTGAGTTGTGAATGTCCAATAGACTTATATGGTAGGTTATGTTCAATTTTTTCTGATGCTTATAAAGAAGCGAAAATTCAAGTTTTAGTACGTAATAAAAGAAAAAGTAAACCGTGGATCACTCAAAAACTAAAAGAAATGATAGGTATTAGGGATAAGTTATTTAAAAATTGGAAAAATAAACCCGATGATATGAATTTACGTAGACAATATAATAGATTTAGAAATCGACTAAATAAATGTATTAATAAGGCGAAAAATAAATACCGTCAGGAAGAAATAAAACAATGTAAAAAGAATATAAGAAAGATTTGGACGAAAATTAACTCATGGGTAGGAAATGAAAAAAAGAGTGTTGATTCTGTTATTTTGAAGTACTTGGGAAAATTGGAATGCTCGGTTGATAATATATGTAATAAGTTTTCGGAAACATTTACTCAAGAAATCTTAAATATAAAGCATGTGTGTAAACATAGGTTTTTGGAAAGATCTAGCTATGTTAAGTCTGTAAATGTATCACTGCGGTTTCAGAAAGCTTACCCAATAGATATTGATAAAATAATTAATATGTTGAGCTGCGACAAGTCTGACGGAGTAGATAAAATTAGAGTAAAAGAAATTAAGTTATTGAAATCCGAGCTGAGCCCTGTAATAGCTTTATTTATTAACTTATGTGTTGATAAGGGGTTATACCCTGAGAAACTAAAAATAGCATTAATTAGACCTATTTTTAAACAAGGTGAGCATTGTAATTATGCAAACTATAGGCCAATAGCCATATTGTCAGTTATAAATAAAATCGTAGAGAAGTTTGTTGTGAATCAGGTTAGTGTTTTCTTGGAAAATCATAATATTTTGACAAATGCACAACATGGTTTCCGACGTAGGCTGATCACGGCGACGGCCTTGGCGCAGTTCGCGGACTACGTCAATGATTGTTTGGACCAGCGGAAGCAGGTGGTGGTGGTCTACATTGATTTCAAAAAAGCATTTGATACTCTGGAGCACCACCAGCTGCTTCAAGCCATGGAAGAGTGTGGGGTCGCGGGAACACTTAACAGGTGGTTCCGTGCCTACCTCGCAAATAGGACGCTACGAACGGTCATTGACGGCGTCCTCGGGGAGCCTAAGCACGTCACGTGTGGTGTGCCGACCGGATCCGTGTTCGGCCCCGTCGGATACATCATGCATGTCAATAGCATGTGCAATGTCGTTCGTAAGTGTCAAATATATATGTATGCTGACGATACTTGTCTAGTTTATGCGGACAAAGATCTAAATTTAATTGAAAGCGCTATCCAGGACGATAAGCTGTGGACTGTATGTTTAAATAGCGATCTAAGGTTTGTTAACAATATGCAGGTACTGTGCCTTTATTGATGAATGGATGTATTAGGGAGGAACACTGACCTTTTGACCTCGAAGGTTCCACGTGGCGCCGGCCGGCGAACCCCGACTTCGCACATTTAACCACTGCCAGGTCCTGTATTGCACTACACTGCACTATTGTTGAGTCTTTGAATGGTTGGATCATGAAATAGTCAATTTTCTTGTAATTTCGAGCGGGCGGTGTTAGCGGAGCGGTCACATTCACACTCGATGCACAAACACGTCAATGTCATTCCAATTCTTGAGGTCGTGCGGGGGAAGGGAAACGGAAGGGATAGGATTGCTAGGCCAAAAAAATAAATTACAAAAAACAAAATCGCGGATCATAGCAAATTGGCGCAACCATTCCCCCCGGGTTTGAAGGGTTACCTTCAAAGAAAAGAAAAAAAACAAAAGCGAAACTAAACCCTATTACTATATCTAGACTATCAATACTAGGTAGCGAAACAACTTATAACTAACTATGCCACTACTGCTGATTAGGCAGAGGGCAGAGGCGAATAACCGGACGCAGGTACGATCCAGTTGCGGTTTTAACCTTTACGACTCGCGTTATTCCGTTCGAACCCGGAAAAACTTCTTCCACTACACCAAGAGGCCAGTGCAGAGGAGGCGCACTCTCAGTCTTCAGTATCACCACAGTACCGACTGTGACTGGATCTGAAGGAGTGTTCCACTTTTGACGCGACTGCAGCGTATGCAGATAATCTGTCCTCCATCGCTTCCAAAAGGACTGAACTAAGCTATCTAGCAGAGCGTGACGCGGGTGAAGCTGCAGTTTGTCAGTCTCGACATCTAAAGCGGGCAAATATTTAAGAGGAGTCGTCGTCAAGAAGTGAGCCGGCGTCAACGCTAGTGGCTCCGATGGATCACTAGACAAAGTCCGACACAACGGACGCGTATTCATCAACGCCTCTACCTGAGTGAGTACGGTGCTCAACTCCTCGTACGAGAGAATCTGTTCGCCTATGACCCGAAACAGGTGCGACTTAAGGCTTTTAATATTCGCCTCCCAATTGCCACCAAAATGACTAGCCGCTGGCGTATTAAAACACCAATCAATGCGATTCTCAGCTAAGACATGGGCGAATTCACTTTGGTAGTACTTGGAGCGTAAGAATGTATGTAATTCTGAAATATTGCGTCGCGCTCCAACATAATTTGTGCCGTTGTCAGAGTATAAGCGCTTAACGGGACCACGGCGAGATAAAAATCGTTTAAATGCAGACATAAAACCCTGCGTACTCAAATCACTGGTTAACTCTATGTGAACTGCACGAGTTGTCATACAAACGAATAGGCAAATGTATGCCTTTGTGGAACGTATACCACGACCACGGGCAATAGTGACTTTAAACGGTCCAGCATAGTCCGTCCCAGTATGTATGAAAGGTTTCACCGTCTGTACAACACGACAAGAACGATGGTCGGCCATTTCCGGCGCGTTGAAACGCGGGCGGAGCTTAAAGCAGGGCACACATCTGTGCACTCTAGCGCGTATCAAATTGCGAGCGGAAAGTATCCAGTACTTCTGTCGAAGAATGGACATTAATAAATCGGGACCAGCGTGACAATTCACCTTATGGTGATAGTCCACCAACAAATCCAAAACGTGATCCTTGCGTGGTAGAACTACTGGATGCATTTGTTCAAACTCTAACTTAGCATTTCGCAGACGGCCACCGACACGAATGAGTCCGTCTTGCAAAAATGGTTTCAAATGTTGAAGTGCGTGACTACAAGGTTTATGTGATTCTAAACTACGAAATTCTATTGAAAAATAAAATTTCTGCAACTCTCGAAGTACAACTGATTCAGCTCTATCCAAATCAGCTGCGATTATAGAACCACGCGATGGTAATAATCTCAAAAATCTTAGGACGTAAACTACACAGCGTAATAGTCTCGACCAAAACGAGACTCGATTAGACAACAACAAAACAACTGACTCTTCACGCGGAACTGATACTACAAGCGTATGTTTCTTTTCCTCGGGTGGCTCTGAAACAGTAGCGGGGTTAAACGGAGCATTTGGCCACTCGTTAGGAGTGGTATGAAGCCAGGGAGGGCCACAAAACCAAAGCGGATGATTTAAAATTTGCGCAGGAAGCAAACCACGTGAGAGACAATCAGCTGGGTTTTCTGTTCCAGCGACATGGAATATATTTTCCGGTGACAATTCAGCTTGAATCTTAGCCACCCTATTTGCGACAAACGTGCCCCATCGATGGGGTGAAGAGTGGGCCCAACATAGAGCAACGGTTGAGTCTGAAAACGCTACAATTCTCTCTATATTAATGCGAGGACGACAAGTTTTGACTATAGATGTAATCAATTGAACCAACATAAGAATAGCGCAGAGTTCGAGACGAGCAAGAGAGACAACCTTACGAGGAGATACCTTTGATTTTGCGCTAATGAGGAAAACTGAAATGTTATCGCCATTTTGGACCTGAAAGTAAACCACTCCCCCGTAAGCCCTCTCACTGGCGTCTGCGAAACCTACCACATTAACAACAGTGTCTGGTACTATACCAACATGGCGAGGAATCTGTATCTGATCGAGCATTGGAAGCTCTTTCCTATAGCGAGCCCACAACTTAGCAACACTGTCAGGAGCGGTGTCGTCCCAATCACAGTTGGAAAGCCAAAGCTCTTTTATAAGCAGCTTTGCATACAAAACGACAGGAGCTACAAAACCCATTATATCCCATATCCGAGCTACACATGCTAGGATAACGCGTTTGGTACAAGTTGGCGGAGTCGAGCTAATTTTAAGACTGAACATATCAGTTGCGGGTGACCAACTTAAACCAAGGATCTTATGCGAATCACTATCATCGAATTCCTTTACCGAAGTCAACCGGTGTGACGGTGGAATCGACTCTAATGTAGCTTGCGAGTTGCTTGTCCATTTCACCAGATCAAATTGACCGGACTTCATGAGGCTGATTACTTGAGCAGCGGTCTCTATAGCCTCTGCTTCACTAGGTACACTGTACACAAAATCGTCCATGTACAATCCGGTTTCAATAGTGGCCCTTGCTTTCGGGTATGTATCACCCTCGTCAGCGGCCAACTGCTTGATAGTGCGAAGAGCGTGAAAGGGACTAGACTTAAGCCCAAAACAAACACGATTGAATTCGTAAACCTTCAAAGGTTCCTGCGGAGAAAATCTATACAAGAAGCGTTGGAATCTACGGTCACATTCTCTGATTCCAATACTAAGAAACATTTGCCGAATATCAGCAGAGAGCGCAATAGCAAACAAGCGAAAATTTACTATTATTTCAAATAAGTTACCCTGGAGGTTCTGACCACAACACAAGATATCGTTAAGCGATATGCCAGTACTAGTTTTAGCGCTACCATCCATAACCACACGCAGTTTAGTTGTAAGTTTGTCTTCTCTAACAACTCCATGGTGCGGGATGATATAAAACGGGTAATCACGTGTCTCCTCAGTCTCGGCAGGCGCTGATGAGATATAACCTTTATCTAAATATTCGATCAGCACATCATCATAGGCTTGCTTCAACTTAGGAGACGCCTGCATCTTACGTTCCAAGCATAGAAAGCGTTTTTCTGCGGAGGCACGGGAGCCACCGAGCGAAAAAATATCACCCTTGAAAGGGAGCGCGACAACATAACGACCATCTTTATCACGAGTAGTCGTGCGGGTATAAATCTCCTCAGTGACCTGATCCTCAGGGCTGAGAATAGGCGGGACATTGACCTCTTCAATCTCCCAGAACTTGCGGATGGTAGACTCAAGCGGCGGCTCGACGGTGCAACAGTGCGACACAGTCGAGTAACTATCTAAACAAGCGGGTGCGGAACCAACTATAACAAACCCGAGAACTGTTTCCAGTGCGTGCGGAGCGGGGTACATCGGAAGACCTTGAATTTTACGTGATAACTGGAGATGCGGGAGAATCGAAGCACCGATCAATAGATCGATATCTCCAGGGAAAGCGTAATTTCCGTCGGCTAACTGCAAGTTCTTAAACTCCGTCAGCATGGACGTGTCAACCGGTACCGTGGGCAACCGTTCCGTAATCTTATCTGCGACTAGCGAATCCATTTCAAACGAAATATTACGATTAAAACGTGAACTAAATATTATTTTAATGGAACCGTGAATGGTTGCCTTTAAACCTCCAAAACCTTTCACTTCTGAGCGGGATGACCAATTATTAAAACTAAAACCAAGGCGTTGACAACAATCCCGAGTAATAAAATTACTCTGGGAAGCGCCATCTAGTAGCGCTCGAACGGTGTGCGGTTTGCCAAAGGCATCTACAATGACAACTTGCGCGGTCGCAAGTAAAACGGTAGTGATTTGAGTACCAGCGGCGGAAAGCGAACACAATGTTACGTCGTTTGCACTTGCAGCAGGCCGCGCGTCACAAGCGTCGCGCGTCCGCGCAGGCTGCGGCTGCGATGGCAGCTTACTACTCTCAAAATGTAAGAAGGTATGATGTCTAGCTAGACATTTACGACAGCTAACACCACTGTTACATGACGTAACCAGATGTTTGTCACTTAGACAATTAAAACACAAATTATTAGTGCGGACAAACTTGTAACGATCACTAGGCGATAATCTTTGAAATTCCGAACACTTGTACAGCTGTGTATGGCTACCCTTACACAGAGAACAGTCAGGTGTTGAGGCGGTATTAACTAGCGTATGTGCAGTCTTGACTGACTTCGATGACGCGTCTATACGGCGATCGGAACCTGTCCTATTCGTGACTTCATGACGTGCCGACGTGCGCTGCAATACCTTAATATGGTCGCGAATAAAAGATTCTAAATCTTCGAACTTAGGTATTTCGTTACCGCGCCGAGTCGTTTCAAACAGACGAACAGTTTCAGGATCTAATTTCTTTAAACCGATATACAAAAACAAAAAGTCACAGAGGTCATTGACCTTTAGGTTCTTTACTGCACGAACAGATGATGCGAAAATATTTAAAAACTTCTCTAAATTATGATCGTTACAAACGGAAAAACTTTTCAAATCGAATAATTGATCTAAATATGCGGTGGCTACTAATCGCTTATCTTCGTATTTTGTTTTTAAAGTGTCCAAAACTAAAGTGTAATTTTCAGCGCTAAACGTAATTCCAGCACAGACAGCCTTTGCCTTACCGGTCAATTTTTCTACGAGATAATGCAATCTCTCGTGATCTGTCAGCGATGTGTTCCTATGTATTATATTTTCGAAACTATCTATAAATAAATTCCAATTTCGAATGTCACCATTAAATTCCGGTATTTGAATTGGCGGCAATCGTGGGCGTTCGCGAGGAGGGTTGGATAAACCACTCGCGGGGGGGGGAGTCTCTAAACTCCTAGCAATACGTTTGATACGACAATACAAGTCATCAAAGGATGACAATGCCTGATAACTCACACAGTAATCAGGATTTAACTCCAACTCTAAAATGTTTATATTATTAATTGTAGATTCAAAATCCGCGCGCAAACTATCTAAAGTTTCCAACGAACACAAGAAAGCATCTCTAATCGCCAGATCCGAGGTTTGCAAAGATTTATCACAAATTGATTGAACACGTGAAAACTGTGAGTCCCTTTTAGCGTATAAAAGCTTTAACTGAACCTTTAAATCAGTACTAACCTTATTGCCCTTAAGAGACATCTTGTTTTGATATATTCACACTATACACTCAAACAAACACTTAACGAATTATTAAGTAAGCGATAATTATCAGATAACAATATGGTAATATTGTAAACAACAAAGTGAACGGCGAACGAACGGAATAACCTGAATCAATGAGTGAATATTACCCAATTTCTCGATTAAATCATTCACGTCGTTCATATGCGTATATAATCTATGGTTTATCCGTTTCCTACAAATATTCACTCAACAATGAACGGGTATTTTTGAAATGCGTCTACCTACATGCAATTTGTAGGACTTCCGAATGAATTTTGTCAAGAAAAAGAATGCGATCGATTTATATCTACGCTGATATTTACGTAGCTAACTATAATTATGCGGTGCGGTTGACGGCGTAGGTACCGTAATTATCAATGGCTCTTTAACTATACGAGCGAAATAACGTTTAGTTGCCTAAATGCCTAGATGCGGGTTTTCTACTATTATATCTAGGTAAACAGGCGCGTTGCGTTTATTCCCTATGTAACAAATACTATATTGCGAAATTACAAGAAAATGATTCACGATCCTGCTCGTAGGACCAAAAGTAATGGTTGCGCAAATAAGCTGTGGACTGTATGTTTAAATAGCGATCTAAGGTTTGTTAACAATATGCAGGTACTGTGCCTTTATTGATGAATGGATGTATTAGGGAGGAACACTGACCTTTTGACCTCGAAGGTTCCACGTGGCGCCGGCCGGCGAACCCCGACTTCGCACATTTAACCACTGCCAGGTCCTGTATTGCACTACACTGCACTATTGTTGAGTCTTTGAATGGTTGGATCACGAAATAGTCAATTTTCTTGTAATTTCGAGCGGGCGGTGTTAGCGGAGCGGTCACATTCACACTCGATGCACAAACACGTCAATGTCATTCCAATTCTTGAGGTCGTGCGGGGGAAGGGAAACGGAAGGGATAGGATTGCTAGGCCAAAAAAATAAATTACAAAAAACAAAATCGCGGATCATAGCAAATTGGCGCAACCAGTCATCAAATGGGCTCCTGACAATGGCATCATAATTAATATAAACAAAACAAAATGTATGCATATACGATCGCCTTACATTAAAAAAACCGAACGTCCGCCGCGCATAGTGGGGCATAGCTATGAATGTCTGCACAGTGACGGATTGACGATGTGTGAGTGTGCCAATATTGAGGTGGTGGAGGAATACAAGTACTTGGGCTTAGTCATAGATAACAGCTTCTCATGGAAAACACACATTATACAATTATGTGACAAACTCAGGTATGTGCTTGTGAAGTTCCACCACCTTAGTTTTGTGCTAGATAGGGCAACATTGTTCATGGTTTATTATGCGCTGGTGGACTCACTGCTGTCTTATGGGCTGGCGTGCTATGGTAATACGTTTAAGACATACTTAGATAAAATAAAAAAAATACAGATTAGATTCATGAAACTATTAGTAGATAAAAATACAAAAAAGCGTTGTAAAATTGGTGAGTATGAAAATTTATTTTTGGAATGTAATATACTGCCGGCTCATGAGAGAGTGGTGTTAGCAATAGCTTTAGAACAGTATAATAGTGATATATATAAAAATATTATTGTACGTACGAGATCTCAGAGGACAAATAATATGAAAAGGTTTGTTGTACCCAATTGTAATAACTATTATGGTCGAAGATGTAGAAAGTTTTTAGTTCCAACCATTTTTAATAACCTACCAGTCGATATATAAACAGCTGTATCACAAAAACGTCTTATAAAAATAAAATTCATAAGTACCTCCTCAAAGAATTTTTTTCAAACCTTCAATGTTGAGGATATTTAGAAAGTGTTTAGAAGCAGAATCAGAATAGTTTATTTCAAATAGACCAATTACAGGCACTTTGAATAATGTCAAAATGTTTACTGTTTGTTTGTTTGTGCTAGGAAAAAGGAGCTACATTTGCCAACAAACTGCTTTGCAGTTTGGCAGAGGTAATGTTTATATTGTTAAATATGTTATGTGAATAAACTATTTTTCATTTCATTTCATTTTTCATTTTCATTTCATTTCAGATATGTTTATAAAGCATTTGGTTGTTTAGTTCTTTGTATATCCACAGACGACCTTACTGTGTATCACTTCGTGAAAACTACACATAAGTGTGTTGAAATGAAACATGTAGGTATAAATTAACACACAAATCTTATTCTAACTTCAATTGTTTGTTTTATAGTCCTAATATATTTTAGTCAGAAAACTTTATAAAATATATAAGTGTTCGACTACAGAGATGCGGCGCGTTGCTCGGCGCAACGGGCGGACATTGCCATATTTACGGGGGCGATGACGCGGCCCGCGGCTGCAATGTACGACGAAATGCTCAACGCGACGCGCAACGCACCGCGTCTCCGTAAACACGGCCTTAAAAATTTTGTTTGCGAATCCGAATTGGTCAGTTTAAAATGTACCAACAAAGTAAGTAACAACTGATTGTTTACATAGAAACTTTTAACATACTTCTAACTAGAATACCTGCATGATAAACTGCCTGTGTCATTGTATCGTAACTCCCTCATTGTCATAACAAAGCAATGTATTTGCTTATTCCACTTGTTTTTTTGTTGGTTGGAAAATCATACAATAGGCGCGTCCACACAGAGCGAGCAGCTTAGTGAGGCATTGCCGCGCGAAGCAGCTAGATTAGTGTGGTGCAGGAACTTCCCGAACTGATCGTGCTCGGTGAGAACCTGCGTCATGCGGAAGGTGAGGACGCCGAGTGCTTTCCAGCCTCTCCTCAAAGGGGGGACTTATCGTCATAATTATGGCGTGCTCAGCACTGGGTTGCGACAGTCACTGTCGCCATCTTATTCCACTTAATAAAAACTAGTTTAAGTACAAATAACGGCAATGCACTTTGCAGAGGGGGTCAATGACTCTTTTGTGAACTGTTTCAACATGACCTTGCTATTTTTATGAGTTCTAACCATTGGTTCAATTATGGAATTGGTTCAATTATGTCGTATGTGAACGATATCCGGAAAAAGTAACAGATTCATTCAATTGGGCCTTGGGCCTTTTTGCTAGTTGATTGTTATAGGGACCTTGCTCGATAAAGCTAATAGAATGACATAGAAGTTTGCTTTACGTAAAAGGATACTTTTTTGGGGTTTTGTACCCAAAGGGTTTTTTTTTGTGGGAACAATCATCCAATGACATCTCCCGCCCTTGGGTGTAGCAGGAGATGGTGTCAGACTTTTACTGACTAAAAAACCACCCTGTTCCTTCGTTGCCTTTCATAACAGGGCCGAGCCTTCCTTTCAGAAACAGACCCTTGGCCCCAGTTGGCTTTAACCCTGCTGGCCCCCTACGGTTTGCTGAAAACTCGACGTCGACGTCGACGACTTAGGCTCGGTTCGGTTACTTCGGCCCGCGCCTACCGTGGCCAGAAATCGAAATCGGAATCCCGGCGGCGGCTGAGGCGTGAGCGCCGTTGCTTCACGCGGTCGGCCTCCTCTTTTGGTAGCATTATTGCTTGACAGAAGGAGACGAATCCAAAGACTAAAAACGGCAGCGATTTTTTTTGTTTTCGTGGTGATAGTTTCATATGGTGTGGGGATGGGTCCGGGCAATGTGTGTCTGAAAAATTTGTTTATTTGTATAAATGGTCAGGGTTTGATTCACTAAAACTAACCCAATTATCACCATTAGCACGTGAAGGAGGCCTCTTAAAAGCGTCTATTTCGCAGATTTTAATCGATTTTCCCTTAACACTCTTACCTATTATTTCCAACAATTTGAAAACGGTTAAGTTACCAAAGTTTCTAAGTGGAATTCTAGTTGCCAATTGTAAAGTTCGGATGACCTTTCTCAAACTATCCATAAAGTATTCGTCTTAAGTTATTCAAAACAACGAGAAGTATTTTCTCCTTTATTGAAAGTCAATACAAAAATCGGTAACCAATACTCGGAGAATTCTAATTAGAAATTATGAAGCTTAATAAATTGACTATTAAATCTACTTTCTTGAATAGAACATAGTTTTGTCTAAATGAACTTCTAATTACTTTCAAGAGATATAAATGATGTAGCAATGGCAAAGTTTTATGGGGATCTTAATTTTACTAACGCAGTTATTAATAAGAAATATATTATGTAAGTTAATTAGTATGTTTATTAATCTGATAGTAATCAATACGAAAATGTTTTGTTTAAGAGATTAAAGTTATTAAGTTACATTTACGACTAAGTTTTTGTATTCAAATATGTGTCACTAATGTGATGCAAATATTAGTCAGTTGCCAAATTAATTAATTTTGCCACTTAATTACTCAAGCCCCAAACAAACACCGGCGTTCGCACACGTATTGTCTTTCTATCGTGTCTTCAATAACGGTATTCAAAAGATTAATACTTGGCATATTTTTACTCATCAATTTTAATCTTTGAGCTTTGGTAGGAACAATTTCTCTGTTTTGCTTTAGAAAATTGAATGACACAAACCCGTCTGAGGCCAAGATATTGCTTACACTTTCAGAATATTCACAATTATAGGTACCACAAGCCAGACGGTTGTATTATTTCAAACCTACAAGGTAGAAGAGATAAGAAACCCAAATGTTAACATAGTGGAACCAAGTATCCCCAAAATAGGTCTCATCTTAGAACATTAATACGATCAACGATAAAGACGGGCGACAAGACTTAAAATGGTTCCTCAACTCTCGTCTGGGTAACGTAGTTAATAAACGTGCAGTGACTTGGTCACTGCAGCCATAAATCATCTCTCCAAGCAAATAGTGAACTGAACAGGTTGTGAAGTTTCTTGGCTCTGTTCAAGCTAAGTCAAATCAAAAATTCGTATGATTTTTTTATGAAATATACGAAAAAAAAATAGTTTGTTTGCTAACTTTACCATTTTTTTTTTGTCTAAAGACTCAATAAAAAAAAGTTAGTTGCGATTTTGATTCATTTGGACTCTAATAGGTTTTAGTTTACGAAAAAATCATCCTTTAGCAAAAATAATGACAGGGTTTACTTATTACTTGGTGTTTGCTTATTTAACATTAATTTTTATAATAGAATATAATTCTTTATTTATAGTTATACTAGAGTACTTAGCCCCCAGTGTGTATTTTTGAAATAATATAAAACGCATAAAATAACGCTTTTCACGCGAGCGAAGCCGCTAGCAGAAACTAATCATACATAAATTTGTACCCAAATTTTAAATAAACTCTCTAAATTCTATTTTAAAAATATTTTTTCTTTAGTTCACATGGTTTAAAATTTATAACTGAATCGTTTTGGGATGGGATAGAAACACACATTGTGGTTAATTTACTGAATCGAGTTAGATAATTGCTTTGAAGTGTCCCTTGGCTGAGAATCCCGAACAAAATCGATTTAACTTTGTTTGGTTCCAATACAATTAAATTATTGGATTCACTGTTGGGGGTATTTACTCTTAAACTTTTTAATAGTTAAATGTAGAGTTAGGCCATTAAATATTTGTTTTGAAACTAAACAGTTATATGTTTTCAAATCGTTGTAATCTCATTTCCTCAACTATCAAATGTTAGTATATTTTGACAATAGAATAGTTAGCTTTATTGTAATATTTCCAAAACTGGGACTTTCTGGGACCCTTTCTTTATGAAAGTTCACCACACGGGCTCAGTGCAGGATAGATAGATGTTATAGGTATGTTTCCATTCATGCCAGTTTCCTAATGATGTTTTTTTTTTCATCGTTTTAAGATCAGTGGAGTTAGCCACTACTTGGCCAGCACTGTTCCTATTTATCTATCCGCCTACCATTTTCAGTTTGTATTTTTATCTCTCTCCTTTTTATGAATTTACTGATATGTTTACCATTATGCATGTTTTATTTTATTGATTACAATAATAGCTTTTATTTGACAAACATTGACAGTAAAGATTATTATTAGTTACATAATTAAGAGAAATGAATTTTGCCGACGACTTCTATACTTCAGTATTACACTAGTTATAAATACAATTGAATTAATTTGTTAACAGATTAAGAAATCGATTTATGTAAATGATTTTGAAATTGTACAATACAATAACTGCTTACTACGATTGGAACTGACAGGAAAAACAAATTATTTTGGATCGGTTTCGAGTTAGGAGATCGTAAAATTGTACTCGATTTCTATTGTTTGGAAGCCAGTTATTGTTTGTATGGTTAAAAAACTTGAATGATTTGAACAGTCTATGATACATGTGTGACGTCATTTCACGACTATAACCACTTTTCATGCTCACACCCAATGGACTAAGGAAATAAATCCTGTCGACGTTCTGATTAATGTTATGTAATGTACTCGATTCTATGAATAGAAACGAGCACATAGCAGTTCGTGCACAAAGGAAAATTATGCTTTTGATGTCATCAGAGCTATGCAAGTAATAAATGCTTTTAATATTGCGTCGTCTCCTCGTACTCATTCATAATATATTCCACAACTATCACACAACGCCGTCTAGTCTCAAGCTAAGCAGAGCTTGTGTTATGGGTATTAGACAGCTGATAAACATACTTATATATTTCTCACACATGCATAATTATGGATAAATAACACCCAGACTCAGAACAAATGATCAAGTTCATCACACAAACATTTGTCCTCATCTTATCTATCGCATTGGATCCTACTATAGTGACAAATGTCCGTTACCAAATTTTATCTATTCCTTACGAGGATCATATAATTTTTCTTCTTTTGGCTGGGCTTTATCTTTGTGTTTAGTCAGTGTCAGGCGTCGTAAGTATTTTATGTTTAATAAATAATGCAGCATAATGCAATCATTTTGTATTCCATTGAAATGTGGTTAATTTTTTTTTCCGAAATTAAAGTTATTTCGCACTTTTTTACATTGAAGTTGGTTGTATTTTTTATGTAAAAAGTTTTATATTTCATACTTTTTAGTTGTAGTACCCCTCAGCTAAACTTAAATAGATACCTTCCGCTATTCGGTCCCATCATCAAATCATCATGACAATTATTCTAATAATACCAAACACGGCTAGGATACAGTGATTTATTAATGAATTTCACTACCTACCTTCCGGCTTTATTAACAGATCAGTTCTATGTATCCTCTCTCCTTTTGCTTTCCGTGTCACAGACTACAGTATAAACAAAGCAATTTTACTTGTTACGACAGTTCTGCTATGATTTTTGGAAAGAGTTCCGTTCTATATCTTCGAAGTTTATCATCAGAACAAAACAATATTTTTATGGAACCTATTTGGAAGTATAATCTTTTAATCAAAATAACAATTTTTAAAATCGATCCATAATTGACTGAGATATTGGTGAACATACATAAAAAAAAAAACATATGGCCGAACATAGACCTTTTCGAAGTCGGTTAAAAATAACAGATACTATCTATATACAAATACTTCAGATGAAAACCGATCCTTCTACCCGCATTAACCACAACCATTTATTTATAGTCGTTGACCTGTTAAGGTTAGTGTAATGCAACCTTCGAAAAATTCTCACGTAGGCTACTTGATATGATCACGGCCAGATAAATTGTAGTATAAAATAGAATAGAATATATCATTGTAGATCTAAATAGTGGTATAAATGGGCCTTTCAAATAAAAAAAAATATTTAATATCTCACATACAGCTTGTTTTATTTAATTTCAACATTTTATTTTATTTATTTATTTATTTTTTATTTATTCCGTCGACCCGTCCTTATTGAAAGACCCTTTAGTAACCATATTTTTTTTTAATTGATATAATACAGTGCTTGACAGCAATCCCATCTGATGGTAAGCAGTAATACAATCGTTGATGGTGAAGCGCTCTAGTTTCTGAAGAGTCTATTCACTTAAGCCTTGAAGACGCCTAAATAATAATCGGACGGTAAGACTGCAGCAGGCAATAAATTGATAATAAATAAATTAATAATACAGCGATATGTTTGTTCTAATAATATCAAGGACAGGAATAAACAAACTAGCTCGAGAGAACACCGGTGTCCTCTCACATCCACCCCACTATAGGCCATAATTCCGATGTTTAGAGTCTACTTTTGTATGAACAAGTTTGGTAGTAGTGGTACTCAAATATTAACGTTATTAAGAGGGCGGCACTTGTCCCAAAATCCATTTAATTTGATATCTGAAGGAATTCAGTCAATCAGTTATTCGGGTTCACTTCTTAATCGAAATTGACATCTGTGTTTACGACTTCCGATTTGACCTCAATTTAAAATTTTATCCTTATTCTACGAAGTTATCCAATAGGGACCTCCAAACTTTGACAGTTTATAGCGGCCATATTGTTAAAGCTACATCTGTCAAATTGGCCGTCATTTATTTCCTAGTTTGTTTTGTCAAATCGCCTTGGTCGGGTATAGCGTTCAAAAATACGTCATCATTATCATCATTATTTCAGTCAAAAGACGTCCACTGTTGGACATAGGTGTCCCCCAACATAGGCTTCCTTTTTCCAACAATACGTGCAAATGATAAAATTGTTTTATTGAAATGGGTGCTCTGTTCGGGCAACGTTCCGCGCTCTTCATCCATTTTACGGTCGCCATAATCGTTCTATGTCGGTAGAACGATTATGGCGACGGTAAAACGAGAGGATTGTTCTCAGAATGGTGGATAATTTTGAGTCTACTGGTTCAGTAAATGAATAACCAACACTTGTGTTCGACAAACAAAAATGGGGTTAACGGATGAGGCTACTTACCACACAGCTCTTGCCAATTTGAAAATTATGCACGGAGATGGTGACTGATCTTGCCATCGAGATCATGATCAAGTTGACCACGTAAAAAATTTTCTTATGAAGTTTTCTAAAGTCGCAAGTCTATGTGAATAATCCATAAACCACAACACAGCGGCCTTCAAAACTAATGCTCAAATTCAGTCTGATATATTGTATATGACGGCTCGTTCAGGATGGTTCGAGCTCTGATCATCTACCAGGTGGAACTACGTGGGTAACGTGCAATGAATGAAATAATCTATTTCTTCTAATCGCCACTAGATGGCGTGCCTTGTTTTGTTGTCAACAAATCAACGCCGGATCCGACATATATATTATATTATTTGCGCCAGTCATAGAAAATTGAACATTTTGAAAGCGCGCCATCCAGCGAAGCCCCAATTAACTTTTGAACAATGTTATATTACATACAGAATGGCGTCAATAGTCCTTTCTAATGCATTAAAAAATTTATGGTATTTCACACATGATTTGGATAGCAATTGTTTAGTGAAAAACCATTTATTTATATTCTTTTTCGATGCTTAATCAATACCTTCATAAATATGTAAATAATATAATGTGTAAAGAAACCAAACTCAAAATAGTCTCAACAGTTAAAATAAGTCAATAAAATTATATAAAAAAAAAAAATGTATTTTGAAAGGGTTCGAAATGTTACCTAATCATTCAGTGTGATTTTCATTAGTAAATATCTTCAAGGGTCGTTGAAATGCTCATATCTGCACAAAGTAAAATTTGTAGCATTTCCTGTGATTTTGATGCCAATTTGGGGATAAAAGTTTTTTAAGTAAGTAAAAGATTTTTTATCATCTTATCAACATTATGCTAACAACAGAAAATAAAACATTTAAAAGATAGATGAGTCAAGAAATAATAATATAATAGAAATAATTAATTAATTAATATAATAATATTATTTATCTTCTAAAAGATCTCAATATTAGCAGTTGTATAAAGAATAATATTTTTTAGAACAATCAAATTACTTATATTTTATTAGCCACCCGCCCCAACTTAGCTCGGGTGCAACGGTGACGTTAAATATATTATGCAAGTATTATACATATAAACCTTCCACTTGAATCACTCTATGTATTAAAAAATCAAAATCCGCTGCGTAGTTTTAAAGACCTACGCATACATCGGGAAGACAGACAGCGGGAAGCGACTTTGTTTTATACTATGTGTGTGATTTACTTTATGGTAAAAATCAGCTCTCGTAACTATATAGTTCCCCAGCTGACGAAAAATATTATATAAAATAAAACGAATCACTGTTTTTGTATTTATATTTTATCAGAAAACACTTTTTTTCTTCATTATTTATGATATTTTTGCACGACTCTTTTATGGTAGTGGCTGAGCAAGCCACACTCAACGTCGATAGCAAGCTCAATACAAGTAAGGAAAAAATATTGGATAAGTCTAGTGATAGTTGTTCTGAATATGGTTGTTTGTGTATATATACAAAAACCTAAAAACAAAAACGCTCCTGTGTTGTAGGTATTACACATGTAGTACCTACAATAGGTAGGTATTTCAGTGTGTTTGTGTGTTTGTTTTTAAGAAAGAAAAAAATGCCGTAATATTTATAGGGCGCTGAAAAATTATTAATCGATGAAGTTTTAGGAACTAACATTTTTTTATTTCCTTTGTTCAAAATGAGTTTTGTAATACTATAAGAATCGTATTGACTTAAATCTGCTGATGGAATCGCTTTGTTGTCCATATGTCTGTCAAGACCCTTTATCTCGGAAACATCTGGAGATATCGAGTGGAAATTTAAAACATATATAATAAGGTCTACGGTCCCTTGAAGCTTCTAAGTTAACGCAAAAAAAGATACGGCAGCTTATTTCGCAAAAAACTCATATTTCGATACTCTCCGGGGAATTTAAATTCATAGGGTACTTCCTATTGGCCTAGAATCTTGAAATTTGGCATGAAGCAAAGTCTTACAGCACAAATATAGAAAACAAATCTGAAAACTGTGTAGTTAAGTCACCAAAAAAAACTTTTTTGTGATTCGGAAAAATCTTCGAATTCGTTTCGGGAATTGAAATGTTTGCATATATACCGTTTGTATAAAACACTCAGTGGGCGATTCCGACTCGCACTTGCCCGATTTATTTTTTAAATTTAATTGTCAGGATCAAGCGAGACACCTAACATGAACTTTCCTAAGACTGTGTAGGGAATGACAGAAATCAAAGACCAAAAAGCCAAAGAACATTTATTTGCCTTTCCGTTTTTCCTTGGTTTTGAATTGACAGGTCGGTCAGCTTACTTGATTGATTGGTACTTTGAAAGGCTACTATAGCCTGGTAACCTGCCTTCATCAGTCAATGCTTTAAATCCTAGCCAAGTTCTTGGAACGGTTAAAAAAAATAGCTGGAGTTCAAGATAAGATTGACGGTTTGATACGCAGGATAAATGTTTCAATGTTTTCAAAGAGAATTTTTGGTCGCTACAAGAAAAATCTAGGTACGTACGTACAGAAGGTACTTTATTCATTATTATAAATAAATAAATTATTATTTATTTATTTCAAGTTGTTCACTCATACAAGGGTTAGTAACAATATTTACTTAGAACTATGTTAGTAACTATGAAATACCAATTCCGTTCCATTATTACAAAAAATATTATAATTAAGTAAATCAGATATTATACAATTACATAATCATGTCATACTCAAATAATAAAATCAATCAAAATCATATAATAAAATCAAATCAAATAAAATACATTAAAATTGGTTCACTATCTACTTCCCTATTAGAATATACATCCATTTGTTTTGGAAAGGGCGGCCGGCCTAACGGCAATCATAAACAAGGGTGCTATAACTACTGCCCCACAGGCGCTGTTGCAGAGACGCAACTCTTTTTCGTATGACTGCATGGAAGCCGATCCCGATATGAATCCGAAGGGGATTAAATTAGTATGCGCCTCGGCAAACATGCCAGACGCGCTACAAAAACGAGGCAATCGCAATAGTATCCTAAATATATTATTATGTAATGTATTGGATGCACAACGTACTAGCAGCTCGGCAAGAGTAGTTCACCCACAGGCTGCTTGTGTAAAGCGACTGGCAATAAGCCTTGAACAATGTGACTTTTACATCACGTGAACATCGAGCAAACTTACGAGCAATCATGTCCCCCCAGACTGGCAATGCCCTGCGCTCCCTCTCTACGTCTGCATCATCTTTTAGGTCTTCTGTCACAATATGCCCCAGATACGTGAACCTGTTCACAACCCGCAAAGCCCACACCATTAAGCTTAATTGGCGGAGCATGGGCTGGCTTATAATTATCAGGCTTAAATATAAGCACCTGGCTCTTCTTTGAATTATACTAAAGCCCATGGTCCGCCGCATAGGCCTCACACTTTTTTAACAAAGGCCGAGGGTTCAAGCAGCACCATATCGTCAGCGTCGGCGGAGGCGGGAGGCGACACCGGAAGAAACGCGAGTTTCTTCCGGAAACGCTCCCTATCGAGGGACAGACCGTCCTCCGATGAAGCCGAAAAGGGCTCGGCCCGAAAAATCCCCACCAGTGGGCGGGGAGCGGGCCGAGCAACGGGAAAAGGGAGGGGAGGCACCTCCCAGGAGGAGGCGGCTGAGCGAGCTAGGAGGCTCGCCGCGGAAGGGCGCCACCCTGCTGCGATGGACCCCTCGGGGCCATCTGGAAGCGAAAAGGAAGACTCCGCCGAGGAGTCGCGTCGGTCCTTCGGCGAGCTCGTCGTCGCCGCGCTGCGCGATATGGGCCGCAAGCGAGAGAGGACGTCAAAGGAGAGGACGGTCCTCCGCCATGCCGCCTCCATGCAGGAGGCCTTTGACGTCGCTCTCAGGAAGAGCGTGGCCAAGCTCCAGACCGAGCTCCGAGCCGGGCTCCGGGCCGAGCTTCAGGCCGAGCTCGCTGCGGTCCATGGAGCCAGCAGCCAGAAGCCCGTGGAAGGGGGGTGCAAGCAGGGGCAGGGGCAGAGTCGGCCCCAGCCCCAGCCTCAGCCCCAGCCTCGGCCCCAGCCCCAGCCCCAGGCCGAGTCAGGAAGCCAGCTGCTGACACTGGTGCAGCGGGAGCTGGCTGCTTTCCAGCAGCAGCTGCAGAAGCAGCTGCAGGAACAGCAGCAACAGTTCCAGCTGCGGATCCAGCAGCAGCTGTCCCTGCTGGAGGGCATCGTGTTGCGCCCCCCACTAGCGGCCTCGGGCCAGCGAAGGGTGGCGTCATACGCTGCCGCCGCGGCCTCGGCGGCTGCGCCCATGGCGGGCCCGTCAAGGCAGACCAGGCGCGTGGCCACGGCTGCGAACCCCGCCGGAGCGGCCCCACAGGCCAAAAAACAGCAGCAGGTGAGGCCAACCCCCCCTGCTGCTGCCCCTAAGAAGGGCAAGGCGGCACCGGCCACTAAGGCGGCGGGAGCCCCTGCTGTGGCGGCAAGCAGGCGGCCTAGGCCGCCTCCCCAACCTGCAGATCCTCCGGCCGAAGCCGGATGGCAAGTGGCCGGAGCCAAAAAGCAGGCTGGCAAGGCGGCTCGCGCTGCCAGGAGGCGTGAGCGGCAGAAGCTTAGGAAGCGGACGGCCCTCGCGGCCAGGATTCGCAACCCGCGCTCCACGGCTGTAGTAATCACACTGCAGCCGGAGGCAGCGAAAAAGGGTGCGACCTACGGCGAGGTCCTCCGAAAGGCGAAACAGGCGGTGAACCTCACCGACCTCGGGATCACCGGGGGCTTCCAGATGCGGCATACCGCAACTGGTGCCCTGATGTTGGAGGTCCCCGGAGCCAACAGCGGCCCCACCGCAGACGCCCTGGCTGAAAAGATCAGGGCGATCTTGGACACGGAGGAGGCCCGGGTGTCCAGGCCCACAAGATGCGTCGACATGCGCATTATGGGCCTGGACGATTCCGTCGAGGTCGAGGAGGTCGTGGCCGCTGTCGCCAGGACGGGTGGGTGCCCTGCCGATCAGGTCCGGGCAGGCACCATCCGTGTTGACGGCACTGGCATGGGGGCGGTTACAGTGAACTGCCCCCTGTCAGCGGCCAGGAGCATCACCGGGGAGGGTAAGCGACTCCTGGTGGGCTGGGTCTCCGCGCGAGTCAAGCTGCTGGAGCCCAGACCGCTGCGCTGCTATCGCTGCCACGTGGGCCACCACGTGGGGGTCTGTTGCGCAGCGGAGGAAGATCGCAGCGACCGCTGCTTCCAGTGCGGTCAGCCCGGCCACAAGGCCGATACCTGCAGTGCAGCGCCGCACTGCTACGCATGTGCGGCGGCAGGCAAGTCGGCCGACCACCGGGCTGGGAGCAGGACCTGTGATCCCCCCGCCAAGGCCAAGGGCAAGGTCCCTAGGCCCATCCCCGCGAGGATGCTCACCGCCGCGGCTGCCCCGCTGGCTGCTGCCGCCATCGCCTCCGCAGACGCCGCCGCCGCTACCACCGCGGCAGGACCCTCACGGAGGGCCCGGGAGGAGACTGTAATGGACTGTCAATAACGGCTCCATTGCGTCTCCTCCAGGCGAATATCAACCACTGCGCCCCCGCTCAGGATCTGTTGCTCCAGAGCATGGCGCAGTGGTCGATCAATATCGCCGTTGTCTCCGAGCCGCACTTTGTCCTGCCCAGAGCCGACTGGGTTCAGGACCTGACCGGCTCGGTGACACTCATTTCGTCGGCCGCCACCGGTACCCCGGCACTCGAGGCCGTCAAGAAAGGTCGGGGTTGCGTGGCAGCACGGTTCGGGGACATAGTGGTGGTAGGCGTCTACCTGTCCCCGAACAGATCTCTCGCCGAACTGGACAACTCCCTTTTGGAACTGGATGCCGTCGTTGCTGGGTTTGACTCCAGCCTCCCCGTGGTCGTTTGCGGGGACTTCAACGCCTGGAACGAGGCTTGGGGTTCCCGGTTCACGAACCAGCGAGGTCGAAGGGTGGAGGAATGGGCCCTAGGTCAGGGCCTAGTCGTACAAAACCGGGGTTCTGTCCCCACGTGTGTGCGGATGCAGGGCGAGTCGGTGGTGGACATTACGTTCGCCAGCCCTGCACTGGCACCGCGCGTCGTCGACTGGCGCGTCATAGAGGAGGTGGAGACGTTCTCCGACCACCGGTACATCCGGTTTGACGTCTCCGCCCAGACCTCGACCGTGCCGGTCCGACGGACCCCGTGTGGTCCGCGTTGGGCGCTGAGGCAGCTGGACAGGGACCTGCTCCAGGAAGCCGCGATAGTACAGGCCTGGGTGCAAGCACCGGACAGGCCTGTCGACATCGACGTCGAGGCGGACTGGTTCCAGGTGGCCATGTCGCAAATATGCGACGCGGCCATGCCCCGAGTCCGGCCAGGACGTGCCCGGCGCCAAGTACACTGGTGGTCGCCAGAGATTGCGGCACTGCGCGATGCGTGCAATGCTGCGCGACGCCGGTATACTAGACACCGCAGGCGCCGCACCCGCCCACCGTGTGCGGAGGCCATAGAGGCGGAGCTGTATGAGGGATACAGAGCTGCAAAGCGCACCCTCCGAGCGGAGATAAAGCGGGCCAAACTCGAGGCCCGCAACGTGTGGCTGGAGTCTCTGAACGTCGATCCGTGGGGACGCCCATACAAAATGGTGATGGAGAAACTCCGCCCATGGGCTCCCCCGCTGACTCAGAGTCTCCGGCCCCAGCTCGTGGAGGGTGTGGTGAGCGCTCTGTTCCCTACGCGAGGGGAGCATACTCCCCCGCCTATGGCTCCGCCACCAGCAGCGGTGTCCGATGCGGACCACGACGGCAACGACGGCAACAATGCTCCAGAGGTGACCGAGGTGGAGATGAGAGTGGCGGTGCGAAGGCTGAGTGCCAAGAACACCGCCCCAGGACCCGATGGCTTGCCTGGAAAAGCCTGGGTCCTGGCCATGGAGGAACTCGGGTCTCGATTGAGAGGGCTCTTCAGCGCATGCATGGAGAGGGGCCAGTTCCCGCTTCGCTGGAAGACGGGGAAACTGGTCCTTATCGCGAAGCCGGGGCGCCCCGCGGACTCTCCGTCCGCGTATCGGCCCATTGTGCTGCTCGACGAGGTGGGCAAGCTCTTTGAAAGAGTAATTGCAGACCGCCTCGTCGTGCATCTGGCACGGAAGGGGCCGGATCTTGCGGACGGCCAGTTCGGATTTCGCAGGAGGCGCTCCACTGTGGACGCCATCATGCGCGTGCGAGCCCTCACGACGGGGGATGCGGTGTCCCGGGGCAGGTGTGTCTTGGCGGTGTCTCTGGACATCGCCAACGCCTTCAACTCCCTGCCCTGGAGTTGCATTGGTAGGGCACTCCGGTACCACCGGGTGCCCGACTACCTCTGTCGGGTGATCGAGGCCTACCTGTCGGACAGGTTCATCATCTACCCCGGTCATCAGGGGGAGTTGAAACGGCGAGAGATGTCGTGCGGTGTTCCGCAGGGATCGGTACTAGGACCGCCCTTGTGGAACATCGGGTACGACTACGTGCTGCGCGCCGACCTCCCCGACGGGGTCAGCGTGGTCTGTTACGCAGACGACACGCTGGTCCTGGCGCGGGGACGGTCGTACCAGGCGGCGGTCGAACTAGCGACGCGCGGGGTTGCGACAGTCGTGGAGAGGATACAGCAGTTGGGACTCGAGGTGGCATTGCACAAGTCCGAGGCCATGTGTTTTCACGGCCCTCGGAGCGCGCCACCTCCGGGCTCCCAATTAACGGTAGGAGGAGTTCACATCGGCGTCGGGTCGATGATGAAGTACCTGGGACTCGTCCTCGACAGCCGGTGGAACTTCAAGTAGCACTTCCGACGTCTGGCTCCCAGGTTGAATGCGACTGGGGCTGCGCTCAAGCGGCTCTTGCCGAACCTAGGGGGTCCAGACGCCTCCTGCCGGAGGCTCTACGCAGGCATCGTTCGGTCCATGGCCCTTTACGGTGCGCCGGTGTGGGCGCCATCGCTACGGAAGCGAGTGGCGGCCCGGCTAACCGCCTGTCAGAGGGTCATGGCCATCCGGATGATCCGCGGATACCGTACGGTGTCCTGCGAAGCGGCGAGCCTCCTTGCTGGCCTACCACCGTGGGATTTGGAGGCAACAGTCCTTGCACACATGCATGACTTACGCGTGGAGATGCAACGTCGGGGCGAAACTCCGCTGCCGCGACAAGTCGCGGCATGGCGGACAGAGCTCCGGCGGGATCTCATGGTGAAATGGCGAGAGCGATTGTCGCAACCTCGTGCTGGGCACGCCACGATCGAGGCGGTAAGGCCCCTCTTTGAGGCGTGGCTGGAAAGGCCCCACGGCGTCGTCACCTTCCGTTTGGCGCAGGTGCTGACCGAACACGGCAAGTTCGGTCCGTACCTGTACAAGATCCGTGCGGAGACGACGCCCGGGTGTCGCCACTGTGCGGACCGCCCGGTGGACACGGTGGAGCACACAGTCGAGGTGTGCCCCGCTTGGGAAGAGCAGCGCCGTGTCCTCGTGGGGGCGATCGGCGGCGATCTCTCGCGCCGGGGCTTGGTTCAAGCCATGCTCCGGAGCGAGGAGGAGTGGCAGGCGGTCGCCTCCTTCTGCGAAGCAGTAATGCTAGTAAAGGAGGAGGCCGACCGCCTTAGGCAAAGGCGGACACGCCGCCGCCGCCGCCGGGTTTCCGATCCCAATTTCCGGCCACCGTAGGCGCGGGCTCGCGGACGGTGGGCAATGGGTAGCTCGCTGTCCGTCCGTCCGGTAACAGACCGGTCCGAGCTCAGGTCGTCTACGGCGCGCACCGTTCCCGCGCGCCTCAAGGAGTTGTCAGCAAACTGTAGGGGTCCAGCAGGGCCGAAGCCTACTGGGGCCAAAGGTCATGCGAGAGTGTCACCACGGGCCCCGGGACAAAGGCGAGGAATGGAAAGGTAGGTTTTTAGTCAGTAAAAGTCTGACACTGTTTCCCGCTCCACCCAAGGGCGGGATTCGTCATTGGATGATTTTACCTACCACAAAAAAAAAAAAAAAAAAAAACCATATCGTCAGCGTAACTAATATTGTTAACGCTAACGCAGTCGTCGACAAAGCAACCTGTATCTGGTTTGAGATTGTTTATTCCCATAAAGAATTACATAAATTCACTTACATGAGAATTAAAAACTAAAATAATAAATCGATTTAGTTGGACGTATTACAAAACTAGACATCGATTGTAACATGTTTTGAGGGTAGCATAAAAAAAAAATAGAAATGCAAAAAGTTTGTTCGATAAACCGGTTCACAAGTCAAAGTTTAAACAAAGATAAACGGATATAAGCGTAGCTGGATATGGCTCATTACTGTGTTAGGGACAGTGAGTGTTTCAATACAAATTGTTTGAGTAACTTTTTAAAATGGTTTTTAGATTTAGATTCTTTGAGGTCTTTTGGTAATTTATTAAATAATTTGGATCCTTCATATAAAATTGTTTTTTTTCCGTAGTTTGTTCGAGTTGGATGTAGCTTTAGAAAGTTTTGTTCACGTCGAAGTATCATTTTGTGTTTTTTTATATTTTTTGTGAAGGTTATGTTTGTGTGTATTTTCTTATTAAGAATTTTATGAATTAGTATGCATGAGTTGTAAATGTATGTTTGTTTAATGTTCATTACTTTAATTTCCTTGTAAAGAGTTTCGGTTGGAGTTAGAAAATCATATTTAAATAAGGTTTTTAGTAATTTATTTTGAGCCGTTTGTAGTAGGTTAATATGTGTTTTAGCGGCGGTACCCCATACTTCAACTAAGTAGTCAATGTGTGGTTTGACAAGTGAAAAGTAGATTAGATAACGAACTTGTCGTGGCAAGCAGCGAACGATACCTCGTAGGATTCCCGTAAGTGCTTGTAGTTTTGATTTTACTTTTTGAATATGTGGAAGCCACGTCAATTTACTGTCTAAAATAAGCCCTAAATATTTTTCTTTTTCTACTTTTTTTATGATTTCATTATTGATTTTTAATGCTGTATAATTGCCAATTTTTTTATTTTTTGCTGCAAATATCATATAATTTGTTTTAGTTGTATTAATGGTGAGAAGATTTTGTTGAAACCACAGGTTGAGTAAGTCCAAGTCATTCTGCGCTTGCTTAACAATAGCATCGATTGAATGGCCGAAGTAGAAAAGACATGTATCGTCTGCGTATAAAGTTAAGTCCCCTTTTAGACCAATTTTATGAACACTATTAATGTATAGGAGAAATAACAGAGGAGCCAAAATTGAGCCTTGGGGCACACCGTACGTAATAATTTTGGGTTCACTTTGAATATCACCAATCTTAACCACTTGGTATCGGTTTGACAGGTAAGATTTAAAAATTTCGAGGGCAGGTCCTACTATCCCGATTTCAAATAATTTTTTTAACAACAATTCGTGACTGACTGTGTCAAATGCCTTCTTTAGATCGATAAAGACACCCAGAGCGATTTGCTTTTTATCAATATTCAGTTTTATGGTTGTCACAAGGTCCATTGTGGCTGAGAGTGTATTAGATTTTGGTCTAAAACCGTACTGTTTCTCATATATGAAGTTCAGAGAAATGAGATGTTTTTCGAGGCGATTATATAAGACCCTCTCGAAAATTTTTGACATCACGGGGAGAACTGAAATGGGACGATAGTTACCCGGTTCTGATTTTACTCCAGATTTATAAATTGGCGTAACTTTGGCAACCTTAAGACTGTTTGGAAATATTCCTGATTTAATACAATTGTTTATGCAATTTGTGAGTTCGTCAAGAATTAAGTTTGCAACGCATTTTAATGAATTTGGGGTAATGCCGTCTAGGCCTGAGCTAGTGTTGTTGTTCAAATTATTAATTATTTTCAAGATTTCATCTGTTGTGGCTGGTTCTAGATTATCAAATGAGAGTGAGCTGGATCCAGATAAATTCGTCAAGGCAATACCTGACGGATGATATTTAGCAGGAATTTGATTTGCCAGTATCGAACCAACATTTGCAAAGAAATTATTGAAACATTCACAGATTTCTTCTAAGTTAGTAACCGTACCATTTTGTGATTGAAGTTTCCGGGGGGCGGATTTTTCAGTGAATTTATTACAGGACAGGCTGTTTATCAGTCCCCACATTTTCAAAGGCTTTTTCTTGCAATTTTCAAAGGCTTCCATGTAGTAATTTGATTTCGTTCTTTGTATGTATACTGATACTTCATTTCTTTTCTTTTTAAAAATGTCTTCCTTGTTCTTATCATTTGGGTTTTTCTTGTGCTGATTCCATAAAGTATTTCTATTGTTTATTTCACTTATTATTGTTCTATTTATCCAGTCCTGTCGTGGTGGGTTTAATGTTTTCATTTTGGTGATTTTGCTTATTTCTATACTGTGTAATAGCTTTTTTTCTAAGGTTTCGTATATATAGCCCAGGTTTTCAGTCCGTGATTCTAAAACATTCTTATACAGTACTTCATAGTCAATATCATGGTAGCTCTTCTTCTTTGGGGGTTCTGGTATGTAGCGTTTCAGTTCTAGGTAGATTTGTTTGTGGTCTGAGACGGGCGTATCGACAATAGCTAGGTGGAAATTATTCATTTTGAGATTTGAACAAATATGGTCAATTATACTTTTTGACGTTGTTGATTCCCTTGTGCAGTATTTTTCGTCAATTTTGTTTAAAATTTCATAGCCGCTTTCTCGGATTACTTCATTATACATTTTTGTTGCTCGTTCTGTATTCAATAGGTTGAAGTTAAAGTCACCAAAAACCACGCCCCGTTTGTTTTTATGCAGCTGTTGAGAATAGGTATCTAGGAAAGTTTTGATATTTGAATGGTCTGGTTTTCTATATACAACACCGATATCCAGAGTGTAGTTTTCAATATGAATCCAAAGATAGTGGTTACTGTTTTGACAGATTTCCTCAGTCAGTGTATGGTTCAAATTTTTGTTCACAAATATTGAGACGCCACCACCTCTCGTATCAGTTCTAAAGTTATAATAATGTGTGTATCCTGGAATCTGAAACCTCTTTCCTTCTTCGTCAGATTTTATCCATGTTTCTGTTAGAACTACCGCATGTAAGCGAGATGGAAAAGCTTTTATCACACATTTTAATTCGTCAAATTTACCGGGTTTTACAATGCTTCGCATGTTTGCGTATAGAAATTTAAAAGATTTTTTTGAGGTTACAATGCTGTTATAACTGTCGCAAACTTGATAGGTAATTTTGTCATTATTCGAGTGAGTATTTTTGTTTGTAGTGGGGTCGGTGACTAATCGTTTTTTGATGGCAACTCTATGATTTTTGGTATGCCATTAACATATTTTATGGTGAGAGTTTTATCTTCAATAGGCTGTCGGCGATTAAGTTCATCTTTCAGATTTTGAAGGTATTTTCGCTGTTTTGGTGTCTGATCAGAATATATTTTAATGTTGCCCTGTTTAGAGTTAATTTGTTTACGCAATATAGATTTAGCAATGTCCTGAGATTCCAGATATACTTTTATTGGTCGTGTTTTATTTACAGCATACTTTCCTAATCGCATAATCCGTTTTGGTTCAGAATAGTTGTTATCAATCGATTTAAGAAAGTTTAAAACTTCATTTTTATCTGTAATTATACGTTGTTCCTTGTTTGATGAAGATGGTTCAGGTATACCACTAATAATAATATTTTTGCTTCGGAATTCACGTTCGTTTATTTCTGCTATGATGGTCTCTTGTGTTTCAATTGGGACAGAAGATGATCTAGGAGATGGTCTATTTTCGTTTAGTAATTGAACAGCATGGTCAATCTCTTCAACTTTTTTCTCAGTTTTGCGATACTCAATACTCAATACTCAATACATTTATTGCATTCCACAATGTGAACTTAGGTGGTAGGTACATAAAGACATACATTCGTTTTGGAGCATTGTGGGCCCTGTCATTGATTGTGTTGTGATTGTCATTCCGTAGCGATACTATGTCCGACTTAATATTGTTTTGTTCCGAGGCTAGATTTTCCGCAGTGGATTTAATATCATCAATTCGTTCCTTAATTGTTGTTATATCTTCAGTGATTTTTTTGGTAAATTCGCTTTGAGTAGTGGTAAGAGTTTTTAACATTGACATCATTTCAGACATTTGCTTACGCATTTCACTTAGTTCAGTTCGAATGTGTTCGTTGTCATCCATCTCTTTCCGTTTATAACTGCGATGGGTTACCTTTGAATTATCCGAAAATTCGGATTGAGAAACGCTTGATAACAAATTCGGTTGCGAGCCACTGCGGTCAAATCCGAGGCCACTTCCAGTAGGTGATCGTACTACACTCATGATATCTTTGTAATAATTACTCACTCAGTGCGCTATGACGAGACGTCTTGCAGTTGCTTCAAGTGCGAAAGAGTTAAAAAATAAGGAGCCCTTCTTTTTCTTGCGGGGGTGAAGAGCTGCTCGCGCGCCGGTAACCGTCGCCGGTGATAGTGTTCTCAAAAGAATAACGTTGTTAACACTTATATACGATGTAGTTTATTTTGGAACTTGTTGTTAATATAATTTAAGTGCAGTTTAGACTACCTTTAGTAATACAAATTAGTGAATATTTTCGCGATACGTCTGCTCTGTACAACGTCCGAGAGTAAATTGTAACTGTATGAGTACTGCTGAGCTCAACAATGAGGAACAACGAGGTTATGAACTTAATAAAGATGTTGTATCATTGGTATTTGTCACTCGGTCCAATAATTTTTGGGTCCATTCATTACAAATTAAACTACTAAAAATCCCTTTATCTGAAGTGCATTAACAATATCAGGATTCACTCTCTCAATGCTGATAAACATTGTAACAACAAAGTGTTTCAGCCCATAATATCAGGGATGCTTTTAGTAGTTTAAAACTCGTGTTTACTCGTCAGTTAGATCCAGTTGGCTTGTCAAATCTGATTTAGCAGATACAATGCAGGAGCCGTACTGGGTAAACAGTTTTGTGGCTTATAGCTAAGGATGTCACACACCGAGTCTGTTGCTGTGGCGAAAGATCGAGCAAACTCAAACAATAAAACTGACCAAGTGTGAGTTGTAATCGCGCACGAAGTGAGTAATGAAGCACACAACATTAGTATTATAAACTTTTTTTTAGTTTCACCTGTCCCGGTGTTTGTTTGTTGAAAAATCAAGTTTGTAAAAAAAAAAAGTATAAGTCCCACTTAATTTTTGTTATAGCAGTAACAAATATTCATACATAATCTGTGAAAATTTGAACTATCTAAGTAGCTGTCACGATTTGTGAGACGACCTTTCAACCAATAAACAGATAGACAGTGGAGTCTTAGAAATAGGGTTCCGTTTTTACACTTTGGGTACAGAATTCTAATCACAAAGTCTTCTTTAAAGGTACTTATTTCATTTTCTTTACTCAACGAAGTAAGTTCTATAAATTCCCACTAGCTTTTTTTTATGCCAACGGCTTTGTCCCCGTTAAAGTAGGTCTACATATAAACTTTGCCCCCCTTTTTCACCCCTTTTTTTTTAAAAAAAAGGCTGAAAAGCCCTTTACGGGTAGAATTTCGAAATATACTTTCTTATCGGATGCCTATGTGACATAAAGAATGTATCCGGCAAGTTCCAGGTCTTTACGATCAGCGGTTTAGGCTATGCGTTGATCCGTCTGTCATTGGAATATATTCCCAGGAAAAAAAAAAAAATTGTGAGTACCACCCGAAGATCACGGTGGAGCATACGGTGAAGGTGTGCTCCACCGTGAAGCTACAGGCTCTAGTACATGCCATAGTCAGAAACGAGGGAGAATGAGCGGCAATGCTAGTGAAGGAGACGGCACGCGTGAGAGAAGGCAACGAAGGAACGTATGAAAGGCAACGAAGGAACAGGGTAGGTTTTTAGTCAGTAAGAGTCTGACACTATCTCCTGCTCCGCCCATGGGCGGGAGACGTCATTGGATGATTTTACACACCGCCAAAAAAAAAAAATATGTGCGGAAATCCACACGCCCCTGATACCGTGACCCCGACCCTGACTACCAACCACCGCAGGCGTGGGCTTGCGGACGACGAGCAATGGGTAGCTCGCCGTCATGCCACCGCGCCATCTGGTAACGGTCTGAGACCGAGCCCGAGTCACTACAACCTATCTTCTAACTTTAATCATTGATAAACGTATCGTGCAATGAGTCTGTTTAGGTTCATCTTTTATGTAGATATATACCACAATATGCGGGTGACCTAGAAAATATACTGATTTTGCATTCCATCGCGTCGTGTTTGAATCTATAGTCTGATACTGGAACGATTAAATGAACTTGATAGTCGTACCTTAATTGAAATGCCCTTGGTTTAGATCCATCTGTGTAGATTGGAGACGAGTATAAAACCTTTATTGTTAAACGTAGAGCAAAAAATATTGTATTATACTCGTAGTATATTTACAGTTTGAGCGTTCTTGAAAAGGCAAAAACTAACGTAATTAATACTATAGTACTTACCAACTTCGTAACAGTAGGAACCTTTACTGTAATCCTTTAATAGTACATTATGATATAAGTGTGTAATGTAGGAGGTTACCGTCGAGGCGGTATTAAGACCCGAGCCGTGGCGAGGGTCTTAAGAGAGCCAAGAACGGTAACCATACATTACTCACGTATATCATACGTCGTTTTTCAATACACTTGTGAAGAAAAATAATTTAGCTACTAACTATTGTTACAACACAAAAACTAGTAACATTTTTCATAATATGGCGGTAAAAAATTAAATCTGTTTTCGGCTATATAGTCTTTTGATCAAAGTAGTTGTTTGTTTCCTTACGTGAAAAGTTTCTAAGATAATGTAATTTTTAGTGACAATAGAATACGGAGATAATATTTTCTTATGTTTTTGTAGTATTTGATTTAATTTAATTAATACCGCTTCGACAGTAACCACTTACATTACACACTTGTATCACAATGTACTATTTTTACACACTTCTCTAGATGGCTGGAGAGGCGCCACGGCATCCTCACGGATGGTGAGGACGCCGCAGAACGACGCAGGTCCTCACTAGAAATGATAAGGAAAGTTTCGGAGGATCCTGCACTGGATTCAGGCGAAAGAATCGCCCGGGCTTGCGGACGACTAACAATGGTAGGCAGCAGAGCCGAGGCCCGCTGAGGTTGCGAGAAATTTCTGAAAAGGGTACTCGTGGTCACATAACGTAAGAACTACTGAAGAATGTGTGGTATTAGTCTGTAAAACTCAGACACGCCGTGCCACTCCTCTTTAGGGCGGGAGAAGTCATTGAATGATTTCACTCTTAAAAAATAAAATCTATTTACTTTTGACTTAAGACTTACCTGATACCTGCAACCTAGGGGAGGTTGTAGGTATCAGGAAATACAGACATGGGAGTTTCAATCTATACTCTTATACTGATTTATAGCTCGAGGTAAACCAGTTTAAAAGATGATTTATTCATCATAAATGTAGTTACGGGTTAAATACTTACAGTGTTAACAGAATTCAGTATAATTTATCACGTTGGAGACTAATTGTTAAGGGCGGACAAATTTCGCATTCAATTCGATTAGAGAAGGTCATCGACCTGGGTTAATCTTCATTACACTTGAACTTTAAACTAACAATTTAAGAGAGTTTACACCTACATTTATTTTCTAACGTCGTCGTTTGAATACGTCGTTTTTATGGGTTGGTATTACAATGATTATTACAACCCTTTTGGTTAAATTTAGTACTATTTTTTATCTCCATCTAAGCATTTAAAATTGCGTACTTAATTAAGGGAATAAAAAGGACGTGTATGCCTCTATGTACTCGTGTTTAATAACATATGTAAGGGTCATTTGGCATTGTATACGGAAACCCATACAGGAATTATTATGTGGTTCGCACTAATGGACCTACAGCGGATAGCTCTCTACATAATATTTATTACTGTTTTTTATTGTATTTGTTTTTTTTTTACCCGACTGCGCCAGAAAGAGGGTTATGTTTTTCGAGAGTATGTATGTCATCATCATCATCTTTTTTTTAATGTTCCCACTGCTGGGACTCAGGCCTCCTCTCTAGGAGAGGGACCTCAAGTCAAGTCGGGACCCATTCTAGAAAGTCAGTCGTCTAGTCAGTAGATTGGAGTAATCCGCAATGTAATCTAGGTATGTGCCCTCAATTCACTAGGCCTCCATTTCTAGAATGGGTCCCGACTGCTACAATTTACCTTGTATTTAAAATATTATGTAGTTATGTGCAATCGGGTACAATGACTTTCTTGTTTTAGGGTTTTTTCATGTATACTCAGAAAAGCAGTCGGGTTTTTTAGTTTTTTAAATTACCTAAATTAAAGGGAAATAAATATTTATCAGATATTTATTTCCCTTTAGTTCTTGATTTGAAGATATCAAATAGCAGCAATACACTCTCTACACCTATACAACAATTACACCAACTCTTTCCAAAACTCCACAACTTCTGGGTGTTATGACGAAGCCAACGAGCAACAGTTTGACCTATAAAATTGTAAAAAATCATAAATAAATGACCTGAATTATCTTTTAATATAGTTTTTTTATAGTTAAAAATCTAATATAGTTATAAAAAAAAACAAAGATCGCCCAGTGTCCAAACGCGACTGTTGTTGACTGCCGCGCCGCCGTCACCTAGCCCCACTGTAATCGATGTGGCTCCTAAACGACATGTAAGTCCATTATAAAACTTCGCGAGCAAAATGTGTATACTTAGGGGTTTAATTTAAAAAAAAGGTAAAGTGCTCTAAGTTTGTGAAATTTAAAAAATAAATAAATAAGTAAACTGATTTTTTATTCCACAAAAAAAAAATTCTTCATTGAATATTCAGTTAAAAAGCCCATTTAATTTCAACTTCCTTAAACTGGGTATTGGGGTATTGTTATTCGAAGTAGCGCATCCCTGAGTCCCTGTCCACTTCATGTGAAAGGCACCATGACCAAAAATGCTACTGAAACTCTATAAACATGGCAACCTATTGGACCCAAACACTTTGAGGGATCCAGCCGTCCGGAACCGTGCGGAACGAGCTAAAGTCGTTGACGGGTTGTAGTGTTCCACGCGCGCATCAATCAGATGTCAGTAAAACCGTAGGGACCTAACAGGGTCTAAGCCTACAGGGGCTATAGATCGTGCGAAAGAGAATCCTGGAATTGCACTCTGCCCTAGAGCGGGAGAAACATTGGATGATTTCTGACCTATAGAAAATACTTCGAGGAAAAAGAGAACCATTCAATCGAGAAGATGAAAGACACTTCGGACTTTGTTACAGACAAGATATTGTCGCAACGTTTCATTGTAGGTAAACCAAGTGTGTGACTGAGCCGTCAATTTGTGAACGATGTCACCGGTGACTTAAAAATTGACGGCTTGTTTAAATTTTGATTGTAGCAACCCTTGCAGCTCGAGCTAAGTGCACTCGGGTATGAATATTATTAGCTAATGCATGTCTAGTCGTTACCAGGGATGGCAATTCCGTTTCCAGTGGTTACCTTAGTGTGGAATAAATGCGTTGTATTCAAGATAGCGTAAAGCCTCACTTGGCAGTCAATAGGACCCGGCAACTCGACAGCATCGTCCGCGTTTTATGACGCAAAGATAGTATATGTATTCTTAAGTCATTTCTAAAATCAAGGCTGAAAGATTTCTAGCTATTTCTAGCAACTTTGTAATTCAGTGGCCTTGTGAAAGGTATAAGCCCAATTTTGTAAAAATTAGTAAAGTGATTTTTTTATGGTTGAGAAAATCATCCAATGACTTCTCCCGCTCTGGGGCGGAGCGGGAAATAGTGTAAGACTTTTACTGACTAAACAACCCACCCTGTTCCTTCGTTGTTTTTACCAATGCCGAGCCTTCCTTTCAAAAGCAGACCCTTGGCCCCAGTAGGCTTCGACCCTGCTGGGCTCCAACGGTTTGCTGACAAACTAGGACTATCCAGCTACGCCTCAAAGAGAGACTTCCCGCCATAATTGTGGCATGCCCATACCAAAGTGATAAGAAAACAATTCTCTACTCTTAATGAAAACACCTTTTTTTATCTTTTTCACATTTATATTCAAAGGTAGCTCTTAAAAAATAAAATTAATATTTTTATTTTATATAATTTTAATTTTTTATGCAAAAAATAATAATAATAAAAATACTCCATTCTTCATTAAAACCATGCCGAGTCTAGACGAATTCAATAACGAGACAATGTACGCCATGAGCACCACAGATAATACTTCTAATTCAAGTAAAATTGTCGTTGATATACACATCGCGTGACAATGTTAAACAATCGTTGTCGGCTGAGTAATCATTTCACAGTATTGCTAAAGAGTTATTGTCATAGTATCTTTATAGTATCTACCTACCTGCCATACCAGTCTGTGAAGTAACTTTTCATGTTAACTTACTCATATAATAGAGGTTTCATTTTAGTTTGACAATAATTGTCATTGGCCACCTTAATTTAATTATATTCTCAATTTAAAATAAAAAATGTTACAAAAAAACAACCAATTTAAACTTGAACAATTTAACCGTGATGTGCCGCGCGACAGCAGTGCGGTGACAGGGCTGCCGTCGCGCTGCGGCCGCATACCAGGTGACCGGTCAACTAGTGATGATACGCACTTAATTTTTGTTCAAGTCTAAACATGAACAAAAATCAGATTGATAGTCATCCAGCGAATACATTAATTTTAAAAATTTTGGCCTGTAGTAGTTTTACTTTATGAAATTTGCATGTACCAAATAACGGCAATCTTTTCTTAGGTTTCTTTTTACAGAATCTTTTTTCGTTTTAATGGTATCGTTCTAATCGAAAAATCAAATGTATAACACTTTGATGCTCAAACATAGCGGTTCTAGTGCGGTGGCCGCGCTGCTGCCGCGCTATTGTCGCGCGGCACTTCGCAGCTAATTTGTAGGCGCCCTAATTTCGAAAATAAGTGTTAAAAATGAAGAAACAAAGACTTTCGACAAACTGGCCTTTGCGTTCTTAGACTACTGTACCTTATTCAAATCTTCCCGCTGCAATAACAGGTATCGGCCCTACTGCAAACATTCGGTTTCACTGACATATTACTGTAGCACGTGTGAAACACTTCGAGCCTGAAAGTTTGTTTTATAGATAAGTTTATATTTTTTATAGCTTCATGAACAAACGGCTGAACGGGCTTAATTTTTTTTTTCTGGGAGTATGTAGCCTTGGAACAAAAACTATTTACACGTGTGCGAAGCCGTTGGCATGAACTAAACGAGATATAGTTTATACACAGAAAATAACCTTTCCAAATAAGTTAATATAATGAGTAAAGACAAAATTGTTATGAGTATTTTTTTCTTAAAACTGAAAAAGCAAAACATTTGAAATTAAAATTTAACGAGATCATATCGGAAAGTCATTGATAAACTATAAGCTCTTTAACTTTGTCTTAACTTTTTTTAAATGTAGAAAGAAAAGAGTAAATCAATTTATAGTTTTAAGAATTTACTAAATAATCCTAGTAAAACGATATAGTATTGACACAGAAAGCATTATTTGTATACCTAAGAATCTATTTGATCTCCTTAGAAAAGTGGATACGCAAAGTCTTTCATGCTAAACGTTTACATGCACTCGTATGAGTTCGGAATGGAAAGGTTTATTTAACGGAAAACATATTTTTTCAAAGTTCCTTGTTCCTTGTACGATGTATGTATGCTCAGGTCTGGAGAGGAAGACATCTGATTAATAATTTTCGCTTAGTTTAACCAAATGACATGCAAAAAAGCGATGAAACTCCATTTATCATTCTCGTTTTAGTGAAACTCAGGACGGTGATGTCATAAAAAAAGGTTTTTTTTGTTCTATCTATTTTTATGAAGTTTAGGGTAGGAACTGTCTGGATGTTAGTAAAAATATTAAAGACTAAAATGTCTTGTTAGTTAAAAGGTTGGTCTTACTAGAGCAGGGGTAAGCCTGCTAGGAATGCGGCAAGGTTTAAAAGAGTCACTGTGACCTTCAAAACGCAAAAGGCTATTGCAAAAACACTGCTGGGTTTTGCTTAGTAATAATCTCACAATGGTTCTCACAAGAGGGTTTGAAGCCATCCAAAGGGCAATGGAAAGGGGTATGCTCCAAATTTCCTAGCGTGATCATACAGGACTGAATATATCCGCAGGAAAACCAAGGTTACTAAAATAGTCCGAAGAATCGCCAAACTTAAGTGGCAGTAGGCAGGGCACATTGTTCGCAGAACAGATAGTCCATGGGGGCAGAAAGTTCTGAAGGGACGACCGCATTTCGGGAGACAGCGTTGGAAGGCCACTAACAAGATAACCTGGTGAGTTGGTGAGGGTCGCGAGAATGTTATAGATGCAAGATGCACAGGACTGTTCGTCGTGGCGACACTTGAGGGTGGCTATGTCCAAAAGTGGACGTCTTTCAGCTGAAATCATTTAATGATGAGTCTGCCTCTCTCTCGTTACGCCTAGAGTATCTCAAGCTGAGTCCTGCTCTGGATGTGGGGTAACTCTTAGATTTAGAAGTAATGTGGCCAGGCCATAGAGGCTACAAATGTATTTATCCAAATTGGCTTTCAAGTCTCGAGTGTCTTCCTTACCATATTATTCTTTTTCCTCATCGTTAGAAACTCTTAATTAAAAGGAAAGCTCTCTGAAGGCGTAATTGGATACAAGTATATAATTCATTGTTTACCCAATAAATTGTATCGCATAGCATTTTTTTTCTCGTTCAAAATAATGTAGGTAATTTACTTTGTCTTTGTACGTGCTTGATAAATGAAACAAATAGCGAAGATTTATTACAAAATACCTATATCGGGTGATTCTTTGAAACCGAGAGTATGCCTAATTTATCTGGTCTAGTTATCGTACCTATCAATTATGTGTCGTAAATCACTGAGCGTAAATGAGTGTCTTTCATAGATTTAGTGCTCGGGGAAAAATAATATGCAAATTAAAAATATTAAATTGTAAACACTAGGCCAGACGAAAGAATCAATCATACAATGCTACTCGATCTAAATATGTATCGAACTAGATACCTATTATTATTGGCAAAAGATCCCTATATGTTTTACTTTGTTTATTAAAGTACCTAATTATAACGACCGAACTGTACTAATCTTAAGCATAGCATCCAAACAGTGGCTTGGGCCACCGAAACGCTGACGGAATGGTTGGCGCAGTAATTAAGCGATCGGCTCCTGTGCTGTGGGTCGTGTGTTCTATTCCCAAACGGAACAAATATTAGTGTGGCCGACAGATAAGTTTTTCGGGTCTAAATGTCTTGCCGGCTTGCTTACCGTATAAGCTACAAACAAGTTTATGGATGCAAAAAATGTATTAACAAATGTTGTACCTATGTTTTTATTCCTACTATTAAACTAGTACTACTTGTACTCTGTAATTTTCATCTCAGTGTTACTCAAAATTAACATAATTTGGAACGAATATTTAGTTGTTAGTAAGAATAAAAACAAGTGAAGGCCGACATTCCGCACTTTGTCCGTGCGTTCAAAAGACTGCCTATTTACATAGAATAAATTACAAATAAAAAAACTTTTTTAAAAACAAGCTTTCAATTAAATGGGCTAAAAAGAAGAAAATAAACTTTTCCTTTATAACTTTTACTATCAATTTATAACGACATTACACAATTTATATGATACAAAAGCTTGTCGCGAGATTTTGAAAATATTAAAATCAATAGATAAAGTTATTTAACTTATTTAATTAATGAAGTTATATTAGCTATGTAGTGTGTAGGTATTTACACAGTTAAATCTCGCGACAAGCTTTTATATCATATAAATTGTGTAATGTCGTTATAAATTGATAGTAAAAGTTATAAAGGAAAAGTTTATTTTCTTCTTTTTAGCCCATTTAATTGAAAGCTTGTTTTTAAAAAAGTTTTTTTATTTGTAATTTATTTTTTACTTTTTAGTTATACCTTATTTAAATCACATTTGTATTCTCAGCAAATGCTCACATTTGCTACCCATATCATAGGAAAGCATAAGAAACTTAGTCTGCTATCTTTAGAAGTCTGCCAGGTTTTTTTTTTATGTTGGGTAAAATCATCCAATGACATCCCCCGCCCTTCGGCTTGGTTCGGTCTGTTACCGGACGGACAGCGAGCTACCCATTGCCCGCCGTCCGTAAGCCCGCGCCTACGGTGGCAGGAAATCGGGATCGGAATTACGGCGGCGGCTGCGGCGTAAGCGCTGTTGCCTGATGCGGTCGGCCTCCTCCTTGGCTAGCATTACTGCTTCGCAAAAGGAGGCGACCACGTGAAAAGTCTACTAGGTTGGATTTATGAAACCAAAATGATGGTGGTGGAACGTAAGACTAACAATCAACCTAACTTACATGAAATAGCCAATTGCGAAGTTGTCCAGAGTTTATCTACCTGGGATCCACAATCAAAAATCCTAGGAAATGCGGAAGAGATTCAAGCACCGTAAAACGATTGACGCTCTTGAAATGTGACGCTGGAGGCGTTTACTGAGGATAAAACAGACTGCTCAACGCACTAACGGTTCATTTCCAAAAGAGCTTTGCATCAAAACAAAAAATTTCGTCGATTGTGCAACAGCGAATTTTTAAGCTGTTTGGATATATCATACGCAATGAAAGCTCTTTGGAACGTTTAGTGGTACAGAAAAGAGTAGATGGCCTACGTTCTCGCGGCCAATCGCCTACGCCTACCAGATGGACAGACCTCACTAAATCATCTTCAGAGTGTTCCCTCATTGAATGTACACGAAGTGCCATGAATAGAGAGAGATAGAGAAGTCTCGCAAAAGCCGCAACCAACCAACCAGAAGACCACTACCACTCCACCGAGAGTATGACTGAGAAAAAGGAGAATATTGGATTTAGAGTTATGTCACTTTATTTTTCAAGTTCCTCTCTGCAAGCCCTTTCAATTGGTATTTTGTAGGAGTGTATTAAAACTAACTAGCTATTTACTTATGTAAATTTGTACGGAATCCTCCGTGCGCGAGTCCAAGTCGCTTATGACCGGTTAGAACTTATTTTGTTCGATCCGAAACTCGATAGGATTGTGTCGTTTTATTGCGAAACTCCTATGGCCACCTTCCAGCTCCATCATCAGATCCCGATTGCAATATTGATCAAAGCACTCGTCATTACAAATTTAACGAGACCAAAGACGAGAGGGCTGTGTCGTTTAATTGCGGAGTTCTTGTAGCCACCTTCCAGCTCCATCATCAGACCCTGGTTACCATATAGGATTCAAGTACTCATCAATACAAATCAAAAGAGCCCGAACTCGATGGGAATGTGTCGATTTCTTACAAAATTCCTATGGTTTTTTTAAAGTAGGTAAAATCATCCAATGACAAATCCCGCCCTTGGGTGGGGCGGGAAATAGTGTAAGACTCTTACTGACTAAAAATCTACCCTGTTCCATTCATTGCCTTCGTCCCAGGGCCCCGGGTGACATTTTCACATAACTTTTGGCCCAGTAGGCTTCGGCCCTGCTGGGCCCCTACAGTTTGCTGACAACTCCTTGAGGCGCGTGGGAACAGTGCACGCCGTAAACGACTTGCGCCGTTACCGGATGGACGGACAGCGAGCTACCCATTGCCCGCCGTCCGCGAGCCCGCGCCTACTGTGGCCGGAAATTGGGATCAGAATCCAAGTGGTGGCGGCGGCGTGTGCACCGTTGCCTAATGTGGTCGGCCTCCTCGTTTGCTAGCATTACTGCTTCGCAGAAGGAGGCGACCACCTGCCACTCCTCCTCGTTCCGGAGCATGGCCTGAACCAAGCCCCGGCGCGAGAGATCGCCGTCACCTGTCGCCCCCACAAGTACACGGCGATGCTCTTCCCAAGCGGGGCACACCTCGACTGTGTGCTCCACCGTGTCTTCCGGGCGCTCCGCACAGTGGCGACACCCGGGCGTCGTCTCCGCACGAATCTTGTACAGGTACTTCGCGAACTTGCCGTGTTCGGTTAGTAACTTAAGTTCCTATGGTAACCTTCCAGCTCCATCATCAGAACCTGGTTACGATATAGGATCCAAGCACTCGTCAGTACAAATCAAACGAACTGAAATTCGATGGGGTTGTGTCGTTTAACTGCGGAGTTCCAATGACCACGATCCAACTCCATCATCATACCCTGGTTACAATATAAGATTCAAGTACTCGTCATTAAAAATCAAATGAGCCTAAAGTCGATGGGGTTATATCGTTTAATTGCGGAGTTCTTATAGCAACCTTCCAGCTCCATCATCAGACCCTGGTTACCATATAAGATCCAAGTACTCATCAATAAAAATCAAATGATCCCAAACTCGATGGGATTGTGTCGATTTCTTACGAAGTTCCTATGGTAACCTTCCAGCTCCATCATCAAAATCTGGTTACCATTTAGGATTCAAGTACTCGTCAATACGAATCAAACGAGCCCAAATTCGATGGGGTTGTGTCGTTTAACCGCGGAGTTCCTATGACCACCTTCTGATTCCATCATCAGACCCTGGCTACCATTCATGATCAAAGTACTCGTCATTACAAATCAAATGAGCCTAAAGTCGATGGGGTTATATCTTTTAATTGCATAGTTCCTATGGCAACCTTCCAGCTCCATCATCAGACCCTGGTTACCATATAGGATCCAAGTACTCGTCAATACGAATCAAACGAGCTCAAACTCGATGGGGTCGTATCGTTTAACTGCGGAGTTCCTATGAACACCTTCCAGCTCCATCATCAGACTCTGGCTACCATATAGGATGAAAGTACTCGTCAATACAAACTAAACGAGCACAAATTCGATGGATTTTGTCGTTTAAGTGCGGAGTTCCTGTGACCACCTTCCACCTCCATCATCAGACCTTGGTTACCATATAGGATGAAAGTACTCGTCAATACGAATCAAACGAGCCCAAATTCGATGGGGTTGTATAGTTTAACTGCGGAGTTCCTATGACCACCTTCCGGCTCCATCATCAGACCCTGGCTATCATACAGAATCAAAGTACTCGTCAATACTAATCAAGCGAGCCCAAACTCGATGGGGTTGTATTGTTTTATTGCTAAGTTCCTATGGCTACCTTCCAGCTCCATCATCAGATCAGCTCCATGTTATCATAATGTTGCATTGTCACCCGATTTACACATGCATGTAAAATTTCAGCTCAATCGGTTGAAGATATCTGCTTCAAAATTGAGTTGCAAGATTTGAGCCGAACATACATAGTTACATACAGTGCAAGCTAATAGAAAGCTTGTAAAATGAGGTATCAACAAAGAAAAAAAACTTGCTAAACGAGACAATGTACAGAACAGGATAATGTAAGACTTACAAAATGAAATGTCTTGTCATATCGCCCGCTTAATCATAAAAAGAAAACCTAGTGATATAATAAAAAAATATTTTCAAAACTAATAATGCGAAGACGGTTTAAAAAATGCATCGTCATCATCATCATTTCAGCCGAAAGACGGCCACTATTGGACATAGCCTTCCCCCAAGCGTCACCACAACGGCCGGTTCTATGCATCTCGCATCCATCGGATTTGTATGATCTTTACCAGGTCATAAATCCACCTTTTACCCTTTACGATTTATACATTTCTGACTTAACTAACATGAAAAAAGTCTGATAAAAACTTCATAAATACACCGTTAAATTTTGATAGTTTTAATCCCGCGGAGGGTCGATTCGGTACATGAAATACTATCGATTTGTAAAGAGAAAATTAAAAATAAAGTACTTCTTTTTTAAACTCGAGTTAATTTACATATATACGAAATTAATTATTTAAGTAAAAGTCAGCTAAGTGATGCCAATGAACTGTAGGTAGTTAGTACGCAACGACCGACAACTACCTACGAGGTCATTGACTCGTCTACTCAAAAAAAATAATTTCGTACATATTTTTTTCGAAAAAAATTTTGAAAAAAAAGTACTTTTTTTTAAATTTTTTCTTTACAAATCGATAGTATTTCATGTACCGAATCGACCCTCCGCGGGATTAAAAAAACTAAAATTGAACGATGTATAAGAACAGCGGAAGCGCAGAGGTAACGGTCGCTTTTTATGACACTTACTGGCTATTCCAGTGTCTTTAATCACTACTCCGCTCCTGTTGATCGCAGTATGATGTTGCATTCCTTTCTCAACAACTGGGCTATCTGACACTAAGATTTTTTTTTTAATTCAAACCAGTGTTATGCGATATTTAGGATTTTTTCAATTAGAACCAGTAGTTCTTCAAATTGACGCGTTAAGATAACCAAACAAACAAACTTTTTAGCTGTATAATATTAGTATAGATTAGGTTGTCAATTCGAAACCAGGATTACAACTACTTTATTTTATGTGAAATATTCGATGACCAAAACTATGAAATAACCCTGTGAGGAAGCCTGGGTCGTAGCACTGGGAACAGTATATGATCATTATATTTACGTATTCATAAACAAAGTAATCAAAACTTTATACATCAAATCCTGTTAAATGTGGTTTGTTTATCTATAGGAGGATCTGTTATACAATATTAATAACGTATGGTTAAATGTATTCACGATATCCAGTCAGCTGTACATAACATGGTATAGTTCCATACTGCGATAAAAATTTTGTTTAGCACATTTCGTATTTGATATTTACATGAAAGTTCCATCAGGTATTGAACGTTTTATATACTTGAGAACTTATCCGATAACGAATGCACAAAAATACCTACTGTCACTGTTATTTTGCGATAGCGAAACCACATTGTAACAGTTCAATGAATACCAATATTAGAATATTTCAGCGCCGTACAGTGGTTTGTTCCCTTTCTCGTTATACATTTTTTCCATGTTATTTGTGCGAGTGTTTTTCATTTAGATGGATATAGAAGTCTCTCGTGAACAGATGGTCGATGGAGCCGAAGGTTCTACCTATTTAGCTATATCTTCTTTTTCTTTTCACAAAAGTTTTGGAACTGGCTTCTATTGTAATCGAATACAACTGAGTAAAAGTATTTTACCTGGGCCTCAAGCCTGCTATTACAATAGTTTCAGAATCGTAATCAACCATGATTTCATCATGGTTGATTTTGACAAGTTTAGTAATCTACTAATATAATGGCTTCCAACAGTCAATCACTGACACACTCATCATTGAAAGAAATGGTAAACTCGTACATAATGACAAATGAATTTCTGACTATTGGGGTAATCTGCTAAAATGTTGTCAGTTCCTTTGATTAGTGACTTACCATTAGATTTGTCTGAATACGACCAAGTCATTCTACCACCATTCGTTTACGAGACTAATAACCGACCAGTGATCGACCATTATAATTTAGCAGATTAAGAACTTTTACCAAAATGACAATGGGATTGTGTTGGAAGGTCGAATTTACAAAAACAGCAGACTCGGGCCCCTGGAGCTACTACTTGTCTAACCTCGACAACCCAATCTCTGGATAACACGATACCCTCGCTAAGACTGGACGTCAGATATTTAGGCTGCTGACTACCAAAAACGCAAATGGTCATGGCTGAAATTATTTTATAGAAATTAGACAGTTCAAAGATCGGTTTAGGAACGTCTGACCTGAGCTATATTTTCATTATTCAAAACAAACAAATCATTTTATGTAAAGCTAATCCTGTAAGAACTCTGAAAGTCTGCAATTTTGTGTGAACTCTGTTCTGTCATAATCTACTTACTCATAAATAAAAAAATATAACTATAGAAACCTTTCACATTTCATCGGAATTCTGAAGGAAGAAAATAAAATTAACAATACACGTATTTCCTAGAACAAGTTTTGTGAAGTATTCGACTTAGTAACAGTATAACTGTATGCCAACACAGCTTTCAGGTACACGAATAGGCAATCAATAAATCGTGGTGTTATCTCTCTTTTTTCGTGTTGTCTGTTTATCAAACATTGCGTTGGATTTCATGTGATGCACTAACAAGCTTTTATAGACGGATTGGGAAGAATTCTCTTAAAAATCACAGTACAGCTGTTATATTTAGCCACGAGCTGAACTAAATAAATATACCTGAAAGTGTTGCCACACTGATTTGAATGGCGCTTAAAATCGTTACCAAAGTTCAAAGGGCTTAAACCGGATAGACAAGCCAGCGTAATCATTGGACACAAGTTATACCGAACCTATTATCCAAACATTCACGTACTCCAGACTCCAGTTTCGTAACACTTAATGGATAACTATATGATCCTTTAGCCATCCATCGATCGGCTTGGATCGGTTGATCTTATGATCGAGTTTATGGATTTAGATTCTTTTGTTTGCTAAATACTTATGACCTACTGCGATCAAAATATCTTGAGTTGAGCAGATGGGCTGAGTGTTCTACAAGACTAGCTAATCTTTTGGAAGAAGTCAGGAACCTTTAAGACATTTGTCGGTAAAATTTGGGGTTATTATTAATTAAGGAGGTTAATATGCAAATAGTGTATAAATACATAGTTAGCCTAAAAGAAATATTGTTCAACACAATAAAGCTTATCACTTTCACACAGCTGACGTTTATGTCTGAAATGTAGAGTATTATTGTGACAAATAAAGGAATATTGTCGACGACCCGTGATATTGGCCGGCCTAACAAAAATGTTTGGAATTCCTCTCTGCCTCCTGTCCTACAATGTAACTTATAACACGGTTAGTTCGGGAAGTTCCTACACTAAATTCGTGCGGAAGCGATGCCCGGGTGTCATCTCTGTGGGGACCGCCCGGGGGACACGGTGGAGCACTCGGTAGAGGTGTGCCCCGCTTGGGTAGAGCACCACCGTGTTTTCGTGGGGACGATCGGCGACAGCGCCGGGCTTAGGAACAGGCCATGGTCCAAAACGAGGAGGAGTAGCAGGTGGTTGCCTCCTTCTGCGAATTAGTAATGCTAGCAAGCGAAGAGACTACACGCATGAGGCAATGGCCCTCACGCCCCAACCGCTGCCAAGATTCCGATCCCGATTTCCGGCCACCACAGGCACGGGCTTGCGGACGGCGAGCAATGGGTACCTCGCCTTTCAACCTTGCGGATCAAGCCCAAGTTGTCGACGGCGCGTAATGTTCCACACACGCCTTAAGGAGCTGTCAGGGGCCCAGCAGGGTCGAAGCCTACTGGGGCCAAAGATCGATTTCTGAAGGAAAATTTCGGCGCCGGTATGAAAGGCCACGAAGGAACAGGGGTGGGTTTTTTGTCAGCGCGGATATTTCATCGGATGATTTTTCCACCGAAAAAAAAGAATGCACTCCATTTCTACAATAATTTCACTCCATTAATCTAATAATATGGTAATATGGTTAGGGTCTGCATTTATCATAGTTACATTCAAACCATTTTAAGCTATGTTGCCATATCCCTAGGGGTATAACTGTATCTTCCTATATCGCAGCTTTAACTATTTTACTGTGACATCACATCACTACTGTAATTATTTTTTACCCACCTTTGTGAGATGGAATATCTTATAGATTTTTATGTTTTTTCTTTGTTTTTTTTTTTTAACTATTGACATAGAAATATAAGGTAGTGTATTTGGACTTGTACTGTTTAATTCATCACCATCATCATTTTATCCAAAAGATGCCCACTACTGGCATAAGTGTCGTAACAACTACCAATCTTGTGCTTCTCGAGGCTGTCTAAGCGGACGCCGGCGTCCTCGCGTGTTTTACGCCAGTACGTAACTTTTACATGCATCTAATAAATAACTGTTATTTTGACATTACAAATAGACTCTTTAATTTTATTTATTTGTGCAAGTTTAGTAAATGCAGGCCTGGCGCACTTGACAGTGAAAATAAAGATCTATACCTACGGCGACCGGCCACTCTAACTGATGATACGCTAAGGAAATTCCTTTTTTCTTTCAATATTCTCTGTGCGGTTCGTCCACTAACTTCCAGTAGTTCTACAGTACGCTGTGCTATATTATGAGAAGGCAAAAAGCTACAGTATGGTTACGTAGGACTTTTTCCGTTAATTAACGATATATAAACAAATTTAATATAGCAGGGAAAGTATAAAAAGTATTAAGACACATACATTGTGTCCATATTACGCAAATGCGGAAAACCACAGTTTGGTTCTGGAGAACTTAACCGTTTTATAAAACACTATAAATAAACAAATTTTATACAGCATAGAAAGTATGATATTAAGAAAAATATACGTGGACTACAGCTATAAAAGAATAAATAGTTTTCCTGTACGCTATGATCTGATTTTTATTTCCCTAAAGAAATAAAAATTATGATGAGTTTTGCATGTTTTATGAGTGAAATATGACAACATAATCTATCTCAAATGAAATATTACGAATTTTGCCCTGTTATAACAGCTTCTGTCATTTCTATTTATTGTGTAAAAAGATGTTTTGAAAATGCTGTCTACCTCAATAAATTTTATTCACAATTTAAAACGAAAGTTGAAAAATGAAGATAGCCAAAGAAATGGTTACCCGACGCAATATTTATAATGACAATGCTCAAGCAAATATAAAAAATAAATAGGTTACTAAAAATGAAAATCTTAAAAAAATTTGAAACTGAAATTATGTAAAACACAGTTTCCGTGTAGTAGAGAAACTATAAATCTATCATTAAAAATATTTTGAAACGCATTTATTTTCAAAGTGTCGGAATCTTCTGCAAACAAAAAAGTACCACTAGGTAACATATCAATGTTTCTTGAAAAACATTGTATTTTTAGAAATATTGTTCACACTAATTCTTATATTTTACCGATAATCATCTATTCTTATTTTCATTTGACGCGACGGTTGCTTTTTTAGTCAAATGTTTGATAAAGATTTTAATCAACCTTCATTATCGCATAGAATAAGTAATGGCCGGGCAGGCCACAACCTATCGCTTATGTTAGTAATATTCCTGATGGCGCTCTTTAAAGGTTTCGTACGCTAATCGACAAAAACGGAACTCTTTTAGAATATTTTTGTTGTGCTTTACCTCAGAAACGCAAAAGTATCATATTGAAATTAGTATCAAGTACTCAAGTCTACTTTCCGTCTACGTCCCTTTGGAGTAATGAAAAAATCAAACTATTAAGTCATTGATTTAATAGTTTGAATTTTCGATCTAAAGATAAGGGCCATATTATTTTGACACTTACAAGAAAAGCAAAACCTATATAATAAGGTACTTTCCATTGACCTAGAATCATGAAACTTTTGTAAGAAGCAAGGCACACGTACAGGAAAAAATCTGAAAACTGTAAAACAGTTACATCACAAAGTGGTTACTTTTTTGCAATTCGGAAAATCTTCGAGACTCGATTAACTATCGAACTATTTAGAATTAGTCAACTTATATGAAACCTTCAACTGACCAGGTTTTTTGTTTATATCACTTTAAATGGGGGATCATGGTATCGGTAACGTCGTGTCGCACTGCCTGAAAAGTTAGTTTAAAAATCTGTTATCGGCAGATACCATTTCATATTTCATTAGAACAAACCTTTTGTTGAAGCACGTAACATACTCGTATGAATAATAAATTAGATTTGTTTACGTTAATTTACGACAAAACAGATTCTCAAAGAGTTTCAAGGTTTTTGAACTATAGTTAGGTTTAAAGAAAAATGTCGAAGTAAATCGGACATTCACTACAGAAAATAAACGATTTAATAATATTTCAACTGCCCATGAAATAATTATGAATGCGCAATACAGTTACGAGTATAAGCAAAACCTTTTTCAAAACAATTTCGTAGTTATTAACACAGTTGTTTATGAAAGTTTACTCAATAACGAAGTCTATACCAGCTGGAAAAACAATACGATGATATAGCGAATGCGAATGATGAGTGTAAATGTCACTGTAACGCGTAAAGGGTCTTGCTTCAGACAGTCTTTTGCGAATAGTCGCCGTGAAGTGACGTGGGCACGACTAAACACGTAATCGTACCGTGGAATTCAGTTTTCGAACTTTTGTTTTGAACTAAATCTTAGTTAAGATAACTATACTTAGTGTTATTAAGTGAACAATAAATACTGAACCTAAATCGATATACGGACATTGACAATTCAATATAAGTTTTTTGTTGGATACTTTTCTCAAAGTTTGGAAATTATTACGTAAGTATTTTGTTGAAACTTTCAAATTTTGTTTAATTAGATTTACAAGTGAAAGGGTTGATTTATTATGATGTTGTTTTTAACTATAAATATTATTTATTATCTTGAGAATTTGACATATCTTCATACTTACCAATATTTGAACGATTAATCCAAAGTGAGAATATGAAGCTCTTTTTATATACTTATTAGCTTGAAAAGACAAACTCAAACTCATAGGATTAATTTTACAAACTATTTGAAGGCACTTTTGATTTGTAAAGGTCCATCAGTCTTATGAAAGGTGAAGCTATTTGCTCGTTCCAAAGCGTAGATCTCTATGGAGTTTCTTGCACGTGAAGAACGTCGAACGACACTCTTATAAGTATTAACGAAGTTAGTTGTTCTACTAAACTCTAATTAAATACATGTAAACAGTTTTTTCTCATTAACAAGGATTAAACTCATTAACATTCTGAAATGTTTATTTATTTGATGCGATGGCAAGCTCTTGAGCCTTCATTGAGTTATTTTGGGATAAGAGCAAAGGGATGATGAGGATTTTTTTGGTTTTAGATTTTTTTTTTGTACGTATATTTATTTTATCTACATCAACCAGTAACAATATTATCTTAATGTAAATTGTCTGTTCCGTTTTGAATGCATATAAAAAATATTAAACGAACTCTATCAAAATTGTGCCTATCATACGAATCATGCAACATGAATGAAGGATCTTTTATTAGTATTCAAAGGAAGTTGTTTAATTACTTTGAGCATTATTTCGAGAACCTGTAATCTATAAAATCATTCTGCTTTGGGTTTCATTTGGCTTGTCTACTTTGGGTTCGGTACCCAGTCAAAATTGTAACTCGGTATTTAACATATATTTACTAAAACCTTACCTTCCGTACCGTACCTTCTTTGGTTTGGGGTTCAGGGCCTTAGGTTTTTCTTTCTAAAGCCAACTGATGGTCCCAGGAGGCTTCGGGTCTGCTGGGCCACTACGGACTCTTGGCAAGACTGGTGTATATAAATATGTATTTTTATTATTTTAAGTATTTAATATTATTTATGATTTTTGTACACTGATTTGGGGGAGATTTGGGGCGGCCAAATCTATCTTTTTTGTTTCAGTCCATCCATCCTAAGGTTGCCTGTAAGAGATTGCCAGAGATTACTCTGTGCGATAAGACCGCCCATTGTACACTTATGTAGTTGTGTAATGTTTATCCTGTACACATATTATGAGATGTACAATAAAGCAAATAATACATAAATAACGTTTATAATAATAAGGTTTTTATTTGTATTTTAGGAAAAATTATAGAATTGTAAAAAATATATACATATTTTTATATACAACAACTACAATACAATAATATTACAACAAATGAATAAAGGGAATAAATAATAAATTTAGTAATTCTTGGAATGTGATTCATTCAGGACGATAATCAAAGTCAGAGTAATGGAATTACTAAATGAGGTTTTGAGAGTTAGCTGCGAAATTAATATCAAGAATATAATAGAATAAACTTTAGTACACCAAAAAAGTAACACAATTTAGACATATAGATAAATCTATGGGTACAATGGCGGTCTTCTTACTGACAGTGATTTCTACCAGACAACCTTGGGATGGATCGTAAGAACTGACAATAATGCAGGAAGAAGATTTGGAATGAAAATTGGGAAATCGTTTCTGACGAGCTATTTCTGAAAAAATAAATATCGAGGTATCTTAAATACTCGCAATAGACGGTTGATAGAACCAAAAGGTTTCTGAAGTGTGAGTGTAGTTCAAATGGACTTTTATTACTGAATATACCTTCATGCTTTGACCATTTATTGTGTCGGTTAAGCGTATATAATGTCTTCTTCACCAGTTTTCCATCTTTATTCTGGTCCTTACATTAACAACTCAAAAGGGCCAACGCGCTTCAAATATAAATGAATTTAACTGTTTTAATCTATTGTTTAGAAACTGTTTTGTTGTATAACTCAGTAGTTTCAAACAACCATAGTGAAGTTTTAATTTTGTTGACTTTGTAGTCAACAGTAGTGAACGATTAATATAGTGTAGAGGCTACTGTTGGTGCAATGATTGAACGATTAGATGTTACCGCATCGCACCAGCCAATCATTCAAACTCTGTTGTAGAAAATTCGATTCCTGCACGGCACAAATATTTGTACTCACCTTTGTACCACCACGCTTACATTATACACCCCTATTTTTTAATTAGTCCACAAAAAAATAGGGCTCAATCAGTACCCGTTACTGATCATATTTGAGTAGTCAAAAGTACAAAAAACAAAATCCCAAAATTGTCCACGAAAATTTGTCATTATTGGTAAATTCATAATTGAATCATCATTCATAACAACTACTACTAGAATAAATTACAAATAAAAAAACTTTTTAAAAACAAGCTTTCAATTAAATGGGCTAAAAAGAATAAAATAAACATTTCCTGTATAACTTTTACTATCAATTTATAACGGCATTACACGATTTATATGATATAAAAAGCTTATCGCGAGATTTTGAAAATATTAAAATCAATAGATGAAGTTATTTAACTTATTTAATGAATGAAGTTATTTAGCTGTGTATTTACACAGTTAAATCTCGCGACAAGCTTTTATATCATATAAATCGTGTAATGCCGTTATAAATTGATAGTAAAAGTTATACAGGAAATGTTTATTTTATTCTTTTTAGCCCATTTAATTGAAAGCTTGTTTTTAAAAAGTTTTTTTTATTTGTAATTTATTTTTTACTTTTTAGTTATACCTTATTTAAATCACAATTGCTTTCTCAGCAAATCCTTTCATTTGTTACCTATATTATAGAAAAGCATAAGAAACTTAGTCTGCTATCTTTAGAAGTCTGCCAGGTTTTTTTTTATGGTAGGTAAAATCACCAAATGACATCCCCCGCCCTTGGGCTTGGTTCGGTCTATTACCAGACGGACGGACAGCGAGCTACCCATTGCCCGCCGTCCACAAGCCCGCGCCTACGGTGGCAGGAAATCGGGATCGGAATCACGGCGACGGCTGCGGCGAGAGCGCCGTTGCATGATGCGGTCGTCCTCCTCCTTTGCTAGCATTACTGCTTCGCAGAAAAAGGCGACCACTTGAGAAGTCTACCAGGTTGGATTTATGAAACAAAAATGATGGTGGTGGATCGTAAGACTAACAATCAACCTAACTTCCATGAAGTAGCCAATTGCGAAGTTGTCCAGAGTTTACCTACCTGGGATCCACAATCACAAATACTGGGAAATGTGGAGAAGATTCACGCACCGTAAAAAGATTGACGCTCTTGAAATGTGACGCTGGAGGCGTCTACTGAGGATAAAAAAGACTGCTCAACGCACTAACGTTTCCATTCTTTAAGAGCTTTGCATCAAAACAAAAACTTTCGTCGATTGTGCAACAGCGAATTTTTAAAATGTTCAAGAAAGTTCTTTGGAACGTTTAGTGGTACAGGGAAGAGTAGAGGGCCTACGTTCTCTTGGCCAATCGCCTATCAGATGGACAGACCTCACTAAATCATCTTCGAAGTGTTCCCTCATTGAATGTACACGAAGTGTCATGAATAGAGAGAGATAGAGAAGTCTCGCAAAAGCCGCAAGCAACCTACCAGACGATCCTTGACCACTACCACTCCACCAAGAGTATGACTGAGAAAAAGGAGAATATTGGATTTAGAGTAATATCACTTTGTTTTTCAAGTTACTCTCTGCAAGCTGCTCTGCAAGTACTTGCCATTACAAATCTAACGAGACCGAAGACGAGAGGGTTTTGTCGTTTCATTGTGGAGTACTTGTAGCCACCTTTCAGCTCCATCATCAGACCCTGGTTACCATATAGGATCCAAGTACTCATCAATACAAATCAAATGAGCCCAAACTCGATGGGATTGAGTCAATTTCTTACGAAGTTACTATGGTAATATTCCAGCTCCATCATCAGAACCTAGTTACCATATAGGATCCAAGCACTCGTCAATAAAAATCAAACGAGCCCAAAAACGATAGGGGTTGTGTCGTTTAACTGCGGAGTTCCAATGACCACGATCCAGCCCCACCATCATACCCTGGTTGCCATATAAGCTCCAAGTACTCGTTATTAAAAATCAAATGAGCCTATAGTCGATGGGGTTATATCTTTTAATTGCGGAGTTCTTATGGCAACCTTCCAGCTCCATCATCAGACCCTGGTTACCATATAAGATCCAAGTACTCATCAATAAAAAAAAATGAGCCCAAACCTGATGGGATTGTGTCGATTTCTTACGAAGTTCCTATGGTAACCTTCCAGCTCCATCGTCAGAACATGGTTACCATATAGGATCCAAGGAATCGTCAATACAAGTCAAACGAGCCCAAATTCGATGGGGTTGTGTCGTTTAACTGCAGAGTTCCTTGGGCCACGTTCCAGCTTCATCATCAGATCCTGGTTACCATATAGGATCCAAGTAATCGTCATTACAAATCAAATGAGCCTAAACTCAATGGGTTTATATCGTTTTATTGCGAAGTTCCTATGGCAACCTTCCATCCCCATCATCAGACCCTGGCTACCATATAGGATGAAAGTACTCATCAATACGAGTCAAACGAGCCCAAATTCGATGGGCTTGTATCGTTTAACTGCGGAGTTCCTATGACCACCTTCCAACTCCATCATCAGACCCTGGCTACCATACATGATCAAAGTACTCGTCAATACTAATCAAACGAACTCAAACTCGATAGGGTCGTATCGTTTAACTGTGAAGTTCCTATGACCACTTTCCGGCTCCATCATCAGACCCTGGCTACCATAAAGGATGAAAGTACTCGTCAATACAAACTAAATGAGCCCAAAATTGATGGGGTTTTGTCGTTTAAGTGCGGAGTTCCTGTGACCACCTTCCAGCTCCATCATCAGACCTTGATTACCATATAGGATGAAAGTACTAGTCAATACAAATCAAACGAGCCCAAATTCGATGGGGTTTTATCGTTTAACTGCGGAGTTCCTTTGATCACTTTCCGGCTCCATCATCAGACCCTGGCTATCATACAGAATCAAAATACGCGTCAATACTAATCAAGCGAGCCCAAACTCGATGGGGTTGTATTGTTCTATTGCTGAGTTCCTATGGCTACCTTGCAGCTCCATCATCAGATCAGCTCCATGTCATCATAATGTTGCATTGTCACCTGATTTACACACCCATGTAAAATTTCAGCTCAATCAGTTGAAGATATCTGCTTCAAAATTGAGTTGCAAGATTTGAGCCGAACATACATAGTTACATACAGTGCAAGCTAATAGAAAGCTTGTAAAATACTAAGCGCAGTGTTTTTCTATTTTTATTAACTTTCTTTAATTCATAAACAATAATCTATGCAATGTTTCCATAAATTGAGTGAGATTTTGGGATATAAACAAACGCTCATAACTTCGTTGTTTCTGAATATTATTTATTGAGACTTTACTTAAATGATAACAAGACCTTTTCTTATAAAATCTTATGTTTAAAATTTCATAGATAATGATTAAGTACCTATTCTGAAAACGATTGGTTGTGAATAAAACTCGTTATAGGTAGTGCATTAATTTTCCTACAAACTATTCTAAGGCGGATCTTTAAAATGAGTTAGAAGACGAAAAAAACAAAAAATGCTTTATGTTAATGTATGATTTGTTTGGAAAATCTTGTTACTTTTTCAAAATATATTTTTTTGTTCGTGTTGAACAACAGAATGACATTTCATTGCTGAAACGAGAAGAGAGATAGCTGACGCTCTGAATTTTAAATCCTGCTCGATGGTACCAAAACAATATGTGAGGTAATAACAGTAATAGGATAGTATAACTGGTTCATTTCGCATGGACTAATCCAGAGTCGTGCAGTGTTCGTTACATAAGCATTTTGTTGCTATATTCAAAGATAGCGTCAATTTGCGTATTTAAAGAGAAATTTATTTTTACAAATTTCCATATTAAATATATATAAGTATAGTCACCGACCTATAATAATTATACAGAAATAGATAGGTAATTTTCGCACCTAAATCAATTTCTGTTTGAAGTATACTTAGGAAAGTAATTATTCCTGTACAAAAATGAACAGGCAGTATTTAATTTAATTATTTTTTTATCAAAGGATCCCAGCACCTTATAAATAAAAATCTCGAATGACTCAATTACCCAATAGGTATTTAAGGCAACAAGGCATCGAATTCCAGGCATCAATTTTCCGTTCGCTGAGGAATTGCCAATTTGTGGTATATGGATGACAACATCCTTAAACTGGCCATTGATGATGTCATGGTTTTTACAAGCTTTCTATTAGCTTGCACTGTATGTAACTATGTATGTTCGGCTCAAATCTTGCAACTCAATTTTGAAGCAGATATCTTCAACCGATTGAGCTGAAATTTTACATGCATGTGTAAATCGGGTGACAATGCAACATTATGATAACATGGAGCTGATCTGATGATGGAGCTGGAAGGTAGCCATAGGAACTTAGCAATAAAACAATACAACCCCATCGAGTTTGGGCTCGCTTGATTAGTATTGACGAGTACTTTGATTCTGTATGATAGCCAGGGTCTGATGATGGAGCCGGAAGGTGGTCATAGGAACTCCGCAGTTAAACTATACAACCCCATCGAATTTGGGCTCGTTTGATTCGTATTGACGAGTACTTTCATCCTATATGGTAACCAAGGTCTGATGATGGAGGTGGAAGGTGGTCACAGGAACTCCGCACTTAAACGACAAAATCCATCGAATTTGTGCTCGTTTAGTTTGTATTGACGAGTACTTTCATCCTATATGGTAGCCAGAGTCTGATGATGGAGCTGGAAGGTGTTCATAGGAACTCCGCAGTTAAACGATACGACCCCATCGAGTTTGAGCTCGTTTGATTCGTATTGACGAGTACTTGGATCCTATATGGTAACCAGGGTCTGATGATGGAGCTGGAAGGTTGCCATAGGAACTATGCAATTAAAAGATATAACCCCATCGACTTTAGGCTCATTTGATTTGTAATGACGAGTACTTTGATCATGAATGGTAGCCAGGGTCTGATGATGGAATCAGAAGGTGGTCATAGGAACTCCGCGGTTAAACGACACAACCCCATCGAATTTGGGCTCGTTTGATTCGTATTGACGAGTACTTGAATCCTAAATGGTAACCAGATTTTGATGATGGAGCTGGAAGGTTACCATAGGAACTTCGTAAGAAATCGACACAATCCCATCGAGTTTGGGATCATTTGATTTTTATTGATGAGTACTTGGATCTTATATGGTAACCAGGGTCTGATGATGGAGCTGGAAGGTTGCTATAAGAACTCCGCAATTAAACGATATAACCCCATCGACTTTAGGCTCATTTGATTTTTAATGACGAGTACTTGAATCTTATATTGTAACCAGGGTATGATGATGGAGTTGGATCGTGGTCATTGGAACTCCGCAGTTAAACGACACAACCCCATCGAATTTCAGTTCGTTTGATTTGTACTGACGAGTGCTTGGATCCTATATCGTAACCAGGTTCTGATGATGGAGCTGGAAGGTTACCATAGGAACTTAAGTTACTAACCGAACACGGCAAGTTCGCGAAGTACCTGTACAAGATTCGTGCGGAGACGACGCCCGGGTGTCGCCACTGTGCGGAGCGCCCGGAAGACACGGTGGAGCACACAGTCGAGGTGTGCCCCGCTTGGGAAGAGCATCGCCGTGTACTTGTGGGGGCGACAGGTGACGGCGATCTCTCGCGCCGGGGCTTGGTTCAGGCCATGCTCCGGAACGAGGAGGAGTGGCAGGTGGTCGCCTCCTTCTGCGAAGCAGTAATGCTAGCAAACGAGGAGGCCGACCACATTAGGCAACGGTGCACACGCCGCCGCCACCACTTGGATTCTGATCCCAATTTCCGGCCACAGTAGGCGCGGGCTCGCGGACGGCGGGCAATGGGTAGCTCGCTGTCCGTCCATCCGGTAACGGCGCAAGTCGTTTACGGCGTGCACTGTTCCCACGCGCCTCAAGGAGTTGTCAGCAAACTGTAGGGGCCCAGCAGGGCCGAAGCCTACTGGGCCAAAAGTTATGTGAAAATGTCACCCGGGGCCCTGGGACGAAGGCAATGAATGGAACAGGGTAGATTTTTAGTCAGTAAGAGTCTTACACTATTTCCCGCCCCACCCAAGGGCGGGATTTGTCATTGGATGATTTTACCTACTTTAAAAAAACCATAGGAATTTTGTAAGAAATCGACACATTCCCATCGAGTTCGGGCTCTTTTGATTTGTATTGATGAGTACTTGAATCCTATATGGTAACCAGGGTCTGATGATGGAGCTGGAAGGTGGCTACAAGAACTCCGCAATTAAACGACACAGCCCTCTCGTCTTTGGTCTCGTTAAATTTGTAATGACGAGTGCTTTGATCAATATTGCAATCGGGATCTGATGATGGAGCTGGAAGGTGGCCATAGGAGTTTCGCAATAAAACGACACAATCCTATCGAGTTTCGGATCGAACAAAATAAGTTCTAACCGGTCATAAGCGACTTGGACTCGCGCACGGAGGATTCCGTACAAATTTACATAAGTAAATAGCTAGTTAGTTTTAATACACTCCTACAAAATACCAATTGAAAGGGCTTGCAGAGAGGAACTTGAAAAATAAAGTGACATAACTCTAAATCCAATATTCTCCTTTTTCTCAGTCATACTCTCGGTGGAGTGGTAGTGGTCTTCTGGTTGGTTGGTTGCGGCTTTTGCGAGACTTCTCTATCTCTCTCTATTCATGGCACTTCGTGTACATTCAATGAGGGAACACTCTGAAGATGATTTAGTGAGGTCTGTCCATCTGGTAGGCGTAGGCGATTGGCCGCGAGAACGTAGGCCATCTACTCTTTTCTGTACCACTAAACGTTCCAAAGAGCTTTCATTGCGTATGATATATCCAAACAGCTTAAAAATTCGCTGTTGCACAATCGACGAAATTTTTTGTTTTGATGCAAAGCTCTTTTGGAAATGAACCGTTAGTGCGTTGAGCAGTCTGTTTTATCCTCAGTAAACGCCTCCAGCGTCACATTTCAAGAGCGTCAATCGTTTTACGGTGCTTGAATCTCTTCCGCATTTCCTAGGATTTTTGATTGTGGATCCCAGGTAGATAAACTCTGGACAACTTCGCAATTGGCTATTTCATGTAAGTTAGGTTGATTGTTAGTCTTACGTTCCACCACCATCATTTTGGTTTCATAAATCCAACCTAGTAGACTTTTCACGTGGTCGCCTCCTTTTGCGAAGCAGTAATGCTAGCCAAGGAGGAGGCCGACCGCATCAGGCAACAGCGCTTACGCCGCAGCCGCCGCCGTAATTCCGATCCCGATTTCCTGCCACCGTAGGCGCGGGCTTACGGACGGCGGGCAATGGGTAGCTCGCTGTCCGTCCGGTAACAGACCGAACCAAGCCGAAGGGCGGGGGATGTCATTGGATGATTTTACCCAACATAAAAAAAAAACCTGGCAGACTTCTAAAGATAGCAGACTAAGTTTCTTATGCTTTCCTATGATATGGGTAGCAAATGTGAGCATTTGCTGAGAATACAAATGTGATTTAAATAAGGTATAACTAAAAAGTAAAAAATAAATTACAAATAAAAAAACTTTTTTAAAAACAAGCTTTCAATTAAATGGGCTAAAAAGAAGAAAATAAACTTTTCCTTTATAACTTTTACTATCAATTTATAACGACATTACACAATTTATATGATATAAAAGCTTGTCGCGAGATTTAACTGTGTAAATACCTACACACTACATAGCTAATATAACTTCATTAATTAAATAAGTTAAATAACTTTATCTATTGATTTTAATATTTTCAAAATCTCGCGACAAGCTTTTGTATCATATAAATTGTGTAATGTCGTTATAAATTGATAGTAAAAGTTATAAAGGAAAAGTTTATTTTCTTCTTTTTAGCCCATTTAATTGAAAGCTTGTTTTTAAAAAAGTTTTTTTATTTGTAATTTATTAATACTTCTTTTTAAAACAACCCTTAGAACATTATGATGACAAAGTTTTTTTTTTTTTTTTATTGACGTGTTATATCATATATCGTACAATGATAAATTATAGTGACATTGACATAGCACACTCAAAGCTGAACATACGGACGGCTCCGCCCAGTCATATCAGTTTATTTTCTCTTTCTCAGCAAATTTTTAATAACAAGATAGGTATTTTATCAAGATTAAGTTCAAATACTATGAAATATGGTACGCTTTTGCATTTCCGATACAATGTAATAGCGCCAAATATTTGCTCCAGATTTTGAGTTAAAACTGAATTTATCTAAGTTGACTTTGGCAGTTAATTTTGTCATTTTATGTATCAAACTTCTTATCTTGTCATTTTACATAGGAAAATACATGTGGTTTTCTAGTTATTGATGATCTAAGAAGCCTGAAAAACCTTAGCGTTTCCTTTGACCACTTCTTTTATTTATAAAACTTATCAATTATTATGCATGTTGTATCCGGCACTGATTTGTTGACAACAAAATAAGGCACGCCATCTAATGGCAACTAGAAGAACTAAAAGTGTCATGCTTTGACAGAGTCAGTCATTTCCGCTTTGACTACGAGCTTGGGGAGGGGGGGAGAACCCGCCCAGGATGGCGGATAGTCTCAGCCAGGCAGAATGAAGACGCACTGGAACTGTCTTACGTTTTTGTGTTTGTATCTACCTAATAACAGCGCAGTGTACCGATAAGTAAACTGTATTGAGAAGTAAACTGATTCAGTTCTTAGTCGATTTTATTCTTTTACACTTCGGCCCACTTGGTAGATGGAGAGCTCGAACCATCCTGGACGATTATTTATATGCATAATATGTATAATGGTTAATAAGTATAATTATATTCTTAATTCAAATTATTCAAAGAAAATTTTAAATTTAGAAACAGCTAAGCAGCGTTTAAACTAATCACAGTTATTGTTGTTTATAAATATGCAATCGGAAATGTCAGAATTATTGGTACCTACGTATATTTAATACCAGTACTCATACTTTGTAAGGTTTCATTCGTTAGAAATGTTTTCATCGTTCTCTAATAGCTTTCTTTTCTAAATAACTCGTTCTTAAGTTATTTTTATTTCGATTTATTGCAATTTTTAAAAATAGTGTTTAATTTTTAAAATCGATCATTTATTTTGAGAAAAGGTTGAAGTTTATTTCTGTTTATTTTGATTTTAAACCCTTGCTGATTTTGTCGTAGTACAGTCTAGCAATTATAGGTATTATCGTTGTGCTTGAATTATATTAGAGAATGATACCCGTCTGATAGATTTAGAATAAAATTCTAATTTATTATAAAGTTGATCTCTTACACTTAAAAAATTAATTGGTTTTTCACAGTTTTGAAAGTGACTGGTAGAACTTAAAACATTTTTAAATTGAAAAGACTAGATTAGGTTAATTTTTTTCTAAGAAATATTATGAAATGAGCCATTAAAAAAATTCAACAATTATGTTATTGCTGAAATATCTTATTATGCTGAAAATATTTTTTTTTGTATAACTTTTTTATACCAGGTTATCTAATTTGTTGTTTATTACTACAGTAATAAAAAAATAAATCAAAACTTGTTTAGCTTTGAAGTCTTCAGGAACGCCAGATATCCATTAAATGATACTGGGACTAAAGCCTACTATGATCTCATAAATTATTACTAATCTAGTCATAAATTTGCCCCATTAAGGTGATAGATAATAGAGGGTTTGTCATGGTAATTTATTACCTGAAAGCGACTTCATACATAATAGAGTATTAGCAGTCACACATACCTAGTAAAATGTTTCGGGCAAAAATACATTAGTGCAGCGTAATTAAGATAAAACCAGTCTGCATTAAAAATACTATTTCGCATTTAATGAGGAAAAGTGGGAAAGTAAAAAGTATGGTTAATTCATGAAAACTCCACGAAACTCTATATTTTAATTCCTCTAGGGAAGCAACTTTTCATAATGAAGGAATACACGAAGATAATTTTAAAAGTTAACTAATGAAAACTATATTTTTATGGATGTGGCTATACCCTACATATGAAAAAAAACGAAGTCCTTTGTTGAAGAGATGATAATAACTTAAACTATCATCTTCATTTCAGCTGAAAGATATCCACAGCTGGACATAAGCCATCGAAGTGTCACCACATATAATATAATATATTCCACAATCTTATTCTATTTCACTATCACACACATCGCCGTCTAGTCCCAAGCTAAGCAGAGCTTGTGTTATGGGTACTAGACCACTGATAAACAAACTTATATATTTCTAAATACATAAATATCATAGATAAAGAGAAATCTTGAATTTCAAAGATTCCTAACATCCATGCGAAGCTAGGGTAGGTCGTTAGTTAATAATACTCGTAAGCTCGTAAGTAAAACAAAATAAAAACCTTCATCTTTCAAAAAACAATTCAAAAACAATGCACTTAGTAATGGTGTTTTAGATATCAGACCCAAAAACCAAGAAATGAGAAGAGCTAGTTAGATTGAAGTAAAATTTAACATTGTACACGGAAAAAAGGTCCTTTCATACATCGATAAAATGTAGCTCACGTTCGATTCTAAATTTGCAAATGCAAGTTAATGATTTCTAAAAAGTATTATTTTGATGGTTTTTTTTATGGTAGATAAAATCATCCAATGACAAATCCCGCCCTTGGGTGGAGCGGGAAGTAGTGTCAGACTCTTACTGCCTAAAAACCTACCCCGTTCCTTCGTAGCCTATTGTGCTGGGGCCGGGCATTCCTTTCGGAAGTTAACCCATGACCCCGGTAGGCTTCGACCCTGCCTGCCTGCAGTTAGCAGGCTGGGCCTCTTCGGTGTGCTGACAGCTCCTTGAGGCGCGCGGGAAATTATTTTGATGGTGTAATTTGATATACAAAATATGTACTAGCTTTTATAGTGATAGATAGACATAACTTCTTGACTTTCAAAGGTCTCAAAGGTAAACCGGTAGTAAGTACGTTATAGGTTTGTATTTCCTTGCGGGTGTCAAAATGTGACGAAAAGGCCGTATCTTTTGATTACATTGGCTTAGAAGTTTAGTTGTTTTATAGCAAGGCGTAACAGACTTGATTGTTTATATTTCAAAATAAATAATCTCTCAAAGTTAATAATACACCGTATTTGTATTAAAATATCTATATGTCGGATCCGGCGTTGAAATGTTTACAACAAAACAAGGCACGCCATCTAGTGGCGACTAGAAGAAATGGAGGTTGCGCGCCTAGACAGTGTCAGCCGTTTCCGCTTTGGCTACGAGCTTGGGGAGGGAGAATCCGCCGAGGACAGCGGACACTCACCCAGGCCGGCGCAGAGTCAAGACGTTCTGATACTGTCCGTTTTGTTGTTTGTACCTACCTAATAACAGTGCACTGTACCGAAATGTATTGAGAAGTAAACTGATTCAGTTCCTAACCGTTTTTATTCATTGCACGATACCCACGTAGGCCCACCTGGTAGATGATCAGAGCTCGAACCATCCTGAACGAGCCGTCATATATATTTTTTTATATAAATAATAATAATACTAAACAAATTGAAATCGTCATTTAAATTTTTACCATTGTTTAAAAGATAACATAGTAATTTGTAGTCCATTTGCCCCTTAAATTTTAGATAAAATTCAAGCAACAGACGATATTTTTCGAGGGAGCTAAATTCTTTAACTCATTTTATTCATTTACCATAATTAAAAGTTTAGATTGAATTTGCATCGCAAAGTTGCACAATCGATTGAAGATACATTAGTAGTTAATTGTTACAAATTAATTGATTTCCTTTTGTTTGACGGTTGGAAATTTACTTCTATTGTTTTGTTCAAGATTTGTTGAACGCTTTCTTTAGCAATTGCAGTCTTGAAATATTTATGTAAGGTAAAGGAAACTTAGGTAAAAAAAATAAGTCCTTAATGTTAATTAATCCCACTAATAAATTATTATAAAGGAAAAAGTTTGTGAGTGTATGTCCGTATGCGTACGTCACACTAAACGGCTGTACGGATTTTGATGCAATTGTAAACACTGGTGGATCATGTATTGTATTAACATTAGCATTTTGTAGTATTACAGTAAAGCATAAATGTTGATAGGTATGGGATACATATCAACCAAAGAATCTTAAATATAAGATAATATAAAAATCTTAGAATTAATACTGTAAAACTTTTATAATACGCGTATTTGTTTACAATAATTTAACACAGGTAACTATATTATAATACTAAAAAAACATATTGACTGCAGGAGAATATTATTAACGCTTCATTATGTTTTCCTATACTTATTTTTGAAGTATGAAATACATTATTATTCATGCCATTTACCATTTACACATACATGCTATTTGTTATACAAAAGTGCCTCCAAAAAGTAGTGAAGTAACTACAAAAAGTAATAAATGGTGTAATCCACTCGGTCGAATGGTCAAGAAGTTGTCAGTAAACTCAAGGAGTTGTCAAGGAGTAGTCAGCAAACTGTAGGGGCCCAACAGTGCCGAAGCCTACTGGGGTCAAAGGGTATGTGAAAATGGCACCCGGGGCCCTGGGACCAAGGCAAAGAATGGAACGGGGTAGGTTTTCAGTCTGCAAGAGTCTGGCACTACTTCCCGCTCCACCCAAGGGCGAAATTTGTCATTGGATGATTTACCTACCATAAAAAAAAACTCGGTCGAATGGAGTATTTTATAATAACAAGACACAAAATGATTTGGGTTAGGTATATAAGGTTCTTTTTTTGTCTTTTATTGAAAAAATAATTTCTATAAGTGGCTTTGCTCGCGTATCGTATAAAATTATCGCTATGACTGCCGTGATAAAAAGAAAAACGTTATTAAGTATCGAGTTGAATTTAAATTACATATTCTAGACTGCGGTTTCTTGAAGCTGTGGAAAAATCAAATTTCTAAGGTAACAAACGAACGTTTAAGTCGAAAAAAAAAACGTATGTTTTGACACTCTCAAGGAAATCAAAATTCATACGTTACTTCCCGTTGACTCAGCATCCTGAAATTTCATGTGTCTTATAGCACAGCTGAAGGAATAAATTTGAAAACAGTTAATTTGTTCTTACGTCACAAAAAAGAAATCTTTTTTGCGATTCGGATAAACCTTTGAGACCCAATTCGGAAATTGAAGTATTTACATAGGTAAATTGGTACGGAACCCTCAGTGTGTGCGGACTCACGTACTTGCCCAGTTTTTTTTTTTATAACAGGCGTTTCTCGTATAGTATAGAACCGCGCGACATTAAAATCATTTGAAAGAATTCTAATACGGTGGGATAATCTTGATGTACTCAGTAATTTAGTTCATCCTATTTCATCATCAGAGCAGTGGTGCTATTCTCTAAGAAAACGCAGCGCTGCCTCAATGACGAACATCCAAATAGGATACATTAGATTGTCAACCTAATTTACCTATAATTAGGATTGTTGATTCAATGTATCCTATTTGGATGTTCGTCGTTGCGGCAGCGCCGCGTTTTCTTAGAGAATAGCAACACTGTTCTATGATTTCATTCAAGTTAAACAGATGTAATAAAATTTTAGATCGATTGATCTAAAATTTTAATTTTTTTTATTTATTTTTTTATTTTGCTGATTAGCTAGAGGTAACTATTTCAAAATAAAATGTATTTTGAAATAGTTACCTCTAACTGAAAGATCAGAAAGAAACTGCAAGATTGATAGTAAAAAATACATACATCCGAACATATAACCTCCTTTTTGATATTGGTTAAAAACACTTTAGAGGGCCCTTCCCCACCCAACTTTCTTCAATTTTTTAATATATTTTTTTTTATTGTAGGTAAAATCATCCATCCCGCCCTTGGGTGGGGCGGAAAATAGTGTCAGACTCTTAGTGACTAAAAACCTACCCTTCCATTCATTGCCTTTCTCCCGGGGCCCGTGGTGACATTCTCACATAACCTTTGGCCCCAGTAGGCTTCGGCCCTGCTAGACCTCTACAGTTAACTTTCTTCAATGGAAGCATGATTTAAAAGCTTATTTTTTCGTCCAACAAAGAGACTATACGAAAACAGGAAGATAACGCCTAACCCTCTTTTGGCATTCGATAATTCTGTCATTTACTCGAACATTTCACAAAACTTGTTCCGTTTCCATCATTCCGAATCTCGAAAGCCGGTTGTACATGACATACATTTATACAACTTGAAAAACCTTGAAAAAACGCTTTTGTACTATAAATAAGGGTGTACGAAATTCATTTGGCCCAAAATTTTGGTTCCTATATCTTTTTTTCCTAAAAAAAAGTTTTTTTTTTAAATTCTTTAAAACAAAAATATGACCACACCCCGAGCGATTGAGGGGTACGTGACCCCGACCGACGAAGTGTTATCGGGGGGGTACGTGTAAGGTTCCTGATGATTTAAAAAAAAAATGTATACAGTATAAAGTATCAAAGTCCACGCAAAAAAGCACATTTTATGAGATTATACAATTTTCTTTTTTCATTTCAAGAGAAACCTAGACAACATTCACAAAATATCTGTGTTTTCAAAATATCTAGTTAAATATGTATGATAACGTCATAATCACGTAAAAGCGGTTGTATGAAAACTAAATCAAAATGTATTTCGTGTTGGATGCTCAAATGCCTATCGTACCTAAATATTCTTCTCTAAAAATAAATCCTCCATTCTTTATTTACGCTTCACCCCGCTTAAAAGACTACTTCAGCTAATCTTAAGATTAGAGACAAAAAGACTGTTTATCATAACATTCTCTTCCGGACCTCATAAAAATTCAAATTTTCAGATTCCTGTCGTCTGTATCAGTTATTTCTATTTCAGTGAACTCTGATGAATAAAGGGTACATTTTTTATTTATGGTTAAGTGTAAATAAATGGCAGTCGTTAGTCGAAGCTTTTCAGAAAATTCCATATCAGAAGTAGGTATGTGTGTAAAATTTGGGTTCGAGGTCAAAATTCTTTTATATGTTAAGTACAGATTATACAAATTGTGCTAGAACAAAGAAATCCGAAGACATGTGACATCTACCGACCCGCACTGGGCCCGCGTGGATTACAGTCCACGATGAAATATCGCTTAAAAAGGGGGCCTGAGTCCTTTGTAAGGCTAATTATATACGAGTATGTATGTATTGAGCTTATACAAATTGGACTGAAACCCTAATGCAAAGAAACTAATTCCTTTATTTTATTTTTTTTCATTACTTGAAACTGTGAGTACCGAGTAATTATTAATTTTTGATTCGAAAAAAGGAGGATTTAAAAACGCTAAGCTGTCTTAAAATTTTATATCTTCTATTCAATCTAATAACGTGTTTATACTACCTTGTCCAAATGAAATATTACTTGAGTAAACAAAAGACACGTTCTACAAATCGAAATTGATTCAAAATTCAAATAGATTAGTGTTTAAATTTAGATCATACATAACATTTTTTTTTTCAGCCAGTATGCTGTAAGATAAACAGCAAAACCTTTTACAAAACCTACCAATTGTTGAAATGGCCACTTCGTTTCTTGATTTCGAGTAAGCGATTTTATTTCGCGTGTTTCATTTAGCTAACCGAGTAAATCTATATGTAGTTAGTGTTTTGTTTAAGGAGCGAGCCCATTGCCAAAATTTAATAGGCTTACCGAGTCTAAATAGGCTTAAGAAGTAAAACATTTGTTATAGGGAGGTACAGTTGCGAACTCTGAGACGTTAAAAGGTCTAACGAATAACAACGAAGAAAGGAAATGGACTTATTGAAGTGTTATTATGATTTGTAACATTTTAGGTCGAGTTTTATTAGAAATTTGTTACGTGCTAATAATCTAATGAGTATGTCCTATGCACATTGTCATCATCATCAACACCAGATTTTAGCGTTTTGCATTTATCGGATTTCCGTGATCCTCCACACGTCATATGTTCATCTTATGGGAGGCCTTCCAGCGTATCGGAGAATATGATTACCACTCCATTACCTTTCGGATCCATCTATATACTAGTCGTTCTGCGAGCCAATCCATCGTGTTCACGGCTCTTCGGGCTATATCAGTTACCGTGATTTTTCTACAAATATTTTCATTCGTGATATGATCACACGAGGAAACTCAGAGACCTTTTCGAGTGGTAGTACAGTGTACATTCTTCGTAATGTTTTGCTGCCTTTTCCATTGCTTTGTTGGTGTTGTGCTACCAGCGAGAAATAAAATATGTTAGGAAAACAGTTTGGTCCTTCCATTAGGAATTTCCGTATCTCTCCGGTCGTATCAGATCGCCGTCTCATCACACCCTGAGATTGAGGAAAAAGATTCGAATGTGCGAAAATCGGAGTGTTTGGACAACATTAGTACACCATATTGTCTTTTACGAAGATAGTTTCTCTTTGCTGAGTATTTTTTTAATTTGATTTTTAAATGATATAAGCTAGTTCTTGACTGTAATCTCACCTGATGGTGAACAGGGATGAACCATTGTTTTTTTTTTTTTTAAAGTAGGCAAAATCATCAAATGACATCCCCCGCCCTTGGGCGGAGCGGGAGATAGTATCAGACTCTTACTGACTAAAAACCTACTCCGTTCCTCCTTTGCCTTGGTTCCAGGGCCCTGGTATGCATTTTCATACCTCCCCAAAGCCTCAGATTAGGCATCGACCCTTGACGACTCCTTGAGGCGCGCGGGAACAGAGCGCGCCGTAAACGACTTGGGCTCGGTCCAGTCTGTTACCGGACGGACGGACAGCGAGCTACCCATTGCCCGCCGTCCGCAAGCCCGCGCCTATGGTGGCCGGAAATCGGGATCGGAATTACGGCGGCGGCTGCGTCGTGAGCGCCGTTGCCTGATGCGGTCGGCCTCCTCCTTTGCTAGCATTACTGCTTCGCAGAAGGAGGCGACCGCCTGCCACTCCTCCTCGCTCCGGTCCATGGCCTGAACCAAGGCCCGGCGCGAGAGATCATCGCTACCGATTGCCCCCACGAGGACACGGCGATGCTCTTCCCAAGCGGGGCACACCTCTACCGTCTGCTCCACCGTGTCCTCCGGGTGGTCCGCACAGTGGCGACACCCGGGCGTCGTCTCCGCACGGATCTTGTACAAGTACGTCCCGAACCTGCCATGTTCGGTTAGTACCTACGCCATACGGAAGGTCACAACGCCGTGAGGCCTTTCCAGACACGCCTCAAAGATAGGCCTTACCGCCTCAATCGTGGCGTGCCCAGCACAGGGTTGTGACAGTCGCTCTCGCCATTTAACCATGAGATCCCGCCGGAACTCTGTCCGCCATGAACCATTGATGGTGGATCGCACTACTTTATAAAGAGCGTATTCACTCAAGCCTTGAAAACACCAATTATAATTGGACGGGAAGACCGCTTCAGGAAAAGGCACCGTGGCCCACGTAATAGGGCAATGGAAGGAACATTATAAGTTTTAGTCAATAAAATTCACACTTCCTACCGTTCCACCAAAAGCGGAAGAAGTCATTTGTTGATTTGCTACGTAAAAAAGACAAATATCGGTGTATAGTGTAGATTGATCTTTTTCCTGCGGCCAGAATTAATTTTGTTAACAGATAACACGGTCCGTGAGTGTGTTAAAACCGTTCTCTATCAATATCTATTGATTGATTGAGAGGTACTCGCTTTCAGATAAACGTGTTAGTTCCATTTTAAACAAAAATATCAGTGTCATTGTGAAAATTTGCCTATAAATTTATCAATGTTTTGAAATCAAAGAATATATTTATTTATTTTGTCACTGTTTTTATTTTTACTCAATTAAAGCCATCAGATGTTAAATATATTGAATTTATTTTAATTTCATTGGTAATTTAATAAATATACGATTTTTTATACTTACAATAGTATTTTTTTCGTTATGATTTTCAGTATAATAATATTGTCTTCTTTAAGATACAGTTTTGCGGCCGATGTAGTTTACGGTCTTTAGGCCTGCTGTTAACTTTGAGTTTGACATGGCTTGTGTAGACTATACATCAAAATTTGTCTTTTACACACGCATAGTCACGTGAGTATATAATCAGACTATACTATAAAGACACGCCATAAGGAATCCATTTAAACCAGTGTTATAGAGTCATTTACTTAAAAACAAAAATTTTATAATTTATATTTATCGTTTTGGTCTTTTGTGTTACTCATTACCGCTCATATTCTGTAACTTTATCTATGTCCAAGTACAAGCAAGTACACGTGTCATTTGAGAGAATTTTTCCAAAGCCCAAAGGGAGAAATATATAGAGTTGCATGCGACAACGGGGCAAAAACTTTTGCACATCGTATGGTTCAGAATGCTATTAGTTTGCTCTAGATTGCTCTTTTATTTTTATTTTCATTCTCCTCCGCGGTTGCTAGACGAGATTTTTTCCACGTTTGACTTCCAAAAAGAGGTTTGTGCGACTTAGGTATCCCATGAAAAAGTTTTTTAAATACTTTTTGTCTATCTGAAAATATAAATAATTTCAAGCATTTACAACACAGAGAGATATAAAATACACACATTATATACCTCAGTTATTTCCGCAAGTTTTGAATGACATAGTTGGCGCAGTGGTTAAACGACTGTCTGCTGCGCTGTGGGTCCCAGGTTTGATTCTCGCACTGAGCAAATATTTGTATAGCCTACAGATAGGTGTTCTCGATCAAGATATCTTGTGTATACGAGTTCACATGTTTGTGAAAGCAGATACAGACATATTACGAAAAATGAAAATTTCATTTATCATTTTTCAAATATGAAACCTTCCAGTATATTGCAACAACTCTATTGAATGAAAACATCCGACATCCTTTTCAGAGCAAATAAGTTAATACTTTCATACCGTTATGAATGTCCCATAAAAGAGTGAAACCAACCCAATGGGGTCACACGGGCCTTTAGATCAAAGGTAACATGAAAACTTACAAATATTGTCTGAAAATCAGGTTGTTTGCGATATCAGTAGGTAGAATTTATTATTTATTCGAAACCAGATCAATTAACATTAACGTTGAATGTGTAGGAAACTAATTATTCATTAGAGCATATATATTTACTCAAGCCCCAAGCGAACGTTGACGTTCGTAAACCTATTGCCTTTCTATTGTGTGGCTAATTACGGTATTCAAAAGGTTATACTGGTATTTATAGAATCTTGCAGAAACATCCGTATCACAAAGAATGTAATCTCCGAATCGTGTCATTTTCTGCTAAATTCCATAGCGTAGCCTCAGCCTTATAATGTTCCCACTGCTGGGACTCAGGCTTCCTATCTAGGAGAGGAAATGGGCCATAATCCACCACGCGGGCCCAGTGGATGTCACGTTTTCGAATTTTTGGTTCTAGGACATTGTTTTTTTTTATGGTAGGTAAAATCATCCAATGACAAGTCCCGCCCTTGGGTGGAGCGGGAAGTAGTGTCAGACTCTTACTGACTAAAAACCTACCCCGTTCCATCGTTGCCTATCATGCCGGGGCTGAGCCTTCCTCTCAGAAAACGGCCCTTAACCCCAGCAGGCTTCGATCCTGCCTCTACGGCCTCTACGGTTTGCTGACAGCTCCTTGAGGAGCGCGGGAACAGAACGCGCCGTCGACGACTTGGGCTCGGTCCGGTATGTTACCGGACGATCGGACAGCGTGCTACCCACTGCATGCCGTCCGCAAGCCCGCGTGGTTCTAGGACATGCCGGTTTCCTCACGATGTTTTCCTTCACCGTTTTAAGAGCAGCGGTGATGAAATAAATTACAAAAAGTAATGCAACTGGTTGAGTTTAAACGTTTTTTACTTGCAATTGATCTTGAAATTATAATATCTTTAAAATTTCACTTTCCAATTACGTTCAGTAAATATTTGTTTTCCAAAGCAAAGGAAGTATTCGTAAAAACAAGTATGTTAATACGCAGTAAATTTTAGCGATATTAAAATATAAGAGCTATTTAATATAGTTTGACAATAAAAATTGCTCACGTAACTTTTCAGTATGCTCTTTGCAAAATTTAAGCCAACTTTAACAAAGTGGTATTTTAAAAGAGTAGGTAATATCAGGATACCGACATAAGCGCCGTAAGCGAATTCGAAAATTTTACGGAGGGATTTGTAGCAGTATCTTGCTCCACAGAAGTATTTGTGGAAATAAAATAAAATTCGTCCTTCGATTTGCGAGAGAATGCTTCCATCAATTATTGCAGTTTCGTCCTAGGCATAAGAAATACATTGCTTATAACGGATTTACTGGAAGTAATTTTCGTTTTGGCCATCAATCGTTTTACGTAAAAGTAAAATAAATTAAATGCCTTCGCTGTGAATCACAAGCACAGGATTATTAGTTACGCTGACGCATATTTACGAAATTGTCGCGGAAGAAGTCGCGGGCAACAGCTAGTTTAATGTATAAATAGCTAATATTTCAAACACACAGGATTTTTCTTGGTTCATTATTATTCAACTGACGTACATAAAACTAAGTTTTTTGTAGAAGTAACTACTCAAGAACCAAGTAACCTAGAATTACTGGTAGGTCTACCTGACTGCTCTTCCCTAAGAGAGTACCTCCGTCAACTTTATAAAAACATGAGCGATATCTTGTCTTTTTACGCCATCTTCTCCAAATAATTATGATGGTCAATTTTGCAGTCTACCGAAATGGTACGTTTATTTCCTAACTACTTTTTTTTTAGGTGAAAATCAACCAATGACTTTTTCCGCTCTAGGGCGGATTGGGAGGACGTGACTAAAACAGTTGGTTTTGTTCCTTCTTCTTTTTGCTCGAGCCCAAGTCGTCGACGGTGCATAGTTTAGTCCGGAGGTTCACCGGGTGGCCGGAAAGCGATCTATCCATTTCTCTCCGTCCAAACAAATACCTACGGTGGCTGGAAATCAGGGTTAGGATCCCAGTGGCATCAATATCTTGACGTTAAATTTTAAGTTTTCTCTTTTTGTTGTCTCTAAAAATTCAAATTAGATTTCTTTATTTTTTGTTTATTTCATTCGGTACTTGTGTTTTGAACTACCATGGACGAATATAGAACAATTTGATCTAGAAACTAAACAATATAGTTCATAACCACAATAACTAAAAATAAACAACAATAGCATATCTAAATCCATCGCAATATTTTACTTAGATTTAGATTTTTTGCTATTTTCATCTATGTTGAATTCATTTCTTTTGAAGAGTATTGTGTGACAGTTTTGAATGAGAAATACATTTTATAATACAAATAAACAACTAAAAACCAGCCGTCAAACCATTCCCAAATATGTTAGATATACGTTTACTTGTATTGTGCTTCATTGCAAGCCAAATAAACGTGTTTTCTTTCTTTCTTCTTTATATACGCCGAAAGAACGAAGCCCAACGAGTCCCAAAAAAACGATTCAACTGTCTTGAATTCCGCAACAAAATCAATCAAAATTTGACAGCAGAGTAGTAAACATAATTTTGCTGTCCGTGATCATCAAGCTGAAGACAGATTAAAGCTGGCCTACTGGCTACTTCAAATTTAGTGTCGTTTTATAAGACGATTTATATTCGTTTTAGGACTTGCAAAACAAAATAATTGTGTTGCTCTGAAAATTCATAGAAATGAAAATTAAAGTTTATTATTGAGTCAATTTCAAATTCCCTTTACTTGACAGACCTTGTTTTGTTTTTTAAAAAGTATCCATAGTCTACAGATTAGAGAACTTAAATTCAAGGTTTAATACCTTACATCTCCCTCCTCCGGTAAGCCTAATTGCTAAATCATCAGCATCATCATCATTCCAGCCGAATAACATCCACTGTTGGACATAGATCTCCCTCAAAGGTCATGTCACCACAATGAACGGTCCTGTGCGTGTCAAATAAATTATATATACTTATAATTTTTTAATCTCTTGAATTTTTGTGGACCTGCTATAATGCCATCTCTCCACCACCCTTGGTTGACTGGTAGAGTAAACTAAAATAATAGTAGTTTATCGTGGATGTTATAGAATAAAATAGAAACTTCATTGTATACCAAATCCAACCAATAACCACAATAGTAACAGCTTCCATGAAGACAGTCTAGGCAAGCACGACACAACCATCGACACGCTAGAATGACACTAGCCATCGTCACCTCTAATCTAGTCATTCCGGTAATTCCAGGAACGACCTAACGAACTTCGTCACAGAGCAACCGAACTACGTCACAAAATAGACGACTAGGACCACTTCAACGCCACAAAATTAAATTATTTGATTGTAACTATTTTATTAATAGTCTTACTTCTATTAATACTGATAAAATTACAATAGTGGCAGATATTTTATACGTTTTTATCAGACAACACTAAAATCCAATAAGATATTACCTACTTTAATAGAATACTCGAGTGGAAAAATATCCTACCTCATAACGAATTCTATGCTGATACAAGCTGAGCCCACAACTATAAGAAATATTATATCTTGAGTCAGTAAGTAATCTTTATGGCTCATGAACACTAATCTACTGAAAGTTCTCATCATAATTATTGAATTTTTGTTGTTCATAGGTAAGTTTCCGTACAAACTTACCTATGAACAGCTTTTCTTGAATTGAGTTACGAAGATTTTTCGAATCGCAATTTTTTTGTGACGTAACTACAAATTTACAGTTTACATATTTTTTCTTATACTTGTGCTATGAGACCTAACCTTATGCTATATTTTAGGATGAATTAAATTTCAGGTTGAAAAACCCTATGAATATTGATTCCCTTGAGAGTGTTGAAATGAAAAAAACACGACCGCTTATATCGCAAAACGTACGTACGTTCGTACGTTTTAATATATAAGCGATATAAGCGGTCGTGTTTTTTTCCGTTAACTTAAAAGTTTAATTTTTCACAGCTTAAAGGGATTGCAAATTTGAGTATATAGTTTTAATTTCAACTCGATTTCTCTACGCATTCTATAGGTAAAGGATCTTGACAGACAGACAGAAAGATGGACAATAACGGTGTTATGGAGCCGTGTGCTGCAGTGACATATTTTCCCATGTATCAATCAACGTTTTTCAATACATAAATAAACGGTGGTTATCGCCTGATAAGATAAATTCAATCAATAATGGCAGGGGTGAGCTCGGGCACTTTTCACACTTGTGCGAAAAAAAGAAAATTGCGTGCCTAAAAGCGGAAGGCTTAAGAAATGGTTTTCGAGTGAGTGTATTGAAAACAAATAAGTTCATTCTGTTTTCAAAATTAGAATATGCGATATACATATGAGCGAAATGGAAAACTGAAATCGAATCTTGACGTCACTGATGAGATGTATGAACATTTCAGATGCATGTATTCAAATCTTTCGACATGGAATAATAAGGGCCTAAATTGTATTCTCCCTTTTTATGAGATTCAACATCTGTACCTCTCTATACACCGTTAAATTTTGGCCGTTTTAATCCTGTGGAGGATCGATTCGGTACATGAAATACTATCGATTTGTAATAAGAAAATTAAAAAAATAAGCTACTTTTTTTTTTAAACTCGAATTAATTTACGCATTTACGAAATTAATTTCGTAAATGCGTATAATAATTCGAGTTTTTGAAAAAAAGTACTTTATTTATTTAAAAAAAATTTAAACGATTAAAATTTAACGGTGTATAGTAGATGGGTAGGTTTTGTTCTTAATAGACTTACCTGAAAACTAGCTTCTAGCAGCTGCTTTGCCCGCGTGAAAACAAGAAATAATTCCAAGGACACATACCTACTCCAGGAATAAGAGTGTCCTCCGTACAAAATTGTATTCAAATCTGTTCAGCTGTTTGAGCGTGAAAGAGTAACAAATGTACACATATACGTCCAACATCATCATCACTTCTTCCGAAGGCCGTCCACTGTTGGACATAGACCTCCCCCAAGTGTCGCCACAATAAACGGTCCTGTGAAACTCACATCCACCATTGCATTGGTCCACCTTTTTGGAGGCCTTCCAACACTGCATTTTACGGTGCGTGGTCGCCACTCTAGAACCTTTCGGCCCCATCGACTATCCGTTCTACGAGATTTGTGCCCTGCCCACTGCCACTTTATTTTGGCAATTCTTCGGGCTATGTCGGCGATCTTACTTCTCCTGTGGATATCATCCTTGATACGATCACGCAAGGAAACTCCGAGTATAGCCCTTTCCACCCCACATTCTTTTCGTCCAACATCGCTTTTATAATATTATTGTGATACTTGAGGCTTTCCAGCATGAGTAGCTCTACCGACAAAATCCTCAAAATTATTAAGATATTTAAACTCCACCATGAGTCAACGTGGGAATACAGATTTTCGGATATATCTTTCAATACACTTACGAAGAAATACTTTCTCTTAAAATTACAACGCATTTTTGTTCATTTTGTACTGGAGAAAATTTTTCAAAGTTGTCAGACATTTTAGTTTAGATTTAGATGGCAGCAGGCTATCACAAGTATTTTTTTTACTTTAATCACAATATCTGGCGGCGGCGGCGTAGCACCTAAAGAATTCTCTTCAAATCTTAAATTCAACATTATTTTCACAAATAATACAAATAAATAGGTTAGATAATTATAGTATTAATAAAAATAGAAATTCAAATATTTTTGAATTTAGAACGTCGATAAATGTTAATAATTTGTTGGTAATAACAAATTATTGGATATATCCACCCAACAGTGACTTAATAAAAAAGTTCCTGTATTAAGCTAATTATGAAAGTTGGGTAAAACTGTCTGCTATAATCAATCCAAATTCATCATCATCATCATCATCATCATCAGCCTTTTAATGTTCCCACTGCTGGGACACAGGCCTCCTCTCTAAGAGAGGGAATGGGCCGTAATCCACCACGCGGGCCCAGTGCGGGTTGGTGGTTTTTTTTTTTTTTTTTTTACGGTAGGTAAAATCATCCAATGACAAATCCCGCCCTTGGGTGGAGCGGGAAATAGTGTCAGACTTTTACTGACTAAAAACCTACCCTGTTCCTTCCCTGCCTTGGTTCCAGGGCCCTGGTATGCATTTTCATACCTTCCCAGAGCCCCAGACTAGGCCTCGACCCTACTGGCCGGACAAACGGACAGCGAGCTACCCATTGCCCGCCGTCCGCAAGCCCGCGTCTACGGTGGCCGGAAATTTGGATCGGAGTTACGGCGGCGGCTGCGGCGTGAGCGCCGTTGCCTGATACGGTCAGCCTCCTCCTTTGCTAGCATTACTGCTTCGCAGAAGGAGGCGACCGCCTGCCACTCCTCCTCGCTCCGGAGCATGGCTTGAACCAAGCCCCGGCGCGAGAGATCGCCTCCGATTGCCCCCACGAGGACACGGCGATGCTCTTCCCAAGCGGGGCACACCTCTACCGTGTGCTCCACCGTGTCCACCGGGCGTTCCGCACAGTGACGACACCCGGGCGTCACCTCCGCACGGATCTTGTACAGGTACGGCCCGAACTTGCCATGTTCGGTTAGTACCTGCGCCATGCGGAAGGTTTTGACGCCGTGAGGCCTTTCCAGCCACGCCTCAAAGAGGGGCCTTACCGCCTCAATCGTGGCGTGCCCAGCGGGTTGGTGGATGGCAATCTAAATTAGTTTCATTTAATTTTGTGTACGAAATAACGGTTTCAATAAGTTTTCGAGTTGAACATTTTACTAGAACACATCTTCATTACACATCTTTAGTGACTTGAGAAGTGTAAACAGGGAACACTGCATTAATATTGAATTTTTAGTTCAATATTAATTATTTAGTTGTCGTTAATAACAGGCCTGTTGGTCTAGTAGTCAGTAGCCCTGACTATGCCAGAGATCGCAGGGTCGATTCTAACCCAGGACAAAAATGTATTTATGTACACACAAACACTTAACAACAAAAAAAAACAAATACAGATAAAAGAGTACAAAGGTACTGCTTATTTTATTTTATTTTTTTATGTGTGAGTCTGGGAGTAATTTATCTATATATGTATGTATTTAGAAATATATATAATAAGGTTTATCAGAAAGTTATCTAGTATTCATATCACAAGCTCTGCTTTGTTTTGGGATTAGATGGCGCTGTGTGAAGGTTGTAGAACATTATAAATTATATTTTACTGGACGAATGTTTTGAATGAAATGTGCCAAAACAACTGTTATTTCTTGAAGCAAAAATTTCCCATTTTCAAAATTTAACGGAAACTGGCCATATGTAATTTAGATGGAATTTATTGTAAAGATGAGTAACACCGAAATTCTTATACAAACGAGTTTAAAACATCAGAGCTTTTCATATAAATAACTCGAAATAATAAGAGTATAATATTAAATTTAAGAATATTTTTCATAATCACGACATAGGAAGAATATATTATTTTTCAGCTATTTATTTATTATGAAGGGATTTATTACGAAGAACGTATGTACGTATATAACATAAAAAAAGAGAAATAAACAATATTATTTTAGCAAACTTCCCAATTTACATAATTGGGTAAACCATTAGTCAAGCTGATTACCGAAATATTTTATTAAGACGACTTTGTATCAACATTTTATTTTAGTACAGATACGAATGGTTACGATTGGCAGCGATTAGAGACAAAATTGTACAACCTAACTTTTAGTATAATGCGAAACCCGAAACACTTATCTAGTATTTTTATGTAAACAATCTATGTCTAAAATTTCATAACTGTAACATGAAAAATCTGAAAGTTATAAGCTTGTTATGTTACCTGGTTTTTCACACAAACTCATGGTCACCGGGCCATCCGGGTGACTGAGAGGTTGTATTGTTCCCGCACCCAGCTGCGCGCTGGCGCTTCATGCCCGCCATGACCTGCCATGACCTGTGTTGTGCTTAGTGTCGGTGCTGTCCAACTTGTGACCTTTAGGACACTGGACACTGGATACATTTTTACGAAAAAAATTAACATTGTATAAAATATATTATTGGAATCGATTCAGTTATTGATTCTGAATAAAATATATTCAGGTTTCGCATATACTAAAAATAATATTGTATATAGGATATCTATATTTATTTAAAAATAAAAATAAATCCCTATTACCCGTGGTGACACCATAACTTAACAACATCTTTATGGCTTTAATTCAACTTTTTTTAAAGGACGATGCAAAACCCCCAACCCTTACGTCGACCAACAGATTTGAAACGTATCCCAATCGAAAGACCTTGCAGGCAAGAACTTTTAATATAGCGACATCTCTTAAAAGTATAGGGTTTAGGTTCTATTAAATATTTTAACTTAACTTAAATCTATTGGACCTGAAATATATTCATAACATAGAACTATCACACATTTTTGAATGCGTCTCGGCGAGCCCCACAAAAATGTATCACAGTACATAAGTAAAAATTTATGTTAGGTTAGGATAAAATAAAATGTTTTATATAATCTAAACTCCATACTTTATAGGTATGTTCTTAATAAAAAAATCTCTTTTCAACTAGACGCTTCGAATTATATCTGTTTCGTATCTGTTGGTACCCTCTCATAGATTTGAAATAGGTGTCATGTTTTGGGACAGTTTTACGCAATGCCCTTTGTCGTCGTACAGGGCTTGCCGAGCCATATTCAAAATATATAACAGTACTATGTTATGAGTATATTTAGAGTTATGTTAGTATAATAGGTATAATGTGCAGTATAATAGGCGTTAAGCGAACAGATCGCTTTGAAAACACCATACATCGCTAAAAATACAGCCAGGCTAATGAGGGAGGTATCTGGACAGGTGGGCGGAGATTTTCACTCACTGGACGTCTGAGAGAAGACGATGCCGTCGAGATAGACCGCGATGAAGGTGATGTGACGATCTGATCATTTTCGCGGGGCAACCTTGGCCAAAAATTGCTCTAGACGGTGTCGAAAAATAAGGGGAGTATTTCGGCCAGCAGTGGGACATGCAGGGGGTACAGCCTTATATTATAAAAAAAAGTTGTATGGGTGTTTTTAATATCGTGCGATTTTTATCACGCGGGATTGCTCCGCACGCGTAGCCCCCACAAATGTTCTTTTCATACAAGTATTTATTGCAATGCGTGCAATACGCATGCAGAATGCAGGGCATGATATCGGGCAGCAGATCCGCATGCGGAATGAAATCCGCACGATATTAAAAACACCCTAAACTATTTGGTTAATCACGACTACTTGAAAAATGCAATCTGAATATTTTATGTAAGTCATAGATGCATTTTTATTTTAAGTCACCAGTTACAAAACAAACTAAATGTTACTGACCCACTTTGAGAAGCTTTATTGACTATGCTGACATTTATTTGAGAAGTCTGTTATGTTTGTGTTGTACTATATGTAAATTTTTATTACCTACATTGCAGTTGAAGAGGATGTATGCTCGTACGAATGTCCTATAGTACTGTTTGTTTATCTACGTATCATATTTTTATCAGAAATAATGCTGCTTAAAAATACAATTTGATACAAAAGAACACTTTTGTCCAAAACTGTCTCAAGCCGCTTTCCCCAATTTCTTCAAACATTTTTTTCCAGATCCATCTAGAATAAGATCTAGATGTCACTAATTTCCTTGGCATCGCCCATTTCAATGCACCTAAGTAACGTATTTTTTTAAATATCGACCGGACCGAGCCCAAGTCGTCGACGACGTATATTGTTCTCACGCGCCTCAAGGAGCTGTCAGCAAACCGTAGAGGCCCAGCCTGCTAGCTGCAGGTAGGCAGGGTCGAGGCCTATTAGGGCCAAGGGCCGCTTTCTGAAAAGAAGGCTCGGCCCCGGTATGATAGGCAACGTAGGAACGGGGTAGATTTTTAGTCAGTAAGAGTCTGACACTATATACCCGCCCAAGGGCGTGATTCGTCTTTGGATGATTTATACAACCATTAAAAAAAAAATGTAAATAACTAAATAGTTGCTTACATTCTCGTAAAATCAAAATTCACGATGTATTGACGTTACTCATATTTTATTATCTAATGAGCGCATCCTGTGACAACCTCAATATACGATGGAGGTGTACCCCGCTTGGGCGGAGCACCACCGTGTCTTCATGAAGGCGATCGGAGTTGGCGATCTCTCACGCTGGGCCCTGTTACAGGCCATGGTCCGGAACGCGGGGGAATGGGTGGTGTTCACCACCTTCTAGAAAGCAGTAATGCTAGCGAAGGAGACGACCAGACGACCACACGCATGAGGGAACGGTCATCCTCTCGAACCAGCCACCGTAGGCCCGGGCTTCCAGGTGACGAGCAATGAGTAGCTCCGTCCGAGCTAACAGATCGTGACTGAGTCGTTGAAGCGAGCTTCAAAGAGATGTCAGCAAAACCGTAGAGGCCCAGCAGGGTCGAAATCGGCTACGGCCATGGGTCGAATTCTGAGAACGTTAGTGGTCCTAGAACGCAAATGGCAACCGAAGGATTTTGATGTGGTTTTAGTCAGGAAAATCTAGCACGCTCTCCTGCTCCACCCTAGTGAGGGAGAAATCATAAGTGATTTCACATCTTAAAAAAAAGACAATTTCGCTGTACGATAACACAGGTTATATTGTTTTATTACGAAGTTCCCATGCCTACCTACTTTTCTTCTCCTTTGAAGTGGGTTAAAAAGAAAAATAAAAAGATGAAAAACCCTCTTCCTCGAGTACTCTTATGCCCTTTGTAAACGCGTGTACCTTCCCAATTATCATATTAGACGAGTATGTATTTGGGATGGCACGTAGCATTAATCTATTGTGAGTACATTTTCCTAAAATAAACTCAATTCTGTCCAAACATGAATATACCTTCTCATATGGTCTCTAAATTGAAGAAAGGGATCCACGTGCTTCAACATTTGCCTTTGTTTTATACGCATTTATTATATTAATGTACAATAGACTATGAATTCTTTATTCTTATCCATTTGGGGATTGACAAAAATCCTATTTAAGGTAATTCTTTCTAACCTAAATAGGTAACAGTTAAGGATTTTATTTACTATACCGTATCCTAATATTTATGATTGTTCTGGAAACGTATTAAGCACAGAAAAATACTCGACACTGTCTACTATGTCATTTAGAACAAATCAACAACAAATCTAACCTGTAGTATCCGCGTGTCATACCCGTTTTCGTTTTTTTCTGCTGAACCTAGGTAAGGGGACTTGTTCTGCCTAACTTTACAGTTAACAAGTTAATACTTTTGAAAAAAACGTTATTTCTTGTCGTACGACATCCTTTGATGGGCTTAGAGCAGTATATTAATAGCTAGCTTATGCTTTTTCTGTTCTATAAAATACTTGTAAGTTCTTGTTTTTGAGATATTTCTAAACTTGAAGTACTTGTAAGGGATAATATGTTTTGGAGTGTCATTTATTTCTAAGTAATTGTAAGTCCTCTAGTAAATTATATACGTCGTAAAAGTCCAAAGTATTAAAGTAATGGGAGTAAGGGACGTCAAAATGTGTGGTAGAAAATAAAAATTGATGGGCAAAGTTTGTGAGGTCCATCAAACTGTCATTATAGTGTTTCAGTAGTTTATATAAACAAGAGTTTAACTGATCTTAGAAATGTATTTGGTGAAAATCAAATCTTATACTTACTATGTGCTGTTTTTTTTTAGTATATTCAGTAATAGTTCAATACAATCATGGTTTGTTGAACGAAACTGACGTAAGGTTTTGTTTGTTTCGAAGGTTCCTGATGGATTTTCGTTGTACTTTTTTAAGGTGGGAAATAATCCAAAGACTTCTCCGACTCAGGGCATGTCAGATTTTTGATGACTAAAACCATGCCTATGTTCGTCCCTTACCTAGCGTTGCAGGACCCCGGGGTTTCCCTTTTAGAAGTTAACCTATGGTCAGACGCTGTCTGACCTGCAGAGCTTTTGTTACTGATGACCCAGATTACAACTTTCGCACTTAGTAACTAGGGTAGGAATAGTCTTTGTCACACAAAATTGGTACTTAACTCGTTATGATCACTATTATACTATAAGTACCATAAAATCCAATCGTCATGGAACACGTTTGCAATAATTTTAATAAATGCAATTTTTTTGCCCTTTTTTGCTCGATATCAATAATGGCAACTTACAGGTAAGCACTTGAAATATTCACAAAATACTCAGTTATATTTTTACTATAATAATAAATAATAAAATTAAAATATTTAAGTGCTTCCATAGAAAATACGCCATTTTTTGCCTATTTTGTTGTTGTTTACTTCGTGCGCAGGTCCGACTCGCACTTAGCCGGTTTTTTTAAGTAATTCTCGTTTCTTGGATTAATCCGCACTAGCTTTGTTCAGTGTTATTACTGACCAAACTCTCTTACAAAAAAACCTGTGACCTAATAGTGTTAACGTTATAATCCTTTCGATCGGCGCATAGTGTTCCATGCGTGCCATGTGTGCCTCAAAGAAATTTCAGCAAAACCATAAAGGCTCAGCAGGGCCGAAACCAACTGGGGCCATAGGTTAACTTCTAAAAGGGAAACCCCGGGGTCCTGCAACGCTAGGACAGACAGCGTCTGACCTGCAGAGCTTTTAAAATTTTTTTTTTTTCCTTTTATTTTCTGTTTCTTTTGTACTTTTGTGTCCTAGCTGTATTTGTTCTTTTTGTACATAGTACATAAAGTAATAAATACCTAGAATAGGCTTACCTAGAACACTTTTTACAGGTGACTCACGGTAATATAATAAAATCAAAATAATATTATGTTTCACAACGTGTATTGCGGTGACAATTGGCAGATTTCTGACCTCATAGCCAGGTGGAGATGTTACTGTATGTGTACGAGTATGTGAGAACAATTTGGAGAACACTAGTAGAGAGTAATAAATTCTTTAAACCTAAACGATTTAGTAGGTTTAAGATAACGAATTTAGTAATCATCAAGAACAATACATAGTTCACTTAATAATGAGCTTAACTAAAACTAATAAATAAATATAATAGAACATCGATCGAGCAATTTTGAGTAAATTTTACAATAAATATGTTTTTTTTTTTTAATTTTGTTTTAAACACTGCAAGCGATTCGCTATCCTTAATAATATTTGGTAGATTATTATATAGTTGTGCTCCTTCATATGTGATAGCCTTTTTGCCTCCACAATCACAAATCATAGTAGACTTCACAATTACAAATCTACAAATTCAGTTCGATGTCCGTATGCCACCACAGGTATTCGAAAGAACATTAGCATCAGGCCTCATATCGTATTATGGTTGAGCTGATTAATTTTAAATGTTAGCACCCATGTTTGTTACAGTGTTACTGTCATTATTTTTAGCACCCATATGTGTTATAGTGTTATTATTAATATTTTTTTGTGTCTTTTTTAAATAATTTCTATTGTTTTATTTTATTTAGGTGATTAGTTTCTTATAATGCGTATTGTCGATTTATTTTACTGTATGTGACATTAAATAAATAATAAAATTGAATCGAAAGAAGAAGTGATCATTGAATAAATGTATAATTAATTACTCAAAGATTATATAATGTCTTATTCAGTTCTTCTTTTTAGGAAACGTCTGATTGATTTGGCACCGTGTACTAAGTACTGACGTTTTAAAAGTTTTCTTTGTAAGGCTACCTGAAATAAAATCTTTTGATTTGAATTGAATTGACTGTAAATAAAGCCTAATCGTAGGTACTTAAATTCTTAAATTCGCCAGTAAAATCAAAGATTTGTTGCAAAACCACTACTCTCAAACCAGTAAATAAAAACATCGTTATATCCTAAAAACAAAAATTCTAAAACATTCACCAACACGTAAAGGACCCGCGTGTTAGATTTTGGCCAATTTTTTTCTAATAGAGCCTGAGTCTTAGCAGTAGTAACATTCGGCTGATTATGCTTCTAGCACTTGGTAAATCTTAGGATTTGTCTCAGAGTCGTAAAAATTGATAACTACTACTGACTGAATACTACTAATAGGTATTTCGTTTTTTGAAAGAACTATTTAGTTTTTAACTTTACGGTTTAATCACCAAGAGTTGGTCATGGATATGCATGTAGCTTCACGTACATTTTATTTTTCTTAGAGCGCTAGGTGTCATAAAAAACAAAACTCTTCTTTTAGCACAGTCGAGTAAAAATAACTTACGTACTCAGAAACAATATCAGACCTTTTTGGTAACTATCTAGTTGAATATTTAAACCAAGTACTAGAATAGATCCACTCATGAATTCTGAACTCTGTATAAATATCAGAATGTCTAGTAGCTTGAAATGTACGAATGCCAAATAAATTCGGTTACTGGGTACTACTTGAAAGTTTTTAATCTCTAAGCTCACAATTGTGTATCAGAATTAATATTTACTAATTTGTAAATATGCAAAGAAAATTATGCACAGTCACGTGCAGTTATCTGCTATATTGTTTCATATTTCTTGTATGTCTATCGTCAGCTAAAAAATGGGATGGTTAGCCTAGCTTTTTTAGATGGGAAATCATGACTTCTCCTGCTGTTGGGTGGTGCGGGAGGGCGTGTCAGACTTTTACTGACTAAAACCCACTCCTATGTAAGAACATAGGAGTGGCCGGGTAGCCACTCCTATGTAAGAACATAGGAGTGGCTACCCGGGGCTCTGGAATGTAAGGCAATGAAGGATCGTTGCCTTACATTACAGAGCCCCGGATTATCCTTTTAAAAGCGAGCCTCAGAGGCTTGGACCCTGCTGTGTCAAAATAGTTTTGTTGACATCCCCTTGAAGAGGACTTGGACTCGGTCCGGACAGTTACAGAAAGGCTGGACGGCTGAACGGGGAGCTACCCATTGCTCGCCTTCCGCAAGCCCGAGCCTACTAAGGCTGGAAATCAGGATGGGGATCCTGGCGGCTGGGCAAGAGGGCGTAAGTACGCGTGAAACGCCTTATCTGCACAAGCTCTTATATTCGCAAATCGGTATTGGAATAAATACGATCGGAAAACTAAGCCTTTGGATATAGATATATTGGATACATCGTAGTAAAACACTATTTACTGATGTGTTTGTACGTGTTTTGTACCCGTAAGCAAAAAGCTGAAAGCGACAGAACAAGGAAAGCCAATATATAAATGACGTCTCTTAAAGAAATGTTGCGTTTGATTTCCACGAATTCCATTCCATCAAGTTTGATCCTTTCATCTCAGGTGGTGATTCGCGCGTACTCAAAACAAACGGCGTGTGACCTTCGCATGGGAAGCGTGCGCCTTAGATGCGCAGCCGCCACGTGTTTCCGTAGCCGAAAACAAATACAATATTGTGGAGCAGTCAATAGTTGAAATTTTATATAGATTAAAGACAAGCATATGGCTAACATCTGGCTATTCTTATCATTTTAATATCGTAATATCCTAGATATCAGAATTAAAATATCCTATTATCAAATTTCCACTCTATCAAGTAATGTACTGTATTAAAATGTTTGATTAAAAAAAAAAAAATTGATGTAGTAGAAAAATTATGTGAACATAACGATTATAAATTGCTCCTCAGAAAGTTGGAATACGTGCTCTCTGAGCCATAGATAAATTTTGATCTACAAATTTAATAGAACGGATAAACCATGCTCTAAAGACACCGTCATAACACGTGTACAAACTAAAATAAAATGCACTGCAATTGGAATCACACAATACGAACAAAAAACAAACATTATTCCGAGGAAAAATTCAAACATAACTGTAAAGTTAACCAGTTCTACGATGCACTTCAAATAGATATGGGTAATTTAAATAATACTCACGCCGCATATCTATTAGCACGAATAGTTTTGTACGGAGAATATAATCCAGAAGCTCACTTAATATTTATATAGCAAGATTTTGCTAAAAAGAAAAATTTGCTACGCCAGTGTTCAACAAGAGGAAGGTACTTTAATTTTACTAAACAGCTCTTGCTGAAACATTTTATAGAATTTGTTTACATAGCTTTTGTTTACATATTTTGTTGAATGAATGATATATTTATTTTCAAGAATATAGGTAGCTATCAAGTTCTTAGGATATATGGGGTTTCACTATATTCGGCATTTCAGCCGTACAAATATTTAGATTTTACATCTTTAGCATGCAGCAGGTACACATCGAGCTATAGTTACAGACTTACAGTTACGCGTCTAGTTAAAGCAATTTCATAAAATACCAAATAATCATTTCAATTAACAATTCATCCACTAAACTAAAATTAAATTCTTAATAATTGAAAACAAATAATTCATAATAAAAATAATTTCATGTCAATAAAAAAGTACTTAATAATTTAGAGTAAAAATGATTTCATGTCAATAAAAAAATATTTACAATAAAAATGATTTCATGTCAATAATAAATAAAAAAAACGAGTTAATTTATGCACACCAACGATTTATTTACAAAACACTAACTACAATACATTTATGAGGGCATCCTGTGTAAAAAAGTCACTTATAGGTATGCACAGCATTAAAGTTGTAGGCCTTAATTAATAATTATAATTAGGTTACAAACTGAAAATGAACATAACAAAAAAAAAACGAAATTAAAAAATACTATATATGAATAGATTAAAGTAAAATACCATTATTATTATGTTATATCATAAATTAAATTAAATTATTAAACATTTTTATTATTTAGTTAAGTTTACTTTAAAAGTCCCATAGATGTTATTTAAAATATTTTTTTAGGAAACTACCAATATTTCATTTGTCTTTAAGAAACGTGTTTACTTACACTGTTAGATAAAATCGATGTCATAAATACTAATTACCATAAGCAAACTTTGTTAACGGCGAAGGAAATCATCATGAGGAAACTAGCATCTCCTAGAACCAAAAATTCAAATACATACAATGTCAACCACCCGCACTGGGCCCGCGTTTTGTATTACGGCCCATTTCCTTTCCAAGAGAGGAAACGCGTAGGCTTGGGTTCCAGCAGTGACAACATTTTTCATGTCTGATATTGTGAACGTATGCATATAAATGTGTATGTTATTTTTAGCTTGCAACATGTAACAAAAAACCTTTTATGATTAAAAAAATGTTAAATGTTATTTGAAGTTCAGTTTTTGCTACTTTGGTCTGAAAACATGACGAACTTTGGCATTAAAGCTGTAGTAGTAGTAATTAACCAAAGTTAAAGTTAAAGTCAAAATGTTTTTATTTCATATAGGCCTACATGGGCACTTATAAAACGTCAGAAGCTAGTGCACGGTTCCAAATTGGTCGTTTCCAATGGAGAAGAACCGGCAATAAACTCCATGCCAACCTATTATGTTCCATGGCTGGGCGAACGCCTTCTTCTCCCTTTTTCTCACATATCTGTCCTCGGCCATTGCGGGCCCTACCGTATTTGTCAAGCCCATCTCTTCACCTTCGACTTGATCTGCCACGATGTTGCCTTGCATTAAGTGGGACCCAGTAAGTGGCTCTTTTCGCCTACAGCTCATCTGACATGCGGCAGACATGTCTAGCCCAATTCCGTTTGTTGTAGTTCTTGAGGTAACTTCTTGTATCTTAACATTTTTTAATTACAACACTTAATTCAGAAACAGACCTTAATTTCGGTAATTAACTAACTATAAAATATCTTGTTTCCAGCTATATCACCTTATTTATTATTAGTTTTGAGGTTTAAAAGCTTTGAAAAGTAATATCATTTCTTTGCATACAAATTGCATAGTTAACTGCTTATTACACACCATATTCATTGTATAAATTGCTGAAAGCATTGCCATTTTAGAGGTATTTGGGACAGAGAGTAAAGTCCCACATACCTCCGTTGAAAAGGGAGGATCCTCCGACCAGACAGGTGTTATGTCTGGTGGGCTATTGCCCGATAGATGAATTCGGGTTTGTTCTATATGTTCCAATCGCACCGCGAATCTTACTTGCGCGATGCAGGATTAGTTTATTTGTGACGACATAGATGTCATGTCGCTACATCACTCCCCTCCGGAGATCGGAGATCGATGGTTCTTGATGCTTCTTGATGCGTCTTGTGATGCGTGCCAAGCCAATGGTGGTTGGTTCCAGTGAGTCGGAACCGGATTCCGCATAGTTCTCGGTGAGTCGGAACGGTCTGCGGTGATGCCCCAGTGAGTCGGGGTGGTGCTATCCCAGTGAGTCGGGATACGATGCTGCAGGCTCCAGTGAGTCGGAGTAGTGCGGCTGGCTCCAGTGAGTCGGAGCGGTGCTGTGCGACGTAGGGCTTGACTGCTGTCGTCGACCAGGAGAGGTTCTTCAAGGCTCTTCATGTGACTGGCCGAAGGTACAGGTGCTTAGCCAAGGTCGCTGATGAGGCTGAGGGTGATGACCAGGTATGACCAAGTAGGCATGCGGGTGGTCAGGATACCCATATAGCCGTGGGTGCTGGCTGTATGGCTCGCTGCTCGAAAGCTTGAGGAAGTGATGATGACGTCACGAAGTAGTAGCTGCACGAAGGCTGCGCTGACGTTCTTTGTCGAGGGTCACCAGTTTGGAGGTATTTGGGACAGAGAGTAAAGTCCCACATACCTCCTTTGAAAAGGGAGGATCCTCCAACCAGACAGGTGTTATATCTGGTGGGCTATTGCCCGATAGATGATTTCGGGTTTGTTCTATATGTTCCAATCGCGCCGCGAATCTTACTTGCGCGATGCAGGATTAGTTCTTTTTGTGACGACATGGATGTCGCTACATCACTCCTCTCCGGAGATCGGAGATCGATGGTTCTTGATGCTTCTTGAGGCGTCGTGATGCGTGCCAGGCCAATGGAGGTTGGTTCCAGTGAGTCGGAACCGGATTCCGCATAGTTCTCGGTGAGTTGGAACTGTCTGCGGTGATGCCCCAGTGAGTCGGGGCGGTGCTATCCCAGTGAGTCGGGATATGATGCTGCAGGCTCCAGTGAGTCGGAGTATTGCGGCTGGCTCCAGTGAGTCGGAGCGGTGCTGTGCGACGTAGGGCTTGACTGCTGTCGTCGACCAGGAGAGGTTCTTCAAGGCTCTTCAGGTGACTGGCCGAAGGTGCAGGTGTTTAGCCAAGGTCGCTGATGAGGCTGAGGGTGATGACCAGGTATGACCAAGTAGGCATGCTGGTGGTCAGGATACCAATATAGCCGTGGGTGCTGGCTGTATGGCTCGCTGCTCGAAAGCTTGAGGAAGTGATGATGACGTCACGAAGTAGTTGCTGCACGAAGGCTGCGCTGACGTTCTTTGTCGAGGGTCACCAGTTTAGAGGTATTTGGGACAGAGAGTAAAGTCCCACATACCTCCGTTGAAAAGGGAGGATCCTCCGACCAGACAGATGTTATGTCTGGTGGGCTATTGCCCGATAGATGAATTCGGGTTTGTTCTATATGTTCCAATCGCACCGCGAATCTTACTTGCGCGATGCAGGATTAGTTTATTTGTGACGACATAGATGTCATGTCGCTACACCATCATTAAGGGGTTTTTTTTTATCATGGGGAAAATCATCCAATGATATATCCCGGCCTTGGGCGGAGCGGGTAGTGACCGCGACAGTGTCAGACTTTTACTGACTAAAAATGCCACCCCATTCTTTCGTTGCCTTTCTTTTACGGTTGCTAACAACTCTTTAAAGTGCGCGGGAACAGTATGCGCAGTCGACGACTTGGGCTCGGTCTGGACTGTTACTGGACGGTTGGATAGCAAGCTACCCATTACGGTGACCGGAAATCGGCCTCGTACGGTCGGCCTTCTTCTTTGCTATCATTATCATTAAGGATTCTCCTAAATACTCGTAAAAAATATCTATCTACTATTAAATACAAAATTATAGGTAAGTACAGCTACATAATTATTGTAGGGATGCCTGATTTATCTTACCAACCCGTTTATATCAACTCGTAAACATCTAATGAACGTTTGAAAAGGAAATTAACATAAATAACGCAAAGATGGATAGCTGATTGCAGTTGTTTTCAGACCGGATATTACTTCGGGTTTTATTATACTATCTTCTATTTTATTTTTTAGAGGCTGGAAAATCGTCAAATCATTTTTCTTGTTCTGAGTGCAGCAAAATAAGAGGCACGTGCTGAACACTACGCGCTATCAATGTCATAAATTTTCTATTTTATTTTTTTGAGGCTGAAAATTCGTCAATAGATTTTTTTTTTGCTCTGAGAGGAGCAAAAACAGAGGCACGTGCAGAACATAACGGGCTATCGATTTGGGCATAGTCTCAGTCGCTTCTCAGAAGCTGGTGACTGCTATCCATTCCCTCTCACCCCCACTATAGCCGAAAGCAGGGCCAGACGTGACATGTCACCGGCGCCGATTGGTTCCACGAGGGCAAGGCGGTATTCTATTCAGGCGGAGCAGACCTCCACGATATGATCCTCCGTGTCCTCCGGATGATTCACACAATAGTGACTCCCGGGTATACCCTAGGAGTCCCTTGCAGGTGAAAGGTGAGAAAATAGGAGCTCCTCTCTAACCGCTCCTCAAAGAAGAGATTTATTACAGTAATTGTGGCATGCCATGCGCTGAGTTACGACAGTTACAGTTTCCGTACTACCATGAGATTACGCCGGAACTTTATCCACCTTGGCGAAATTTTTCGCAGCAGTGATATTGTTACGCCCCGGTTATCCACCATTACGCACCACGTATATCTGTGTAAGGATTGTGGCCTCGAGATACTGTGGTGGTAAACCGGTAAGGAGACTCGCCACCTTCTCAATGGAAATAATGAACTACACCGGACTTTTGCCAAACCTGGATTGACATATTTTTCAAGCGCTATTGTAACAACTGTAGTATACACCGTTAAATTTTAGTCATTTTAATCCCGCAGAGGGTCTATTCGGTACATGAAATACTATCGATTTGTAAAGAAAAAAATAAAGTACTTTTTTTCAAAAACTCGTAATAATATACGCATGTACGAAATTAATTTCTTTAAGTAAACAAGTCAATGACCTTGCAGGGAGTTGTCGGTCGTTGCGTACTAACTATCGACAGTTCATTGGCTTCGATCAGCTGACGTTTACTTAAAGAAATCAATTTCGTAAATTAATTCGAGCTTAAAAAAAAGCACTTTATTTTCCATTGTTATCTTTACAAATCAATAGGGTATCATGTACCGTGGATGCGCGAATTTGCTTGATGTGGACTGTAGGTTTAAAAAGCGATCTAAGGTTTGTTAACAATATGCAGATACTGTGCCTGGATGGGACGGAAACTAGGAAGGAACACTGACCTTTTGACTTCGAAGGTTCCACGTGGCGCCGGCCGGCGATCTTCGACTTCGCACATTTAACCACTGCCAGGTCCTGTTTGCACTACACTGCACTATTGTTGAGTTTTGAATGGTTGGATCACGAAATAGTCAATTTTCTTGTAATTTCGGGCGGGCGATGTTAGCGGTGCGGTCACATTCACAATCGATGCACACACGTCAATGTCATTTCATTTTTAGAGGTCGTGCGGGAAGGGAAACGGATGGTATAGGATTGCTAGGCCAAAAAAATAAATTACAAAAAACAAAGTCGCGGATCATAGCAAATTGGCGCAACCATACCGAATCGATCCCCCATGGGATTTAAACGACCAGAATTTTACGGTGTATACGTATGCTTTTATATAACCAAAATGAGTATTTACTTGTGTTCATTTATCTGAATTGACTTGCCATTTAAATTCCTAATAGCCATTAATAGGCATTTTTTGCGTTTCACCGCTAATTTGTGCAAATATGTACCAATTAAATTGGCGTAACTTAATTTGGCTAATGTGTGTCGATTACCTGAAACGTTTTAATTGATAGTGTAATTAAAAAGTTGTGTAGGGACATCAATGTTTTATACATCACAATACGTTCAAAGAATGAATGTCATTAACTATGTAAACTGAACGAGTAAACGTAGGTATTTATATATATGTATATCATAATATTACATGAACCCTTTTTGCTTTTGTACGTATGGCGAGCAATAGATAAGTCGCCATTCACATACAAACTTGGGCCTAGTCCCGTACTCCATGTCCCATACGACATAAGCACACAAAGACCAAGCCCCGTTGATTTGGGCGCGTACCATGATCATATGCCTAAAAGGGATGCCAGCATAATATTGACGGGGCCCGTTAGGGTCGATGCCTGTTCGAAAGAGTTACAGCGGCCATGGAGCGCAAAGGACATTGAGGAAACATGGGTTTTTTAAGGTGTTAATTCAATGACTTCTTCTCTCGGCGGAGGAGGGGGGCGTGCAGACTTTTATTGACTTAAATCACTTCTACGTTCCTTCTTTGCTCTTTGGATTCCAAAGTCTTGAGTTTGCCTTTCAAAAGTAAACCTATGGCCCCAGTAAGCTTCGGCCCTGCTGGGCTTCTACGGTTTAGCTGACATATCTTTGAGGCGCACGCGGAATACTACGCGCCGTTGAAGACTCGGGCTTGGATCGGACGATTACCGGATGGCCGGATAGTGAAGGAACTTCAGTCAAAGTCTGATATTGCCTGTAGCTCCTCCGATCCTCCGTTGATTGCACACCATTATATCAGTTATTTACACGTAGTTGTCCATAGGTTTATGTTTCGGTACATGCCAATAGCTTTATCTTTTTTTTTTGACGGATTGACCTTCACAATAAATACACATATACGAGGTAAATGCTTTGAGTTTGAGTTTCACGTTTAATTTAATCAAAATGGGAGACGTGACTTTTAGTATCAAAATTATTTATTGTAAGTTTTTTAGACATTGTATCGAACATGGGCACATAATAATTACCTGTAATTATTCAATTATTTGTAATTATCCAAAGTGTGTATAATTATCCAAAATATCATTGACTGGGCGCGTACAGGAAGTCGATGGCGTCGAGTTCGACCATGGCGAAGGTGGTGTGACGATCGGATCATGTTTGCGGGGCAAATTTGGTCTGAGATCGCCCTAGACAGAGAGGTTTGGAAGGAGAAAGAGAAGGCCTTTTCCCAATAGTGGTATACAGATAATAAGCTATTAAAAAATTAATAGTAATACTATTTTCTACAAAACATTTTGATTTGTTTGTGTTTATTAAAAACGAAACAACACATACTAGGAATTACTCCTAAACCGTGAATGAGTTCGTTAACATATAAACTCATATACAACAAATACCTAATATAACCATCTGTGGGCCATTTAAATATCGCTGCTTTAATTTGATAATGACAGATCTCAAAAATGCACTTTTTTCAAGAGAGCAGTTTAAATAAAACAAGAAATTAAATTGTTTCCATCTTTTATTTTAATAAAGAGAACCCTTTGAAAATTGCCTAAATCGACGTAAAATCTATCAAATTTTTATTATTAATAAGTTATTTAGCCCTTTCAATACAAAATCAACACATAAACTTATAAAAAACAACATGCTTCAGACATACGCCAAACAGTTTTTATTTTAATTATTTTTAACATTGGCATAAATTATAGTGAGACCTTTAATTTGACAATATTCTTTCGTGAACAGTGACACTATTCTTAATAAAACAAATAGTTCAGTAAAGTAATTTTTGTACAATGGCTTATTTAATTTTGATGCATTTTTTTTTGTTAGTGAATTTTTACAAATTATGTCACTTTTACAATTACATTACTATTCTAAGGAAGGTGTAATACAAAACCAATGTATGTTTACTATACAATGACATTTTTTGTTTTGTTTAACTTACTTTCTATCAGTCTTTATCGTTATAGAGATCAAAAATAATACTAATTATGTAAAACTTACCTTCACAGAACACGCGCTACTCTCAAAATTGCAAATATACCTAGTATTTATATTATAGAAACAGTGAAATAATAAATAACCTCCTAACAAAATTAATTTTGTTAGGAGGTTATTAAAAATATTTGTTAACGAGCTTACACATAATTATGACTTCCACTAGCCCACTTTAACAAAAATAAAGCATTACCTGTTTCTAAAAAAGTAATTTTCTTTTACTCATCATCATCATTTTCCCTTATCCCGTTTTATTTGGGGTCAGCGCAGTACGTTTTTTTCTTCCATTCTGTTCTGTCACTCGTTACATTATCACTAACTCCTTTTTTTTTCATATCACTCCTCACACAATCCATCCATCTCTTCTTTGGCCTCCCTCTCCCTCTCCATCCATCCACATGTACACTCAAAACTCTTTTAGTAATATGCGTTCCATCCCTTCTCTTCACATGACCATACATCAAAATCAATTAAAACAACACAAAGTTACAAAAACAAATTTAAACATAAAAATGTTAAAGTAGTAAAAAAGGTGTTACAAAGTTTTTCAAATGGTAAAAAACTACTACTGGTACTTAATATTTTACGCCCCATTTTTTGAAAATCTATGAAGGATTGCTCGTAGGATAACAAAGGGTACGCGGCAAATAAATTGAACTATCCGCCAGAGCTACACGCAGCCCCCTATCCGACCTAGACCCGAAAATCGGTTATAATCCCTGTCACACAAGTTGAACCATCATGATGGTAGGTGAATGTGCAGTAACCGATTTTCGGGTCCCAATCTTAGCGGGGGTCGCGCGCAACCACAGTATGTGGTTCAATTTAGTTTGCCGTGTACAAATCTTCGTTATCCTACGAAAAATCCTTTATAGATTTTCAAAAAATGGGGCATAAAATCTTGTATATATATTATAAGTTTTTTATTTAGTATATAGGCCGTTTTTCTTTTTCTCACGTATCATCTTTTTAGTTTTATAAATTTTCTTCAGTGAAATATTTTTATTACAAACGCTTCTATTTCTTGTCTTTCCTGTCTTTTCAGCTAAGTATCATTTTCTTGATATTATTATTATTTGATTTTTATAACAATATGAGTAATATTCTGTGTCTTTTGCTTCTACGTATAACATTACAATACCTGTTAATTTTACATTTCGACAATAGTGGCAATACTGTCAATTTTCGGTATTTTCTGTTTCCTGACACCATTTTTAATGACTGGATCTATAGCATGATGGCTGTTTGCCACGTCGCGGGTTCAAACCCAGCCAGGCGTATTACTTTGTGTTATTTTTTTTCATCACCACTGCTTTCAAAACGGTGAAGGAAAACATCATGAGGAAATCGGCATGTCCTAGAACCAAAAATTCGAAGGCATGTGACATCCGCCAACCCGCACTGGGCCCGCATGGTGGGTTACGGCCAATTTCCTCTCCTAAAGAGGAGGCCTGAGTCCTAGCTGTGAGGACATTATAACGCTGATGCTATGCTATTCTATGCTATTTTCAATCAGCAAAGGTGTGTATTTTTTAGTACCATCTGCTACAGAAATCTGCAATGAATCTTCTGAATTGATGTTTTTTCGATAATACACTGTAAGGGTGAAAATAATTAGATTAAATCTAAATTAACCTGTTGAATACCGTTACTAGAGACACAATAGAAAGACAATAGGTGTGCGGACGCCGGCGTCGTCTTGGGAAATAATGAATTAAAGAAATTATTTTCAATATTTAATGTCTTGCTTCCACACCTTGCTTATGTTATACTAAAAAAATATTTAATTGCGGTTATTTTGAACAATGGCATATATTTAAAAATCATTCAACAATAGCACAAAAAAGCGTCATATTTTGCAAAGAAAAATCGTAAAAATTAGGACTTTTAAGAATGAAATAGACTTATTTTGTTCTAAAATTTACCAAAAACAAAGAATTGAATACTAACCCATTTTGAAATACGCTATTTAGTTTCTCTACTCATTTGTTTTGATACTGTCGCAACACCAAATACCACGTTATTTAAATGAATTGAAACATAACTATGACACTCAAAGTTTTTGTATATTGTCACAATACAAAAAAAAACCCTATTTAAAAAAATATTCCACCAATAAGAACGAATTATTTTATTTTATGTCTTTTTTCAAAAGAAAATGCGTATGTCACCTTGCGAAAATTCAAAGCAACTTGCATTGTGTCGATATACCGACAAAATTGCGGTCGATTTCGACCAATCAGATAACGTCATTCAGTCATGGCACGTCGTCAAATATATACATAGGAATGTGAGTTTTATTCACATGATATTATAGATTAATCTGTATTGAATGGTAACATTATCAAAATAATGACATATTTTGTGATGTGCCACTATCAAATTAAAGCAGCGATATTTGTTCACGCAAGAATCAATATGCGTCACGCGCAGCAGTCTATTGCTCAGCCACTGCGCAGTGTCTTCAAATTAAATTGGGACAGCTTTGATACTCCGTTAGAAGTTACTCGTATAGTAAAGAAGGAGTTGTCTGTCACTTAGTTTCCGCACTTTTGGTGTCCAAATCAGAACTTTGTTATCACTTCAAGCAAAGCGTCTTAAACTTGATCCAAAACTTTAGGATATCAATCAGTATCTATAAGTATTATGACTATCCTAAAATTGCTTCGAACTACCTTGTTCATTTCATCGTGGCTCAGCATTACTGCTGAGCGCGTGGGGAGCACTTTCACCCCTAGGTAAAAGTGATGCTGGGTTTTTTCATAAGGAATTACTCTATAAGTAAGTTTCAGGTAAAATCGTTGATCCTTAACCTTATCTCTACCTGGTCATGTTGAATTGGCGTTCTGTTAACTATGAGAGTAAAGGATCAGAAATTTTAATAAAAAATAAAAGTACATTTACTTTGGACCAAAATTGTTGTACATTTTGTATGCTTACCAAACTGCGTAATAGTGAAACATGATGCACCTGTGTTTGCGCATATGTTTGTGTATTATAATTTAAGTCAGTAAATAATAATATCATAGTTAGTTTTAATGTTTGTCATATTAATGCAATAATAACATTAATAAATGTGTATGTTGAATAAATTTATTATCATTATATCCTCTGCATACTTGTCTAATATCTGTTAAGATGGGTCATTGTGATCGTAATACGGCTCGAAGGATTATATATTATCCAAAAATTAACCAAAAAATCGAAATAATTAACCAACAAAGTATTAAAAAAAGTTGAAAAACACTTATAATTCAGAAATATTTTCTACTATTAACTAGTCTAGTATCTTAAAAAACAACCTTTTATCTTTTATGAATATAATCTGACTAAAAGCAGAATAGTTCTAAACATTTCAACGATGTTTCACTGAAATCACGTTGATAAGATATTTAATGTAAAATCGAGGTCTACAAATTATGTACCTGATTCTACTTGATTAAACTTCTGGCCGATCAATTAATCTTATTCAAGCTGAAGTTTGTTGAGTTCAAGCCCAACTAAAGTACAAAGTTTGTTATCTCTACTGTGTAACTTAATATTCTATTTGGCTGACGATGGACGTGTATAACAAGTCCGCCTCCAAGGAATAATTTAAAGATTTAAAAGTTTTTGACATCAACCATTAGGCACAGATATAAAAAAAAAATCTTACAAAAATAACATATTATCAATTAAACCACTTTATTTGAAACTTTAAATTTTTTCATAAATGTGGTTTAATGAAAAACTCAAAGATTTTAACAAATTCTCTGACTATGCACCTGAGCAAAAAATACATGAGCGTTTGACGGACACTTTTGAAAAAAATTCGGCATAAAGACATTAGAGACGGTAATTTACTAGTTTTTGAAACTCAAAGTATATTAATCATTCTATCCAGAATATTTTAACAAAAAAGTAAATAAACTGGTTAAAAAAACTGGTAATTTTTTTTACATCTTTTTTTAAAGTAGAAATTGGTACCCACTGTCAACTGTTAATGCGTGCTGTTAATGCGTGGAGGGCATACGACCGAGGATTTCCAGTAACGCTACGGAGTGGATTTAGTGAGCGCATATCCATACAAGTCCATATAAATAATACTAGCAGCAGGAGGCGAGGCGGTGCGGAGTGGTTGCCGCAGTACATATATATCGATGGGTTGCCGGGTGGTTATAATGAGCTGTGACCTTTATCATCCGCAAATATTTTTGCCTAATAAAACATTGATTCAAAAGTTATACACGATATTTACGTTTTGTTCGAAAGGGTTCGGTGATTTTCGTAAAACGGACACTATTCTCTGAATTTCCTCCTTTGTTTTCCTATGTTCATACATACCTATATAATACATAGAGTTGATGTAAACAAAGTTTTGAGTAATTCTATTAATAAAACTTCCGTATACTGAACCATTTGTACAAAACAATTTACCGTAATTTTCTGCCTGGCCGCAGGCTTAACAACTTTATATGTAGTTATGTAATGGTGTGTAATGTTTCGTTTAACAGGTCATTGACAGTTTTTCATTTATTTATTTTTATAAATCTTTCGATTACCGCAAAATTTTTACACCCGTTATTACTTAGCAAAATACAACATTATTTTTAGTATATGCAAAATCTGAATAATAATTATAGTTTGTTCAGAATCAGTTACTGAATCGATCCCAATAATTTTTACACCATAATTTATATATTTTGTCCCATGATTTTTAAAAGTCACAAGTTGGACGCCGCTGACAAACATTAGGCGCCAGTGCACAACGTGGAGCATGGACGGTGGGTCGACTACTCGTTGACAACTCGCTGCACGCACGTTTGCCTTGCGTTGACTGCACTTTGCCAACGCGCGGGTCTTGGGTGGACCGCGCGCTGTCCGAGAATGATTCATGCGAGAAAAAAATGCTCATGTGTATGTGTGTGTCTCGTGTGTGTGTGTGTGTGTGTGTGTTGTTGTTCATGTGAATGCTTGAGGAAGTGATGATGACGTCACGAAGTAGGAGCTGCAGGAAGGCTGCGCTGACGTTCTTTGTCGAGAGTCACCAGTTTAGAGGTATTTGGGACAGAGAGTAAAGCCCCACATACCTCCGTTGAAAAGGGAGGATCCTCCGACCAGACAGATGTTACATCTGGTGAGCTACTGCCCGATAGATGATTTCGGGTTGGTTCTATATGTTCCAATCGCGCCGCAAATCTTACTTGCAATGCAGGATTAGTTCATTTGTGACGACATAGATGTCGCTACAGATACTTCACAATATTGTAAAATTTGACATTACGAAACACACGCGTAGACCTAGTGCCAATGGTTAACACTACTACTAAAGACTACTCGAAAATTCGTGGAACAAACGATGGGTTGTTGACGATGCGAGGTCCACTGGTTGACCGCGCGACGTTTATTGTTGGTAACACAGCGTCCACCCGTGGACCACCTGACGTCAACTATAAGGAGCTGTGACTTTAAATCTCCAATGTCAAACGGTACGCCAAGTATAACGTTTAAACTTATATAAACCAATAATGAAATATGAAATATTGTTTCAGGCATTATACTGGACACACTTGTGGATTTGGTGAACTGGAATCATATGTGGTCTTCCTTATGATCTACGGCCTCATTCTGCAATAATGTAAGTAAAATAAATAAATAATCATGGATCTATAAAATATAAAAAAAAAACTGGGCAACAGCGAGTCGGACTCGTACACCGAGGATTCCGTACAAACTAACTTATGTAAATAGTTCAATTTCAAAATCGAGTCTCTGAAGATTTTTGTGAATCTTTTGTGACGTTACTACAAATTTTAGATTTATTGCTATACTTGTGTTTTAAGACCTTGCTTTGTACCAAATTTCGGGGTTCTAGGTACCTCATGAATTTTGATTCCTTTGAGATTCCCTCTCGTTTGTATCTTTTTTATCGTTAATTTAGAAGTTTGATTTTTTTCACAACTTCAAGGGACCGCAGTTTTGAGTAGGTATATGGTTTTAATTTCAACTCGATACCTCTTCGCGTTCCCGACATAAAGGGTCTTGGCAGACCGACAGACAGACAGACGGACAACATAATGATTCTTTAAGGGTTCCGTATTTTCCTTTTGAGGTACGGAACCCTAAAAAGAATAATTGTATTCCAATAATATAACAAGTACATACCTAGGTACTAGATATGATGTCTGTAAGCATTTACTTCAAAAAATAAATTTACAGGGAAACATAAAGATAAAATATTTACTGAGTCAAACTATAGTCAGACGATACTAAGGCAATACTTTCATTCTTGAACACGATTCAGCACATTTTAATACAAAGATCAGAGACCTAAATCGATTCATCATAACGTGTCATTGATAAATTAGACCGTTAAATGGTTAGACGTCAGTTAATCACTAAGCTGAGTAAAAATACTGATTTGACAGCTGAGTCAATAAAACCAGAAAATGTAAGTCTAAAATCTAATTCTTTCCTTTAACCCGAATATTGTTACAGTAATTGAGAATAGTTTGTGGTAATTCATAAAAAGAGGACGCTACTACACATACAGCCCCTCTAGCCAAGTTACGACTGTTTCGTTTCGATTCTCTTGCGTCGAAAGCCTCGAGTCGGCTACGCCACCGATTCCTTTCTTCTAACCACGTGACTGCGCGTTGAGATGAACAAAGGAATTGGAGGCGTGGCCAACTCGAGGCGTTCGACGCAGGGGGAACGAATTTTTTATCATACGTAATCCATTTACACTACCCAGGAAATCACGAAGACTTTTAGAAATCACAAAATTTAATGATGTTTTTCTATTCAATATTTACAAAAATAAAAAATAATAGCTTAATAGTGTATTAAAAATTCATAAAATTGAATTAATGGAATTCACTTATAGAAAAACAAGAAAAAGTAATTCAAATATTATGTCGTTGGCAATAAATAAGTACTTATAATATTAATAACAAGTCAGAATTCCAGAACTTGATATCTTTTATTAAACAAATTTTTACCAAATATTACTGTAGGTATACTAACTAAAACTGTTATGAGCGAGCCGAACTGTTTCCAGGCAAGCTGTTAAATAATTGAGACTTGGCTAAACACACACACACACTTGACTTGGTTAAATAGACAATTGAAAGATTGTGAAAAATGCCATTTATCTGTTGGCTGGACGTGTAAAACCGTTTACATTTTCTGGACAAGATATTAATGGCATTGTGATTTGCTTCAAAGTACTGTAAAACGTTTTTTTTTTTTCTAGCCCCATCACACAGTGGTGCTATTCTTTACAGCGCTGCCGCAACGATGAACATCCAAATAGGATACATTGAATAAACCATCCAATCTATAGGGACATTAGGTTGACAATCCAATGTATCCTATTTGGGTGTTCGTCTTTGAGGCAGCGCTGCTTTTTCTTAGAGAATAGCACCACTTATCCCCATCCTATCACGCCCTACCACTAGCTCTTAACGCGATACATTTGACTGTCTAAACTAAACTGTTCAAAAGATGTAGCTATATACCGTTAAATTTTGGTCGTTTTAATCTCGCTGAGGGTCGATTCGGTACATGAGACCCTATCGATTTGTCAAGATAAAATTTTAAAATAAAGTACTTTTTTTCTATAACTCGAATTACCGAATCGACCCTCCATGGGATTAAAACGACCAAAATTTAACGGTGTATAAGATGTGCCTCATCCCTCTATTTCACTCGCAGATTTAACATTTTAACATGTCCTGGTTAGGCCTGAGTACTTCCTAACAATTGAGATGGTCCAATCATGTGATAAGCTGAATGGAACTCTTATAGCCTAATGTTCAGATAGAAATAGGCCAATAAATCTCTACCTAAGAAGAAGCCGTGTTATAAATGGACACGAGACTTCTGATAACGTGTACTCCGATGAATATAAATGAGAAATTGGTAATACTAAGTATTTCTTTTTAAGTAGACTATCAATCAGAAAGACAATTTAAAATGGCAGCGATGGAAATTATAATTATTAACATTATAGAAGAAACTGATGCCTTGATCACTCGTACCTAGTATAAGGGCGAGACAGTAAAATGTTGCTCGGCCGAGACAGTGATGTAAGCAAGTTGTAGAGATAAGCGCTCGGCCGAGGTTTCTGCGCTATGTTCATACGTACCGAGTATTCGGCCGAGAGTATTGTCTCGCCCGTTAACTCGGTACGCGACATCAAGGAATAACTGACAGGCAAATCAACTGGGAATACATACATACATACATTATCAGCCTTTTAATGTTCCCACTGATAGGACTCAAGCCTCCTCTTTAGGAGAGGGAATGGGCCGTAATCAACCAAGCGGGCCCATTGCGGATTGGTAAATGTCACATGTCTTCGAATTTTTGGTTCTAGGACATGCCGGTTTCCTCACGATGTTTTCCTTCACCGTTTTGAGAGCAGTGGTGATGAAATAAATTACAGAAAGTAATACACGTGCTGGGTTTTAACCAACGATCTACAACTCGTAAGTCGGGGCCGTTACCACTCGGCCACCATTGTTCTCTAATCAACTAGGAATAGAAAAAAACAAATGATTTTCGAAGAAGGAAAATCCTTTCTGAGTACTCGCTAAGGGGATGAAATGGGGTCCAATGTTTGTATGCAGAAACAAGTTGTATAATGATAAAACTGTAACGACTAAAAAAAAGTCCGTTTGAATAAAATATTCTTTTCGAGAAAAAAAAAAGTGAAACGCGTCAGTGACAAGTGATTTACAGTGCTTTTTTGCTTGTTAACTGTATTCTTAGGCCGCAGACAGTGTGTACATATTTTATAAGCGGACGATGGTATCTTAACACAATATAAAACACTTCATTTATACCAACGCGATTAGTATTCCCTGTTGTTTTAAGAATGTGTAACATTAGTTTAAATTTTCCTTAGTATCTTTGCAGAAAGATTGACATGCGCTGTGGTTACATTGGTACTAGCCACCTGCCAGCGGTTTTGCCAGCATTATAGTAGATTTTTTAAATTATGAATAGGCTCACGTTTGACGACTATCTTGCCTGGTCGTACGCAATGTTGTGGCCGACGATGGAGCACGCTTTCCTAGAAGTAACCTATATACTCTTGATTTAAAGATCTACATTGTAGGTATCAGAAAACAAAAAAATCAGCCAGGGAATTCCACTCCTTAGCTAAATGCACAATAAATGTGTTCCCAAAACGCTTCGTATGTATGGATGCAATGTTTACTGTATACCGGTGCGCGGTGGTGCAACGCCATGTGTCTAGTGGTACAATGCTAGCACTGGCTCAGCGGAATTAAATTGTGTGATACCAATGCATACTACCCAAAATGTAAACGGAAAAAGAACATAGTAACAAGAAATACCTATTATTATCTGAAAATAACATAATAAACACCTGTGTACTAGTTTCATCAAAATCCGTTCAGCCATTTGAGCGTGACGAAGTAACATACGAATACACACAGACTTTTAATAATATGGCTTTATAATAATATGATTAAACGAAAACAGTTCGTACAAGAAACTCTTGTATGAAAATCACCTTTCATTTAGGTTCTCACCCATTCTGGCAGGTTTGTATGTATAAAAAAATCCTAGCAATGATTTATTTTTATCATTATCCCGCAAAAAGATACGAACTACTATGTGATACAAATTGCTTTAGATACTATATTAACCCACAAAAAATGAGTGGGCTTTAAAAATTTCACAAGTTTTGCATGAGTAAAATAAATCAACTCATAACTTCAAATAGCTATAATTTTTTTTTCCAACTAGCAATAACTATATATTTTCAAAGTTACATTATTTAATCAAGTTTTGTAATTTTGTATGGATTACATCTACCAAATCTTCTAGAGTTTGCTGTCTAAGCCTAAGGTGGGTGTTGTCAAAGGAAGTTTCATGTGGAATTTATAAGATGGCTGTCTTAGACTACCTGACTTGTGTACAAAGCAACGATAACCCTCTGTCTAGGGAGTCTTAGAACGAGCAGAAATCTTAAGCTTTGTTGTTTTGTTCTATTGTGAACTATGCACTTTACAATATTGTTTATGGTGTAATTTACCTCAGAAAGGAATCATAGAATTGAAACAATGGATAAATCAACGCAATAACAATATTTATTATCAATATCAAACACAATTCAGTACATATTAACACTGTTTTACTAACCTTAAACTTATCACGCCGGTGTCTCGTTCAAGAATGCCTCAAGACGGCAACTTGTTAAACTGACAGCTCGATGCAAAATCGAATGACTCGACGACTTGACAGTGACGTCTAATAACTTGAAAATGACATAAATGACACAAACGAAACTCGACCATAACAAGACCCATCCACGGACTGTTCACTCTATATAAATCTACCCTCACATAGGTAAGTCTTGTTACAGTCGGCCATCCTTCAAGAACGAGTCCCTTCGTTTCTTATTATTGGCAATGTGTGATAATTTTAGTGAGTTGGTATATTCTATAACAAACAATAATGTTCAATACAATTGCATATATGCTTACAAAATCATATGTACATAATTAGGTTGGGTATTATTTTAACAAAATAATATAATATTATCGATTCTTTCGACATAAATCTACTCTAGAATAAAATAAGATATATTTTAGACATTTTTACTTATTTTATAGCTTGAGCGATGTGAAAACTACTTCCTTCGCTATCATACCGCTTCTGCCGCAATGTTTTGAACCACTCCTGGGCGGCGAGTTCATACGCCAATCCTGCCCGGTTCAAACATTCTCAATAATTATTCTACTATGTCTATTGCTGAGCGAAGTGAGGCTACTTCCTTCACCATCACTCCGGTCCCAGCAGCGATACCTTAAGCCATTCCTGGGCGGCAAATCCCAATGCCAATCCTGCCCGACTCAAAGTACTCTCACTTATTTCTAAGGGACTAGTAAGTTCATATACTAGACTTTTCAAGATTCTCACTTAATCTATAGTCATACCTATTGCCGAGCGAAGTAAGGCTACTTCCTTCACCGTCACTCCGTCATCGGCAGTGATACTTTGAGCCACCCATGGGCGGCGAATCCCAACGCCAATCCTGCCCGACTCAAAGCACCCTCACTTAACATCTCTAAAGGACTGGCAAGTTCCTATGCCAGATCTAGCTGTTAATCGCAATCATTCTAATCATGAGTTAATGAACATGTACAAATAATATTCAGTTACAAATCAAATTATTCAAAAACAATCACATTAAATGTAATAATACATTTTAATTGATTTCACTCATCGTCATTTTCATCACTGGACGAGCAAGCAGGGGCATTAAAACTTAACCACGGAAAAATCTTGTCAACCGCGACAATTGATTCGTACTTTGCACCTTTTCTAGTTAAAGGGGTGTCTACAACGAGGAATCGATCGTTTGGTAAGACTTTCTTTATTCTGTATGGTACATTCCCTAAGCCTCTTAAATATGGGCTATCAACACTTTCCCAATTCAATCCTAATTGTAAGGCATTATTTTTACGAATTAATGTTGCTTCACTACCTAAATCCAACTGGCACACTGTAGCAATTCCGTTAATATTTATCATTACCTTGTACTTGTCGTTACTATTTTTAGTGTATGAAACCTCTAGGACCTCTTTATCTTTTGCCGTATTCTTTTGATCTTTTAATCTAGGACAATGTGAACTGTCGTGTCCCATGAAATTACAGTTATTGCACTTGACTATTGGTTTAGGGCACTTAAAACTGGGGTGACCAATACTCTGACAGTTAAAGCACTTAATAGGCCTTCTTACGCCGCTATTTGAAGCCGTATTATTATCTGTATTCTTTACCGAGTTATTGCTTACTGATGTAGGGGTAGGGCGCTTATCCTTATTAAAATCTTTGTTAAACTGACTGATTTCTATTGTGAGATTTAATGGTTTTAAATAATTCAAGTACATCTTCTGGTTTATCGAACTTTGCAGCTTGGGCACCTACACGAACTCCCCTGTCTTCGACCCCATAGAGTAAACAATCCACTGCTTGCTTTCCAAATATTTTACATCTGTTCAGTAAATTAATTTTTGCAAAATAATAGAGTTCGTAAGATTCTCCGGGGCGTACCCGTCTATTAAGCATATCTGTCAAGAGTTCTGCATAATTTTCGGTTGCAGGGAATGACTCCTTAAGCATTGACTTCCATTCGACCCAAGTATGCTTGATAGAGGGCAGACCTTGGAACCATGTCTTAGCCAGTCCGGTGAGTTTAGGCAGGGCATAGTGAACAGTTTGCTTATCGTTCCAATTATAAATCTCAGAGCATTCATCCACTTTATCGAGCCAGATATTAATAGTTTGTTCTTTCGACATGGGATCGAAGTCTGGAATAACGTTATTCGTTGAACTCGGAAACGATTCACGATCCCCTGCCTTAGACTTAAACAGTTTTAAGAAAAAATCCTCAAACACTTCCGTGGTCATAAATTTAGTCTTCTTGTTGTCGTGTGTTTCATGTGGTTCATCGCTGGACATGCGTTTCGCGGGACTGATTAAGGAACGGCACTGATGTGAGTTTTTATCGCCAACGGTCGTCTGTCCACGATGGCTCGGACCAGGCTCAGGCGTCTCTAAACGCCTACGTGATCTGTTCCGTTCCGTTAATCTTTCCCGTTCTTTCCGTACCTGGTTTTCGAGGGTCCTCAATTTTTTTCTCTCCCTGGACAGCTCACGTTCCTGCTCGAGTAGCGTTCGCGTGCTGCTTGTGCTTCGGCTTCTCAGCTGATGACGTGTTGCGCTGCTGTGCCGTCGATCACGATCTGGACTGCGCCCTTGAGCTCCCCGTGTTCGTTGTTGGGCATCACCACGGCCACTGCGACTGTGGCTACGAACGCGCCTCTCGTTTTCCTCTAGGTCTCGCCTCTCATAGTTGCAGGAATGGTTGCTGGTGCGTCGGTAATCAGAATTGAGTTCTTTGTCGCTCATTTTCCTGGAACTTAGAACATTTTATTAATGTATTTTGCAAAAATTTTGCAAAATAAAGTCACTAAATTAAAAAAATATTACAAAGGTATTTCTTAATCTTTTCGCATCACAAAAATGGCGTCGCATTTTGGGTTTTTATAATTATTTCTAGTTATTGTGTTCGTTAAAGTTCTCTTTTAAACTTGTATTTTTACTGTAAAGGGAGTACCTCAACAAAATTGATAAATTACGAAAAAGGAAAGTAATTAGCCATGTGTTTCTTTTTAATCTGTTTTCATCACGAAAACAGTAGACGAGTTTATAAAGATTTTATCATTCCATAACGATAATCGTACTCAATTAATATTTCAAACTGATATTTCAATTAAATGTCTATCTATTAGTATTTTAACCATCAAAAATAAGGTAAATTTATAACAATCAACAATACGTTCAACGGTTTTTTTTTTTAAATCATTATACGCATCCGCTTCAATCAGCTGAATCTGTATTCACAACTTTATCGTAATTTATCAAACCATACACTTTCTTATTTAAATTCTTGTAATTGCGTTGATTTTCCGTTTTTTTTTTTTTTGTTTTTAACAAATATGGTTCAATTTATCGGCGGTCGAGTTAGTGGGGTGGTTCAACACAAAACAAAATGTCTTGTGTATCCCACTTCTGAGATGTAATTTACCTCAGAAAGGAATCATAGAATTGAAACAATGGATAAATCAACGCAATAACAATATTTATTATCAATATCAAACACAATTCAGTACATATTAACACTGTTTTACTAACCTTAAACTTATCACGCCGGTGTCTCGTTCAAGAATGCCTCAAGACGGCAACTTGTTAAACTGACAGCTCGATGCAAAATCGAATGACTCGACGACTTGACAGTGACGTCTAATAACTTGAAAATGACATAAATGACACAAACGAAACTCGACCATAACAAGACCCATCCACGGACTGTTCACTCTATATAAATCTACCCTCACATAGGTAAGTCTTGTTACAATGGTCATGATTTCTGAGAAAAAACAATAATTTATTATTGTCAATTCTCGGTTAACTTGCGGTTTTCTAAATAATGATCGGTTGGTAAGAGCCGGATAGTTTCCCTTGGGGTAAAGTAGCCTCGATTGTATTAGGTACTCGAGATTTGCCAATGAATTGCATGATATTTTATTTTCTAAACACTCCTCAACAACCAAGTCGATTGTGTTGCATGTCTCGGTGCCATTGCAAGAGAAGGCAAGGTGCATTCAAAGTTTTTTTGAGATAAATAATCTGTTCCCAAAAAAACTATATCCCAATAATCCTAAACATAATCTTTATCAATTTTGCAACTATTTATTTCAACTCTTTTTTCAAATTTAACTCCCTATTGGTAATTAATATAGTAATTATATTAGGAAAAACCTGAGTTCAATTTGAAATATAGAAAATATGTTGTATAGACCCTTACTAATAATAATAATAAAAAAATCATTTATTTTCCGGCTTGGAATACTCATATTTACATTACACTTTGAAAATTAAAAAGAAATAACAGTAATAATAATACAAAGTCAGATTCAGTTCAATATACCAGAAGAAATAATAAGACCAGGAGAATGATAATAAAATAACAAATAGATTGTATAGTAAATATTAGTGCCTTTTGTCCAACTAATGATAGCCCCATATCATGTTTGGACCAATTGTCTATTCCAGATAGCCTGGAAGATATCGCGGAAAGCGATAAAGCTGCCCATTGTATGTGTTTATATTATAAGTTTTTCTTTCCTAGATATGTTTCTATGTAATAAATAAATCAAATAACTGTCATTCAGATTAATGGATACTTGAAGGAGGATATTTTGTGATATATTTAACCACAAAGTGTGTACTGATTCATTCTTTTGGTCAAATAACTTCTGTAGTAAAATTTTACAGCTTTATTTGTACCAGGATTGTGGATGCCGCAGTAAAATGTGAAAACTTCTAACTGTTCATCTATTTGGCTTTATAAGTTTAGTAACTGTTCGACATCCGATCAGATCTTTGTTCCTGCCCATTAGAATCATCATTATCATCATCATTAGCCAAAAATTTTACTCAGCAGCCACTGCTGGTACTCAGACCTCCTCTCTAGGAGAGGAATGGGCTGTAATCCAACAAGCGAGCCCAGTGCGGGTTGGTGGATGTCACATGTCTTCGAATTTTTGGTTCTAGGATATGTCGGTTTCCTCACGATGTTTTCCTTTACCGTTTCGAGAGCAGTAGTTATGAAATAAATTACACAAAGTAACGCGCCTGGCTGGTTTTGAACTCGTGACCTACAACTCGTAAGTCGGGGTTGTTACCATTCGGCCACCACTGCTCTCTAGATTAGAATACTACACGGTATTCTGTTTGACTACACAAATTGAATACACGACACAAATATAAAAGTCGTTTGATCTGTTTGTGCAGACTATTGAGAGATTATCGGCTATTGAAATGAGTCATGTGTGAGCTCTAACTAAAAGGCACATAAATATTATATTGGTTATGATATATCAGCACACAAACTCAACTTGTGATTCAAATGGGATTCACAAGGCATAGCAACGTATTGATCAAGTATCAATCAAAGGAAGGACCGCAACCCAGATCTTTGCCTCCACATACACCGTTAAATTTTGATCCTGTACCAGATCGACCCTTCACGGGATTAAAACGATCAAACTTTGACGGTGTGTAATGGACCTATGGAATAATATTTACTTTTATAAATAAAAAATCATTAACCGTATCTTCGACGTTTTCTTGATAAAAATTAATATGAACTCATCATGTTGGGCTAATCTAGTAATGGCTTTTTGAACGATGATGTTACACTTTATGTCGAGTTGAATACGTTTTAGATAAACTTTTTGCTTGCCTTTTTATAGCTGCACAAACTATTTAATGAAATACAAAATGCTAATATGATAAAAACTGCGTACTTTGATAGAAAATTTGTAAAAAAATAAACCTCGAGCAGATGCTAGTATATAGGTATACTGATCACACAAAACAGAATATTTTAAACAAACTACTTTTTAAACTACGGTATTTCGTTGGTAATTTAAGAGTTTTCTTTTATGAATCTATTAAGTATCACGCTTGATACTACTTAGGTTACTGAGAAAAAAATCTATATATATTTGATTCATTCACCTTTCAACTATTTTACTATCCCAATCCATATCCATAAATAGGTATCTCTTGTAACCATCCACATGGAAAATCTATATTTAAGATAAGTTCCTGATTCCTCCGCATCTTGTGATCACACCTTCACAAAAGAAGATCACACAAATTTGCAGTCTCTAATGCCGTTATTTTATTTGTACAACTTTTTTAAATCATTCCTTATTCTCTCTATTCGATTAATACTTCTAACCAGTTTAAAAAGTATGCATCCTCAAACGAACAAACAGATTTGTAACCTAAACTGAGTGATACTAGATACGGATGGCAAAATTATCTTAGTACAAGATCCAGTTTTAAATTTCAAAACTGTAATACTTCTAATTGATTTAAACAAAGTTATCAACTTGAAATCTTCGCAGAGCTCTCATCTCAGCTGCATTCGATTGCTTTTTTCTTTCCTTTTCTAGCCCCACAATAAGATGCATAAAAGAAAGCAGGTCTAACCATTGCTTTCTAGGTCTTCAATTCTTAATTCTTTATTGTACACAAAAAAAAAAAAAACATAACATATCATATAGGGATACAAACAGTTCATGTACAAAGGCGAGCTTAACTCAGCAATGAGTTTTCTCCCAGCAAACCTTTGAGTTATAGAGAGAAAACATATTCGAAGGTTTTTTTTTTTTTTTTTTTTTTTTAACGTAGGTAAAATCATCCAATGACGAATCCCGCCCTTGGAACATATTCGAAGGTAGGATCCAGTGCACAATATCATTCTAAATAACTAAGTCTAACTAATATAGGTATAATTATATTATACATACTAATACATACTATACATACCCCATTAAGTTCTTTAAAAATTATTTCCGTTCCTGTCACAAATTTATCCACCAGCTGTTAATTAAAATAACTTGAAGTTATTCGTTTCAATTAAATATATAGAGGACGTAATGGACTATTAAACTTATTGTAGTTTCTATACTTATTTTTACAATAAGAATACTGTAACTTGACCACAGAGTTAAGACTTTTATTATTTCAATTTAAACTTTTGTTTAAAACTTTATTTTCTTTTGCATTGAATAGTGTTACTACTGACGTCTGAAATCATCTTGAGCAATGCACTGTTCACTGAACTTAAGCCGCGTTCGATATTACGAAAAATGTTATCTTTTTTTATTGTTTGTTTAAGAAAACTCTATTCGTTTATTTTAATTATGATGACTCTATCTTGGTGAGATTTTTTTCGACGGAAGCTGAGTCGTTGGTTTTACTACGCTTTTTTATAGCACGTTTTTTAGACAAGACAAAAATAATTTTGCATCTTTAAGATAAGAGAAAAGGGTAGGTAGCTACGAGTATATTGTTTATAACAGACAGCTGTCAACTACATCATCCTATAAGAATTTTATTGTAATAGCTTTATTGATTCTTTGCGGATATTGTGACGCAAAATCTGTGTTTCGCCCGGGTGTCGCCACTGTGCGGAACATCCGGAGGACACGGTGGAGCACACTGTAGAGGTGTGCCCCGCCTGGGCGGAGCATCGCCGTGTCCTCGTGGGGGCGATCGGCGGCAGCGATCTCTCTCGCCGGGCCTTGGTTCAGGCCATGGTCCGTAGTGAGGAGGGATGGCAGGCGGTCGCCTCCTTCTGCGAAGCAGTAATGCTAGCAAAGGAGGAGGCCGACCGCATCAGGCAGAGGCAACGGGGCGCTCGCCCCAGCCGCCGCCGGGATTCCGATCCCGATTTCCGGCCACCGTAGGCGCGGGCTTGCGGACGGCGTGCAATGGGTAGCACGCTGTCCGATCGTCCGGTAACCGACCGGACCGAGCCCAAGTCGTCGACGGCGCGTTCTGTTCCCGCGCGCCTCAAGGAGCTGTCAGCACACCGAAGAGGCCCAGCCTGCTAACTGCAGGCAGGCAGGGTCGAAGCCTACTGGGGTCATGGGTTAGTTCCGAAAGGAATGCTCGACCCCGGCACGATAGGCTACGAAGGAACGGGGTAGGTTTTTAGTCAGTAAGAGTCTGACACTACTTCCCGCTCCGCCCAAGGGCGGGATTTGTCATTGGATGATTTTACCTACCATAAAAAAAAAAAAAAAAAAAAAAAAACGCAAAATCTGTGTTATTTTGCATCTCATGTATTTATATCCATTTCAAAGTTTATAGGGTGACTGGTAATTAGTGAACGATACTTAAACACGTGACTAATTGATAACTTTTACTATGGAACCAAACCTGAAATTGTGAAAAATATCTACCAAGTTCAGTACATTTTGACCAGTTAGGCGAACATAAATGTACTGATCTTGGCAGATTATTTTCGCGATTTCAGGTTTGGTCCCATAGTAAAAGTTGTTTATTATCATGACTTCAATCACGTGTTTAAGTATCGTTCACTAATTACCAGTCTCCTTATATAATATTATATATGTTCCACATGTAATCCAGTTTTGAAAAATTGAACTAATATCGAATTTGATAAAATGGAGCTGTGACTTTTATGTCTCAAAACCAACCTGAAAAGAGTTTTCCGATACATTTATTTGTAATCAAATACTGCAAAAAAATAAAACATACATCATACATCTGCATTTGATTGGAAAAAAGAGTGACTGCTTTTTGTATATAAAATTATGAAAAATTGATATTGGCTAAACTTGCAAATCAGAATGAATAAATCAATAGCCCATTCGGGGAACATCATTTATAGTAGCTACATTGATCTAACAGACAATTTCGTCACTAGTTTATATCAATAAAAAAAAAACAGACTCGCGCACTGAAGGTTCCATACAAACCTACCTATGAAAATAATAATTCAATTCCCTAATCGAGTCCCGAAGATTTTTCTGAATCACATTTTTTTTTTGTGACGTATCTACAAATGTTACTTCTTTTTTAAGGACTTCAACTAACTAAAATCACACCTATGTCCCTTCTTTCTCTTTTGGAAGTCAATGATCCAAGATCCCAGTATGTTTTGGCCCTGCTAAGCATATATTGGGCTTCTTTGAGAGGGGAGCTACCACCATAATTATGGTATGCATAGATACTTGGTTGCGACGGTCGGTTTCGCCATATCGCCATGAGATCCCGCCGGAACTCAGTCCACTATGCTGTGAGTTGTCACGGCAGCGGAGATGCGCTCTAGCGTTGCATTTCCATGCGCAAATTGTACATGCTTACAAGGTCTGTTGCCTCCAGATTCCATGGCGGCAGGAGGGTAAGGAGGCTCGCCGCTTCGCAGGAGACCGTCCTGTATCCCCGCACTATCCGGATGGCCTTTGAGTTTCTTTCAATATTTCTTTTCAGGGTAATCTGCTAGGAAATATCAGCCTCATCTAGTTTGAAGTGACGAAAAAAAATTATTTTTGTATTTTTTTTTATGGTGGATTTTTAATTTCAAAATAAATATCGTTTGTCATTATAAGATTTCATCTTCACTAAATCACATCATTTGTTTTATTTTACTATGATTATATGCGTCTTCGAGAATTTACAAATGAACATAGCTTTGTTCTTTGAATATTTTGCTCGGTCCAAAAGGACTTATTGAGACACTAAAACTGGTTTAGGCATTACCGAATTTCTAATTGGCAAGAATTTTTAAGAAAGCTGTTGTATCCATAATTTAATCTTTTGATGTCTAAAACATTACACGAAAGACATTATATATAAAAGTAACGAAAAAGATCGGGTAATATTTTCTAAAGGTTTTTATCATAAAACTTTACTGAATAAACAGTTCCCAGAATATCCTTTGAAAAATCAGAGGATTTTAATGATGGTAAGTAATTATTATTTTAACTTAAAACTTCAAAGGTTTGTCTTTAAAATGTTTTGGAAGTTTTCGAATTCGCCAATAGATCCTTTGTATAATATATAATTTATTCGTGTAATAAAAAATGTTTATGAAAAAAATCTCTGGCGTAGTCGGATAAATAGAGTATGATTTGATCAGAAATGATTCAGTATCACTCAATAAGCGTGACTACCATTGCTAATACTCACAATATTCGCATATTGTGAGAGTTGGCAATCGAAGTTAATCCAGAAGGAATCCATTGTTTAATATAAACTTGTTTTTTATATCTAATATTTATTTATGTACACACATGAAAAATATTATAAATAATACATTATAAAAATGGGTACGAAGGTTTTTTTGTTATGGTAGGTAAAATCATCCAATGACAAATCCCGCCCTTGGGCGGAGCGGAGAGTAGTATCAGATTCTTACTGACAAAAAACCTACCCCGTTGATTCGTTGCCTATGGTGCCGGGGCCGGGTATTCCTTTCGGAAGCTGACCCATGACCCAAGCAGGCTTTGACCCTGCCTGCCTGCAGCTAGCAGGCTGGTCCTCTATGGTTTGCTGACAGCTCCTTGAGGCGCGCGGGAACAGTACGCGCCGTCGACGACTTGGGCTCGGTCCGGTCGGTTACCGGACGATCGGACAGCGTGCTATGGGTACGAAGGTAATGTTTATTTCTTTTGAAATGTGTTGCAATTAAACTTCGAGAAATATAAAGAAATGCAGACAGTAAAACCGAGAGAAAAAGTAGGTATCTAAAATCACTGAACTAGATTATCAAATGTACCTAGAGGTATAATTGAATATTTATCCTATCCGTTACTTAAATTACTTAAAATCCAATTAGTAGATCTTCATAGAATAAAATTATAGTTATAAATAATATAAGGCAGCTTTTAATTTATGGGCAATCTGTCAGGAGTAAAGTTACTCCAGAATATGAATAGTTTTGAAAGAGTCTGAAATAAATAGTTTTAATTTTGTATTTATACACAGTTCCTTTTTATATAATATGTTTTATATTGAAACAAAAAGCCAAGTTGTTGCTCTGTAAAGAGAAATTTTATTTTAGCACATGTATGCATCACAAAAGTTTTTGTAAAACACCACTTATTTTTACACATAAGTACAAACTATTATTACTTAGGTACTAACCTGTAAAGAGAAATAACATTAAAAGCTATTGCTTTAAATTTTCTTCAAATTATATAAACGTTTTCACAATTTTCAACCTGAAATATTCTATGACGTTTTACACAGTCCAGAGAGTAATTTTATATCTGTAGAACGAGCATAGTGCCAGCCTGCTGGTGCTGCCACCCCTAAGTCAAACTTAAAGCGCGGACAATTCAAATTTAATGAAGTGTGACAGTGTTTCATTTACATATACAGTACCTACAGCTGAAATAGCTTGACCGATTTGAATTCCGAAAAATTCTCTACACAGTATTTTTTTAAGAATTATAATTATGACGAATGTGTATTTTTTTATAGTATATGTTTTGAGTATGCGCAATAGTTTGGAACGTCAACTTCAAAGTGGTCATGCTATATATGACCATACTGTACTAATGAAAGATGTGGCTGAAGCGGTCATCGATATAAATGGAAACGCGCTTTTAGCAAAAACTTTAAATAAATCAATAAGTCTCCTGTCACAGTTCTGCTGGAAGAAATTTCGTTAGAAATAAGTAGTACCTTTGTACTCTTCTGTTTATATTTGTTTTTTCTTTTTTAAGTATTTTTGTATAAATAAATAAATAATAATAATAAATAAGTCCCCTCTAATAAAAATCCACAGAAATCCATGGTGCAGGTGTATCAGGATTAGATAGATAATATAATTTATTATTAGCATATAAAACATGTACAACTAGAGTGAGGCCCTGACTCCTGTGCGGTAGAAACACCCGTGTTACAGGAATCAGTGTCATCTCCCAAATATTTAGTGTATAAATAATAAAATTTCCTAAAAAAAATGATCCAAATACATTATTTTACAATAAATATTTAAATACATTTTCCAAAATACATTATCTTCCAATAAACATTTAACTATTCTTAATATTTTACCATATCGAATTCAAAAACATCAAAATTACATTATTTTATTTTATTAAAATATTTGTGTAATTAAAATTATAACTAAAAATTAAAACTAATAAATTAGAGAAAGTAATAATAAAATTTCAATAAACATTTAAATATTCTTAATATTTTACCATATCGATTTCAAAAAACTCAAAATTACATTATTATATTTAATTAAAATATTTGCGTAATTAAAATTATAACTAAAAATTAAAACTAATAAATTAGAGAAAGTAATAATAAAAATTAACATTATTTGTTTTATTAATATTGTCAAATACATGTCTGTGTGTGTGTGTGTAAGTGATGATGTGTGGTTGTTTGTATGTGTGTCAGTGGTGTGATGTGTAAATGATAATAAAGATTGAAATAATATCTACGTACCTTCATAACAAATGGGCCTACGTGCGAATATACAATTTTTAGTTTATAAAAGCAATACTCGTAGATAGAACAAAATAAAGCTGATAACCGTACCTTGTTAAAAACTACTTTTTTAATATTTTTTTGAGTATTTTTCTCTATTCCTATATTTAACTATAGGTAAGAGCTTCTTTTGTACTATGTATTGCCTTTAAAAACAGATAACGGCATTTTCATGTACGCCCATTTGTTATAAAGCCCTTGTGTAAATTATATTCGTAAAAAGTGAATCCGTATGTCATTCACTGAATGTCTTTTACTATTTTTTTTAATATTCATGTAAAATTTTCAACACATTCTTTAAGTACCTAATGATAATAATCACCCCACTCAAGTGCGGGATTTGTCATTTGATGATTTTACCTACAATAAAAAAAAACCCTTATGTTATTTAAACTTCTATGGTCCGAACTAAGTGTTTTGCGTCGTCGTTTGTACCACGTACATCGTAGGACTGGAACAGTTTGCTTGCATCGCAGTCAAGCACTGTAAACTGTGTAACTGTGGCTCTAGAATACAAAGAACAACTGAAGAGCAGGTTTTTTTTTTTATTATGGTAGGTAAAATCATCCAATGACAAATCCCGCCCTTGGGTGACAGACTCTTACTGACTACAAACCTACCCTGTTCCATTCCTTGCCTTTATCCCAGGGCCCTTGGTGACACTTTCACATAACCTTTGGCCCCAGTAGGCTTCGGCCCTGCTGGGCCCCTACAGTTTGCAGACAACTCCTTGAGGCGCGCGGGAACAGTGCACGCCGTAGACGACTTGAGCTCGGACCGGTCTGTTACCGGACGGACAGACAGCGAGCTACCAATTGCCCGCCGTCCGCGAGCCCGCGCCTACAGTGGCCGGAAATCGGGATCGGAATCCCGGCGGCGGCGGCGGCGTGTGCGCCGTTGCCTGATGCGGTCGGCCTCCTCTTTTGCTAGCATTACTGCTTCGCAGAAGGAGCGACCGACTGCCACTCCTCCTCGCTCCAGAGGACACGGCGATGGTCTTCCCAAGCGGGGCACACCTCGACTGTGTGCTCCACCGTGTCCTCCGGGCTGTCCGCACAGTGGCAGCACCGGGCGTCGTCTCCGCACGAACTAAAGGGCAGGTGGATTTTAGTCAGTAAAAGTCTGGCACGTCTTCTTACTCCTCCCTAGATTAGGAAAAATTATTTGATGATTTCCCACATTAAAAGAAGGTATTTCAATTACATTTATGGATCATGATTTCTTTTTATAACCTTGACAAACTCTAAATAAATATGATAAAGTCTTGGTAACTCAATACAAGTTCGCTAAACGCATTACTCTCGTCTACTTTACCAAACAAACTTCGTGACTGCTGTTTAAATTAGATGTTGCGTGGCGCTTCCTTTCCATGCCTTGGAACTTACGTTGGTTCCAGCTGTCATTTGCTACCGTATGCGCGGGCTTGCGGACGGCGAGCAATGGGTGGGACCGCGCCCAAGTCGTCGAAGTCTCGTAGTTTTCCACGTGCGCTTCAAGGAGTTGTCAGTATAACGTAAGAGCCAGGCAGGGTTGAAGCCTACTGGGGTCAAGAGTAATGTAAAAGTGAAAATCAGGGTCCTGGAACGAAAGTAAAGAAGTAACAGGAATGGGTGTTTAGTCAGTAAAAGTCTAACACTATCTCCCGCCCCGCACAAGGGCGCAGAGCCGTCATTGGACTAATTTCCCACCGGCAAAAAAAGCTGTCATTTGTTAATGTTTGACAGTGTTACAGTAGTTAAGCGATTGACTGACGTAGACCACGTACGCCGATCTGGATTTGTAGGTCTCCATATATTTTATCTGGCAACTAGACTTATAGAACTACATTGGATCTACGCCAAGCAACGCCACAAATCAGTTGTGGTGCACGTGTCTGATGTAGTTCCCGCTAATGGATTGATTAGGTTAGTCATGACTTGATGTCCTGTAGTCCAAAGCTTTCGGCTGAAATTTATGATGATTTAAAACAGTGCAATATAAATATAATTCACCATCCACTTAGAATTCATACTTTCTATTCAAATTCTTTCCTTACATTGAAATATTGATAGCTGTGTGAAATGATTGATTATGTGTCTGGAGGCTGACTAAAAGCTTTCAAGTATGTATTTCAAAATCTCATGTTTTGAAGCATTTTCCTTAACATAATATCTATCGGTATTATTCAGAAAGATTGTGGCGTTTTACATTTTTCGTAGTAGAAAATAATACAGAAAAATCTTCGTATTTTTTTTTGGTCGACGTAATAAATGAAGGTTACATTACCTAAGATATATGTATCTATTTTTTTGGTAGAGGAAATGTCCTCACCTGTGTGCAAAATAATTTACTTCCGTTGCTATGTTGGCGTTTTATTTTCCAAGCTAAAATAAAATACTTACTAAAACGAAGAAAAAATATGTTGGTGCAGTTATAGGTAACTGAATTTTTTTTTTAATAATAATTCTTAAAATTAAATAATCGTTACAAGCGCTGCTTACGTTTATCACTCGAACAGTCTCACTGTTTATCAAGTTTATCGGAAAATGGTTTTCGACCATGTGTTAATCGATCTGCGATTCTGCTTCTTAATTTGCCATTATTTTTTCTAAATGATTGTTATCTTTATTTATATCAGTATCAACAGTGATCATATGCGTTTCCTTTATTATTATTTGTGTGGCTATATATATATATATTTATTTGTTTTTCTTTATAATATTGATTTTTTTTTAATTTGTTGAATTATTTATGGGTTAGGTAACATTTTTTATTTTATTGTTATTTGTCCTGTGCAAGTTATACATAAAGGTTTCCTTTCTTTCTTTGTCTTAAACTAGCCACCCACCTCAGCTTCGCACGGCTGCAATGGTGATATCAAATAAATTATGCATATAAACCTTCCTCTTAAATCACTCTATTAAAAAAACCGCATCAAAATCTGTTGCGTAGTTTTAAAGATCACAAGAGACAGCGGGAAGCGACTTTTGTTTTATACTATGTAGTGAAGGTTTAGTAAGATAAATCTAGAGTTCAACATTTACCTTAAATGGTTTTGTATAACAAGATCTATAAGTCAGTATTCAAATTCGTTTAAACTACGTCAATAATGTAATTCGTGAGCTAAAACAGTAATACTAAATTTAGCGGTCGGTATCTTTCGCCCACTAGGAGGCTAAAAATAGAACGTGGGGACGTTCCCTTTGAGGGTATCATCTGAAATTGTCATGAAAGACTAAATGTATATAAGCTATCTACGAGTTTAAATTAAATAGTTGACTTGCAAAGCCCGGAGCCCGGTTTTAATAAATTAGGAGACACATTCCCTTGGCGTAGAACTGTAATTCGGACAGGTTGTAATAGTGATAGAAGCAACACATTACATGAGTATTATATTTGTCTATGACCAAAGCATTACTTCTTATTTTATGGTTGCAAAAAAATTATGATATTTTTAAGTTTTTGCCATCTTAAAATTGACCCAAGTTGGTATATTATGAGTGATATCAAAGTAATGATGATGATTATGACACCTTTTATTCAATTTTTACAAAGGTGTTTATTCGTGACCAAATGTTGAGATAATGATATGAGGTTTTTTGTAGGTGAGAAACCATCCAATGAGTCCTGACTCAAGAAGTCTGACAACACCTTATCCTGATAAGGGGTTGTCAGACTTTTACTGAATACAAGCCACTCTTATGTTCCTTCGTTGCCTTGCATTCCAGGCCCCGGGTTTTCCTTTTAGAAGCGAACACACGTAGGTTTCAACCCCGCTGGGCCCCTACAATTTAGCTGACCTCTCTTTTAGGGAAACTATGCGCCGTCGGCGACTTGGGCTCAGTTTTGACGTTTACCGGACGATCGGACGTTGAGCTACTCATTGTTTACCGTCCGCAAGCCCGCGCCTACGGTGGAACAAGATGAGGTTTTTGTTTCTTATCTGTCATTCGTTATATTTAATGTCGTTTTAAAAGCTAATTAAGCAAGTTACCAAAATTTTACTGCTATTACATTACCACGTCTATTTTAGTAGGCACGATAAAATCTAAACTGCCATTATTGTCTGTATAGATTTATGTTGAACGCCTTTCATTTTGGTCTCTGTTCCAGTAACGCAGACTGATTTCTCTTGGGAGGGCTATACAACTAAGGTTTAACAGCTTGTTTGTATTGACAGGATTAAGGCCTTATCTAGACTAGTTTGAATTTACTTTACGATAAATAATTATAATAATTTTATTTCGGAATGGACAAATTTAGCTTTTTAGTAAGACATTGAAAATTGTTTGCTAGTAACACAGATTTCTTTTAATGGCATTATTCGCTTTTAAAAATCTACATTGCCTTCTTTCTTCTTCTTTTTTTTCTTTCTTTCTTTCTTCTTAATTTTTCCTTTATTGTGTATGCGGAACAGAGAGTAAAGTCCCACATATCTCTATAAAAGGGAGGATCCTCCGACCAGATAGGTGTTATATCTGGCGGGCTAGGTACTGCCCGATAGATGATTAAAGACTATATATTCAAATTGCGTAAGAACAACAAAAAAATTGTGCGATGCAGTTAATAGTTCCTTTGTGACGACATAGATGTCGCTACATCACTCCCCTCCGGAGATCGGAGATCGATGATTCTTGACGCTTCATGATGCGTCGTGATGCGTGCCAGGCTAGTGAATTGAAACTGTTGGTGGTGATGCCTAAGTGAATCAGAATGATGATGCTGCAGGCTCGAGTGAGTCAGAGTAATGCTGCTGGCTCCAGTGAGTCGGAGCGGTGCTGTGCGACGTAAGGGTTGACAGGTGGCATCGACCAGGAGAGGTTCTTGATGGTTCTTCATGTGACTGGCCGGAGGTGCACGTGCTTAGCCAAGGCCGCTGATGAGGCTAAGGGTGATGACCAGATATGACCAGGTAGGTATGCTGACCCTTTATAGCCGTAGGTGCTGGCTGTATTTATAGCTCGCTACTCTAAAGCTTGAGGAAGTGACGATGACGTGAAGGCTGCACTGACATTCATTGCTGGCGTCACCAGTTTAGTGGGTATACAGAACAGAGAGTAAAGTTCTTCATACCTCCGTTGAAAAGGGAGGATCCTCCGAAAAAACGGGTGTTATGTCTGGTGGGCTACTGCCCGATAGATGATTTCGGACTGTTCTATATGTTCAAATCGCGCTGGGAACTTTACTTGCGCGATGCAGGATTAGTTCTTATGTGACGCCATAGTTTGTCGCTACACTAGGTCAGACACAATTAACGAGCATCTGAATGACTACTATCTTAGCCACTAGTTTAAATAAGCCACTTTTTGGGTGGTTATAAAAAAACTATGTAAATGCAAATCGGACTCGCACACTGTTCCGTACATACTAACTTATGTAAATAGTCCAATTATCGAATCAATTTTTTTTTTTGTGAAATAACTACTAATTTACAATTTTCAGATTTATTCCTATAGTTTTGCTGTAAGACCTCGCTTCATGCTAAATTTCAAAGTTCTAGGTCCACGAGAAGTGCCCTATGAATATTGATTCCATTGAGTGACGTTTTTTACAGCATAAACAACCGTATCTTCTTTTTCTTGAACTTAGAAGTTTGATTTTTTCACAGCTTTTAGGGACCGTAGACTTGAATATAAATGGTTTTAATTTCAACTGAATACCTCCACGCGTTCCTGAGATAAAATTTCTTGACAGATAGACGGAAAACAAAGTGATTCTATAAGGTTTCTGATTTTTTCCTTTTGAGCTATGGAAACCTAAAAATAACCACAAAGGTCTAAGTCCAGTCTTTCTCTCCTTCTGATTTGTCCGAGTCGGGTAGCGTGCCCTATAACCTAGCCTGCTCTTGGATTCGGAATATTTATTCGACGTAAAAAAGACGTATAAGAGGCTCATTTTTTTGTCGCTTCATTTTAAAATGAGAATTTTAATCACGTGGTGAATAAAGAAATTTGTAATCTGACTTATAATTTCTAACTAAAAACCTGATAGGCGGAGATCTCTCACTAGTTGCATAATAGATAACACGCTTTTTTATTTTAGTTTAATGTCTACCATTGCATAGGTACTTAGTAGTATGGGTTTAATTTTCAGGGTCACCTTTTATATTCCTTAAAAAATAATTAAATCACCTTTGGTTCTTATTGGCTGCAAAATCGATCTATTTCACACTCACAGCGGCTTTAAAACGTGAAATGGCAACTATAGAAAGGGTGGATTTTAGTCAGTAAAAATGTTTCTGATGTTTTCCGGAAAAGAAGAAGTTAATTGTTGATTTTATAACCTCAAAAAAAGGATAACTGAAAAAAGGTTACATTTATTAAACTCACATAAAATGAGCTTGCCCAAAGCCCAAAATAGGCACTTATTGACATGATAAACAATAGTCCTTTATTTATTTTTATGTTCGCCTTTCTGAAAAGATGGTGGAATAGCCGAGAATCAAGTGAGAATTGTGAAGTGTTGCGCAAAATAGATTACTAAAGGTTACCCAAAAAATTTATATTACTTTTTATATGATCGTATAGCAAAAATAGCCTAACTTTGAATGTAATGTGAAAAATATGCGCGTACAATACGCTGCATATAAGTTGAACAAAATGGCGGTCAACCTTCAATGCGCAGTAACAAATTTTTGAATTTTTGAGCAGGGGTTTGCGTAACCAAAGCAACGATGGCCATTTTTAACCGACTTCGAAAAAGAGGAGCGGTACAAGGAGGTTATAAAAAAAATACATACAGCCAAACATATATGTTCGGCTGTATGTATTTTTTTTTTAATGTATTTTCATTTTTTTCACCGATATTTCGGTTAATTGTGGTCCGATTATGATTTTTTTATTTTATTTGAAAGATTATACTTCCGATAGAAATATTAGTTAGTATCCTAGCCGTGTTTGGTTTATTAGAATTGTTATGATAATTTGATAGTGGAAGTGAATGGCGGAAGGTATCTATTTAAATTTGGCTGAGGGGTACTACAACTAAAAAGTGTGAAATAAAAACTTTTTACAAAAAAATACAATCGAATTTAATGTGAAAAAAACCCAATGTGCAAAATAACTTTAATTTCGAAAGTCGGTGTTAAATAACGAAGACACTAAACTATTATTGAAACATCGACTTCCGAAATTAAAGTTATTTTGCACTTGTTGGTGTTTTTTTTTTTACATTGAAATCGGTTTTATTTTTTTAGTAAAACGTTTTATATAGTTTAACTTATTTTCCGCGTACTATATGAAATTATTATAGGCAACCCAAAGAAATTGATATTACATTTTATATGGCTTGATCGTATAGCGAAAGTAGCCGAATGTTGAATGTAATGGGAATAATATGCGTGGGTTTCAATAAAGAATATAGAACACAATGGCGAACGATATTCATAATATGACGCCCACTTTCTACGGAAACCTACCAGTTACAAGGAATAGCAGAGTTATGTAAAAATTCGAATCAATAACCTTTTATTCAAATAAGACTAAAAGTGCTGGCCCTTAGGGCCAAATTCACCAATAAACTAATTGCGATTATATAAAACAAAACTCAGTTTGAGCGTCTAATCCAGATTATAGCTTCATTTTGCGTTTCACCGCGTAGAATTGAACCTAGTTTACGTTAAACTCAGTTTCAATTCTTTTGTTGTCGCCCATGTTTACGACACGGGTCTTTAAACTAGATTACGCTGAGCTCAGTTTAGTTAAACTAAGTTTTTATATTGAATGATGAAATCGGCCCTAAAAATCAGCACTTTTTTTACTTATAAAATAATAGAAGCCTGTTTTCATAACATGTACCCATCATCACTCAACTACCAGGTTTTATAACTTTTTTTGAGGTCGTAAATCATCAACAACTTTTCCGTCTACGTGGAGTAAGAGGTAGTGTAAATTTTTTATTGAATCAAACCTCATGTATTCTTGTAATTTAACAGTACTGTTGGCGTGCATTGGTTGAGCCATTGACTGCTGTGCAGCTGCCTGTTGCGGGTTCGATTCCCGCACGAAATAGCTAGGATGTAGGGTGTCGGGCAGATAGGGTGTCTTTTGTATGTGAGTTTACATATTTGTAAACGCATCCATGATACAGGAATTATTTTTAGTAATAGAAATTAGCTCTTTGCGCCCTAGGCCCGCAATAACTCTTTCGAATAATCCTTCAAATATTAAACAAGCGTTTTTTTGTGTAAGTGGGAAAATCATCCAATGACATCTCCGCGCCCTTAGTTGGTGCGGGGAGATAGTGTCAGACTTTTACTCAAAAATCCACTCCGGTTCCTTCATTGCCTTTCGTACCGGGACCGAATTTTCCTTTTCTGAAGCAGACCCTTGGCCCCAGTAGGCGTCGACCCTGCTGGGCCCCAACGATTTGCTGCCAACCCCTTAAGGCGCGCGTGGAACAATACGCATTCAACTGTCGACGTTTTGGGAAATATTATAAAGGCCTATTTATTTAAACTTTTGGAAATTTGGTGAGTATGTGTGCTTGTTACTTTTTCATGCTCGAACGGCAGAACGGATTTAAATGAAACTTGATACACGGGTAGACCATGTCTGGAAATGGTACATAGGATACTTTTTATCCCGGGAATACATTCCCTTGGTATTTATTAGAGGAAGTTTGAAAGTGGCGCCAGTGACAGAAAAATTTAAGGGGACTCGTTTGTCCAAACCAAAAAAAAAACCATTCCCTTCAATTTTTCTGTCACTCTCTCTGGTTTTGGTTGGTTCTTTTATGAGTATACATGAGGATGGATGGAGAGGGAGAGGGAGGCCAAAGAAAAGATAGAGGAATTGTGTGAAGAGTGATATGAAAGAAAAGGAACTTAGTGATAACATGACGGGTGACAGGTTAGAATGGAAGAAGAAAACATGTTACACCGAACTCAAAAAACATGAGAAAAGGAAAGGAAGATGACAGTATGATTATGACAGTATTTATTTATATTATCACGTAGTTGAAAGTGCTGATAGCAGCTAGTTGATACTTCTACTAAACGAAGTCAATTTAAATTACAGGTTAATAATGTTAGAATGCATAAAAAGGTGATGCACACTCTCAAAACATTTTCAAATATTCTTAATATCATGTTTGAAGAATTCTGGACGATAAATAAAACTCTAAATTATTTCTATTATTTTTATTATTTTCTTTATTAATTGAATATACATATAAATTATATTTTTAAATATGTCTTTAAAAAAACACATTAAGAAAAACATTTAAAAGTATAAAAAAAAATCTTTTTTTTTTGCTCAGGAATTTTGCCATACGGTGAAATTAATTAATTTGCGGAGCGAGTATAGTGACATCTATGATGCCACATATGAACTAAAATCAAACTCCTGCATCGCGGTATCAAAGTTCTCCGCAAGATTGGAATATATACAACAACCCAAAATCAACTATTGAGCAGGTTTCCGGACCAGAAACAACAGTTTTACTTCACTTTCACTTTATACCCTGTACGTACCCCTAAATTAAGTGTTATGAACGAAAAAAGATACGCAGGTAATCTCCATGATGTTCTGTTAACATATATAAGAACAATACATAACTAATAACATATATATATATTACGTAAATATTATTATGTAATTAGTAAGTAATTAGTAGTGCATTTTGCCAGTGACAATATATGGCTTTGAAACGTAGTCGCTTACCTCATCAGAAGGCTTCAAGTCACACAAAGGGCAATTGAAAAGGCTATGCTTGGAGTTTCCTTGCGTGATCGAATCAGGAATGAAAATATCCGCAGGAGAACCAAGGTTGCCGACATAGCACGAAAAATTGCCAAACCAAAGTGGCAATGGGCAGGGCACATTGCTCGCAGAACTGATGGCCGTTGAATAAAAAGAGAAAGGGATGGAGATAGGTGGGATGGTTTAGTCCCTGCAGGTCACGTATTTCTACCTTACAAATGAAATTATCAAAGTTACGAAACTCAACACTCTTCATAATTGTATAATCCATAAAAGAACATAAAAGTAATACGCCATCTTGTTACCTTCATTACGCATCACACAAAAGTCACATTATTTTTATTTATTACTGCTAAGCCTAAGTGGTCGGCAATAAAAATGTTCGCTTAAGATCTTTACTCTAAATTGACCCTTGATTTATATATCCTAGACCATTGTGTGTGCCCACGGTACCGACTCACTTAGATTTCTATGGAATTTTGTTTCAGCTACTGCCATGCTAGCAGCGCAACAAATATTGAATCAGCGTATAATTTACGTATATTATTCTACACTATATCTGTACCGTGTGACCGCACCATTAAGGAAAGAATTGTTATCGTTTGAAAAATCAATACATTGTTATAAAAATTTTGATTTTTCCAAAAGGTTTTTTTTTTAGTTTTTGCCAACGTGATTTCATATTTGTCTACTATACTACATGTCTGCTGCCAAATTTAAAGATTTTTTTGATTTCATCATGTTTCAGGAATTGCAAACGATACATTTCGAATGTTTTTTTTTTATTAAAAATTGAGATGAGTCATGAGTCTGATGATTCATGTACCAAGAAGTTATATGAAACTAGTAAATTTTGTACTTATAAGTTTGATATGATGGTTACTTTACTCTGTATTTTCTTTGTTAAAATAATTACCATTTGATACAATGATTAACAGATTTATCAGCTATTCACTTATAAATATAAGATTTTGCCGAAATACCTCTTTAGTTTTGAATTGGAGACATTTGGCTTTTTCTGCTAAACTGGTCCGGGCGAATCTACCCATGCATATTTTAAAAAGTGGAAATTTGGCCCGCAGACCACTTTTTTCTTGGGCGAGATGTCCCATAACTCATTCCCATCACCCCGCTAAGTACCTACACTTAATAAGTTTCTTATTAAATCATCCTTTAGATTTAACATAATATATAAAGGAATCCCTGTTTCCTTTGCTTGGTCAAGTCATCATGCGATTGTACCAATTTCGCAAGTTTTTTTTTTCCAATGTTTGTTATTGTCAGGAAAAAAAAAATAAAGAATACAAAATTTTAAAATTACAAAAATACGACTATTTAGCCTTTGAGTGTGAAAAAAAAAATCATTTGCCTGCAGCTAGTATTTAAAAAGATACTCAGTTTGATACTATAACCCAAATAATGAAACAAATCAACCTGAAGCTTAGTGTGCGACAGTTCAGACACGCAAAGTCTAGACAAACTTTGTTTGAGTAAAATACTTCTTGATCTAATTAATAAATTAACTCGCGTGGACGGCAGCGTTATCACAGTTCTGCGATAAAACTATAGTAAAAACTAGGAACATAAATATTATGAAAGTCACATCACGCTAATATCATAATAAAGGTGAACAGAAACTTTCTAAGTGTGTTTATTGGTTACTTCGTGAGTCTCAAAAGGGTATAAACTTGAAATACAGGCGTACCATATCCTGTACCCCTAACCAAGTTACGGTCGTTTCATTAAGCTTGAACGCTTGGAGTTGGCCACGCCCTCAATTCATTTGTTCTGACCACGTGACTGAGCATTAAGATGACGTCAGAACAAAGGAATTGGGGGCGTGACCAACACCAGACGTTCACGCGTTTAGTAGAAGAAGAAGTAGTTGCGTATCGACTTAAAAATTGGATCAAGAGTATACTCTTAGCTTAATTTTTGTTTAGTCTGTGACAAGCTAATAGTTAGTGAGTTGTATATTGATCTTAGAGGGGAATAAGAAGAAAAGAAAGAAAAGAAAGAAAAAAGTTTATTTGTATCAAAACATGGCGCATATCTTAAAATAAACACACACTGACTCTATATAATAAAATAAAAAAAATAAAAAAGTACATAAAAAGATATGCGTCACATCCGCACAAAACGGCCAGCGCTCAGCGAAATGCTGGAGCTCGTGTGCAGGACAGAGCCACAGCGCTGATTTTCAGCGCTAGCCGTCGTCGACAGTGAGACGCTGATCGGCGTAACCATAAACAAATAGGTTTAAGAGGAAAAACTGTTATTATTTATAAAATTAATAGAATATATACGTAAATTATATAACACAACTAAAAATATAAAAACAAAACAAAACAAAACGCAGTAATCAAATAATCTATAAATTAATCGATTGTTTTAGTCGATTATTATAAAAACTAAAAAGAGATTTGCTGGCACAAAAACATATTTTGCGTCTGTGGTAAGAAGAAAAAAAAAAAAAGAAATGGTAAAAATGGCAGGTCGATGGTTCACAAGGTTCATAATGACAAAAGATTATAATTACGCAATAATTATGCAAAAAACCAGATTCCTGACCCACGCAACCTACGCAATCAATTTGTTTACGTGATCGTGTTGCTAATTGTATTGTTTTGAGAAGTGTTAAGTGAGTGTTGTTAGATGCATTTAGACGACAAATAGGGAAAGACGAGGTCGGCAAGCCACAAAAGGAATATCAGCAGCTCATATACGAGTAAAGGTAAGGATGGTTAAACTTATAAATATGGGATTAAAACAATGGGAACTACAAAATAATGAAAGTAGAATAATGCATAACTTAATCAAATATTTTGTTATTTACAGATACAATATTATAAATATATAAAAAAGAGACCAATAGCGTCAAGGAAGTAAGTAATAGAGCCGACAAACCATCAATATAAACAGGAGGAAAAACGAGGGACTCATTGAATATGTAGAAAATTTTTAGGAAAGAGACCACAAGCAAATGCAAAAGATGAGTCGAGCAGCTAGTAACCAAAGTCAACAGGAGGGACACAACGCAGCTCGCGCAGCTGGAGAACCCCGCCCATGCTTTAAAGCCTAAAAACCTAGAGGTACAAACAGAAAAAAAAAAAAAAAAAATCTGTACAACTAAAGCTTATGAAGATAGTTGCTGACTCATAAGTACTTTCTTATATTTATGCTTAAAACTGTGTAATGTTTTTAGGCTTCTTATTGGGGGCTGGAGATCATTCCAGCACAGCGTAGCTGCAAACCTGAAACTCCCCCTGAAAGCTGCAGTTCTGTGCATTGGCACGGTTAGCGGGGCAACCATGGATCCGGAATGAAACGTTTGCCATACATTGCTGGCATTTTATTTTTTTTTCTTTTCGCCGAAAGTGAAATCTAGACCACTTCTTATAGAACTATGCGAGAAATTAATAGCAAAAAGAATTATGTCTACCAACCGTAACCAAACGAAGTGAGACGCTATTTAGTAGATTGCTATAAGTTTTTTATCACGCGTTATTTTATTTTTTTCGGTTTCGGTATTTATAGTGTGTATGCATTAAATAGTGTCAGTTACTATCGCAGTACTAACGCGTATCTTTTCAATTCTACATGACTTTTTTTTACTAGTTTTAGTGATGAAAAACTGCAATTGTGAAAAAATATAGCAGTAGGTACTAACCAACTTCATCTATTTTGTCAATAAAAACTTGAAAAAATTACGTATTACATTAGCAATGCTCCTTTATATATCTTCGTTCGGTTACGGTTTAAGGACCTGTTTTTTTTTTGGAATATTTTCTCGTATTTTCCTCTAGCCTAGCTATATATAACCTAGGTTTCATTTCTTTATTTTTTTTAATTATGTTTCATTCATATTTGTCCATTGGGTTTCATGAAAATTTCAACTATATCTAACGACCTTGGTTATTTATTTCATTTGTTAACTATAATACGTTTACAAAAAAATAATATAAATTTCAAGAGTCAGTCGTACAGCTTAAATACTATTAATATTTCCAGTTGATATTTAAAAGAAAAATCCTCGATTTTCAATTAAATTGGATCGCAAAATCTCTGATTGCTCGAATATTGCCCAAGATCGGTATAGGATTAAAAAAAGGGATTAATGAAAACCGATTCAAAGCGAGAACCGGTATTGCCGGTATACCTATTTAATTTGTCAGAGACCGCTTTGGCCATTTTACTTTGGGTTTGGAAGGCACAACGTTTGAGTTTGATTGCAAATAGAGTTACACTTGTACGTTTTCCTTTATCCCTGTAACGAGCTAGTCAGATAAAAAATCTATCGAACTGTCCTCAATCGTTTTCCGATTTGCGCTACATGGTAACCACTATTCGTGTTACGGTTGCCATGTTTTTTTTATATAATGAGAGATATATGTAGTACATACTGTAGCAATGAAAAAACGTCTAGAAATGTATATATTTATATATATATATTAATTGATATAAACTAGTGCTTGACTACAATCTCACCTGATATTAAGCAGTGATGCAATCGTTGATGGTGAGGCGCACTAGTTTATCAAGAGCCTATCTACTCTAGCCTTGAAGAAACCTAAATTATAATCGGACGGGAAGACCGCAGCAGGCAAACTGTTCCAGTCGCTCGATTTACGCGGTATGAACGACGAGGTGTAACGCCTATATGATATTTCTTAACGCTCAAATATCTGAATGAATTTTAATAAAATTGTTAGATGGGTAAACCGTATCCGAGAATAGCACAAAAGATATTTTTTCTGTAAGGATTATTTTCCTTTAGGATAAAATATTTTCAATATACTTCCTCAAAACTGACTCCTATCCTATAATTAGGTTCAATGTGCCATCTATATCACCCTCGTTTATTTTTTTAATTCATCACAAAAAGGGCTTTTTTCTTTCCCAGGGCACTTCAGCCCTCGACTCCATACAACACTCGCTTACGGCTCGTGCAAATTCCACTACTTCCCGCTCCGTCCAAGGGCGGGATTTGTCATTGGATGATTTTACCTACCATAAAAAAACCCTCAGCCCTAATGACAAACTTTCTGCACGTGTATCAAAATATACATACAATACTTTCATGCGTGTTTAGTCACTTAGTGGATGCTAGTTTATTAATATCCAAGTAAATAGAGCATTGTATTATAAACTGTAATTGCGTAGTTCTAATTGCACAATTGCATGCTGGTTATCTTGCGCTTTCTATCTGAAAATTAATAAAATGACACCCTCACTAAGAGCTTTTTTATAAAACCTTACCATATTATCACAAGCCCTCTTATGTTCCTTCTTTGCCTTCAACCCTGCTGAGGCCTAGGTTTTGATAAAATCTCTCTGAGGCGCACGTGGTACACTACGCCCAGTCGAAGACCTCAGCTCGGTCCGGATGGTTAGGGGACGGTTGGATAGCGAACTAACCATTGTTTGCTACCTGACGAACTACCCACCCCTACGGTGGCTAGAAATCGGGGTCCGGCAACGACCTCTCACCGATCGCCTCCGAAAGGACACTGTAGTACTTCGCCCAAGTAGGGCACACCTCTACCATGCGCTAAACGAAGTGCCCTAACATTTCTGTCTTTCTCTATAAATTCAAAAACTTTTGAACAGATTTTCATATGTTATTCACCAAAAGAGAGATGCAAAATATAAAAGAGTTAAAATGAAAATAGCATAAAAAAATTGTCATCTTTGCAAACCTGGAGCGGGTCGCTAGTTAATATGCTTGTATTTCTTTATACTCTTTCCGCAATTCAAGTAAAGCATTCCCCATTACTTGTTTTGGTAATTGCGTTTACTTTTTTGCTATAGACAAATCAAATATCACATTCGCTGCGTGACATTTGATGTCTTTTGTTCAGGCAGCGGTGATCTAATCAAAAACGTTGTTCTTTGCCAAGGTAAATACACTAGTATTGTTCAGTACATACAAAAAATATATTGTAGTTATTTTTACAATATCTTTACAAAAGAAACATCAGATGTGTCATGCAAGAAAGTAATAAGTGAAGGGAACAGTTGGGTAACCGCAACCTAAGTGAATTGTTTTCTACGTTCGTTTATTCGAGTATTTTTAGGGATTTTGCGTTGAAGTACTGTAAGATAGATTTTAAAAGTATCAATATCCTTAAAACCAACTGTTTTTAAAAGTGTTTAAGTAGCTAAATAATTTTCAATAAGAAATACTTCACGTTGAGATATTTAAGAATTTAGAAATGTAATATTATTGGGTTATAATAGCAATAATCAATATTAAACCACACACATTCAATCGCGTTTATCGAAGGAATCCTCGGGCAACGTGTGAGTAGTTTGTATAATGGAAAACAAAGGTATACATTTTTTTCAAAAACTACATTTCTAAAGTTTGTTTTCAACATATTCATCTGTTTCTTGACTATTGGAATCTTCAAAGGGCGATACGTTTATGTTTGAAATGTGTTATAATTTATTCACATTTTAATTCTTATGATTTACTTTCTCAGGACCCTGGGATTTTGGATCTTTAAAAAGCATACGAGGGCCCAAAGCCAACTCACAGAGGCCCACTTTACACACTTTTCATTTAACGTGGAATCAACCGACGATTATTCCTGTACACGCTATACTAGTGCAACAAAAGACAAACTGACGGGAAACTATTGCGACATATGGAAAACAAAACAAAAATATAAGGCTGGTTACCAAGAAATATGTTATAATATATATTTGCAACTACAGATTAGAGATTTCTTTTCGACTGTCCTTGTCTTCCTTCAAGGTGTATTAGCGATTAAATGAACAGTTATCTCTAGAGTAGAAAACAGATAAATGGATATCTATGTACTCGTATAATCAGTTAGGTACCACAAATTAAATGAACATTCGTATTTGTGCGATTAACAATAGATAACAAACATTTATTAAGAAAGCATACCAAATTAAGGAGATGCATCTCCCGTTAGTTCGACCCAAGATTAATGTTTAATTAAAGTAAAATGGCAGTGAAATATGGTAACCATTTTATAAATTCTGGGCATTCATTTTATTCCAAGAATTTGTTTTTGGTAAACTAATTATGAAAGTAGCGAACATTTATTTTTGACTGTATCGTTGGGAGTGTGTGAGTGATTGTTAAGCGGGGAAGTCACTTCTAGAACATGTCCGCCAACTTCGCTACTAAGAGTATAGATATTTTATAAAGGGAGATACGTTATGCGCTAACATCGTAATCAGAAAATCTGGACTCGAAACTCACACATCTAAACTACCTGTATTCACTGATAGGCAAGGACAGAGATAAGAGCCAGCGCTGTCAGTACTGTCCTGCGAGCGAAATAGGGTTAGCCGCTGAAAGTGAGTGTGTTAAGCGACGGCCATCGGACTAACATGGAGCGAGGTGAAGCATAGAGCTCAAAATCGGTTGCAATGGGTGAATACTGTCAACGCCCTCTGCCCTAGCTTAGGGGACATAGGATTTTAAACACTTAAACACCGAAAAGTGTGTGATGTGAAATCGCGCTTGAAGCGGGTCACTTATCTTCCGCTGTTTTGATATAATTTAAGACTAAAGGTCTATGCAATGTTTGCTAGTGTAGGACCGTCGCAGTCAGTCTAGTAGACTTGCCCGTTGCTCGTCCGTGCGATCTCATTTCAGATATGTTCAAAATTTCAGAAAACTTATTACGCAATAATTTGGTGTTTCATTGAATTTCAATTGCTATAACAGAAAGATTTGTTATAATTGTTACCAATTGGTAGGTTGATGCCGAATACAATTTACTCGTTTCAGACGTGGGTATAAATGTACCTGTAAAAATATACAAAAAATATTTTTTTATAAATAAGATTATATTTTATTGTGTATTGAGATATATTCATATTTTAGTCTTATTTATGTAAGTTTTTACTGTACACTGGATCCTACCCTTGAATATATTATGTTTTCTACCACAAAGATTTGCTAGAAGAAAATTCATTGTTAAGTTAAGCTCGACTTTGTACATGAATTGTCAAAGCACTGGGTAGGTACTATGTTATGTTGTTGTGACCAATAAAGAATTAAAGATTCTATTATTGGGTGTAAATGAAATATACATATAAAAAAAAGAAAAAATCACACTCATCAGCTACTCGCAATAACTTTGTTACTGTTACTCACAAATAGCTCTCAGCAAGATTCAATGAATAACCAGTGGCAATAATGGTACTCTAGATCGGCGTAATGTCAAGGGATTAAATCTCTCTTCCTATTCCACCTCTAATGAGCCGGAATAATCAACGCGGAGTATTTTTTGCGGTTTCCGGATTAAGGGTAGAAAAAACTGTTCATAATAATGGCCACAGCTGCGAGTTTGTTTTTAGGGCAGTTATACAATTGAACTATAGACTGTGAATTACTAATCCAACACGTAAAATTATTTGTACAGTACCTACAATTATTAGACTTAGGCATTTTTCCTAATTTGCACTTTTCATAAACGATGTAGACGTGCCTATAAGAATATTTTTTAATATAATTTTTTTTTATTTTTTATTTCAAACCTCATGCAAAATAGCCGCTTGAACTAACTTTTTATACATGACATCAAAGTTAAGCTTAAAATTCAATATGTGTCAGCCAATTTGTGTAGACCAGACGGATAAAAAAATCTTGGTATTCAGCTGTAACAATAACTTTTTGTACTATGTCGCATTTATCGCAAATGACGCGAATATTTCATATAATTTTTATTTTGCTTCACACAAAATACTTTAAGCTGTCAGTGAAAGATTGCCTCACAGCGGTGATGAAAGGAATTAAAAATAATCCATTTTGTTCACTTTTTTGCTGGATTTTTATAGTGTAATGATATTTAAATAATAATACATAAAATATGGGCTTAAGAACACCGATATCAACTGCCCAAACACTATACCGCCCGCCCCTACGTGTTCTCCGGGTGAAGCGTTGCATGCGGAACGCCCGGAGGGTTACCGCACAATGACGGTATTTCGGGAGTTACCTGTTTCGGATTTGGTGGGAAGACTTCGAGCCGATCCCAGAACAGGAACCTTGTCAAACAACCATGACCAGTGAGGACTTGTGTTATGAGGAAAGTGGGACACCATGACGCCTCTGTATCCACTCCTCAAAAAGGGGTCATACTAATAAAACTATGTATAATGTAATTGTTACTTAAACATTTTAACAGTTTGATTAAATTATTAAGAGTGGCTTCGCACTACGTCCGATCCGAATCCGATCCGTTAAAAACCCGCTCTTATCCCACCGGTTTTAGGCACGCAATTGATAGTTTTCCGCACTAGTGCAACAAAGTGCGCGTGCTCAACAAGCGAGTAAATTAATATTAGCAGTATTTATTTTTTACAGGCTGTGATAGAATTACGGGGTTTACATACTAGATAATTTTTTTACACGTTCCAAACTTTCAAACACTTGTTTACCTACTAAAATCACCTTAAAGCCTTTTTGTATGATGTGATTTATCTTCTATGACAATAATGGTTGCCATCTAAGACATACCTATAAGCCGTATGAAGTAGATTTCCTATCATTTGGCACCCCGTTTCCTTATTACCTTATCTTTTTATTTGGGTTTGATTGATGGAACTATTATGTCTTTGCTTAGCATCCAAAAATAATGATTTGTGGACATGTGAAGACGAGTTTGTTTTAGATTGAAATATAAAAAAGAATATCGTGCTTACTCAAGATTTTCGGGTAATCTAGTTATCGCAAGATTAGGCACGCCATAATCATGAAAGTAAGTCCCCTCTATGAAGAATGGCTGAAGAGACCTCCTGGCGTTCTCACATTATACATGACGCAGATCCTCGCCGGACAACGTAAGTTCGGGAGGTTCTTGCACTTGATTCGTGCGAAAGAAATGCCCAGGGGTAACAGTTGTAAAGACCACGGCCTGGAAAAGACGGTGGAACTTATGATGGAGGTATTAGCACTTGGCCCACTGAGGCCATGGGTTGAATTCCAAAAGGGAAACCCGGGGTACTGGAACGGATTAAATATAAATCGCAATTGTGAAAAATCAGAAATGTGTGTGGTAAATATGCGCTACGGCCTGTAGTACATGATGCATTTGATGTGACTTTCATCGTGGAAGCCTGCTCCGCTTGGGCGGTGCACCACCGTGTTCCAAAGCCAGTGGCCTCCTTCTACGAAGCAGTAATGCGAGCGAAGGAGATGACCGCAACCAACCGTGAGGCAACGGATATTTTTACCCGACTGCGCCAGAAGAAGGGTTATGTTTTTCGAGAGTATGTATGTATGTATGTATGTATGTATGTATGTATGTACGTATGTATGTATGTATGTATAATTGTTTGGTACGCTCTGCAGCCTGAACGGCTCGATGGATTTTAGCTTGAGAGGTGTCGTTAGATTCGTATTTACTGTGAGAGTGTCACTGGGTACATCAAAATAAAAAAAAAAAAACAAAATGACGGATTTTTAGCGCCAAATTTAAATATTTGGCACGCTCTGCGACCTGAACGGCTCGATGGATTTTAGTTTGAGAGGTGTCTTTAGATTCGTAATTACTTTGAAAGTGATATCATAATAAAATAAAACTAAAAAACATAAAAAATAAAAAACGGTAATTTAAAAAACTAAAATACCCGACTGCTTTTCTGAGCATTCATGAAAAAGCCCTAAAACAAGAAAGTCGTTGTACCCGATTGCACTTATCTATATAATATTTTAAATACTGGCAGTCGTACGCCTATCTCCCAGTGTAGACAAGGAACAAAAAAATCAATGAAATTTCTTTAAATTATTTCCTTCTTTTTTAGTTCTTTTAGCGGTTACAAAATTTTAAACTACCGAACAATTAATTAGGGTTCAAATACGAGTTTAATCGCCTAAAGGAAGAAAAGTTTGTACAATACGCTGTTTAATTTATAATGTTGTATGTTTACAGTTGAAGGGATTTGTAAAGTAAAATGTAGGTTCGTACGGGCAAAGTTTGTGAAATATCATTAGCATTCAAATTATATTACAATCCTTTACACTTTACAGTAGCCAAAATTATATTAATTTAAATGGTTACTTTCTAAAATAATACAGTTAATTGAATAGACCCACACTGAGTTACGAACGTGTTTCAGAATTAAGGTACTGATCAATACAAAAATTTTGGACTCAATACATATCAATTAAATAGACGTACTTACAATGTTCACAAAATTCAAGAAAATTGATATTCACAGTAACATTTGTTTTTTTTTACGTTTCCTGAATTCGACATGAGCAAATATTAATTAATGGTCGTACTACTCTAAAAACAACTTTCTTTCCTTATCCCGGAAACCTGTGTGAAAAAGCTGTGCAGTGATTATTCCAGCTCATTAAAGATAGAATAGGAGTAGACATCAAATCTCCTTTTTTTAAGGTGACGCAAACACCAAATGACTTTTTGGTGGAGCAAGAAAGCGTATCAGATTTTTTCTGACTAAACGCGACTGTGTTATTCAGTTGTCCTTTGCATTCCAGAGCCGCGGTAACGTGAAAGACATTTAGGATGTTTTTAATATTGTGCAGATTTCATCACGCATGCGGATTTGCTCCGCATGCGTAACCTCCGCAAATGTCCTTTTCATACAAGTATTTATTGTAATGCGCGAAATACGCTCGTGGGACCGGTTTTTTTTTTGTCCTTTGAATTTTTTTGCATGCGGAGTAAATCCGCACGTGTGATGAAACCCGCATGATACTCGTATTAAAAAAAACGGCACAAGCATATATTGATCCTCTAGAACACCTACCGTACTGTAGTTATACACCACTATTTTTTACTTAGTGCAAATACTTATAGGGCTTATTAGAAAAGGTCTTGTTATTATTTAAGTAAAGTCTCAATAAATAATATTCATAAACAGCAAAGTTATGAGCGTCTGTTTATATCCCGAAATCTCACTCAATTTATGGAAACATTGTACAGGTAATTGTTTATGAACGAAAGAATGTCAATAAAAATGGAAAAACACTGCGCTTAGTATTTTCTAGTAGTAGTTGTTATGAATGATTGATTCAATTATGAATTTACCAAATGACGAATTTTCGTGGACAATTTTGGGATTTCGTTTTTTTACTTTTGACTACATAAATATGATCAGTAACGGGTACTGATTGAACCCCATTTTTTGTGCACTAATTAAAAAATAGGGGTGTATATTGACAGCAAAATTGTTCGAAAGATTTACCGTGGCCCTGAAACGCAAATGGTAACTGAAGGACACCGCTAGATTTAAGTCAATAAAAGTGTGGTACTCTCTCGCTCCACCTAAAGCGGGATGAGTTATTTTTTTATGTATTAAATAAAAATAAAAAGGAGTATTTGTATCGGAAAAATCTTTTTTCTTTTTTTTTAAGGTGGTCCTGTCTCCCCAAAGATAAAGTTATGTCGACAATTTTATCAATAAGGTTTTTTCATAAATCAAATTGAACCCTTCGAAAGGGTTTTACTAGTAAACATGCGACTGCGAAATTGCGTCCGTCCTTAATCCGTTTAGCTTCAGTGTCAGACAAATGCCGGAAGAAAATTGGTAGCAATGTCAAATGTATAAAGGATCTTTTATAATTATTTTGAACGTGTTTATTGTTTAGAATTTAATAAACGAATTTTCATTATAACTTATATTATTTACAATAGAATAATACTACATTACACTGCTTCTCAAAGAACATTAACATCTAAGTATCATTTAAAACTTTACTACCTAAACTATAATAAGTATAACACTTACGATAAAAACTTGTTACTAAAATATGGCGTCGAAAATTCCTCTACACCGCTTTTGACTGGAAGTGTGCCCAAAAGACTGGCAGCATTGCCGCATGGCAATGCTTAATCTCTGATCAAGGTAAAAGTCAGCCCTTGGGTCATACGATGTGTCAAAATCACAAAGTTATAAACTTGTTTTGTTATTTGGTTGTCCACACAAACACATGGTCACTGGACCATTTGTGCGACTTAGGGGTTGATTTGCTCCCGCAACCAGCTGCTTGCTGGTGCCTTATGCCCCCTATGACCTGCCGTGACCTGTAATTGTACTTAGTATCGGTGGTGTCCAACTTGTGACCTTTTTTAAATATTTTTGGGAAAAAATATAACATGGTGTAAAAATTATTGGAATCGATTCAGTTACTGATTCCGAACAAACTATATTCAGGTTTCGCATTTACTAAAAATTATATTGTATAATACTTATACAATATCATTACCCTGAGTTGTACTCAACTCAGGTCTTGGATACTTATACAATCAAAATATACTTTTATCTGGTCTTGTGATACATCCATATATCTGTGAAGTCAATAGTCCACAAGCTTGAGAACAAGTCAACGATTCGAAATGGTGCTGACGTCACTTCACTTTGACAGAATCTGGGCTGGCGTTCGCGCGAATCGAAGAAATAAAAGTTCCGAAATGTAAACAACAACTAGTCTAAGACAGTTCCTAGACTAGTTCACTGCTCGTTGTGAAGTGAATACGTAAAGCTAACATCATAATAAATCAGTGGCGTGGTCAGGAATGCTTAATTTATTGCTTACCCACTCATTGCCTACAAAATAGGTCGGGTTTCTGGAAAGGATTTCCACTCTGATCGGCATCCTGAGCAGATATATATGTACATCTATTCTAAACATTTTTCCGGGCCATACGAAAACAAAAGAATGTGATTTTTAATTGATTGAGGACTAGCTGCTGCCAGTGGTTTCGCCTGTGATAAAAATAAAAAATATAAAAAATATCCTAAGGGAACATACGCCCGAGATGAAAAGTATTCTATGTGCTATTCCAGGAATGGTCTACCCTTATAATAAGTTTCGTAGAAATTCATTCATTAGTTTTTGCGTGAAAGAGTAACAAATATTCATACATACATATTTTCACGTTTATGATATTAGTAGGAAAAGATCCTACTAATATCAGGGAGTGAAAATATCGTTTACATTAATGAAACTGTAGAGATAATAAAAATTAAGCTCAATCGTTTTTTTTTTTTTTAATGGTGTGTAAAATCATCCAAAGACAAATCCCGCCCTTGGGCGGAGCGGGAAGTAGTGTCAGACTCTTACTGACTAAAAACCTACCCCATTCCTTCGTAGCCTATCGTGCCGGGGCCGGGTATTCCTTTTGGAAGTTAACCCATGACCCCAGTAGGCTTTGATCCTGCCTGCCTGCAGTTAGCGGAAATATTTCTGCTTCAAAATTGAGTCGCAAGATTGCCTTCTTCTGCAAAGCAGTAATGCTAGGAAAAGAGGAGGCCAACCGCGTGAGACAACGGCCTAGCCACCGCCGGGATTCCTATCCTGATTTCTGGTCACCGGTAGCTCGCTGTCCGACTGTCCGGTAACCGTCCGGCCCGAACCCAAGTCCTCGGCGGCGCGTAGTGTTCCACGCGTGCCTCAAGCAGTTGTCAGCAAAACGTAGGAACCCAGCAGGGTTGAAGCCTACTGAAAGTTAATGTGAAAGTGAACATCGGGGCTCTGGAGTGAAGGTAATGAAGGAATATTAATAGGTTTTTGGTCAGTAAAAGTCTGACACTATCTCCCGCCCTGCCCTATGGCGCTAAGATGCCATCGGATGATTTTCCCACCGAAAAAAAGCATTTGATTCCAAAGGTGGTCCTATAAAGTAGCGAGCACAAACATTCGAAGAGAATCATCAATATTCTGTTTGAATTGTACTCTATTTTTGGTTGTGAAATGGAAGGAAGCCGTGAAAGGGTCTCACCGTGAACACTATTTTATGCAAAAAACAGAAAAATCTTGCTTAATATGTTGTGTTCCACGGTAAAAAAAAAACTATCCAAAGAGTTTTTCAGCTTGACACTGAATTTAAATTTGGAAAAAGTACAATGATGGTTAAGCCGGGTACAGACTGCTCTAACGTAACATGAAAAGAGCATTTTATAAAAGTGGACGCAGTGCGCGCACAAACCGAGCATGTATACCTCATAATTGCAATGCTCTGTTTGCGCGCGTAGAGTACACAGTTCGCGCGCTCAAGATGACCACATAGCATGATAACATGAACAATGTGGATGGCAAATTCTTTTATTGCATGTTACATAGCATGTTATGTCACATCAGTTTGTACCCGGCTTAAAGGATGGAAAACAAACATGCAAACTTAGTGTTAGTTTACGGTAATTCGAAAAACCTTTGGGGCCATATTTACATATGTTGTTATAAGATAAACGAGTATGTTGATGTTTTATGTTTAATATTCTATGATGATAAGGGATGTTTAGAAATCTAAAATATAGCAACGAAAAGAGGTATCTTGTTTTTGTTATCTTTGTATATTAAGGCGGTAAACCCAATACCAAACAACAGTAAAACCTTATTAGCATAATTTTAAGAATTTCCATTCAACTTACAAAACGGACCTAATCTATAAGCGAGACCCACTTTAAGCCTGAGGCAAGTACACTCTCCCTGAGCCTGCCTCTAACTGAGGCATTAAAATGGCAACTTAACAATATACTGAGACAGACATCCATTTAACATTTACTCCGGCTCTCAATACAGGGCAAAAGGAAGCTATTTAAATATTGTTAAGTCATCTGTGGACAATAAGTATATTAATAAGTGCGTGTTGCAATCAAATAGACTGAGGGTAGTGGACCAATAGTTACGGCCTCGACTTACGAGTTGTAAGTCGCTAAGGGTTCAAACCTAACCGCATTACTTTTTGTAATTTATTCCATAACCACTGCTCTTAAAATGGTGAAGAAAAACATCGGAAAAGGAAACTGGGATGTCCCACCCGCAGTGTGGTAGACTTTGGCCCGTTCCCTCTCCTAGAGAGGAGGCTTGATTCAGGTAGTAGAAACATTATAAGGCAGACTATGATATGCTATGCTATGTATTCAAATTTATTAACGTCTCACGTAAACCTACGGGATAATAGAACAAACTTAATTATTTCCAAGAGTGCTGCAGCTGCCAGGATCCCGATGCCAATTTCCAGTCACCGTAGGCGTGGGTTTGTGAACGGCGAGTAATGGTAGCTCGCCGTTCGACTATCCGGTAACCGTCTGGACCGAGCCCGAGTCGTTGACGGCACGTAATGTTCCACGCACACCTTAAGAAGATGTCAGCAAAACGTTAGGGGTCCAGCAGTGCTGAAGCCAACTGGGACCATGGGTTCGCTTTCGAAAAGAAAACCTGGGATCCTGCAACGGAAGACAAAAAAGTAGGCGTGGGTCGTTACACGATTTTCACGAAACGTAACGTAACCAGTGACGTCGAAGGCGTCACTGGTTTTGAAAACACGTTATCTATGTAACTAGCTATTTTTTCAAAATGGTGATTCTGTTGTAGTATGATAGTTATTCACAAAACGATAGAACAGAATAATACATACCTATCACAAACTAAATTTTTGAAACGAATATGTTTTTGTAGTTACAGTCTAAGTAAATTTTTTCAAGCCGTTACAATCATTAAAAGATGAGTATCACTTACATCAAATTAAACTAATCTATAAAATGAGTAAAGCAATAATGTATGAGTGACGCATTATAATATTCCCTCCTTTCCATTTTCGGTACTTGGTCAGCGTGTCTTGTTCGTACTCGTAACGTTCCGTTTGTCCCAATTTCAATTTCATTCAGTCACTGTATTGGCTTTGTAACTTAAAAAATCAAGTGTTACAAAAATCAATAGTTCACTACGTTTCGTTTATGGTCGAAACTAGCTACTCGGTTACTTGTCTCGTAGCAAGTTACTGTAAATAGTGACGTGATTTAACGCCCATACCTACAAAGAAGGAAAATAGGACTGAGATTTAGTTAGTAAAAGTCTGACACGCCCCTCGCTCCGCCCCAGAATGGAAAAAGTCATTGTATGACATATCACTTAAAAAAAGTGTTTTTAAACTGATAACAAATAATAAATACTCTATTTCTTTGTTTCAGAACAGCGAAGAAGTTGGTGAAGACGTATGACGAAACATGGACAGCGCAGACAACACTACCACATTATATGACGATGACGCGCTATACTCAAGCGAATTGGCTCTTCACAGAGAATTCAGTTCGGCTGAAACTGTACTTGCAAGCTATACGATATGGCCTGCAGAAAAATGTCTGGAAACATTTCTTTTTAATGGCTCGCACGCAGACGAGTTCACGAATAATATTTTCGTATACAATGGCTCTCGAATTATGTGTTTGGATCACGCCCCAGTTTTGACTAAAAGCACACTTATCAGAGCAAGCGTACTTTCTGCGATGGCTGTGTTATCGTTCTTTGGGAACGTGGCAACAATTATAAGTATACAGAGAGGTAAAAGGAGTCGAGGAAGAGCGAGACCGTCTTGGACAGCGATATATAGTTTGATATTTCAGCTGAGTATAGCTGACTTGTTGGTGACTGTGTTTTGCATCGCTGGCGAAGCAGCGTGGTCTTTTACAGTGCAGTGGTACGCAGGGAACATAGCATGCAAATTGTTCAAGTTCCTGCAGATGTTCGCTTTGTACCTCAGCACTTTTATACTCGTGCTTATTGGAGTGGACAGATGGCTCGCTGTGAAGTATCCGATGCGAAGTATGGCGACTGCAACGAGGAGTGGACGGCTAGTAATTATCGCGTGGGTGTTGAGTCTCGTCTTAAGTGTGCCACAGGTCAGTGATTATTAATAGCTTTCAGAAAGTTTGTTACGACACTTTTATTTTTCTTTCCAGTTGTAAATTGCAAAATAAAACTGCACAAAACATATAATACTGATTCAAATATCAAGTAACTTAACTAGCTAATTTTGCCCATACTTTGGTATTCGAAGCAATTAAAACTTAGGTCTGTCATACATAATTATTGCAGAACAGACAACAGTAAAGCGACACGTAATTAGAAGACAAAGTTTACTATCTACAAATGTGAATATTCTAGACGTGTGCAGGTATGTTGGTAACACACAAGATGTCAATTGGTATACCTGCATGCATTGTCACAAAAATATTATGTTTCGTGTTGAATCACACAAAACATCATATCACGATTAATTGAATAGAATACGCAGAAGTTTATTACGATTAAAATTGTGGCGGCATTGACTTTTAGGTTGTTTTTATTTATTTATTTATTTAAAAATCTTTGTGCACTAGTGTACAAAGGCGGACTTAATGCCGTAGGCATTATCTACCAGTCGACCTTAGGGTGGTGCAGAGACATAACGTAATAGGTGCAACTTAATGAAAAACAGACAAAATAAATAGAAAACTAATACAATATCTAATAAATATAAATACATACTTATATAAATACATACAAATAACCAAAATTATTTTGAGAAACGAATCCACCAAATCAACGCTGCGATGATTCTAGCAGCTTCCTGCGAATATGTTCACGTGCCATCACGTTTTTACTACGATAATATATTTTTTTGCTGGTAAAGTCTATAAGATTTATCGTCAATAATCGATAATCATGTATTATTTGTTTAATATAGATTTTAAATTAGTGCATTAGTTCATGTGGGCGTACAAATTTGGTTCCATGCAAAGAAAATACAATATCATGCGAGAGGTAAACTCGAATTAATTCTAGGTATGTCAAAATTAATTTAATGATGATAAAATAAAATAGTCAAAATTTATAAATGTACAACATAATGTCAATGTCAAATTACTATTATACATTCAAAACAAGACTAAAAAAATGCTTCTACAGTCAAATAATTAAATAATTTTACATTAATTTATCATTTAGAAATTCATCAGACGTATATAAGATTTTTCAATTTGTAACTGTTTTAATTTTAGTTTTTTTTTTTAACTCTTTAAGGTGAAAATAAATAAAACCACATATAGCGAAGCTGACGCAGTATCGTAAACCAAACTAGTTGAATAATATCGCCAACAATTCCAACAATGTTGTTGATTAGAGTTATGTGGCTGTGAACCCTTGTACCATTTACGCAAATTTAATAAATGAAGTGATATACATACATGCGGTAATATAAATGTACCAAATATTAACATATTATGAAGTAACTAAGCTATTTCGTCTTAGTTCCATGAAAGTAATGAGCATTCATGTCGATATTGTTATAAGAAAAGGGAAAGATCTAAGAAACTTTAATAATGCAAAAGCGGAGAATCCGGGCAATTTATAAAATGGGTTCTTGCTAGTTCCTTAGAAATTTATATTCAAAGAAACCGATGTGCTGACACTATTTTCAGTTCATATCTTAGAAAGTATTTTATACGTTCGCAATAATTAAGGAATTTTTAAAATTGGAAACCATTTTCGTAACATAAATACGCGCAGTAAACATGAAATTTTAATAACTGAATGAAAATCAACCAAAAATAGAAAGCCATTTTTTGTTTTTTAAATCATTAAGCATGGCGTTTCTTGCCGGTTCTTCTCCATAGGAAACGACCTATTTGGAACCATCGCCGCTTATGTAAAATGAAAATGTTTTGATTGATTTGATTGGATTGAAAGCCATGTTTTCATAAACAGCATATTGTTTGCCAAAGTCATTTGTAAAACTCAGCCAAGAAAAAATTGAACTCACATCAAACGTTACAAAAAAAAAACCTACTACAAGGAATAATGTAAAAAAATGGTACATCCTTTTTTCACTGCTTCGATTTTATTATGTATTGATCAGTTTCTACAAAAAAATAAAATAATGAAAGAATATTTGAATTCTGTTTTTTCGCGTTATTCAAAACAATTTTCTAAATTTTTCCAATTTCTTTTTTTTATTTTTTTTACAAATAACCCATGATTTTTTAAATTGAAATATGAACTAGTGCTTGACTGCAATCTCACCTGATGGGAAGCAGTGATTTTTTCCGAAATGAAATAATTTTATTAATAATAATAATACCCTTTTCCTGATACCGGTGGGACTCTATTTTTTATATTTTCAAATGATTTTTTTTTTTGTATGTGTTTAAAGAAATATTTAACAATGTATTAAATAAGTATAGGAAGTAAATAAAGGAAATAAGAATAAAAAATGTCTTTAAAGTAAGTTAAGTAAGTATTAGTTACAAATATTTACTTCATCAATTTGTTTCTAAGTACGGACAATGTTGTAAACTAATACCCAATTGATGCTGCTGTATATACTATTAATTGATTTACTACATCGTTGTCGATTATGGAAGCAATATAATTTAGATTTTCTATTTATACTTTACGCCGCCGAGAAGAATAATAATATCTCACGCGTGATGATGATTAATTCTTTCCGTCTTTTATTTGAATAATATTGTGATGAAGTTTCAACTAAGAAGTCGTAAATGCATTTCTCTTTTGAGAATTTATGTTTTGTGAAGATCATACTTCTATATACTTATATAGTTATTATAAAACTTAATCAAATGGAAGGAGTTCCAAAAAATAAATAGCAATTCTTCGGTTTAACCGTATCTTGAATCTCAATATTAACTTTGAAGTTAATTTCCGATGGTAGGTGTGGAACCGATTTCCGTTTAAGTAAAAGCTGCTCATATTTACAAAACTTAAGATTAAAATGTTAATCTGAGTTAAATCTAGAGTGTTGGTATAGTTTAAAACAAACTTTATCAAATCCTTTCATCCCCTTTTAATACCCAGATACTTTTATTTATTTATTAAGGACCTTTACGGCACTTCATGAATTACAGGAGGCCACATCATAACTTGGAGTTTAAACAATTTATGACCAAAAAGTGCATTGGCAGCTCCTTGAAATATTATCTTATTTGCGTAAACCAAATATGAATCAAATGTACAAGTTTTGAAGTCACTTAAGCTTATTAAGCTGTATTTTAGTTAAGTCTAAAGAACTGACATCGGCAACATCAAGATCAGTTTTTTATTTATCACTTTGTGATTAATAAAAATCCGAACTAAATCAACACTCAGCGGCCATTTTCCTTTACGATAGCATGAACTGCAATACATATATGTTCTCTCTTGTTACAGGCAGTAGTGTTCAGAGTGGCTCAAGGGCCGTTCATGGAAGAGTTCCACCAGTGCGTGACGCATGGATTCTACACGCAGCGCTGGCAGGAACAAGCATATACCACACTCTCACTGATCTTCATGTTTATATTGCCTCTAGTCATACTAGTGGCCACCTATGTGTCCACAGTCAGAACTATTGCTAGTAAGTACCTACCAAACTTAAATAAACTAAATGTTTTTGAATTGCACATCAATTACCGTCGAGCTGGATTTTTACCTTTTTACCATAGGAAAACGGGAGTCCTAGCCCAATAATCTTGCTGTCGATTATTAAATATAAATAACATGAGAGACAAAAAGAGAGAAGATTGTTGGGTTGTAATACAATGGCGTCGTAGTGTTTTTATTATTTTGTGCTAGTATAGATGTAATAAATAGTAAGCAATTCACATAACATAAATTGGTATGAAGCTAAAATAAGATAGAAGATAAAATAAGAAAACAAAATTAAAACGCGTAGCAGAATATGCCGTCCCGCTTGGGAAGAGCATCGCCGTGTCCTCGTGGGGGCGATCGGCGGCGATCTCTCGCGCTAGGGCTTGGTTCAAGCCATGCTCTGGAGCGAGGAGGAGTGGCAGGCAGTCGCCTCCTTCTACGAAGCAGTAATGCTAGCAAAAGAGGAGGCCGACCGCATCAGGCAACGGCGCACACGCTGCCGCCGCCGCCGGGATTCCGATCCCGATTTCCGGCCACCGTAGGCGCGGGCTCGCGGACGGCGGGCAATGGGTAGCTCGCTGTCCGTCCGTCCGGTAACAGACCGGTCCGAGCTCAAGTCATCTACGGCGCGCACTGTTCCCGCGCGCCCCAAGGAGTATTCAGCAAACTGTAGGTGCCCAGCAGGGCCGAAGCCAACTGGGGCCAAAGGTTATGTGAAAATGTTACCCGGGGCCCTGGGACAAAGGCAATGAATGGAACAGGGTAGGTTTTTAGTCAGTAAGAGTCTGACACTATTTCCCGCCCCACCGAAGGGCGGGATTTGTCATTGGATGATTTTACCTACCATAAAAAAAAAGCATAATATGCCGTATAGTAATAACGTGAGTGTGCTGGATATATTTATTTTCTTTGTCAAATATACCTGACTATATAATAGGGGTCAAATTATCAAACATTCACTTATGTCAAATAATTGAATTAAATTGGTTTTCTGTCATTTTTACCAGCTGACGCTTATCCAGTTTCAAAATTGACGTTTACGTTAACAATTAACTCAATGCATTACATTCACCGCATACTATAACTGTGTTACAAAAGTATACAAAAACATTATTTACAAAGAATGTAAAAACAAAAAATAAAAAAACCACTTGTGTTCAATTCGCACAGCTGTTTACGTTATCACTGTCGGATAGTTGCAAAGAACTTATAATCCCTGAGAACCGTAACAGATGGTACTTTTTTAATAGTAGAAAAAACTGTCAACTACTTGAATTGTAAATACCAACTTAAGGAGACAGCTCATTATAAAAACCAATATTTGTAATGTCTGTGTACTTCATCATAGTTTAAAAGTTGTTTAAATCACAAATTACTATGACAACAGTAATATCTCTAAATAATAGTCTAAATGAAGTCTTTGAGGATTAAATTCAGACTTAATATTAATACAAAAATCCCTTCCATTAATTAAATTTAAAGTAAATAACGGTAGCAAATCAAAATAAATTAGGAATCTTTTATGTAAGCCGATAAACATTTTATTTAATCCAATAAAAATTCAGAGTGGGTAGATCTTGAACTACGGCATTTACTGTTTCTATGTATTTTAAGAGTACCTGTACAAAACTTATAATTAAGTTTCGATAAAGATTAAGAAAATTAGGTTGGCATAAAACTCTGCGTATTTCTGTAGTGTTATTATAAAATACAAGTAGGTATCTACTTACTATGACTTGATACATTTCAATTCATTATCATTATCTTTAGTTCGTTCTTGTTTTTATGCTTTTTTATATTATAATCCTTAAGTTATTAATTATATTGTTATTTTACCCCGAAAGAAATGATTATTTCTTTTCTTTTCTCACCCTCTTTCTATTTAAAAAAAAATCACATTTTAATTATTTTATTTTTATATGGGTGTTTTGTCTGCAATAAACAATTATGATTGTCTAACATACATTTGCAATTTTCGAAACTAATTAAAGATATAAAACTACGACGAAGGATTATACACCCATTCACTTTCGTTGACAAGCGTACAAGTGACAAGCGTCTGACAGCGAAAATAGGAATAAGAAAATCCCACGTTTTATAAAGGCAATATGGGAGCTTAGGCGACTTACATGTCATTTTCTTTTGCCTACAATATATATTCTGTTACCTAACACTTTTCCTTTGCCAAAATTTACGAAAAAGCATCTATATTACGTAATAAAAACTTATAATAAGCGTAACCCTTAGACGAGTGAAGTTAATAATTTATATGCCATGACTTTATTAAAACTTTTGCGCATTCAAATTTTCAGTTTCTATTTTAAAAGGACATTGATGGAATTAAAATTGTACTAAATATACCTAATTCGACTGTAAAGCAATTATAAAGTGCTTTAAATGAATATTATCAAGAACTTCAATCGGTGAAAGTATTTTGAGTTCCAAATTTTGTTATAAACTTTGGCCAGCCATTTATAATAACACTGGGTTGATAAATAAATTATTATCAGAATATCAACAGAACAGTTTGAATTTGGTCAAAAAGTTCCAAAAAGACTCCCGGTAAACTTAGTTATTTCACATTATTTTGCTATTCAATGTAATATTTTATAGGCTATTGTTGTCTATACTATACTATGACTATAACTGAGATTATGTTGTCTATACTATACTATGACTATAACTAAATAAATAAATTATAAAATGCTAAATAAATTAACAAGTAATATTTATATCGAACACATTCCTGTTTATAAAATATGAGCATATCGAGAAGAATAAATAATTTGAAATGGGTTTAGATACTTTTCGCTTCACTTCGGGGCAAAATGGTCTTAGAATTTGTACTTTTGATTATGTTTGATTCAAATGATAAATGAATAATAAGACTTTATTACAAAAATACGGCTGTATAGCTTTTATCTAACTTTTAATGAGCGCGAAAAAATTTATCGCATTCGTTTATATCACATTAAATAATCGTATTTGTTAACAATTCAACTTAGAGCTTTTGAATCGCAACATCTTGCGTTATGAAAAGTTTTCCAAAGTTATTGCAGCTTTGACTAAAAAGTATCATTGTAAATATATCTAATTTATTTTTCAGAAAGTGAAAAAGTGTTCAAGCCTGAGGTGCGAAGGCAGGAAAAATACTTTACTCCTGATATGAATCGAAGAAGACTTATTGATAGAGCGAAAATGAAGTCCTTGAGGATGTCTGTGGTCATAGTGGCTGCTTTTCTCGTTTGGTGGACACCTTATTATGTAATGATGATAATCTTTACATTCCTTAATCCTGACAAAGATGTAAGTACCTTCTTTGCTAAACTGAAACTTTTTTTATTTTGTCCGGGACATTATGTGGGTTAGTAGGCCTATGCTACTTATTAGAGTTGTGATGCCATATCCTTTCGATGTTGCATGTTAACATGGATTATAATGTAAATGCTATCCTATGTACTCCGACATATAAACTGATTTAGATAATAATCTTCTACAAACATTTATAATGGTCATCTTTTATAAGAATCACAGAAGATAAAAAAAATTATTGAATTGTTTTTTATTTTTAAATAATTGGAATCTTTTCTTGAAATTTCGACTCCTTTCAGATCATTTTGATATATAAAAAAAAAATTAAGCATGCGTTTTGAGGTTTTATAAGTGCTCATATATGCCTATGCGCAATAAGTGTAGACAAGGACAATACTTTACAGGTTTCGATGTTTTTTTTTTCTAACACGGCTTCACAATATATGGTATGAGAATTCCAACGAATTGCCAATAAAATGGAAACCAAAACGAGTTTCAAACTTTGAAGTTCTTTAACTTAAACTTTTTGTATTGCTGAATCCAGTATTTTTTCCCATAAAAAATGTCATACGCAATAAAGACTCACATTAAATAAGATTAAAAGTATACTTTCAACGCGACAAAATGGCAATATTTTGTCGTCTGTTAATAAGATAAGGCAACAGAGCAGAAAAACAAGATCTCTCTAACATATATATTGCAAAACCGACGTCTTTCTAAATAGACATTCCAATTTCAGTAGGTAACGTATATATATTATATAGGTACAAATATATAAAATATTATAAATCTACTTACCTATCATGTTTCTTGGTATTTCTTACCTAATAATGGTGATTTATCTTGAAGATAAGAATATAATGATTCTACAAGTCTTTGCGAATAGACAGAAGTTGTCGTAGTTATATATACCGTAGATAAATTGTTATTTACCAATAAAAATTTATCTACGGTAAACCCTCGAAACGAGGTACGTATAAAAATATTTTTACGCTTACGTTTTTGTTACGATACGTTTTCGCCAATAGATGTTGAGCAAAACACGCAATAAAATCTCAAATAAGCTACTCGTATTATCAATTTCAACTACACAAATAATGAACAGTACCGAGTACGAACACTAGACGGTCTAATACCTGTCAATGTTACTACTTTTTGTTTTATATTTACCTCTTACCTTACCTCTTTAGCAAATAAGCTCTCCGTTCGAGAATCAAAATGGAATATGAATACCTGACCTTTTTCTGATGAAGGATTGACGACCCATACGTCAACCCTGCTGTGTAATGCCTTGGCACCACTGTTGCTGCCGCGCCTTTTCCATCAGGGCTCCGGATCTCCATCCAGACACATTTCCATGTGACCGTGTGCACCAGGGCCAATCCAGGCCAATCTTGCTGCTTTGTTGCCGGGGGTCTTCAGGGGCTCGAATATTTTTGTGTTCAGCCTGTCTACGTCCAATCTTTCCATAGTAATTTCTGATCTGCCCCTGCACTTGTCTTTCTAGGTCGAATTTGTGTAGATTCTCAATCTAGGTAGAATTTTATAGTTGGCTCTCTGGGGATACAACGTTACCATGGTCCAACATTAGTTGCTCAGGTTTAAGGAAAAAACCTAATCAGACCATTCAAGTCCGCGCTTCAATCCGGGTCTTCATTTTCGATTTTTTGCATTTCGAATAATAACCGCCAATAAAGACAACTGACTCCAGCCATTTTCTTCATAGTGTTGAATGACTATTGCTCACAAAGCTTGTCGATTCATTTGCACGATTGACACACACAGAACTGGGATAAGTTCTGATGTCAGCTCGTCCAGGATAGTTCGAGCTCTGACCAGCTACTACCTGGTGGGCCTACATGGGTATCGCGCAATGAATGAATATAGCTTAGAATTGAATTGGTTTACTTCTCAGTACATTTCGGTACAGTGCTCTGTTACATGTTACATACACTGGTACAAACAACAAAACGGACAGTTTCTGAACGTCTTGACTCTGCGACGGCCTAGCTAAGAGTGTCCGCTGTGCTCGACGGATTCTCCCTCGCCAAAGCGGAAACGGCTGACTCTGTCTAGGCGCGCCACCTCCAGTTCTTCTAGTTGCCACGAGATGGCATGCCTTGTTTTGTTTTCAACAAATCAACACAGGATCCAATATACGAGTATGTATGTATTTAGAAATATACAAGTATGTTTATCAGTTGTCTAGTACTCATAACACAAGCTCTGCTTGACTTGGGACTTGACGACGTTATGTGATAGTTGTGGAATATTAAAATAGATTACTTCACTTCAATACTGTAATGCTGACCTCATTTAAAACTTTTAATCGACTAATGAAAAAGTTTATGAAAGTCATTAAAACGATTAAATGGAATGCTTTCATTTGAAAAGTTGAGTTTGCTTAATGTTGTGTTAGCAAATAAAAATAAAAAATATTCTATGGGTTTGAAGTTTTTTTAAGTTCTTATTAATACAGTTTGCGTGTCATCTTTTTTTTATTATGCATAGGCTCGCGTTTGACCACTATCTCACCTGATGATAAGCAATGATGGGACCGAAGTAAATGTAGCTTAAGGTAGATAGATATCTATCAATTCAATAAAATACAGTAAAAAAGTTTTCCATTTTATAATTAGTCTCTTGAGACTACTCACAGATTAATTGGAAACTGAAGATCGTTAGGAGCCAAATCAATTAACATTAGGTAGATTCAAAACTTTCCGCTGAACTACAAAATTGTTTTTTGTATTTTTCATTATTTTGATTGGGTAACTAAGTCGTGAGTATTTCTTAAACATAAAGGAAACCTCTCTTCTGGAGAGAAGAGAGGTTTCCTAGACACTCGGAGGAGTGTCTAGGATACATGTAAATGATTACTCTCACTGTATGAATAATGTCTTTAAAGACGAAGAAGACTGAAATCCTTGCCAAGAATCAGATACGGTAGAAAGAGAAAAAAAATCGAGGATACAATACCTATTCTATTTCCCTGTCCAGTCCTATGATATTGCCATCATTTGGTTTATAAAGCAGTTTGTACATGCAGAAATGTGAAATTTTATGCGAAGTCAGTCTCTATGGAAATAAAGAGGCCTATTATTTTTATTTATGTAAGAATTAGTGTCGTTTCTACACACTAACTGTGTACACTGTTTCGACACTGACCTAGAAAAATTCTTATCTGCGCTAGTGCAGACAAGATTTTTTCGTGTCGTGAAAACCATGTAAATCGAGTCGTATCGTATCTAGACACGATATACGAAGTTGCTACGGTGCTTTGGCGGAGATAGAGTATTAGGGGTAAGTGAGATAGTGCTAAGAAAAATTTCGTACTTAAATTTGACAGTATTCTGAATAGATCCTATCTGTATCTACCTATGCACACGGCCTAAAGGTAATGGAACAGAGTATGAACTTGAATTTGCGCAAACGCTTGAGCGCTATAATATCTTCTACATACCTGGCTGATTTTCGTTATAGCACAACTCTATAATCGAAATTTGATCGAGTGGATTATACATATATTATTGTATTTCAAACAAATATTTTATCATTCGACATTTAGAATTTGAGATGTAATTTGTTACTAACAAGCTGGTTTCCGTTCATTTGACAAAAGTAATTGTAAATAACACGGAAATCGATTCTATTATGTTAAATTAGTATAATATATTAGTCTCCTTTATCCGAATAAATTAATGATTTTATTTCTATTGGTTTAAACAAATATTAAGTGATTTTTGAAGGTGGGACATTTAATAACTTCTTCCACTGTAGGTTGGAGCGTGAAAGTTTGTCAAATTTTTACTGACTAAAATCACATTTATGTTCTTTCAGTTGCTTCTTGCGCTCTAGGACCACGGGTTTTGCTTTCAGAAGTCGACCCATGGCCTCAGTAGGCCTTTGCCCTTCTGAGCATCTAAGGTTTTTCTGACATCTCATTTGCAACGCGCTTGGAACACTGCGCAGCCGCCGTCGATGATTTGGGTTCGATCCGAACGGCGAGCTCCCCATTGCTCGTTGTACGCTCACCAACGGTGGCTGGTAGTTGAGATCGGAGTCCCAGCGGCTGAGAAGATGTTCGTTCCCTCACGCGTGCGGCTCTCTCCTTGGCTCGCATTACTGTTTCGTAGAAGGAATCAACTACCGCCCAGGAAATATTCTACTTACTTTTTAGTATCCATTATAAACAAAGGTATCATAATATTATTTCATCTGAGTGATTGTTCAAAAGAGCTTATGCCCCCTTCCTCATGATTCATACAGAAATGGAGAATTTATATTACAATTTTCCACCCAAAAAAAAAAAAACATTTTTTCATGAATACGTTATGCGCAACTTATGTCATTAGCATACTTAGAAAAACTGATTTTGCTCTGTATCGTAAGGTATTTTATTGAAATATTAGCCTATATATCAATATTATAATATAATTCAGCCTATATATTCAAAGTAAACTTCTGAACATGAGATCCCACTTACTTAATATTACGGTCTGTATCTCTATCTATATTGTTTGCGACATGATAACCATTTTGTCCTAAGCAAATATTTTGTGATCGTGTTCAGTATCTACTTACTTTCATATAAATCTGAACTAATCTTCGGATAGCGTGTACTTATTCAACCTCTTTACGGATTTATAAGCTAAGCATGAGTTGACACAAAAATAAATAATGTTATCATAAAAAAAATCTTTTTCAATACACTTACTCGAAAACTGGCTCAAATCGCACTACGATTAGGTTTAATATGATATGTTTATCAACCGCGAGCGTTTTTTTTTATTTATCAAAATAAGGACTTTTTTATTCCTATTTCGTCCACGTCAAGGGTAATTATTTTTATTTTTAAAAGCAAAGAGGCGGATATGTTTAAGGTTTTAATATTTGTTGAAAATTTAAATTGTCGAATTAACAATATCTGTGTACTAAACTGAAAAATATTTGAATTTTTATATTTATAATATTAGGATGTATACGGTTGTAAACGTTTGCTTCTCTTTCAATCTGCAAAGGTTATGTGCGGGAAAAAAGTGCACTAAATTAAATTAATTAAGTTATTCATTTGCGATAGTTGTGAAAAAGAAGATTTGAAGAGAATCCTTTAGTTGCTACGCCGCCAGATTATGTGATTGAGGTAAAAAATACTTGCCTGCTGCTATTAAATTAAAACTAAATTGTAAGGTAACAAAAATGCGTCGTAATTTTCCGTTAGAAGATTATTGGTGGATTTTTCATCTTATTTCTTCGTAAGTGTATTAAAAACGTCGTTTGATACGCGTGGAGATTTGTCACTGCAGCACTCGGCTCCATAACACCCTCGCCTGTACGGCTCGGGTGAATTTCGCCTGGGCTGCTATGACAAACTTCCCCCACTTGTATCAAAATGTACCATTTCCAAATTTATATACAGTCATCAGTTTTTGGCGGGATATTTTCGAGTGAAGCTCAATGGTTGTTTTAATTATTCGCAAATTGTGTTGTAAAATTCACGTAGTTTTATAGCTTAAGGGTGCTTTTAATATCACGCATATGAAATAACTCCGCATGCGAAGTTGCTGCCCGATATCACGCTCCGCATCCCGAATGCGTATTCCACGTATTACAATAAATATTTGTATGAAAAGGAAAGGAGGCAGGCGAATGTTTATACAAAGTTGGGCTTCACGTTACAGCAATGATTATTGTATTATTTTATTTTGATATAACAACTATTTAAAAGAAAGAACTATGTTTATAACTGCTTCAAGGGAGAAAAAAAATAGGGTATTATTAGTTTGTACACCACTGACTGTTTATGCTTCCTAATAAGTTATTCTTACAAGCACTCAGTACTCGTGAGTGGATCGTTCGTCAAAGTAATAACCGTCAGAATTCTTTATATGTAGCCAAAGTCACAAAATAATACTAATTGAATAATAAAAAGCACACGAAAACACAACAAGACACAATATCCACTATCGCAAGTTCAAAGCCAAACGAAGTGAGTATTTTGACATTTGATGTGACATTGACATGAGTTTGACTTTATTGCCTGTATAATAAAAAAAAGTATGATTGATTGATTGATGATTTAAATAAAAAAGTATAATGTTGATAAATAAATTTTTAAGATGTTTGTACAAATGAAAAAAAGTTTTTAAAAACCTAATCTACAGAAGAGAACACTGATTCATTTGAATCGTTTTGTTTTTTTAGGTTTATTGTAATTCGATTAATTTATTACCTTGTTTTATATGGCAGCATTGTTGAAATTGAAAGTAAAGGAAGTCTTTGTTTTGATTTAATAATACATTTTTTATCCCATATTAAAATGGCTTAACATTACATGATTAAAAATAAGAAACCTTGAAAAAAAAAAGTAAAATATTTTATTTGTGTAACTTCGTAGCCCAGATTCGCCTACCTCCTTTGCGGGGGCTCCGCGTACGTGGCAATAACGCGTACGTGATGTACGCACGATATTAAAAACACCCTAAAAGTCTATGCAGCCAGAAAATAAGCGGAATCATTGAAACAGGCGCGATTGTAGTAGTGACTATCGTAGTGAAAATTGCTGAGAAGGCCGACTCGATAAAGCTACCAAATAGTGCAAAAACCATTAGAATGTGTTACATCCGTGTTCTACTGAAATTCAAAGTGCTAAAAACTACTTTCTTAACTTGACACCACGTCAAGCCACTGGTGGTACTTGATAAATGCACAAAACGTGCAAAGCAAAGAAAAGAAAAGAATAATAATAAAAATCCAGTCATGGTATTTAGTGAACTGCAATCCCTCGTACAGAGTAAACGCATGGTGGCGTGTATTTGGTGGCCACAGTAGATGGCGATTGATTGTAGCATGCAGCAGAAGCTTAACGTGTTTCTTCAGGGTAAAACTAGAGAAGGCCACGTCACAGTCCCAGTTTATTATAGACGATTGCTTGGCAGTTTCTTACATATTAGTTATTTCGCGTCTGCCGTCGTCACCACCTTGCTATATTCTCACCTTCGGCCATAAAGGGTCGCAGTCAAATAATGTCACAAAGTCTATTGTGTACAAAATATGATTACTCTATTGTACTTCACATCTATGCTGTAATCTAATCGATTAACGTATTGTAGATCAGTATTGTTAGGAATAGTTAAGGTTTGTTAAGGTCCAATTATAGAGAATGTAGTTTGATGATAGAGGCGAAAGGTGATCCTAGACGATCCGCATAAGCGTGGTTTCGTAAACTAATATTCCACAAATAATGTTATATTCCACAACTTTCACACAACGCCGTCTAGTCCCAAGCTAAGCAGAAGAGCTTGTGTTATGAGTACTAGACAACTGATAAACAAACTTATATATTTTTAAATACATACTAAGATAAATTACACCCAGACACAGAACAAATGATTATGCTCATCACACAAACATTAGTCCTGGGTCCTCCAGCATAGCAATCAGGGCCACTAACTACTAGACCAATAGGCCAGTCATACATAAACTGAAGCCTAGTTCTATTTTTAAACTCTAAAGGCCACAAGCTCTATTTCTGAATACAGGGATATTAAGTTTTGAAGCATGAAGAAGCAAGCCTATGTTTCCTAAAGGGAGAAACGTGGCACTACCAAACATCTTTCCCACTAATCTAGCCTCCATTTTAAACATACGTCTTGAGTAGGCGTTGATATATTATAATTTGGTGCGAACATAATTTTTATCCCTATTTTTACCCTCTCTTAGAGAGGAGGCCTGTGTCCCAGCAGTGGGAACATTAAAAGGATGATGATGATGATAATTTTTATTACCTAAATCCTTTTTCATTGTTCACAGCAAAGTGAAGAGCTCCTGAGTGGGATCTTTTTCTTCGGCATGTCAAACAGTCTAGTCAACCCTGTCATATACGGAGCCTTCCATTTGTGGCCTAAGAAGAATCGATCCCATCGACACAGTGACAGGTATGAAAAATTTACCATATTAATTTTAACTCTAAGCAAATATTGCATGAAAAGAAACTAGATAAACAAACATTTTGGCTTTTATGTATATATTCTATATATATTGAAAGGAAGACATCACTAAATCACTTTAGTTTGGAACTTTCAGCAAGCGAGTCTGAATAGCTATTGATAAATTATCACTTCGATCCACAACTACCCAACTTGTTCATACAAAAGTAGACTCTAAACATCGGAATTAAGGCCTATAGTGGCGTGGATGTGAGAGGACACCGGTGTCCTCTGAGCTAGGACAGATTAAACAGATAGGATCATTTGTTAGAATTTATTGAATTGCCTGACTTGTAACCTAATGATCACATCAGGTAAGAATTCTGCCTATTATACCGTGCCATACTATGAAGATGCTTGCACTATTGCGCCACCATTATACTATTATGATGATGATTTCGAGAGGCTGGCAAATTGGACCCGGAGAAATAGTATTTTTTGTTTTTAATTGCGGTAAATAAAAATGAATGTGTTTTCAATTCACAAAGAGAGATTCGAGTCGTCATCATTTACTTAACCTTGTCTCTACTAACTTGGGGCCACTTTTTAGTCTACCTGGATGCGGCGGAATACCCGACTGTCAGTAATTGGGATGAAATAGACTGATGGTTTGACTTTCTGTCATTTGACTAACAAACAACTGTCAAAGATCTGCGACCGAAATCAACGGCTTAGGCCCGGTTTTTTCGCCTACGGTGTCTTTTTACGGCTGTCGCGCGTTTTGTAACCGCGCGGCAGCATCGCTTAACGCGCGTTAGTCGCATTTGCACGCGCTATAGAAAAGATGCCAACGCAGTACTAACGACTGTATCGACGCGAACGCGCTAAAATATCGGTACAAAAAGTGCATAAAGGGCCTTAAAGAGTTAAACTGGAGTGTAATCGATGATTTCTGAATAGTTATATTTAAACTCAGAAACTCTTAACATAAATACTACGATTATCAGCGAAAATGATTGGTGCCAAGCTTTTTTTATCATTACATCATCAGACGACCGGTGATACGCCACCGACACATGGTAGACATCCGGGTAAGATGACGTAGCGTACACAACAAACGTTTTGAGAATACATTTGTTGTTACACGTACAGCTAAGGAGTGGAATTCCCTGTTAGAGTCTGTATTTCCTGAAGACTACCCAGGGGTTTTAAGTCAAGACTAATAAGGTTATTTCTAGGCAAGCGTGCTCTACCGTCGACCACATCATCACTTACTATAAGGTGAGATAGTGATCAAACGCGAGTCAATCAATAAGAATCAGAATCAGAATAGTTTATTTCAAATAGACCAATTACAGGCACTTTTGAATTGTCAAAATGTCAGTCAGTCCATGAAAAAAGTGAAGCTAAATTGCACGTTCCAAAGCGTAGATCTCTATGGAGAAGAACGTGCTAGAAACTCCACGCAGTAATAAAGGTTAAAATGAGTTGAGGGAATTTTAAAATGAAACTAGTACACTGGAGTACATTACAAAATTTATTTAACCATTAATAAAACTTGCATCTAATATACCACTCCAGTATGTGGGTACTTAAATCTTAATATAAAACTCCCTACCTCATAAGACCTTAATCCCCTGGCTCACTTTGTCTCCGTCATGGGGATGACAGTACAGTACTTTGAAGTCAAGAAAAGAAAATGTATGGAAAGTGGTGCTATCTAGCGGGGAAGACGTGCCAACTAAGGCAAAAATATTCCATTTATATTACTAGATGTCGCCATATATGACCTCTGTCTTAAAATTTTATTTTTTTAGTAATTTGTGAAATGTAAATTAATAATAGAAAGTAAAAATTAATTTTACATTTTTTCGATTCGTTCTCGGTCTATAAAAGTCTATAACATTTTTTATATAAATACTTAATACTTATTTTTCCAATGGCAACACTGATAATAGATAATACCATAATACGGGTAGGTAAAACTTTTCAAAGTTTTCATTCAATTTATTTTGAATTATTTCGAGGACGTTCGTTGTGTGTGCCGTGAGTTTTCCGAGTTTTCTGTTCGATTTATCTGTCTTTTATTGACCATTGCGTGTTTCCTGGACCCCGAGAGTGCTTCTTACATAGTTACTTGGCTTTTCGTAAACTAATACCGACGAATACACTTATTTTGCTTGACCCTGGCATCGTTTTATGGACTTCGACGTGTATGTTTATTTTGATCAAATTTGGCTACGTTTTTGGATTACGATGGCGAGAATACCGAAAAACCCTCGCACTCATTGCTATTTTGGATGTGAAGAGCCATTATTATGGAGATTGTAAGAGATTTTATTTGAAAATTGTAATAGTGAAAATATATCACAATAAAAAGCATAAAAGTGGTTTAATTTCAATACATTAGAGACGTTAAATAATTATCTGTATAAATTGTCAAGAGCTGTAATTAATAAAATAATCTATTTCAATTTCCGTTGTTTTATTTCCCTTTATATTGATATATCCTTATCATATCCGTGTAAAAAATGTACTAAGGTGAAAAACCATATGGTTTTTCGCCTTGGTACATTTTTTACATGGAAAAATGCGTTCTATGCAAGATCACCAATATACCTATAGGTGTGTACGTAGATGGCGCCTACATAGCTATATCTATACATATCATGCTTTCGCAGACACTAGCGCCAACTAGCGGGAAGGGCGAGTAGTTAAAAATAAAACTGATCTGTCAGTGGCTCATCTATACCCTTATTATATGTATTATCTATGGTCTCCGTACCAAAGTGGGCCAGAGAAATAAGCATGAGAAATAAAAACAAACTCAGGGTCGCTTGGGTAGGATCCGTGTGATGAACTGTTGGTGATGTTAGCTCAATCGTGTATGTGTAGTGATATCAAAATGTGCTCAACAGATTTAAAATTGGAGTCCACTCCAGAGACACTAACTTAATCTAAGCCTCTCTAGTGAGAGAGGCTTCTGGAGGCATCCAGTAGGATATACCCAACAATGTTGTGCCTGATGGTTTACTAAATACCGTCAACAGGTACTACGAGTAGACCCTGACATAAATTAGTCTAGTTACATTTGTAGGTAGCGTAAATTCTTAAATAAGTTTCTAGTTAGCGAAACAGAGCCCCTTGGGATCGTTGACGGAACGAGGTCCATGACCAAACGACGAAACGCGCCCTACGGGGTGGATTTCTTCTCGGGAGTCAGAAAAGGAACGGACGACTTCAAATACCTGGTGCGACTTTACGAAAGACGATCGAATCGGTGTGGCGTACCATTGCAGTTCTGCAATTTTTCGTTTCCCTCCATTTCTCGATTAAGTTTCTGACCATAGACTATGTTCCGTTGTTCAATTTTTGAATCGTAAAACTTGATGAATTATTTATTTTGGTTTTTCTTTAATTTTGTGAATTGTTACTGCACTTTTTTCTAATTTATCTCACAGTATTACTTTATAATTAAATATATTATATTACGCCGATCATTGTATATTTAGGTGCCATCTCTCGGTTTAAAATGAAACAATAAGGTGTTATTTCTTATTGCATCAAAGAAATGTCGCTATCAATCCCAATTATTTATTTGCTACGTCACAATACGAAAGTTTAAAATGTGACCTTGCTGAATTCCTCCACATGACAAGTTAAAATATTTACCGTGGGCAGCATGTATTTACTCTTAGTATATAAATTTCGCTAAAGAGAATTTTTAGAACATTGTAGCGACATCCATGTCGTCACAAAAAGAACTAATCCTGCATCGCGCAAGTAAGATTCGCGGCGCGATTGGAACATATAGAACAAACCCGAAATCATCTATCGGGCAGTAGCCCACCAGACATAACACCTGTCTGGTCGGAGGATCCTCCCTTTTCAACGGAGGTATGTGGGACTTTACTCTCTGTTCCGCTACTTCCAAACTGGTGACCCTCGACAAAGAACGTCAGCGCAGCCTTCGTGCAGCAACTACCTCGTGACGTCATCATCACTTCCTCAAGCTTTCGAGCAGCGAGCCATACAGCCAGTACCCACGGCTATATGGGTATCCTGACCACCAGCATGCCTACTTGGTCATACCTGGTCATCACCCTCAGCCTCATCAGCGACCTTGGCTAAGCACCTGCACCTTCGGCCAGTCACATGAAGAGCCTTGAAGAACCTCTCCTGGTCGACGACAGCAGTCAAGCCCTACGTCGCACAGCACCGCTCCGACTCACTGGAGCCAGCCGCACTACTCCGACTCACTGGAGCCTGCAGCATCGTATCCCGACTCACTGGGATAGCACCACCCCGACTCACTGGGGCATCACCGCAGACAGTTCCGACTCACCGAGAACTATGCGGAATCCGGTTCCGACTCACTGGAACCAACCTCCATTGGCCTGGCACGCATCACAACGCCGCAAGAAGCATCAAGAACCATCGATCTCCGATCTCCGGAGGGGAGTGATGTAGCGACATCCATGTCGTCACAAAAAGAACTAATCCTGCATCGCGCAAGTAAGATTCGCGGCGCGATTGGAACATATAGAACAAACCCGAAATCATCTATCGGGCAGTAGCCCACCAGACATAACACCTGTCTGGTCGGAGGATCCTCCCTTTTCAATGGAGGTATGTGGGACTTTACTCTCTGTTCCACTACCCCCAAAACATTATATCCAGTATTTTGAGTACAAAAATTGAAACTGATATGTAGTTCGGGTTTCCAGTGAGATAGTTTTTAATATCCCCATATTAGTTTGTGGCAGGAAATGGTTTATCCTTACCCCTTTCATAACATTTCAAGTACCCAACCATGTTTTTTGGGTCATTAAAGGCATTAGGATAGGCAAATTGTTTTCATACTTCAGAGCATAGTAGAGCTTACTTAGGATTTTTTCATTCAAGCAGAGTATAAGAGTTTTGTTCAAGATGGCGAAACTATTGTAAATAGGAATAATACTCAAAAAGTTTTCCATTCATCGAATATATATGCAAAACTTTTTGAGTTTTCACTTTTACTTCATCTATTTCTGTGAAAATATGCGAATAAAATAGTTTATTGGAAGTTTGATACGATCAATAATTTGTTGAATGTTCTATGATTATTTTCATCTTATGTTAAATTAATTTCATTTTAGTCGTAACCATGTGACATGACTTTGAGATTCATTGTCGTCGTACCTGAAACGACACGTTTTTTTTTAGAGGTGGGAAATCGTCCAAACTTTTCTCCCACTCTAGGGTGGAACGGAAGGGCTTGTCAAACATTTACTGACTAAAACCACATTTGTGTCCTTTAGTTGCCCTTTGCTTTCAAGACTTACCTAATCATGGTCAGTACTTGTTCCTTATATTAATCAAGTTTTGGATGTTAATCTTTAGCTATTGATTCATTCCCTTTCAGAGTTTACAAGTTTCGACGTGTTTACTTCATTACCAATGCCATCCTACCAAAACATGACGGTCTAATCTACGTTCCTTATTCAAATAACGATAGAAATCTAAGGCCTAAACTGTGCAGGGACGCGTAGCTTCATAGACGCGTACTCGTGTAAGCTTGGTGTACACCTGCTCACAGCTTACATACAAGCTGTTAAACACGAAGGAGTGGCGTCATCTATGAAGCTGTGCGTCCGTGGATAGTAGGTGTAACTAAACCACACACACATACGTCTGCATCTACGTAAAATAAACAAAAGAGATTTAAATACTAAAACAATATTGCTTAAACCTACGCAGCACTCTTTGTGGTAGTCACAAAATAAATAAAATCACATTATAAAGTTAATTTTATAAAAACATGACCCTTGTTTGTTATTCAATAACTTGATATTTTAACTTAAAATTATTTTGTATTTTAAAAACAACAAGTACAGAAAACCTAATGCAAACTTTTGTCATGATTAACTTTTTCTTTTCGCGAGAAATGAAACCTAGGTAATATGTAAAAGGATAATACGTGAAATCAATAGAAAAAAAAAACAGATCATTAAACCGTAACCGTACGAAGATACGTTTAAAAGCGTTGCTAATATAATGCATAACATTTTGAAGTTTCTATCGATAAAATGTTCTCTAACTTCGTTTGGTTACGGTTGGTAAACATAATTCTTTTTGTTATTGATTTCTTATACAGTCCTTTCAGTAATGGCTTAGGTTTCACTTTTGGCCAAAAGAAAAAAATATATATACCAGCAATGTATGGCAAAAGTTCCATTCCCCTTTTTCATTTAGATCGGGTTTAAAGAGGCTGGATAGACTTTGATTTGATTGATGACCATTCAGATATTATTATTGATTTTTCCTTTTCAAAAGATTGGAAAATCCAACTTTTTATAAGAGACGATAGCGTAAGTTTGCTATTGTAAGTTATATTTGGAAAGAAGTTGTCCAAAAACTGATTTTTTTCTTACACAACCTCAGGTATAGTTTCTAAATATTCTATATATATTTATTTAATAAGTCTTTGAAAATTTCTTAAAATATTTTCAACTTTGTGACAGGATAGAACGGAAAAAAAAAACGTGTTGCGCTGACTCCAAATAAAAAGGGAAAAGGGCAAAAAAATGATGATGATGATTTTCAACTTTGTCATTAATATTTTAACAGTTACTTAAGTGACTACCTACAATTTCTTCTTGTTTTTCTTCTTTCTACCCTTATCCCATATTACTTAGGGTCGACGCAATCCTTTTTTTTCCACTCTATCGTGTCACCCGTCACACTATCACTTACTCCCTTTTCTTCATATCACTCCTGCTCTTCATACCACTCCTCTTCCTCTCCATCCATCTAAATGTAAACTCAGAAATATTTTAGCAAAATGCGTTTCATTCTTCCTCTTCACATGAATGCTCATGTGAAGAGGAAGAATGAAACGCACCAAGACAAACGATTTCCTTTCAACTTTTCAGTCACTACCATTTATTGTATAAAAATTATGCGAATAAAAACACTTAATTGCTCGGCTACTCTGATTCTGTTTCATCATCTTCATCCTTTATTGATAATTTTATTTGAACCCAAATGCCAGTGCTACATGTCTTCATTCATACTGTAGCGAAATAAAATAAAAAAATCACGAAGATCAAGTGTACAAAATTTGAAAAATAGGCAATAAAAAAAAGAACAATGGAAAGTAAGGTAAAAAAAGAAAATAATTCCTATAGCCGAATATGTACGCCAAAAATATTACCTAGATCTAGCGGGCTTTTTGAATTTAAAGAAATACTAAAAGTGATAGTTAAAATAAAACCCTATAAGCACATTGCAATGTCTTGTAGGTTACAGAGAAATTTTAAACAGAACCTAAACGATGTAAAAATAATAATTAGTAAAAAAGGGCAATTAGTAGGAAAGAAAAAGAGTAGCAAACGACGAAGATTTTTGATTTTGAACGACGCAAAAATTGTTGATATAGTAGGTTTAAATGGGTAACGCTAAAATTCCTGATGAAGCAATTAGTGGCGATCCCGGGATGTGGCTGCTTGCGACTTCCCGGACAAGAATCCCGGCAAAGCAGCTCACTATGACGTAAGGCCCAGGAGCAGAATTCCCTGGAAGCAGACCCAAAAAGACGGGTTCTGCTAACCGGTTTCAAAACCTAGGAACAATAAAAATATATGACAGTATCGCAAGCAGATCGTCGTAACGTAACTATGTTAAAAGGGAATACACATTTAATACATACCAGCAAATGAAGAGATATTGCACTTTTAATTTTGAAACTTTTGCACTCGCGTATACTATACAGGCATATGCACATGCACCTGTACCTCTACCATGAGTTTTAAGCAATAGTATTCGTCGCTACTCGATATCGACGCCGTAAATATTTTGTATGGCAAATTTTGCAGCGCCTCTAGCGGTCACTTGCAGAACCAAAATTTGCCATACAAAATATTTACGGCGTCGATATCGAGTAGCGACGAATACTATTGCTTAAAACTCATGGTAGAGGTACTGGAAAGGACTTAATCAAAGAGTATAGTAAATAAGGGAAATGGACTTAATATATTGGCAATTTTAGGGTGCTGTTAAGTAAAAGATTTTTTTTTTGACAAAAGACATGTCTTCGAAAATTCAAAAAAGTCAAATTTCACTATAAAGTGGACAGTAGGACTAATCGAAAGAGTTTTTTTTTAACAAAGAAGACTTATGCAGTAATACTGCACCTTTTTTCTAGCCTTATCATCTTTTACACTTACTGCCGTTTCTTTTAAATTGCGTTCATTAAATTTTTTTTACTTATCACTTTAAAACTGCAAAACCACAATTTTGTATAAACAGTGTGAAAAAATAAGTCGGGCCCTGACGGGAAACTACCTTAAATCCTTAAGTTGGCTCATTTTACTTAAAAGAGGCATTCATTAAAAAAAAAGAAGAGATTTATTTAAAAAATAAGATACAAAACTGTATTCAAACATTTTCTACAACTCTCTTGCGTCGCCCAGTACTCGAACCAAAATACCATTTAATTACAAAATTTAAAAAAATAAACACTATTTTATTAAACTAATCCATATGATTATTATTTCGGATAAAATTTCTTTAACAAACATTTGGTCTTCCAAATAAAAATGATCGCAAAATCTAACTTTATTTCAGTATCAATTTGTTACACTTGTTCGAATGTTCGTAAGTTCTATTTTAAAACTTTTCCATAGAATGAAGAAGAAGTCGTACTCACACGTTTCGTTATTGAAGGGTTACGGTTGGTATATACATATGAAGCTTTTCTTTTTGTTTTGTTCTTGTTTCTCCAGTAACTGTTTATTTCAGCATCATGAAAACGTTTTTTTTTCATAGGTAAGCTTGTACGGAACTCTCAGTGCGCGAGTCTGACTCACATTTGCTTGGTTTTTTCTTCTTCTTTGTCTTTGAATCTTCTAACAAGAAAAAAAAATTTACCTAATTAGCCACAACATATTCCCGATATTATTTGCGTATAATAATTAATTTAAGTAACGCAAATATTTGCTCTAATTTCATAAATAGATTATGAATATGTTCTTAATTATAATTTTGATAATTTGTTTGTGGACATGACAAAAAAATTATAGGAAATTCGAAGTTCGAAGTTTTAAAAATAGTAATAAAACGTCTAATGTGCTCGACTTTAAAGTTACGTCGCACAAACAACTAGCGTGGCTTAGCCTGGCTTCTTTTTTGGCAAAGTATAATCCCAACCGATCACTCTCGAAGATGGCCGCAATCAGGCACAATTTTTGGAACCCAAAGAACGCGTGATCAGCTCTGTCCTTGTTTATCTATCTCAATGTTACAGTAAAATATCAGTAGTTTTATACGCACGTGCCAAGATCACCATGTCAGTTTTTTTTAATAACGTTGTAGCAAAATATTCACCGCGTTTCACGTTTAAAAATATAATATGAAAAATTGCTTTTCAGTAATTTTATGACATATTTTTATCACTACTTGTAAAGACAAATAAGTTGGCCTCCGTTATAATAAATGGTTATTTTGGTACCAACAACTTCTTTAAATATTTATTTTGTTGTATAAATACCAAAACAAAAATCTTATATTAAAAAAAAAAACATTGAATTAAATTGTATTTTGTGCTTAATGAAGAGTTTAATTAACGCAAATATTTGCTCTAATTTCATAAATAGATTATGAATATGTTCTTAATTATAATTTTGATAATTTGTTTGTGGACATGACAAAAAAATTATAGGAAATTCGAAGTTCGAAGTTTTAAAAATAGTAATAAAACGTCTAATGTGCTCGACTTTAAAGTTACGTCGCACAAACAACTAGCGCGGCTTAGCCTGGCTTCTTTTTTGGCAAAGTATAATCCCAACCGATCACTCTCGAAGATGGCCGCAATCAGGCACAATTTTTGGAACCCAAAGAACGCGTGATCAGCTCTGTCCTTGTTTATCTATCTCAATGTTACAGTAAAATATCAGTAGTTTTATACGCACGTGCCAAGATCACCATGTCAGTTTTTTTTAATAACGTTGTAGCAAAATATTCACCGCGTTTCACGTTTAAAAATATAATATGAAAAATTGCTTTTCAGTAATTTTATGACATATTTTTATCACTACTTGTAAAGACAAATAAGTTGGCCTCCGTTATAATAAATGGTTATTTTGGTACCAACAACTTCTTTAAATATATATTTTGTTGTATAAATACCAAAATAAAAATCTTATATTAAAAAAAAAACATTGAATTAAATTGTATTTTGTGCTTAATGAAGAGTTCAATTTTTGGAGTGCGAATTTATGTATATTTGTTTCTCCTTCACGCTTAAATGGCTTAATGAATTTGAATATTTTGAGGTTGGAGAACGTTCCCATTGAATAATTTTCGACATTTACGCATGCGAAGCCGCGGGCAGAATTTAGTATATAAATAAACATAGCGTGAAATGAATTCTAATCAAATAAAAAATCTTAGCCACGATTCAAATAATTAGTCTGGTTTTCGCGGTCTTGTTTCAAGACATTGTTTCCATGGTAGAGCTCATAGTAAAAAATAATGCGAGTTTTCTTAGATTTCATACAAAAATGGTTATAAGTACTGCTATATAACAGAAAATAAAAAAAAAACAACATAGAAACCATAAATACCTAATTTCGAAAAAAGAATAAGTTACCTTAAATATAAAGTTTATTTGAAGTTATAATTCCAAGTCAATCAAAAGATATAACATTTGAAAGCAACCCGTTTTTATAAACGGCAATTTCATAGGTACTTATTATATCCGCGTATACTCTGCAGTAAAAATAATTTGTCTAAAAATTAAGTTTACACTATATTTGTTTGAGGCCTGTTGGTCTAGTGGTTAGTGGCCCTGACTGCTATGCCAGAGGTCGTGGGTTCGATTCCCACCCAGAACAAATGTTTGTGTGATGAGCACGTTCATTTTTTCTGTGTCTAGATGTTATTTATGTATAATATGTATGTATTTAGAAATATATAAGTATGTTTATCAGCTGTCTGGTACCCATAACACAAGCTCTGCTTAGCTTGGGACTAGACGGTGTTGTGTCATAGTTGTGGAATATATTATTATTAGTCAATTCCAATAAATCTCCATTATCCAGAACTGGTTCTCAATTCCGTCGGATATTTTGTGGATCACGTCTAATCTGCCCTTCACAAAACCCATCCAATTATTTCCAAGACAAAAATTCTAGATATTTGGTAGATACAAATTGGTTTTTCTATAATGCTTGATTTAATTTTAATTGAAAAATACAAGACGAATCTATGAATGTTTTTACTTGTCCAAATTGGTTCGATTTATTTCAGAACAATTTATCTGGTCAGGGTTTCGAAAACTAGGTTAGGTTCAGAAAACGTTTAAAAATATATAGCCATTAATCTTAAACGGCGGCTATAAGCTTAATACCTACACTTACACATCTTACGACTATTCGGTACTGAATTTTCGTATCTTACTATTAAGCAACAGTTTAAGATACGCCAGAATCATATTCCTATTTATTTCATATTCTACCTCAATTCCATTATATTTCTTTCAAAATTCCGTACCTTTTCTGATATCAAATCTCTTTACAGGGAATCCGGAGGTCGCCATCCTTCACTGCTTCGTCGCGGAGACAACAACACGTCATCAATTCGACTGACAACAAACAACCGATCAATGCGGTCGTCAGTCAAATATTCCAACGGAAATAATGTCAGTTTGTTATAGCCATTGCGAAAAACTATGAACAATCGGGTCTTAACAATACCCGAAGAGACAATGCATATGGACTCAAGTAGACAGATAACTTGTGTTGTGTGTACTGAAAGACAAAGAATGAGAAATCGGTTTCATTATACTGATTTCTAAGTGTAAAGTGCTAAAAGAAAAGTAATAAATTGAACCATAAAAATACTAAACTACTTAAATTGAGTGCTTGACACAGTGACACACATTAGGTGAAACTGAAGGTAATGCCAACTTATTCAAGGTATTAAGAAGAATAAATGAATTATATGATTTTATGATTGCAAATAGATTCTTACTGCTAAAGATATAACTGCCATCATGCTATGGCAAAAGTGATTAATACAAAAACAGAAATGGAATTAGAACGAGTCCATCCTGGAAGAATGGGAACGCATTTGAGGATGTTTTCTTTAGCTATATCACAATACGTAAGTTGAATTGAAAATTTGAATTTGAATGTTTTTAAATGACAACACTATATTAACACACATGCAAATATTCGTGATTTAGAACTGCTAATATACAATTAAATGGTACAAAGAAAAGACTTAATAATTATATTATATTGAATTAATTGCAATAAAATTAGATTTAGTTATTACCGCTGTATTTTAGCTTTTAATGCACATAAACTTACAAAATAATAAAATATAAAATGTAAACTTAATTTTTTTTTCGTGCTTACATTCAAACTAAAACAACCCAACAGATTGAGAGTGATATATTCAATGTGTATAAATATTTTATATATATATACGATATCTATATCAAATATATGACTATGATATGTTTTTTTAAATTGCACAATTTGTACTGCGATCTCTTTATTAACTAGGAATTTTAAGATCATAATTGTAACTTTGTTATTTATTTTGTTAAATTGCTATATTTTTATAAAAAACCACAAAAAAGGTTTTTATTATATGAGTATTAGTTCCAAATGAATCCACAGTTATCACAGCTCGAACTGACTCGATTTATAAAATGCCAACTTCTTTGGCAAGTACCTACTTTATCAAAATGTATTTTATTGTTTATGTTTGTGCAAAAATAACAGTTTTAGGTGCTCATTACTTCCTTTGTCATTTCCAGTGCGGAGGGTACTGCGTCACTCCTGTAACCCAGTACTTGTAGCCCAACGGCTACAACTATCCAAAACTATCTAAAACTGAATGCGTATACTCCGACGAGTATACGCATTCAGTTTTAGATAGCACTACGTCTATAACATTCACCGTCGCCTGCGCAGGCGTCTAGGCCCTCACTTATCACGAATCTCAGTATCCAGCTGAGTAGAACCTCTCAACTCCAGACTCCTGTGCTGAACTCAATGAAAATCAACACCCGTCCTTTAGCTCTCCCTTTAAAACTTCTGTGTTCAAAACAAGATACTGTGAAAGTTGTTTTACTACTGCAGATTTGAAGATCCAAAAAACTCTGCAAAAGTATTCAAGTATTCGAATTACCTAGCCTAAAATACATTATGTAATATTTTTCTACAAAATACCTCAGAAAACAACACACAGAATAAAACCAGACAAAATTTCATATATTTTGTTCACAAAATTGCGAAATATCCGAAGTTTTATAAAGAGTTTTTAGATTAATTGCTTTATAATCTGTTTTGCTGTTGTTGTTAAAAAAATGTTTGAACTTACTTATGCTATATTTTTGCCAACTAGAAAATACTTTATACATTTCAATGATATTTAAAAGTAGGTATTAATTGAAAAGGGGAATGAAACTTTTGCCATACATTGCTGACATAAATAATTTCTTTTTCTTTTCGCCAAAAGTGAAATCTAGGCCATTTCTTAAATGACTGTATGAAAAAAAAAAAAAAAGTGACTGAAAAATCAATAGCAAAAAAATATGTCTACCAACTGTAACCAAACGAAGCTATAGACCATTTTGTAGATTGCTATAGTTTTTTTTTTTCATCACGCGTTATTTTTAATTTTTGTTTCAATATTAATGGTGTGTGCGCATTAAATAGTTTTATTCAGTATCGCAACACTAATGCGTGTCTTTTCGATTTGTTTATCACTATATTTTTTTTTACTGGTTTTAGAGATGAAAAACTACGATTGTGAAACATATTACAATAATAACCAACTTAATCTATTCTATCAATAGAAACCTCAAAATATTACCTATTATATTAGCGATGCTTCTATATATAACGTATCTTCGTTCGGTTACGGTTTATGGACCTGTTATTTTTTTGCTGTTTATTTCTTGTATTGTCCTCTAACATATAACCTAATTTAAAATCACAACCGAATTGAGAACATTTATTTGAAGTCGGATATAAGCTAATCTTTGTACTTTGTGTGAATTCCTCAGCCCCGGAGCTTCGGCGAGATAATGTAATATTAAATAACATACATTAATATTACATTGATGTAATATTAATTATTTTGAAGGTTTATTTGGCGAAATGAAGAAAGTAAATCATGCCAATAGTTTGCATTGGCTTTTGTGAATGAGCTACAATTTTACCTAAGTACAAAAACTATTACATAGGTATACTTATAAATAAGAATTGACCAATATGTTAATTAATTATTTAAAAGTCAGCTTATTTATCCGCGGTTATCTAAGCCAAGAGTTAAAAATATTTGATAATTATTAAATTACGCTCGATGTTATATTTTGTTCATATTTCTTGAGTAATAATTATTTTTTTGACCAATGGTAAAGTTAAAAATTATTTGTAACAATTTGTTCACTTAACTAAGGGTAAAAAACTAGCCCTAAGAATTGTAAATTTGTAAATAAATAAGTGAAAATCATAAAGATTATCATTATGTACAGAGTAATAATATAACTAGTAGTTTTATTTGCAAATGTTAATATCATGTAGTAAAACAATATGATTCCAAGAAAATTATTTTTAAACAGTACATTTAAATGCAAGAAGATATTTTAATTTGTATGCCAAAGGAATGTTCCGCGCAGTACGGAATAGAAATGAATTAATGTATTTTTAAACCAAACTATGTCTGGTAAAGAAATATTTGTTCTACGAGTATTATTGTATATGAAGTTAATTCATAAATGAAAATTGTAGTCATTGTTGATGAAACGAAAGTTTTACTTCTATTATATGAACTGAAATATTTTTTCATTGTTTTTTTTACACCTTACAATTGCCCTCCCGGTTGCCAGGGTTCTGACCCCGATTTCCAGCCATCGTTGGCGTAGGCTTGCAGACGGCGATCAATAGGTTACTCGCCGTCTGGTTGTTGGGTAACCGTCTGGATTGACTTCGAACTATCGACGACGCGTAGTGTTCCAAGTACATCTCAGGAAGATGTCAACAAAACCGTAGGGGCCCAGCCGGGTTGAAACTAATATGATTAAGGAGACGCGGCGCGTTGAGCGGTCCGTCGTACATTGCCATATGCTTGTGTTTGCTAGAGCGATGACACGGCCCACTGCTGCAATGTATGACGAACGCCCAACGCGCCACGCAACGCGTAAACAAGGCCTTAGGGAAAGAACTCACGAAACGGTTTTTTACTGCGGCTACCGCGATTGTGGGCTTGTAGCTTCTGTCTTCAGTCGAAAATTGCAGTCGTCGCGGCGGCGAATCTACCATCTCGTGAGTTTTGAAATAAAATCCTCTTCTGCCACGGCGGCCGCGGGAGAAAACCGCTTCGTGAGTTCACTGCCTTATTGGGGCTATGGGTTGTGCGAAAGAAGACCCTGCGGCCCTGAAACAAAAGCCCATACGATGAACATAAGAGTGGGCACACTCGCTCCTGCTCCGGTCAAGAGCGGAAGAAAGCATTAGATGATTTCCTAACACAAAAAAAAACGCCTAAAGTTGTAAATGAACTCGATAAAGTACGATTCGTTCAAATGAATTCTTCTCAACATAAATATGATAGCAATATCACATTTATGTTGAGAAAAATTAATTACCCGACTGAAATACAAACGCTTCTGTCTTCCTCTTTGACAGAAACTAGTTTACAACTGGCTTTTTTCATTATTTTCTACTTTCAACGTCATGATGTCTTCTAGAGCATAGTATGAAAATTTAATAAGTAAGAAAATTATACTAACTGAAAATAAGAACATGCGTCTACTTCCACGGATATTAAAAAAAAAATGTATATGAGTAACAAAAGTAGTCTAATAGTAACAGATGATTAGTTTGGCTAAAAGGATTATCGGTTAAGGAAAAGAAAAATACGTTCTAACACTACAAAAATCTGTTCACCCTGAAGCAATTCTCACACTAAAAGCCGTCTTACAATCAAATAACGCTGTCATACCGTGTAAGACGAAATAAGAAATTTCTTGTAGGTGGTCGAATTGAATGCATTGGTAATGTAAAAGTTTTGTAAATGGGTTCTAAAAGTATCTACAAAATAGTAAAAATCATCTTGCTCAAAATACTATTTGTTACTACGTTGAGCGATACGGTACGGTGGGAACTAAGAACCACACAACATAAGCATTGCATCGTTCGACACGACCATTCTTAAACGTACCTAATATACATATACCCACGTATTGTTAAAGAAAGGAATATATCTTTTAATAAAGTCGGCTTTTCCTTTAATTTACTATCCTAGCCTTTACAAAACCTTAACTTTATTGTATCGCAACTGCGTTCATGTCAATTAAATCATGACAATCAATCACTTATGGACAAAAGAAGATGAAAAAAGTAAAAGGTCTCTTCACAAAACTATTTTTTTAACAACTAAACCATCTCACACAAAACTTAGATTGCTCTTTTCAAATAGTCCACAATAATTTTATTGACATGTTAATAATTCTTTACAGAAATTGAATGAATGAAAATTAAACGGATGCCATTAATCAAACACACTTTATGTGCTTTCGCTCAAATATAAGCGAGCAAATATATCGAATAATATGAGTGATTAATTCTGTAATGAAGCTATTAAAAAAATCAGTTACTTATTATGCTCCTTTATTTAAATCGGGTAAAATTCAGCATATCGTAACAGAGGTAGATAAAATTCAACATCATATTTTAAAAACAATAGTATCGCCAAAATTAGAAATCAATTTTACGACACTATAAATGGCCTCTTTAAACACTGTAATGTCTTACCAGTTCATACCCAAATACATTTTTTGTTATTAAAAGAACAATTTTTCAATAATCAATTAAGAAACAAAATTGGACATCCTGTATGCACTCGATCAAATTCAGAGATTAGGTTTCGTACTCAGCGCGCCTGCAATACGTATGGCGAATGAACTACTGGGTATATTGTACCGTGACTTATTTATAGCTTATCATCAGAATTTAAAAAATATATATTACACCTAAAAATATCAAGTGAAAGACCTAACCAGACCATTTTACAAATTGTTATAATAACGTACACACATAACAAACTCATTTTGTAATTTCGATATTGAGATAGATTCATGATAGCACAAGTTTAAACCTTAGTGGTTTTTGGTTACTATTTAAAAACGATAATCCTGTATTATTTTTTTATATTATAAATAAATTAAAAATACGTGCTCAAATAATATTATTTATAGGACATTCAGTTATTTTTAGGGTTTTTAAGCAGCCGGAAAGCTACTACCATCAATTCGATAATCACAGTCTTTATTTAATTTTTTTGGCAACACATTATCTGGCTCATGATTCGGCTTAGAAATGGTCCTTTTTCCATTTGATTTCTTACTGGAATTCTTGAAAGGAAGAATTGGGTTGGAAATAAAAGTTTTATTTCTAGCTGGGAATCCTTCATTATTCGTAGACGTGCTTTCAATCCAGATTGATTTCAATATACGATCGAGTGTGAAGAACTCGTGAAAAATCCTGACCTAAAAATGAGCTTAAGTAAATAATCGATCGATCTCGATTCGGTACGGGTACCATAAGTACCTACATGAAAGGTAATCCGGTCAAATTAGACATCCGGTTAAAAAAATTTGCACCCAGCTGAAAATTGGTAGGATTATTCAAAACATTATCATAAATGAAATTTAGCTAATTCCAGCTAATCATTTCTTAGTAAACAGCATACGCTTTTACAACAAGCTTCCAAAGGCGGTAACTGAACTTAGTGAGGGAAAGTTCAAAACTCATATTAAGCGTGTTCTAACCAAAAAAGCATATTATAATGTTAAAGACTATGTCGAAGACACGCTTTTTTGGCAATGACTACTTCTGTACATGTGGCCCCTGGTTTAAACGTATGTAATGTGTATTAACTGCGTCATCTTTGTTTTATTCTAAACAGATGTTTTTTACGACGACGACCCACTTTTTTATTCTGATTAGTGCTTTTACGTACAATATTGACCGGTCTTCACTGTCCTTACATAATTATGAATACTGTAATATGGATCGCTAAGTACCTGTTCCGGATTCGTGCGGAGGATTCACCCGGGTGTCGCCACTGTGCGGAACATCCGGAGGACACGGTGGAGCACACTGTAGGGGTGTGCCCCGCCTGGGCGGAGCATCGCCGTGTCCTCGTGGGGGCGATCGGCGGCAGCGATCTCTCTCGCCGGGCCTTGGTTCAGGCCATGATCCGTAGTGAGGAGGGATGGCAGGCGGTCGCCTCCTTCTGCGAAGCAGTAATGCTAGCAAAGGAGGAGGCCGACCGCATCAGGCAGAGGCAACGGGGCGCTCGCCCCAGCCGCCGCCGGGATTCCGATCCCGATTTCCGGCCACCGTAGGCGCGGGCTTGCGGACGGCGTGCAATGGGTAGCACGCTGTCCGATCGTCCGGTAACCGACCGGACCGAGCCCAAGTCGTCGACGGCGCGTTCTGTTCCCGCGCGCCTCAAGGAGCTGTCAGCACACCGAAGAGGCCCAGCCTGCTAACTACAGGCAGGCAGGGTCGAAGCCTACTGGGGTCATGGGTTAGTTCCGAAAGGAATGCTCGGCCCCGGCACGATAGGCTACGAAGGAACGGGGTAGGTTTTTAGTCAGTAAGAGTCTGACACTACTTCCCGCTCCGCCCAAGGGCGGGATTTGTCATTGGATGATTTTACCTACCATAAAAAAAAAAATAAAAAAAAATACTGTAATATGGAAATATTGTTAGACAAACCATTTTTTTAAAAGAGTAACCATGGAGTTTCTTGCCGGTTCTTCTCCATAGGAAACGACCAATTTGGAACCGTGCACTAGCTTCTGACGTTTTTTAAGTGCCCATGTAGGCCTATATGAAATAAAAAAAATTGAATTTTAATTTTAAAAAGTCCTCTTCAATCCGACATCTGAAAAAAAAATACTTCGTAGTCAAAAGTCAAAAAAACTAGTTTTTATGCGATTTTCAGCAAAACGGTAAGTTCAGTCATAAAATTACACCAATTTTTTTGTCTAATTTGACTGCACTAATAATAAATATTGTACCTTGCAAAATTTATCAAAAAGTAAAAATATATTATGCTTTACTAAGTCAATTATGAACTAATTTCGACCGTCAAATCGTCGACCGTATCGTCACTTTCCATCAGGTGAGATAGCGGTCAAGCGCGAACCTATCAATAATAAAAAAAAAAAAAAAAAAAAAAAAAATCTCAGTTTGGAGGCTTTCAGGTTCATTTTTCGAAGCCTGAAAGCTTTCAAACTGTTTTCTTAAAGAATGTTGATTTTTGTTTTGTGATTTTGTTAGAGAATCTCTATCACGAAAAGCTTTCCACTTTACCACTGCACCACCACCATCACCCAGTTGGTTGATAGGAAAGTGAGTTTGTTCAGCCTCTTTTTCATTTTTGATGATTAAGCAGTATGATATATCCGAAAGTGACTGGAGAATCTCATCAATGTCTCAAAAATATATTTCATCAATAAAAACATCGACAAAATATTGACTTGAGGAAAATAAAAATATTTCAATTTTTATTTTCCTCAAGTCAATATTTTTATCTAGCGTTTCCATCAAGTCTGATCAACTTTAACGACAGATGTCGGTCTGAGAGAATCATTATTTTTATCAAAAAATAAAGTATTCCTCAGGATTACTACAGTAGGGTTTTGAATAACGAAAACAAAATACAACTTGACAGATTGAAGTTGTGTACAACCATTTTTTATTTCTGTAGCTACAGATTTTAACAAACGTTGAAAAAATTCTTGCATCACATAAACGATTATACTAACTGTCGAATGTCTACCAACAAGTGTCAAATATAGATCATATGTCACTACCACTTGACTCTATCTATACCTCAGTCAATACGCTGCAAAAATAAACAAACATAAAAAAATCAAATCAAAAAAACATTAAATCATCAATTTATTTTATTTGAAACCAACGTTATCAATTGCTAGCCATGGGTCTCCCTAATCATACACTGACCATACGGCACGGCTATCGCCAGGTCTTCGATGCTTCTATAGACTTTAAACGTTCTGTTATTAATCATACTGCAAACACAGAAACTGTTCAAATACCATCGTTTATTCCAAACGACAGAAATACAACTCGCAAACAGACATTAATTTTCCAATATTCAATATTTAACTGTATCATTATAGACTGCGGAAGCAGGAACTAATCGCATTCAATTATTTATTTATTATATTTTACGTTAGAAATGCAGCAACTAACCCTTTTTGCTCGCAAACAGACATTAATAATAGAAGATTCCAGCGGAATCGTCACAAGCACGTTTCACATTTATAAGAGACGAAGAAAAATTCTCTAATATTCGCTCTGTACGGGTGCAAAACTAACAAGACTGACAGCTATGCAGTACAGAGTAATGGGAAAACACAAATTTTACTGGAGAAGTTGTAGGAACTATGTAACGCCAGTGATTCTTATTCTAAAAATGCAGAAAAGAATTATTTTCAATTTTCTTTTGTTTTCATAGACTATTATCAAGTTTCTTGTCACAGGTTTTGTATAAATTTTCGCATAATTGATGCAAACTGGAGTTTTTAAGTTAGTAACACGTTTTTATTCAATGACTTCACCCCCTCTAGGGCGGAGCGAAATGGTGTCAGACTTTTACTGGCTCAAAATAACACCAATGTCTCTTTATTTGCCCTTGAAGTCGAATCCATGACCCCAGTAGGACTGCTTGGACCCTATGGTTTTGCTAAGATCTTTTTGAGAACGCGCCGTCGACGATTTGGGCTCGGTCCGGTTGGTTACCGGACGATCGGCTAGCTAGCTACCCATTGCACGCCGTCCGCAAGCCCGCACCTACGGTGGACAATGATGACGTTGACTTTGTTATCTTGAGTAAAAAATATATTTTGTTTTATATTTCCAGAAAATTTTGTTCTTGAGACCCATGGAAATACTATTATTACCTCTTATTGCATTTTACTGTAAGAATCTGCAACTAACGCAGATTCAATTTTCATACGAGTATGAAAATGAAGGCAATCAAGACTATTTATAAAAGATATTCCGCGAGCTCTTTAGAAATATATTCAAAGAAATTGTTATACTAACTCTGCCTTTATTTTATATCTTAGAAAGTATTAGTAGCAATTTTCATTTTGCTTTCACAACAAACATGATTGTTGACCCCATGGAACAATTAATTCCTCATAAACAGCATACGTTTTTATTACAAGTTTTGTGAAACTAATAATAGTAACCTTTATTATTCATATTTATTAAAATTTGTGAAAAAACCTTATCCTAGACCTTTTTGTGAGATTAGTTTTGAAAATCGAACAATGAAATCTGGAATCGTTTTTATTTACTTGGGTTACTATTTACGTTGTATTCCAAGTATTATGGATCCAAGGAACAAAATATAGCATATAAATAAATTTCCCCCTTTTTACCCCTTAAACAGTTGAATTTTTAAAAACCCCTTCTTAGTGCTCGCTTACGTCATAATAGAGAGCTTTGTGCATTTTTTTTTCTTGTAGTTTCGACTTCGGAGAAATGGAATGAATAACATATCGACGCATCGATATATTATTCACTAACACTAACCTCTACTATTTACCACACTGAATTGGCGACCGTCAAAGTCCTGCCCATTTGATATTCACCATTTTGGCGCTGTTGGTCGTAGCGAGTGTCTACGGTACTAAAAATAAAAATGTTGCGTAACTTTAAATATACACAATATGACCTCATTTTTCTTAGTTAAAAAAAATTATCGAAGTGAATTCGATACTGTTCACTTCTCTGCAGCCATTTAAATTATACGTCAAAATTAATTCTCTGGACGCACGTGAGTGGTGCTTCAAATTGGCACAAAAAAATTAGCTGTCGAACATATGAGTATGGAACAGTCTGTCCTCTGGTAAATAGTAGAGGTCAGTGTATGAGTATATACTGGCCAACGCTGAAAACCAGCGCTGTGTGCTCATCGCATTGTGCATGAGGGCACAACTTTATGCTGAGCGTTCGGCCGTTTTGCACGGATGTGGCGCAAATCTTTCCTTTAATATGTTACGTTTGTCTAGTTTTTAGTTGCGTCATTCCGTGTAAATAAACTGTTTTTTTTTCTTTCTTTCTTTCTTTCTATATAGATTAAAGTTTAATTAACTATTCCACTGTTTGGCAGCTCATAATTCGCGAAAGGGTGTTACTATAATAAAAACTTGATTTAATCAATCTCATGCAAAAACCTGTGGGAAATTGCCAACACAGGTTTTTTCAAACAAATCCACGCTCTAGTAAATTTCTAAAGTTCCAAACGGAACAGTAATGACTACACAATTTTATTTAAAGCAATATTAAGGCTTGTTATATAATTTTTTAATCTATTAGAAAGAAATTACAGCTTTGAGTCATAAATCTTGCTTTTAACAAGGCTGAAAAATGGGTACGTTAGTGAGAGTAAATCTTTTCAATTTTTTTGATCAAAATGATCTTAGAAATATTGCTTGGTCCACCAGGAGTAATTTATTATGAGTTTTTTTTTTAATTGAAAACATTTTTTTCCATAACATAAATTATTATTTCGCGTCCACTTACCAGAACATCACAATTTATCAAAATCTAGTTGCTTCAGTCAATCATTATTAATCTAGACACTAAACAACACTCAGTCTTAAGTTTGAAATAGGCTATTAGCCTCTGATTAATTTATAGTTTAGAATTTAGTACATAATTGTAAACTGATGACAGTTTGACAACCACAAGCTCTCACCCAATAGCACAAGCACAAGTATGTACATAGAGAGTGTATTTGTGTGGTCACTGTAGAATGAGAACCCGTTGTCAGACTTTTGTCAGTTTTATAAGAGCTGATAGCTTGTCAATGCATGTCCCCAACACAAGTAGGAATGTTTGAGTTATGGTTTTTTTATGGTAGGTAAAATCATCAAATGACAGATCCCGCCCTTGGGCGGAGCGGGAAATAGTGTCAGACTCTTACTGACTAAAAACCTGGCTTTGACAGGTAACAGGTGTGTAATATAGCAACCAAAATTCTATAAATTAAAGCTCAATTTTTTTATTTTTCTTATAATTATATTAGTGATTATGATCACGTATTACCAGACACTTAGTGGGGTACTCCTAGCCAGACACCCTGAAACGTCAATAAAATGTAACTGCACTTAAGTTATACTATAAAAGCTGCTGTTTACATGTTTCTTCTGTAATTTTAAGAAAATTTTTACTCAGCAGCCAGACGGTTTTGATGGTTCTAACACTCAACCAATCTACTTTACATGTGCGAGCGCGAAGGAATATTCATTCTGTTGATAAGTCAGCTATAATTATAGTATAAAAAAAGATAGTTTGTAATGGAAACGAACGACCTTAGGAAGTAAAATAGAACTATTGAAACAAAATAATAATTTTGTCACTCCATAAGTATCCATGGTGAAATGGCGACAGCGACTGTCGCAGTGCTGGGCACGCCATAATTAGTCGCATAAGTCCCCTCTTTGAGGCGTGGCTGGTAAAAGCTCACGGCGTCCTGACCTTCCGCAAGACTCAAGTTCTCACCGAGCATGGTCAGTTCGGAAGATTCTTGCATCAGATTCATGCAGCAGAAATGTCAGGGTGTCACCATTGTGTTGACCGCCCGGAAGACACTGTACAGGTGTGCCACCGCCGTTTTCTCGTGGAAGCAAGCGGCGGCAACGACCTCTCGCTCCGGGCCCTAGTACAGGCCATGATCCGGAGTGACTGCCATGTGCTTGTGGGAGCGATCGGTGCGCAGCGATCCCTCGCGCTGGGCCTCGGTCCAAAGCGAGGAGGAGTGGAAGGTGGTCGCGGGTTTTCAGACGGTGAGCAAGCTGCAAGTCCGACCGATCGGTAACCATTCGAACCGAGCCCAAGTCGTCGACGGCGCGTATCGTTATCCACATGTACCTCAAGAAGTTGTCACTGTTGTCAGCAATCCGTAGAGGCCCAGCAGGATCGAAGCCTACTGGAGCCAAGGATCGGTTTCTGAAAGGAAGGTTTGGCCGCGGAATAAAGACAACGAAGGAACAAGAGTGACTTTTTAGTCATTAAAAGTCTGACAATATCTCCCGCCCCGCCCAAGGTCGCGAAAATGTCATCGGATGATTTTCCCACCTAAAAAAAAATGATCCGGATCTTGGAGGAATGGCTGACTTTCTCGACCTTTCAGTATGCATGTAACCTATTGAATGCTAAAACAAAAAACTAATTAATTATATTCCTGTTGTTCCGGGGTATAAAATAATAACTAAGAACAAGCTTACTCAATTTATTTTCCTAAGCTTCTTGGGCCTCACAATTTAGCGTACACAAGGAATCCTGAGCCTTATATTTTGTACATGAACGTTCCTGCGTAAATATTTACCATCCTATTGATACGAAAGGACATCTTAGTCCTGAAATGTATCGCAGTAAGCCGACTTACACAATTTTTTATTGCTGGTTTACGTATTATATGTATCAATATTCTTTACAAAGTGTAATTACATTTATTACTAGTTTCTACCGGCGGTTTCGCCCGCGTGAAATTAAGTTACTCTATACAAACTTTGAACTACTTTGGAAAATCCTTTTCAAGTGCTTGTTTGTATCGTAAAGAAAATCTCGTGCAAAGTTTCACGCTAGTGAGTTAGTTTTTCATTTTATATACAGTGTATAGCATAGCATAGCATCAGCCTTATAATGTTCCCACTGCTGGGACTCAGACCCTCACTCTAGGAGAGGGTGGTCATATTATTAAGAACGATTTATAGTACCATTTAAAAAAAAACAATGTCGTATGTACTTTTACGTTCCTTCTCAAAAGTAATTAATTATATGGATAAACAGGATTAAGAGTAAATATTAAAATCTCTTACTATTTACCTTGCAAATCTAATTTATTACCAACAGTTACAATTCCAAACAGTTATAAAGTTGGACAAATAATTAAGGACGATTCTTAAATTCCTTAAAAATCTTATTGCAATTTAATACATTTTATTCTAAGTTAATCGTTTTTAGCGTGTCAACGGCTTTTAATGACTGTCTTACACCGGCGAGGGATTGACCCTATCAGTTTTTAACATTTTTCAAGAGAAATAGTGTTTCTAAAATGTTTTAGATATAACTCAGGTTACCACACCGCTGATTTCAAATTCTTTGTCTTAGCTTCGCAACAAAGATGCTCTATGTGATTTTTATGACTTCCCAATGATCCACCACTGACACTATATAAAGAAATGGCATAGAATGGTAATCTCATACATAATGACAAATGAATGTCTGACGTATGCAGTAATCTGCTAAAATTTTAACAATGCCGTTGATCAGTGACCTACCGAAGGACCCACCATTAGAACGTCATTGTGCAGTCATTGTCTATAATTCGTTATAAGACAGCTCTTACCACAATTCGGTTACGAGACCACTTACCGACCAATGATCGTCCATTATGAATCACCAGATTACGAACTTTTAGCAAAATGACAATGTGATCGTGTTGGAATGAAGAATTTATAAAAATAGCAGACTAGAGCCCAGGTGAGGGCTGTGGCAATTGGATGGATGCTTGACGTACATGACTGTTTATTTAGATGACACTTTGGGAGCTTTATGTCCAGCAGAGGACGTCCTTTGATTAAAATGGGGACGATGAAACATAACTAGTGGAAATATTGGTGAATCAATACCAACTTAATGTTATGTTAGATAGAATTTTATACCTTTCACATTCTTTCTTACAACCTAAGCAATTCAGCTTAAGTTGTAAGAAAGAATGTGAAAGGTTTAGTTTTTCAAACCTACAGTAAATGTCTTCAGCAGCAGATGGACCTCCAACACAGTTATATAACGTAATCGGTATAACCATATATTCACTACCGATAGCACTTAAACTTTTAAGACTAAACGACTAAAGCTATCTCTTGGATGCAATGCACAGTGAGCGAAATGACAGCTATTTCCTGTCGAGAATGGACGATCACCAGACTTGTTCTAACATTTACTGTCTAGACACTTTAAAGAGTCTCCCCACTACACCGTCGTATACCAGATCGTGCTAGGAATGTATCAGTCACAGAAAAGAAAGACGTGGACTATTATAACCTGAAAACATGAAACTGTGTATTTTAGCGGAAGCTTTTTATTTTATAAATTATGTACACACATATACACAGAAAAAGATACGTCATTATAAAAACCAACCTAAAATAATATTACTAACGCTACTTCGCTTACATCACACCTTACACACGTCACCATTTTACATTCAGTTAGGGTTTTTCTAAAAAACAGGTTGCTTTGTTATTGCGTAGGAGAATTTAGTCTCCCACGTCAGCCAACTACGAACTTTGTTGGATCAACCGTATTTAGGTTATACATGACACTATGTAAATAAGTTCATTTATAATCTAGCAGAATGTAGGTTACATTTTTGAAGTGGGCGTAAATGGCTAAATCTGAAATAATAATTCTATATTTGATGCTAGAGGTTGATTTTTGTTATTATTATTAATTTAGCAAGGTTTTACTGTCCTACTGCTGGGCAAACTAGGCCTCCCTCCGTTCTTTCCAAATATCACGGTTACTCGTGTACTCGTTCCGATTCTCAAGGAAGACATCCAGTGTATTTTCCAGTTGGTTCCAATGAACTGGATTTTCGTTAATACTAAAACAAATATTACACATAATTGCATTAGAGAAAAATAGAAACCGTTGAATATGAAAAAAAAAATACACTATTACACCGTTAACTAATCGCACTAATATTAAAAATTGTGAGTTGATATATATTTGTTACTTTTTCATGCTTGAATAGCTGAATGAAAACTGATAAAACGTAATACACGAGTAGAATATGTCTTGCTATAGCACAAACTGTTATGCTGTGTCTTGTGTATCATTTAACTTCTGATTTATTTTATACTTGTTGGTTAACGATATTTAACATTATAACCCTAAGATGACTGAATAATTGTAGTTGTTTTTTACAAAAATAGCGTTCATTTCATATTTGTCGCGTCAAAATACGAGTATAAACATTGACTGAAGTGATTTACGAGCGCCACTGCAAAAGAAAGCGCTGACACCAAGGTACGAGGCAACGAGTCTGTTGTTACCGAACGAGAAAGTCTGCTGACACAGAGAATGATCCCCAAAGACACCGTCTACTTGACTGCCCCCGCATACTTCGAATCCAGCGAAGAGGATCGATCAAGTCATTTTGCATATTTTCTTCGTAATAAATTTGTTTATAAAACATTTCGGTATAATTTTTCTGAGACCTCTGGCAGTAGCCTACGTAAGTGTATAAATTCAATTATTGTTTCAAATTAAGCACAATATGTATCAATGGCTGGTCTAGTTACGTCATTAACAAGCTTTCTTATTGTTTTAACTGAAAAGGATCAAACAAATGTCCGCCTCTGAAAACTTATCTTTAATGTTTTGTCTTCAAAGCACTTGATATTCTGAAACTCCATGTACCTTTCTACATTCACTTAGTACTTACTAAAGAAGAAAAAAGTTACTTAACTTGTTTCTTATTGGAATGGTTAACTACTTTCACATTTTTTTTTAAATTTCACAAATACACAGTTATATACATTACATAAAACACTTACTAATCAAAGCAATATATACACTAAAGACTACTACTGACTAAAAATGATGTCATAAAACTCTTCCGCAATGCTGTTGATTGGAAGTGTGCCCAAAAGGCTGGCGGCATTGCCACGTTGTATGGCAATGCTTAATCTCTGACCGAGAAAAAAGCCAGCCCTTGGGTCACGCGAAGTATAAACTAAGCATTTGCTGAGTTCTTTAAAAAGCGTATGAGCACTCGGACCCCACAGCCCAAAAGTTTCTGATGAGTGACTAACGAGTTTTTTTTATGCGTTCTTTTATACCTATTAAATTAAGTTATTGATTTATTATAGTGGCACGAGTGTAAGGGTCTAGACTTGGACTTAAATAAACGACAGTGAACCGTAAAACTGACGTATATCCAGGTAAAGTACAGGAAGAATTAAATTCTTCCTGTACTTTACGTACGACGACGAACGCGCGCCATATAAAATTTTTATAAGGCGCGCGTGCGTCGTCAATCGTTCTTGCTAGTGAAGTGTGGTGTGCGCGCGGCCCTACTTGCTCGCGCGCCGTCGCCCGTGATGCAGCCCGACGCCTGACGAAGATAGCCGAAGGCGCCCGAACAACGAGTATATTTTATTATAAAATGAAAAATACTATTTTTTTATTCTTTTTTTTTATGGTAGGTAAAATCATCCAATGACAGATCCCGCACTTGGGCGGAGCGGGAAATAGTGTCAGACTCTTACTGACTAAAATCTACCCCGTTCTTTCGTTGCCTATCGTGCCGGGAACGGGCCTTCCTTTCAGAAACTGACCCATGACCCAAGCAGGCTTCGACCCTGCCTGCCTTTTTTTCCAGTTGTAGTAGGTGCTATTACTTAGGTATTCTGTGCTGCTGTGTGATTTTTATGTTAGGACAGTTATTTTATAAATTAAAAACAATTATTAGGTACTGAATATATTAAAAATGCACAGATTCAACGGAAATGAATACATAAAAATACTTATGTAATTAATAAAAATAAATCAGACCAGATATTTTCTATAAATTTCACCAACCAAATGAGCTGAAAAACGTTTCAGACACGATCGATTACCTCGTATAATGACAAAAACGTTAACCTTTCATTTCCTGTGCAACCCTATTAAGGGAGCAGTTAATTAACTTTAAAGCTGTACACAGTGTAATTACTGAAGCAGAAACTGACGACTATTTGGCTAAATTGCTTGGTGGTTTTTTTTTTCTCTCGAGTATCATTTATTACTTTGTTGATAATTAAACAACAGGCAAAATTTAATAAAAGCACGTGGGTGAAATATATGCCATGTCGAACATAATCGTAGTGCGATAAGAGGCAGTTTTCGAGTAAGTGTATTGAAAAATAAATTACATCATACCAACCAATGCGGTCATACTCTATTTACAGTCATTACAGCAGTTCCTCCCCCCAAACACTGACGAATATACCTAGATCACTTTCAGCCTACAAATTAATAATAAATGACATACGCAACAAGTTTACTCTAGAAAATTTATATAAACGTTTGATTGTATGTTGTCATAATCGTAAATAAACTCAAAGGCCAGAGTCTCTTTTAAAATCCATACAGCAAACAAGTAATGGTGAAGTCATACCAGAACTATGCAGATTACTGTCAGAGATGTTTTTTAAAGAAAGCTTCACACAGTTTTGTGTCTATCTATTCGGTCCCTCTATACATCAGTTCAACTTTTTCTAACAGCGTATGCAGCAATTTGGTGACATCCGTCGTAACTTAAATGAGAACCTGAGACGGCTGCGCTTACTGCTTCACGCATGCCTCTTTTAAGGCGCCTTCAAATTAACCACCGCAAACAAAGCAGCGTGTTATTCCATACAAATAAAAACGTGCAACTGACGCGCGACTGCCACGCTACAACCACGCTGCGGTCTTGCTTCATTTATTTACATGAAAAAACATAGTAGCGCGGCGGCAACGCTGCGACCGCGCTGCCGTCGAGCGGCACTTTGCGGCTAATTTGTTGGCGTCCTTAGACCTGCGGATGACAGGCCAACACTAGTCTGGGGCACTGGAAGTCATAACGCCTCAAAATTGAGGTAGTTGTAGTAAAAACGTGGCTGGTACATGCGTTCACTCACCCCCGAATGGAGGATATTCATGAGAATTTGCAATCTCCGATAAAACGTTTTACTTTGAAAAGGAAATTATTTGTAAATGCACTCTACTATACAAGTTATATATCACAAGCTAACAGTATCTATGTATATTTCGTAGCTTTTGCAAATGCCATTGACTCTTCGCGTCTCTACACGGCCCATTCTTATTTCAGGAATCACAAATGATTGCGTTTAAGAGCCCCTGGTAAATGGATGGCTCGAAGAGGGTTTTGAACACTTCAACGACTTTCTTAAAAGTATTTTATTTCCTATATTATTATTATTTGTTATAATTTATGATTTTAGTTTTCTCTGGTTTTTCTTTAAGTGTTATAAACTGAAAGGGCTTTAAAATTGTACGTTTTCCTTATATGGAATAAAAATAAAATTCAATCACATAGATTGTGGATTCTGTGTCCACCCAATCGAAATTTCCGATTATTTATCGACGAAGATTAATCTTAATTTTTAGGGTACAGTGCCTCAAAAGGAAAAACTGAAGCCTTATAGGATAACTTTGTTGTCCGTCTGTCTGTCAATCTGTCAAGACCCTTTATCTTGGGAACGCGTGGAGGTATCGTGTTGAAATTAAAACCATATACTCAGAAGAAGCGAGGAGTCTCAGATTCTGTGTTTTCGGATGGCTAATATGTCCACGGGATTATTAGGCTGTTAAGGGCCTGAATTACATTTCTCGGCATCCTTGGCGTCGCTACATTTTAGGGACCTTTTCGGGTAAATTGAAGGTTGTGAAAGAAATCTTAATGAAGGACGGGTCGGTTAATGGACGTTGGACATGCCACCAACATATTATCTCTAGTTATTTTCATCTGGGTTACGGCAAATATTTGCACAGGCATAACCAAAAGGCCAGGATTATTCACCAGAAACTTGCTTTAAAATTCAAAGTGGATTCTGAGGTACCGTATAATAAGTATGCTCCTACTATTAATTATATTGTGTTATTTATTAATAACTGAACTTTTTTCTGCATCACCCAAATGTTCACTGGTATAAAATACCCAGGCGTTAAGTCCGCCTCTGTTTTTTTGTGTGCATAATTCATTTAATAAATAAATAAATAAAATGGTGATAGGCCAATTAGCGCGCCGCTCATATTTCGACTGGTCCTAAGATCAAAATCGTATGTGATAAATTATTGATTTACGGTATGAGGTTCCTAAGTTCTGTGAATAAGTACTAAAATACGTTGTATTTTTTTTCAGATAAATGAGTTTTCCAATTTAAATGACTATCCAGGGTGATACCTAACAGATCAGATTCGTCAACTTCCTCAACTTTGATAATATTAGTTATGGTTTTGAGATTTATTTTTTTAGTCAAGCCAGGATTTTACTTTATTGAAGGTTTTAATCATTTCAGCCTAAAAACATCCACTGTTTGACACAGGCCTCCCCCAAGTGTCGCCACAGTGAACAATCCTGTGCGTCTCGCATCCATCGGATTCCAGGTTATCGATCCACCTTGTAGGAGGCCTACCAACGCTACGTCTTCCGGTACGTGGTCGCCATTCCAGAGCCTTTCGGCCCCAATGGCCATCCGTTCTGCGAGCAATGAGGAAGGTTATGAAAGGTTTAAGTACCTATCTAAAGAGTTAGATCTGCATCGGTCGTTTGAAAGGCAGTTAGGCCTAGCTCTGTTAGTTTTGTTTTCTAAATGAGTCATTTCATTAGCTTAGCAAAAATTTTGTTCTTTAATTAATTTAAAAACTTTTCAGATACTAGAACAGAAACTTAATAATGTCAACTAAAGTTTAAATTTGATTATCTGCTTACCAAAGGGCTTTTTCTACTCTACCTACTATGTAAAACATCATTTTGAATAACAAAGGGGCAATTTTTGTATTTTAAAGTACCACTTGGTATTGGGGACCTACCCAATACCAAGTGGCAAATTATTATTAACAAACGACTCATACACTTATTGACATTTTTTGTTCCCGAGACTTGAACGTTAATGTTTATATGTATGAATAACTAAAAAAACTGACGAAATCGAACCCTAAAAAGTAATTACGCAAGCTTCCGAAAGAAAAGCCCGGCTCCGGCACGATAGGCGACGAAGGAACGGGGTAGGTTTTTAGTCAGTAAGTCTGACACTACTTCCCATTCCGCCCCAGGGCGGGATTTGTCATTGGATGATTTTACAAAAAAATAGTGTTTAAGATTTGAAAATTATTCTTTCTGTTTTAAACATTTAGGAGCCGAAGTTTGCACTTTGCGATAGCTGAAACCTAGCGATCTACAATTGGTGTCAAGTGAATAGTATTTTTTAAGGTAGAAAATCATCTAATGATTACTCCTGCTTGGTCGTGTCTGATTTTTATTGACTAAAACCCACTCTTATTTTCTTTAGACCCCGGGTTGCCTTAGTATACTTCGATTCTGCCGGGCTTCCACGTTTTTGGCTTTGAGGCGCGCGTTAAAGACTACGTGCCATCGACGAGTCGAGCTCGTTCCGGATGATTACCGATAGATCGGACAGCGAGCTACATTGCTTGACGTCTACAAGGCCACGCCTGCAGTAGCTGGATACCAGGTTCGAAATCGGCTGGGGCATGAGGAAGTTGAGTGAATAATCTGTGTATGAGCTTATATCTCAGTTATTATCATCTCTTACTTTAAATGTCACCGGTTGATTTTTGTTCAATCTAAATAAATTCAATATTCAGGATTAGAGTAATACGTGTTACGTGTTACAAGTAGCACCAGCTACTGTAATGGAAATGTTAAAATATTACTTTAAATCCCTCTTCATTTATCCAGTAATCAGTCACAGCGGGATTAAGGCTTATATAAACTCTAAGGGTACGAACAGAATGAACGTAAATTTAATTCACTAAAGAGCATTCTGGTGACGGCAATCCGGTCCAAATGGCTCAATAAAAATGGTCTAAAATTTAAAATTATATAAAATTCATTAGCCATTTTATTTAATTTTAGACGCAGGTAAGCTTCTTTGTTTAAAAATAACCAACTCTAATTAGAATGCGAAACCACGCACCTTATGTTTAAACATAGATAACATTTAATATAAAGTATTGACTTTATTAACCTTTATTGATACCTATATTATTATATACCTAAATTAAACGCATCTAAGTCAGCGTTTTCTATGCATGGAGCCTATAAAACGCTGAATGAATCTCTGAATTTGTTGAATGATTGATACAATTATATTTTTTTTGCAAATAGGTTTTTAAAAAGCGCTTTTACACGTCAATCGTACTCTGAGAAGAAACTCAAGGGTCAAACTCTATTTTGAAGTCCATACAACAGTAAAATCATCAAATGATTTCTCCTGCTCAGGGTTGAAGCAAAAGGGCGTGCCATAATTCCTTTAATAGTTTACTGGCTAAAAATTGCCTATGTTTGTTCATTTTATTTTTTTAAGGAGGTAAATAATCCAATTACTTCTTCCGCTCTAGGATGGAGGTGTGTCAAACTTTTACTAACTAAAACCACACCTGTTTTTTTCAGTTGCTCTTTCCGATCTAGGACCACGAGTTTCCTTTTCAGAAATCCGCGGCCCTAGCGGACACTGGCCTTTTTGGGCTCCTATGATTTGCTGACGCCTCTGTGAGCAGTGCGTGGAACACTTCGCGCTGTCGACGACTTGGGCTAGGTCTGGACGATTACTGGACGGCGATCTACCTATTGTTCGTTGTCTGCAAGCCAAGTTGCCTCATTTGCACTTTGCATTTTAGGTCCACGGTACCTCTTTCTAACGTTCCCGCAACTATTTTCTGACGCTAACATTACGTAGGTACACACACTGACCTCTACATATACCACTGGACAGGCTGTTTCATATGTTTGACAGCAAATTTTTTGTGCCTATTTGAAGCGCCACTTGCTAGTGTCCATAGAACTAATTTGACATAAGAATATGCAAATGGCTGTAGTGAAGTGGACAGTAGGTAAGTACTCTGAAGTGTTTTTTTTATTTTGAATTAATTTCGTTCAAATTCCGTGTTATTCCTGCTTCAGTAATAAAACCTATGAAAAATGAAGTCACGTGTATTTTGTATGCGGAGCGATATTACTAGTTTTAGTACCGTAAATAATCGCTACCATATGGCGAATATTAAATGGGCCCAACAGCACTTTGACGGCAGCCAGTCCAGTGTGATAAATAGTAGAGGTCAGTGGTTACACATAACTTGTAGAAAATTTCAAAAACAAATGAATTCTCTTTCTAGATGCGGTTTCATAACAAAAATATAATTGGAATAGTTTTCCGAACATTCGAGCTTATACAATAAAAGTAGGAAAACTGAAATTTTATTTAATTTGAATCCAGAAGACTTTTGAACTCTTTGATTAAAGAAACTTTTTGCGGAAAGAAGAGATTCCGTGGCTTAAATTACTTTAGAATACCAAATAACATTGGTTTCGACTTCAAGTCTGCAATCAAAAAACTTTTATACGTTGACGAGATTTTGACAGAAACTTTATCTACCTTAGTAAAATCTTTTGGAATAACGTTAAGTTTATTATTTTAATTTCTTGTTTCATGAAGTTTTTATTCATTTTGATGAGAAAGTCTCCAGAAACTATTTTTTTCTAGTCTAATTCCTATATCAATGTCTTCTTTTCAAATGTTCATATTTATTCAAGCAGAAATAAAGATAGATGTGTATATAGTTACGTACAATAATGAGACACGTTTCGTATGAGCCGGAGAGACTTACTAGTAATGAGTTAAGAATAATATCGCAAAAAAATATTTACATATTTATTTTCCTTAACATGATAAGCACGGGTACACTAGATAAATACGAAAAACTTTTTTCCGACAGTCACAAATACGAATTTGAAAATACCGATAATTCCGAATGGTTCAAAATTCCTTAAATAACAACTCCGACTTATCATTACTCTTATTTGTATAATTCCTAAATTTCAATATTCCTAACGTTTATAATTACTATTCTCAAAATACCGAGTTTCAATAGATCGAATAACAAAAAGTCCGACTTAATGATAAATTCGAAACATCAAAAATACGAATTCCGATTACTAAAATACCGATTAATACAATTCCAAAATAAAAACTCCTTGTAAAACTGAATAGCAAGACAAACACACAAGTGTGCATGCAAGCAGGCATGCAGAATGCAAGCAGGCAAGCAGCAAGCAAGCAGGCAAGCAGCAACCAAGCAGGCAAGCAACAAGCAAGTAGGCAATTAGCAAGCAAGCAGGCATGCAACATGCAAGCAGGCATGCAACATGCAAGCAGGCATGCAACATGCAAGCAGGCATGCAACATGCAAGCACGCATGCAGTATGCAAGCGGGCATGCAACATGCAAGCAGTCATACAACATGCAGCAAGCATTGTTTCTGTCACGGCTCTGGCGCTGCAGGGTTTGGGCGGCCCCACGCGAGCTTGTCGTCGAAGATGGTTTTAACGCTCACCACCGCAGCTTCGGTTTGCTGGCCAGCCTCAGCCGCTGCGGCGTGCCTTCAAAGCACCTGTACCTTAGCTCGCGGGCCACCCCATCCCTCCGCGCCTACGCAGACTTAAATTACACTCTAGGGGTAGGGCAGACAAGATTGCGTGAAGTCGGTTTTGCAGCGATTCGTTTCTGTCTCTAAATTTTATAGCACAACATGTTGATTTTTAGTTTATTCGAAGTATTGAAAATCGGAATGTCGTTTTTCGGACCGAAAGCCCTTCGAGCGTTTTATTCTTCGAACTTATGAAAATCGGAAAACTAACAAATCGCAATTACGACTTTCGCTATACTAAATTTCGTGATTTTTAATAATAGACATTTTAATTCTTAGGTATTATGAAATTCGGACTTTTGAAAATCGGAACATCGATATTCGGATAAAAATATTTCGGAGTGTTTGGGTGTTCCCAATAGAGAGATAATGTCTCACTTGTGATAGAGTTTTTGCTTAAGTAAGTTACTTCAAACAAATTTTGGACGCTTCTTTCATACTCTTAAGGGCACATTTTGGAAAATAATTCTCATTCTTTATATGAATCATAAAAATGACCTCAGTTTACATTTAACCACATATTTACAACGTGATTACACTAGTCATTAACATCATCATTACAGCCGAAAGACATGCATTGCTGGATATAAGCCTCCGCCACGTGTCGCCACAGTGAACGGTCCTGTGCGTTTCGCATCCATCGCATTCCCGCGACTGTCATCAGATCATTTGTCCACCTTGTAGTAGGCCTTCCAAGACTGCGTCTTCCAAAGTCCAGTCACCACTCTAGAACCTTCGGCCTCACGGACCATCAGTTCTAAGGACAAGTCACCTGCCCACTGCCACTAAAGTTTGGAGATCTTCGCATTATATAATCGGCAACCTTTTTTCTGCTGCAGATATTTTCATTCCTGGTGCGATCACGTAAGGAAACTTTACATTAGTACCAAATCAATTATTTTAATTTTCACTGGTTTTCATTTCATTAAACTGAACTTCGACCAAGTCTTTTCGTGTTTTATGCTTGACTGTAAAGTCTAGCGGTGATTCGTAAAGTTTTAATAGAATTACCCAATTTTGACTTCCGTTATTTGATTTTAAAATAGGTACTCCAGTTGATTTAGTTCCTTTTGAATTCAGAAGAGTTTCTTTAGTCTTATTAAAATATAATAAACGTCATAATGGCGGGACCAAATCTTGTATTGGAATCTTTTTGGAGGTACTAAATCAGGTACAAAATACTAGTTTGATCAGAATGATGAATTTCGTTATAGTTTTGGAGTACAAGCATGGTCCCGCCATTATAACGCGTTATAATAGCGGGGCCATGGTTATCGTGAAATTCCGTTTATACCGTGTGAGGTACAAAAGTTTTAGGACGGGTACAAAATAGTACAAAAACGTACTAAATGTACGTGGTAGAATCATTCCAATACAAGACTTGGTCCCGCCATTATGACGTTTATAAAATATATCAATAAAATATGATATCAATAGAAATTTTAATGCATAGGTACCTATTCGTTTAACGGCTTTAATAAAATTGATTCACTTATAAATACCAGTTAATTTTAAACATCTTTCCTTTAAAATTTTAACAGTAACAATACCATAAAATTGTAAAGAATGGTTGTATTATATAATTGAACTACCTTCTGCTAACAGCTTTGCTTGCGTGAAGGTCGCGAGGGCCTAAGGGATGGACTATTGTAAAATTTGTTCTCAGCGGACGTCTATAGGGACCTTGCCAAATTTTAAGTTTATAGGTGTTATTGTTTTTGAAATTTCGTGATTAATCAGTAAGTGGTATGGTATTTCGCTCTTATATGTTTAGATTAATTATTCACTCATTAAGTTGATATAAGAAATACGAACAAATTCATGTCTGTAAAGGATATTTTTTTTATTTCACTATACAACAAACTATTGTCACGATAACTTGAACTTACTTGACCTTGACGTTGTTTTTCCCAGAACTTGTCAACCAAGACGAGCCTTAACCAAACACCCGTAAAGTTCAGATTGAGTTCAGGCAAATGGGTTGTCCCCAATAGTTTTATTTAAAGTCTTTTCCCACAACAGTGTTAACAAGAAAAGCTGAGAACTTTAAGAAGATTCTCAGGATTATCCTCAATATATCTCAGGGTTGGTGGAGAGGATTTCTTCGCAAAAACTTATTTATGCAGAGCACACTTCTCAATAATCCGGTTTTTGTGAATGATACTGAATTCCTTCCGTCTGAACATTTCTACTGATTACTTCTTAAGGGATAATAGGTACTGTATATTCTATACAATAATATGGGCTGTCGAGCAGCTGGGACAGAAGGAAGGTGCTTTCAAGGGTTAATATTACTTATACGTTAATATAATTATACAATGTTATGAAAATCGCTGAGGGCGCCTATCAATATTATCATAATTTTAGTCTAAAAAGTCCGCTGCTGGGTAAATACCGGCCTCATCTAGTTTAAAATGTAAAATCATTTTTTTTTTATTTTGTAAAATAAATATTTACACTTATCATTTCATAGGCCTTCCCCTAGGGAACCTATACTTTGAATACTTAGAATTCGTATCACAGCGAATCAAGTAACGGCTTTAAAGTGATGTATTTTCAGTAGATTTATTAGTGATTGTTCAGAATACTTTTAATACTCAAAAGCTGGAAACTGCGCTGACGACAGCTGATAAAACGAACGATGATAATTTATCATCATCATCATCATCAGCCTTGTTAATTTTCCTTCCCTCTCTAAGAGAGGGAATGGGCCATAATTCACCACGCGGGCCCAGTGTGGGTTGGTGGATGTCACATTTCTTCGAATTTTTGGTTCTAGGACATGCCTCCTCACGATGTTTTCCTTCACCGTTTTGAGAGCAGTGGTGATGAAATAAATTACACAAAGTAGTGCGCCTGGCCAGGTTTAAACCCGCGACCTATTGCTCGTAAGTCGGGGCCATTACCACTCGGCCACCACTGCTCTCAATAATTAATAAATAAAAAATTATCCCCAGGTGCCAAAAACTTTCCTTTTCTAATGAACAACGGAACAATCGGGCTCGCGCTGAGACTCATTCGACCTCTTTTTACTTAAATAATGATTCCAACTGCAAATAAACCAAGAATACTAAGAAACTTTGTAATAACTACAATATGTGTAGCAATCTAAACTGACAGTGACCATTTGTATTCAAATACCTTAATGAAAGTATTTTTTGTAATATAAATTGAACTTTGTCTTTATGACATAGAAATTGTTCTCTTATTGGTTTTGGTTTTGTTCATGACCTCACTGTGCAAGTGGAATCGGCGGACGGTGGTTGAAGTTATATTATTGTTATATTAGTACTATATCAAGCTTATACTGCCCACTGCTGGGCAAAGGCCCCTTTCCATTTTTTCAATTATTCTCGATTCTGTGCCACTTCTTGCCAATTCTAAGGGATAACATCTAAGTCGTCCCATCATCTTCTTCTTGGTCTGCCGCAATCCCGTCGTGCAATTTCAGGGCACCAATTTTGTGTTTCACTGGCCCATCGCTCGATCGGCATGCGGCAGCTATGTGCAGCCTTGAGCTGAGCAGCCTTTTGAACTAGTTACTTTATCATTTTGAAATTTAATAGTTTTTCGTTTAGTTGGTTGTTATTATTCCGACGCTATAATTGTGAACTTGCTAATTTTTGTGCACAGAATATCATTTGTGATTTATTACCATGTGCCATTCCTGAAACTGGTAATATCGTATCAAGAATCGCTATAGTAAAGTGGAAGCAACACAAGAAGAGCACCACGGGTTCAAGTGATTGCTTGAGCGGCTGCTACAGTCACATTTTTCACACAAACCTTACTGCAAAACCGTACTGCCAACTTCGATATCTAGCTGAAAAGAAACAAGTGTATCTCTTACATGACTACTTTGTCGAGTACCTGAATAGGACTGAATGAGAGGCTTTAGTAAATTGCGACAACTGTGAAGACAACCTTGACCTTCAGCACACGCTATGTGACCTTGATCGCCGAAATCGGGTGAGAACGGTTTCAGCTAGCAGTAGCTCACTACTGCCCTAGGATATGCAGTCAGAATCTGATAACTAGTGAGGAATGACGCAATGTGCCCACAGTAATCACGTGCAGGGAGGCTCAGGGAAAACATCGTACATTTTCCCCACGAGTGTTCCGAATAGGCGTTGCAGAGAGAGTGTTCCATGATGGTCTTTTAGAGATCCTAGAGCTCCTTCTATATGCTGGAAGATATCACGGGACCTGGAAGATGTGTGTGTTATTTTCGTTTAGCTGTAGGTTCCTTTTAGTAGGTACTACTATAATATTTGTGTATGATAATTTGATTTGTATCAATTATAATTCAATGATAGTTAATTTTTTTTTTATGTAATTTTATTATTATTTAACGAGTTTCTATAAAATAATGAATTTCGAAAAATTAATTGTTGTAATTTTATGTTATCGATTAAAAATTTTATATCAAAACAAAGACTTCATTTAATTAAAAAATATTGTGACTTGTAAATGTAATTTTTGACCAATAAATATTATGTTTCTCTGTTTATCTGTCTTTATAAAGTCTTTAGTAAGTTTTGTCTATAAAATATTTAGAGGTTCTTATTTACCAACATGTAAATAAATGAGATAAGTTTCTTCATTTAGATTTATTGCAAAATGTCTGAGAATGTCTTCGCCTTAATAAGACCGCAAATTTATCAACTATCTAAGGAATAAAGACTTGAATAATAAAAGTTGAAGACAGGCTTTGTTAGTAGGGTTTAACGAAGAATGATTTAATTAAAATCCAAAACAAAAGCTTCATAATAAACTTTAATAATTCTACTAATCTCAGATCACAACATCGAATGGCATTAGCGTGTTTACACATCTAAAACCGAATTCCAGAACGGGCACGTTTCAGGAAAATCGCACAGCGAGCAATTCATTTTACTGGCGAGGAAAGATGTGTACCACTTTATTACATTACAAAACACTACATCCAGTAGAAAAAAAATATTTACAAAATGTACATGTTATTCTAACTTATTTACACCTAGAAATCTGTGTAATGAAACCGATTTCTCATTCTTTGTCTTTCAGTACACACAACACACGTAATCTGTCTGCTTGAGTCCATATGCATTGTCTCTTCGGGTATCGTTAAGACCCGATTGTTCATAGTTTTCCGTAACGGTTATAACAAACTGGCGTTATTTCCATTGGAGTATTTAGCTGAAGACCTCAATGAACGGTTGTTCATGGTCAGTCGGATTGAGCAAGTGTTGTTGTCGCCGCGTCGGAGCAGTGATGCGTGCTGACCTCCGGACTCCCTGTAAGAGAAATCAATCTTAAAAAGAAAAATATTGATTGAAAGACATTGATTGAAGTTCAAGAATGCTTGGTTGAATTTCAGTGCAGTTTGCAAGATTGATAAATCAGGGTCAAAAAATCACCCAAAAAAAAAGTCAAAAAGTTTGAAAGTTGAGGTATGGCGACCGCTTAAAATTAGTACCTAATATGAATTTTTAATACTAAGTTTTAGACAGTAAGCAAATTATTTGGTACTGCCAAAGTTCATTGTATATGTCAAAATGCGTTGTTCAAAACTAGAAGTTTGTACGAGCAGAAAATGTGTGAAGTAGCGAATGAGTAGAGGATTAATAGTCTATTGACCTATGCACTATAATTTAGGATCCGGGTCTAAAAAGGTCACATTTAGGAATTCATTTCTAACTTGAACTCCTGTCATACTCACGATCTTTTAGCAATTCTGCTAATATTCGTAAAATTTTACGAATGTGCTATCATTTAGACCCGTTTGTCAAAAAAACTGTCAAATAGATGAATTGCATTGCAGAATCATACCTAATATGAATATTGTTTACGTATAACAATATGAACTGCCAATTCGTTACCATTTTGCGATTTTTGACATGATTCATATTATTATCCGAATGCAGATCTGCTAAAGTGGCCTTTTTAGCCCTGTATACTACAACCTATATTAAAAAAATTATAAATGATTATTATTATTGATTATTATTATTATTTATGTTAAATATAAAGTATTCCGAGCATAATACAAAAGCGATTCGTATCAAATATCTAGGATTCCTTTCTTTAAATAATTTAATGGTTTTGTGGTCTGATGAGATCAAAACAATAGATAGAATAGAGAACCAGTTCTGAGTACTGATTCTTTGTTGTTTTACAGGCACTATTTTTAGTCAAGCAATCTAGACTAAAGAATATAAAAATATTTAAATAGAACCTAGATGAAATGGAGACACAAACTTGTTAACTAGAAAAATGGGTCTTTGTGCTATGGCGCTATTACAGGACAAATAAAATCCCACAACTAATATTCAAAAGCTAAATTTAAAACTAGAATAATATGCCTTAAGATCAAAGTTTATTTGAACTTAATTCCAAATCAGACAGGAGGATAGGACAGTTCAAAATATGCAGTTTTATAAATACATAATTTTATAGGCACAAACTCAATTTTAAGGTATTGAGACACAAACAAACATAGTTAACCACGAGGGATTCAACATGTTTGTATTTAATTAAGTGATACGTGATGAAAATATATATTATAATAATATAACTGAAAAGGAATTTCTCATACTGAAATTAGCAAAGGCCAAAGTAGAAAATAATTTTCCATAATGTAATTTGGGAATTTTCGACCCGGAGCTCTTGGCACGCGTTTATAATGTTAATAGCTTTTGCCTGCGACTTTTTCCGCACACGCTCTTTTTTTCGGAAGCGAACCTATGATTCCAGTAGGCTTCGACCCTGCTGAGCCCCTACGGTTTTGCTGGCATCTCTTTGAGACGCTTGTGGAACACAACGTACCGTTGACGATTCGGGATCGATCCGGATGGTTACCGGGGGGCCGGATGGCGAGCTACTCATTATTCGTCGTCTGCAAACCCACGCTTACGTTAACTGCAAATCAGGTTTGAAGTCCCGGTGGCTAGAGCGTAAGCAAGTTCTATCCTTTACCCGTGCCAGCCGCCCTCTACGCTAACATTATTGCTTCGCAGTAGGAGGTGTCCGCCTACAAGCCTGCCTCCTCTTCGCTCCGGATCATGGCCAGTACCAGGGCCCAACGCGAGAAAGCGTTGCTGCCGACCACCCCCACGAGGACATGGTAGTGCTCCGTCTAAGCGAGGTACACGTCCAGTGTATGCTCCACCGTGTCCTCCGGGCGATCTATACAATGGTGACACCCGGGCGTTTCTTCCACATGAATCTGGTGCAGGAAACTCCCGAACTTACCATATCAGATGAGGACCTGCGTCTTGCGGAAGGTGAGGATGCCGTGACATCTTTCCTGCCACTCCTCAAACCCCTGTTTACCACCTGGCTTACCATCATAATTATGGTGTACCCAGCTCTGGGTTGCGACAGTCGCTGTAGCCATTCCACCATGAGATCCCGCCGGAACTTAGTCCGCCATGCCGTGACTTCCGCCTCGGAGATGACTACCCTTATGACTTACTCATATCGATTTTGCGAAGCATCACTCCTGGGGAATTGCAGGTGCGTGAATTGGAAGGGTTATTTTTATAATGTGCCACAACCCGTATTAATTTTCACATTATATTACATTGTAATATTGATTAATTAAATAATATAAAATATAAATAATATATATTTTGAAGAAAATAATTTGCCTGAAAATAAACGATACAATATAACAATAATAATAAACAGAATTTTGTGGCAATTGAAAGTATCGCTCCAAATTTCTACTGTTTTATATTTGCCCTTAAATTAAGATGGCAAAAAAAATCTTTGAGCATTATACGCCATTACTTAACCCTTTCAAGCGAAATAATTAAAACCTAACAAGATTATTCATAGGGCGTACGATATTTTTAGTTAATTTATTTAGACTTGTTTACGTAACCGAATAATTAATTTATGAAAAACATTGTTTTTGAAGAATCATTTTCTTTGAAATGATTAAGGCAAGGAAAAACGTTAGCATTATGACTGATGAACATTCAATATGTTAAGTTACTTAAATAAAAATCTATTTTTAATAATAGAATTTTGAATACCTATATATGTTGATCAACTGAATATTTTGTAATTATTTGCGACCTATCGCCTATAACCTAATATATTTATAGTGACTGACCTATTACTTAAAGGTACCAATTTAATACCTGATCATGAGATACACTCCGCTTATAAGGAACCATCGAACTAATTTGTTGATGAATCCAAAAAGGACGTACGTTAACTCCGTCATAAAACAATGCATCGAATTATTGGTATTGTGACAAGATGCAATAAAGCTGTAAATAGTTTACTGCTTATATAAATTCTACAGTTAACTTATAATAAAACTTGCACACTATTTAGGTTCAACTGCGGGGTACAATCAAAAAGTGAAAATGAATCTCTTTATAAAAAATACAACCCACTAGAAAAATTATATATGACCTTACAGGTCTGCCTCAGCCTGTACGTCTTCTTTATATTGTATAATAAAATGTATGAACAAGTAATATATTAAAATGTGTTTCCGAAATTCACGCAAGGATTTTTTTTTTCAAACCATTCAGCAGTGAAGGTGTGGTTCATTGATCCGAAAAACAGATTTCTTCCGATAATCGTTTCTTTTTTTTTTTAGTCTTAACAGGAGTACATCTATATCAGTAAGATCATGCCAGTATAGGGAGGTCTTATTTATTGTGAAGATAATTTTTGTTTCATTTTACAAGCTTTTATTTAGTTTCACCCTTCGTTTAACCTGACCGATGTTTGTCTGTGATCAAATCTTGTAAATTAAATTTGATTCACTTCCTGGTTACCGACTATGTTCAAATTTTGCATATTTGTGTAAATTTGATAACAATGCAAAATTATTATATTATTACATGGAGCTTGATGATGTAACCAGAAGGTGGCCATAGGAACTCGGTAATTAAACAACATAACACCATCGAGTTTGGGTTCGTGTGATTTGTCTTGACAAGTATTTTGGAGCTAGATGGTAAACAGGGTCTGATGAAGGAACTGAAAGATATGCCGCGCTGTAAAAGCTTGCTATAAAACTAAAATTTATTGAAAACTTGTTCATTAAACCTCTTAAACTCTGCTCTTTCACAAGCAATGGTGCGCTTTTAAATTGTTAAAACTAAAGTTTTTGTATTAGTAAACCCAAAAGCCTAAGATAATGACCTAACTAGAACGAATCAAAAGTTGGGAAAAAGAAATAAAACTAAGTAAATGTGCAGTAAGAGCAGTGGTGGCCGAGAGGTAACGGCCCCGACTTACGAGTTGTAGGTCGCGGGTTCAAGCCCAGCCAGGCGCATTACTTTGTGTAATTTATTTCATCACCACTGCTCTCAAAAACGGTGAAGGAAAACATCGTGAGGAAACCGGCATGTCCTAGAACCAAAAATTCAAAGACATGTGACATTCACCAAGCCGCACTGGGCCCGCATGGTGGATTACGGCCCATTCCCTCTCCTAGAGAGGAGGCCTGTGTCCCAGTAGTGGGAACATTAAAAGGCTAATGATGATGATGATGATGATGAAATGTGAAAGACGCAGCGTTCGAAAGACACCCACACGGTAAACCGATGAGGGTCCCTGGTGAGGGTCGCTAGAATCTGATAGATGTGAGACGGACAGGACCGTTCTTTGTATCTTTTGGCTGAAGTGATGATGAAATGAGTATCTAATTGAAACTGCTAGTCGTAATTTAAAAACACTGTAATTTTTTTTAATGCAAAGCTATTCTTTGAGTATAACTAAGAAAGGTTGTCTGTAAAAAAACGCTTTAAGCGATAAGACCGCCCATTGGGTCACCCTATTAATTTTAAGTTCCTATTTTAATTTTATTTTTCGTGAGCAAAAAGAATATAAATCTATCTATCGATCTAGATATCATCTTTAAATCAAAATGAAGGCACAACATCGTGATCGAAGAAAATTATATTTTGTTGCATAACAAATTATTTGTTCCCCTATGTAACGTTAAACGGTATATAAAATTACATACCTCGTTAACAAAGCTTCAGATTCGTTGAAATATTAATTAAAACGATAATTAACATAACACTTTATTGCTTCTATATAATTAGTAATTGGCAAGTTAATAAACAAAGTGTTTCTAATTGAGCACCATTAAAATGTTTATATTTAGCATCATCTACGCTCTATTGATATTGTTCTAGAGGTTTATTATTCCCACAAAAAGGGTATATTATTCTAAACAAAATTATAATTATATTACCTATTCTTAACAAGACCAACAATGGTCTAGTGGTTAGTGGCTCCGACTGCTATACCGGAGGTCATGGGTTCGATTCCCACCTAGGACAACTGTTTGTGTGATGAGCACGATCATTTGTTCTGAGTCTGGGCGTAATTTATCTATAATATGTATGTATTTAGAAATATATAAGTAGGTTTATCAGTTGTCTAGTACCCATAATACAAGCTCTGCTTAGCTTGGTACTAGACGACGTTGTGTGAGAGTTAAAAAAAATCTATGTAAAAGTGGTAGCAATATCACGTCAGTCCGTGGGGATTCTTTACAATTCTCGGTACACGTCTTTTATGAGATATTCAACAAGATTAGAGGAGCTTAAGAAGAACTTGAAAATAATGTTTTGTACTTGGATTATATACCTGTCATATAATCAAAGGTTTTGTAACTAAAAGGTAAATATTACTTAACACATTTTGTTTATGCGCATAGTTTATATTCAAAAGAGTGTAAAATATATTTATTTAGGGGGTTCATTAAGGGTGCGTTTCTCTGGGTGGAGAAGAGTTGAGCTATCGTCCGTTTCGTGGTCTCGGCTCGGTACCACAGTTTACTTGACTCCATTCTGTCTGGAGGGCCGCGTGGAGTGCTGTGTTTTATTTAAAGGTAAGGGTAAGGGTCAGTGCTGTGCACCTCTGTAAGTGACATTCACTATGCCTAAAACTATAAAGATGATTTTTGGTTATGTCTATTTAGTGAGTACCATTGAGGTACCCTATCGATAAATAAATGAATCGACAGTTTCATTCACAAATCAGTACTCCTGGACACGGCGCGTATTGTTATGAGATTTTTCTCTCAGTAACCTACGCCCGATGCCGGTGAAGTTTTTATATGGTATTTAAGAAATATTTCTAAATGTAAATAATTATATTTAATTTTAATTCAATTACCCATTATATAGTTTCTTGCTTTTGTAACTAAAAAAAAATACATACAGCCGAACATAGAACCTCCTTCTTTTCGAAGTCGGTTAAAAAGATGGTTAACTACATTATTAAAGGGGTATGGCAACAATTTTACCTCCTACGAACTAATATTAAAAACCAGCGCGCTGGAAAAAATATTAGAGTATTTCTCAAAATACATGTACATCTTTGAAAAAAAAAGTGTGCTTTGAAACAGTTCAAAAGTTTTATATTTATAAATCATCACACAAAAAAAACACACACTCAATTTTGTAGGATGAATATTAATCTTTAAGATAACGAAGAATTATAGCTATAATCATACTTATTATCAAATATTTCGATATTTTAAAAATAGCTTTTTTTACCTTTCATACAAAAACCTGTTTGCCACTCTACCTTTTTCATGTGTTTTTGTTTCATAAAATGCGATACGTAACTAAATTATTGTAAATTTCTTTGTATCATCGTTCTACAGTAATCGCAGTTTCTGTATCAAATTGATTTTCTATGGGGTGTCATAGTGAATTGGCAATTTAAAGCAAAAAAACAAAATGAGTCGCTCTCATTTACTATTTAGTTATTACTCTTTAGTTACGATTTATTTCTACTTTCCCATGATTTCTGAACGATTCCGTAATTTTTTTACACGGACAACACTAGCTTCACTCTGATTGGCTATTGGTTTGACGTCTCCGCCATTACATCTATCGTGAAAATCAGTGAGAACGTGTGTGTTTTGTGGGGTTACTTTTTCGAGACAGGAAGTAAAATCAGCGATTTTTCATAGAACGGTAAGTCTTCATTTACCCATTTTTTGTAATACGTGTTGTACGAATATTTAATAAGCTTTTATATTTGCTGTAACAGCTTTTATCAATAAATATATTTTTTCTGACCTCAATTTGTCTAATATTTCGTAACGTTTTTTACGAATTTCGTTACGTAACGAAAAAGTACAACATAAAGCTGAGTGTATACTGTTATAACCTGACTAAGCATAGTAATATTCACTACTTAATTTATGAAAAAAAAATATATAGAGCGTCAATAACTAAAGGATTGGATATTATCTGCTATATAGAAGTGCCACCAGCAAAAAATAATGAAATAATTTAAATTACGTTTTTATGTGATTTAACAACTTTTTACCCCTGATATTACTTACATGAAGTTCTATTGAGAACTTCCTCCTTTTCGTCGGTTAAAAAACCTCGCGGCTTTGTTTCAATTCGCTTGAGAATAGAATTATACCGATTGTTACAAATACTTAACTCTTGCTAATGACACTTCTGTAGAGATGCCCACTATACTTGTTGGTTTGACTTATCAAATTGGTTATTACTTACAACTGCTTATATACAACTGCATTACTTCTTTTGTTTTTTAAGGAATGCCGCCAAAAACCAATGCCGAAAGGCAAAAAGCTTACAGAGAACGACTCAAAAAGGATAAACCAAATAAATATGAGGAAATCCGTGTCAAACATTTGGAAAAAGTTAAAGAAAATATCAAAAAGAAAAAAGAAATTCTTACAGAAGAAGAAAAACAAGAGCTACGAGCAAAGTGGAGACAAGCCAATGCTATAAGAGCTGAAAGAAAAAAAAAGGCCTACTCTACGACAAAACAAAACAACACATTGGAAGTAAGAAAAAATGCTAAAAATAATACAAATATCCTAAAGGAGAGACTACAAAAGCTTACTGAAGAAAATACTCAATTAAAACGACGAAATAAAAATTTAAGACAGGCCTGCAATCGGATGAAAAAGCGAGTGGAAATTCTGAAAAAACGACTACCCCAACAAATTAGGCCTGATAATGATGCTATTTCCATTGAAACTCGGGATTAAAAGATTGGGAAAAAAAAATAATTTGATTAAAATAGTATGAATGATTACTCCCTTATTTTATTTCTAACCCCTTAAGTATTTGGGTACATACTTACAAATATTTCGTATTGAATAAATGAAGAGCATTCACAATATTTCGCCAATGTGTAACCAGCCTTATGGTTACTATTTAGTTACATCTAAGGACTATTTCGTAACAATATTTCGTTACTACCATTTCGTTACGTACATTTATTTTGAGAAATACTCATTATTAGATCCAAATTACTTTATTTCATAATGTCATATTCTGAAAATAGACAGCTATTACAGCAACATTTATTGACTAAGGATAGTGTGTCTTTTCGTAAGACAGTTATTTGAAATATTATTATTTAAGGGCGCCTTCAAATTAGTCGCAGAGAGCCGCGCGACGGCAGCGCGGTAGCACTGCTGTCGCCGCGATTCTTTGTTATTTCATATAAATGAGTGACGCCCGGTCGCAACAAGGTTGTGGTGTTGCTGTCACACGTTTTTATTTTTATGGAATAACAAAGCAGCGCGGCGGCAGCGCTACAAACGCGCGGCTAATTTGTAAGCGCCCTTATGCCACAAAAACTTGCACAGAGCTACATTTTTGTATGTTATTTGAAACTCGAGTAGTGTAAGTTGGTAGCAGAGTTTGTGTGTAGTGTAATTGTTTTTAAACATTGCCGTATCTGCTGAGTTAGGTGTTAGGCCTTGTAGGCCGCGCAACTTTAAAAAAAAAAAAATCATGTGTATGATTAGTTGTGAGGTACAAAATATTTGCAAAAGTTTGATAAAATGCCAGTGTTAGATGCGTGGTGCTCAGGTAACCTTAAAATTTTCGGCGATATTTCAGTCACTTTCCAAGTAAGAGCGTTATATTTGAAGCATTTTTAGTTTCAGGTTTTAGATTCCAGTACAACTAATATTAGTTCGATATTATCAAAAGGATCATGATAAGTGTCTTATTAACTCAACTTGTCAAAAGACATTCGAACTACTATAAATTAGAATTTTAAGACAGACTAAGGCAGTTATCATACTGCCACGCATCACGCTGCATGTTGCGTATCAATGTTGCGAATCATCGTGCGTTTTTACGCGCTCACGCGCGTAGTTGCGGTTTGTGCATTAACGGTGGCTTTGACTCATTTCATTGTTCCATTTTCAAAAACACGTCAAGACCAAAAAAAGAAAAGAAATCACACATGGCACTGCGAGACTCGATGTGCCATAGCGTCTCTTCCCACACCCACGCTCGTGTGCGCATGTTTCTTCGCTTGTAGGCGCGTGATCTAAATGAACGCACGTGGATGCATTTTCTGTGTGAAGGACTGTGCGTGTTTTCTATACAAATGGAGATTCTTACAAGCAATGTTAAACACGCATTCACGCGCTACGCTGCATGGTGCGTGGCAGTTTGCGAATCGCCTAAGACACAGAATTCTAATATCCTAAAGTGTTTTTTACCTGCTTCCATTTCGTACTAAGTTTCGCTACAGCTAACAATAACGTGATGTTTGCCATACCTGTCACTATGTCGATGAGATCGCTTCTTCTTAGGCCACAAATGGAAGGCTCCGTATATGACAGGGTTGACTAGACTGTTCGACATGCCGAAGAAAAAGATCCCACTCAGGAGCTCTTCACTTTGCTGTGGGAATAGAAAAAGGAATTGATATCACATTATATAGTAAAAGCGAAAGTTCTGCAGCAGTGGAAGAATGTTTGTACGCGGCAGATACTTTTAACCAGTTTTTTTTTCTTTTTAGGTGGGAAATCATCCAATGACATTTCCCGGCCTTGGGTGGAGCGGGAGGACGCGTAGGACTTTTACTGACTAAAATTCACTCTTGTTCCTTCTTTGCCTAAACCCCGGGGTTCTCTGTCGCATAACCCATTGTCCCAATGGGCTTCGACCTAGCTGAGCCCCCACAGTTTTACCGACATCTCCCAGAGGCGCGGGTGGGACAGTACGCACCATCCACGTATTGAGCTCCGTCGAGCTGGTTACGAGCTGTCTATTGCTCACCATCCACAAGTCGGCGCTTACGGTGACTGGAAATCGGGATCGGGATCCCAGTAGCTAGGGCGTGAGGGCCGTTCCCTCACGCGTGCGCCCGTGCGTTCCTTTGCTAGCATTACTGCTTCACAGAAGGAGGCGACCGCCTACCACTCCTCGTTCTGGACCATGACCTGTACCAAAGCCCGGCGCGAGAGATCGCTACCGCTAATCATGAAGACACGGCGGTACTCGGTCCAAGTGGGCCATACCTCTACTGTATACTCCACCGTGTCCTCCAGATGGTCCACTATACTGCGCATTGAAGGTTGGTCACCTTAATATCCCTTTTTGGACCAACATATATCCCATTTATTGTAAACTTGAATGGCTACACAAATTTTGATTAAACTTGCTACATGAGTAGTCTATGTCCTAGAATAGCACATAGGATACCTACGTTTTATCTGGATAATATTATATTCCATTGGGATAGTTTTCCAATTTCACGCAGGCGAAGCCGCGGGCAAAAGCTAGTAAAATACATTCACAATACATTTAAATGTACTTTATTGTGTACATTTAACTATACAAAGGATACAAAGAAAATGTTAACTCATAATATATTACGCCTACTTTCCCAGAATAAATGGGAAAAAGTGTTAAGTACATTTTTCTTCCTTTATAAGCTCCATTATATACTAGTACATGGAGCGGAAATACCTAAGATTATATCATGTAGCTTTTGTGAATGTTCAATTGAAAATATTCAATAGGTAACATTCAACCCAGGGATCAAATCTAAGACTGCTTTTAAACACTGCGGCGTTTTTGGATAGAAGAAAATTAATAAAAAAAAATCATGGAAGCTTGCTTAAACGAATCACTTTTCGTTATCATAATTAAAAATTGTTTGCGATTCTTTCATCACCCTTTCATAACAATATTGTTATGTAACGTACAGCACCTCAATCGAGTTGGGTAAAATGTCAGAAAATTAGAACGAAAATGAGTGCGATGACACTGAAAACGGAGCCAACCATATACTAAATAATTATGTTATAGAGCGATAACACTGTATAATATTATGTCTTTATAACAACGCATTTGTTCTTATCGTGCCAGTACAGGAGCTGTAAGCGTGGCAATTATGACATTATTTGACCACGACCTTTTACGGCTTAGCCAAGTCTAGACAAAGTGAGAAGATAATGCGCTAGCGACCTGAATATCACATACAAGAATCAGCCGCATATGTCTAATGTAGTGGCTGCACGCTGCGACGTATACTTTGTCGAAAACAATGTCCCCGGACTGATGCGCGGCTTGAATGACCGGCCACACGTTTAAGTAAAACCGTGCAAGCCAAGTTTGCGCTGTCTAAATATTCGGTAAGTCAACGAATGCACAAGTCGCGCTTCCGGGACTGCGCGAGCTACCGTCTTACCGTCCATACGCACGCGTTTACCTGCGCAAACTGGTTTGTGCAGGCATGCTCGCAAGCAAGACGGAGCGTGTAGCTGGGCCATAACATAAAGTGAATGAGGCGAGTGCCTAATGCGACGATCCTTTTGTCCTGAGGAAACACATTTAGTCTGTGCTTCTAATCTCTCAAAGCTCCGTATCAGCATCCGGCCTAACCACTAAGTATTCACTCTGAAGAAGGTCTATTAATACAGTTCATAAAAAACCATGGTAGGAAAATTTTAAAAGAGAACTTAAATTAATATTATTTTCACGACAACATTAATATTTGTGTCAGTTATGCTTATTCAAGGGCCAGTTACTAAAAATTGCCCTTAAATTTTGAATTTTTGACTATTTTTTTGTATGAACTCCGCTCGGGACTATGTTGACTTCGCGGCCCCAAAACAGCAGTTTTATTTTTATAAGAAAAAAAATAAAACAATAACTATTCTAGATTTTTGTTTTTGCGAAGTGTTTTTAAAAACAAAGCTTTATTTATTTTTTTGTTACTTTCAAATATACAATTAAATATTTTGTCTGTTAAAAACATATTTTAGAGCAATATTAGACTTTTATAAAATTGACACAGAAATGGATCAATACTTAGCCAATTAATAAGTTCCACGCCTCAATTTGAACTCATTTTCAAATAAAATCGTACCATAAAATGGTTGTTATGAATTTCGAAAACTTATTCATTTAGATTTTCCATTAGTCGATTAAAAGTTTTAAATGATGTCACGTTATGGGACTGAAATATTTGAAGTCAATATTAGCACCCCATTTAAAACTTAAATATTTTCATGTAAATCACTTGATAAGTAGTTATCAAACAAGTTAGTAAATGTTTAACATTTACTAAATTATATAAATATACACAAACTGTACCAAAACTTCTGGAATTACATAATATCATACAAAATTATTACAACATGGAAGTTATTGTAAATGTTGTAATGGTTTCTTGTTTATTACGGATTATTTCCTACTCCAAAAAAATATTATTTCTTGTTGAAAGCAGTGCAGGCCGAGTGGTAACGGACTTACAAGTTGTAGGTCGCGGTTTCAAACCCAGCCAAGCGCATTACTTTTTGCAATTTATTTCATCACCACTGCTCTCCAAACGGTGAAGGAAAACATCGAGAGGAAACCGGCATGTCCCATAACCAAAAATTCGAAGACATGTGCACCGCACAGGGGCCTACCTTGTGGATTACGGCTCGTTCCCTCTCCTAGAGTCCTCTCTATATGTTTTATACATACATTCATAGAATGTTCCCACTCAGGCCAGGAGGCCTGAGTGGGAACATTCTATGGCTGATGCTCTATAGGTAAAAAGAAGATATTCCATGCTGTTATATCCCTATAATTATTTAATATATTATTTGACCGCTATAATTGTGAGCTACAGAAAACATAAAAGAACCAAAAAACAGACTATCTATTCGTAAAAAAATATTACTTTTTTTACTGTATTTTAAGCAACTTTTCACTTAATGCCAAGAAACTTAATTTGTGAGTAGGTTTATAATGTTCTGTATTTGTATCTACGTAATATACGTTAACAAATGAAAATTGAATTATTTATAACCTAAATATTATTATTTTAATATATTATTTGTTTTAATGATTTTATAATTTTAAATATTAAAATTGTGGTAATCCGAGATAATAAAATTATGTACCTTCTTGTCTTACTCATAATTGTGCTCTTAATGTTCATATGACTGAAAAGTTGAAAGGGAATCGTTTGTCTTTGTATGGTTATGTAAAGAAGAGGGCTTAAACGCATATTTCCTTAAACCCGTATGAATATACATGTTGATGAATGGATAGGGACAGGGCCAAAGAAAAGTGTAACAGCAAACCAAACAAAGGCAGGAAGTTGAAGCCTTTATTTAGTGTTCTTATACGTTATTTTACACGAGTTTTTTATAACTTTACTGACTTATAACCCCTACTTCTCGCAGCTTTCATGAATTAGCCGTTTATCACCAAATTTCTGTAAACTAAGTATAACAAATTATATCAACAAACAATACTCAAAAACCCTTCTGGAAAAAATTCTCGAAAACAATTTGGATAACCGTATAATATCAGCAGCAAAATTTTCACAGACATGGCCTGAAGACAAGCACAAACAAAAAAAAAAAGCCCAAGTTATAGTTTTCATTGTTCAAATCAAAACTGGTTAGCTCGATTTATTTGAGCGTTTTGTTATTACAATTTTGGTTGGAAACTAGGTTAAGTTGCGTAAATGTTCGAGGGTGCTATTTTACCACACGATTGTAATTTCTATAATTTGAGGACAGGCTGTTGTAGTATTAAAAGTATCGATATAATATATAGATAAACATTGTACTCATACATATAATACCAAAGCACATAATAAAAAAATACACTTAGGCGTCAAAGTACTTCTCAACATAACTGTCATCCGGAAATGTACCCAGAATACTGGCAGCATTGCCACGTTGAATGGCAATGCTAATTTTTTAAGCGAAGAAAGACCCAGTCTTCTGATCTAGAGTGTCTATCAGTTGGCGTGAAATTTCCTTGAAAAGGAGACGCGCACTCGGACCCCATGACCCAAGCGTTTCGACCCTAAACGGTTCAAAACTATAATTATCAATTTACAGTATATTATTATTTATTTATTTTTCTATCAATACGAACTTCGTAAAACGTAATTTATGCGTTGTACAAAATTATATTAAACAAAAGAGTTTGTTTGTGGAACGAACGGTTATATCAAATAAATAATCAAATACGCTTTGGAAAGGCTTCAAAATGCTCCATTTTCTTGTACTTACTGATATAAGTAGGTATTTGCCTATTCTAAATTTAGAATCGAATAGAAGCATAATAAAATAAGTGTAAGCAAGGCAATAAAGTGTATTGTATATTAAGTCCAGTAGGTATTTTGTGGTCTTGGGCAAATTGCGAAAGTTAACACCAGGGCCCTGGTACGAAGGCAATGAAGGAACGGGGTTGGTTTTTAGTTAGTAAACGTCTGACATCTCCCGCTTCGATGATTTTTACCCAATGAAAAAAAAGTAGGTATTCGATAAGATTTAATTAGGTTCGTAACATGTGTCTGATCTTCTTTCTCTACTTTTTAAATAGGTAATTTGGATATCTATAGTTGGATCACTAATTCAACATTACTGACTTTATCCACACAGCACTTTTATTTCCTTGACTTGCCCTTTCTAAAATCGACAACCGACTACTCTCGTGGGTGCGAACACCCGCTATTAATAAAAGTCAGGACCGGATGTACCGCCATCTTGGCAGAAACAGTTAACTATTTATTCAAGTCAGTGTATGTATAAAAACAACCAGAAAAATCCTTACAAAAATATAAATGTCTGAAACATTTGATTTAATGTTACATAAAGTTCAAAAATTATTTAATGCACCACTTTAAATGTAAAATCGTCATTTGACAAAACAAATATCAAAATTAACGCCATCTAGACGACAGTTATTTCTAACTTAAAAATATCAGCTGTCACACATGACAACAAGTGTCATTGTCATTTGAAAACCTTATCCAAACAATAAGATTCCAACACTATATATAAATACATATACATAATATTCAGTAAGCGTTGAAACCCATTATTGGCTTTATAAACCTACTAACCTACCAGTATAAATTATCATTTCTTAACTTATCATTACTTGTTGTTTTTCCAAATAATGTACGAGTACCTATAAATAAGCGGTGTCATTTAATTATTTCATGGAAAAATGCGGTATTTCACTCTTTAATCTTTTGGTATAAGAAATTCGAAATCCAAAACTTGTTTTACTCACAATTTTGTTTGCAATTTGGTTGAAATTCTTGCATCAACTCATGTAAAACCCTGTCAGAAAAATATAAAGTGCTCACATTTTCCTTCGACGATTTCAAATCACACAAAAGATCTCAAAAAGGTCAAAGTATCAAAAACCGATTTCTGTACATCGACTTTATATTTTAACATTAAAAATAATTTAACAACATTATCCTCCGTGATTTTTGTCAACGAGGAGCATTTCAAAGTAACGACTTATCATTCATCGAAATCGGTTTATGTATCGAAGCATAAAGGATGACATTTACATTAAGTATTTTCCATTTCAACATACACTGAATAATCAACACAACTTGAGAAAGTGGTAAGAACCTATTTATTTAGTCATTCAACAAAAATAGATGTCATAGGTCAATTTTTTAACGTCAATGTACTATCGCAGTGATTTCTGCCTGATCATTAAAAAAAAAAAATCCTTTGAATCCTGCGGCCGGCGCCAAACCCCACCGCTTTGAAGTTTTCGTTTTGGGTGCAAGCAAAAATGAACTTAGCGGTGGTCAGGCGAAAGTGTATTTGATAGTACATGTATAGAGAGGGTACTTACGTCTTTGTCAGGATTTAGGAATGTGAAGATAATCATCATAACATAATAAGGTGTCCACCAGATGAGAAAAGCAGCCACTATGACTACGGACATCCTCAAGGACTTCATTTTCGCTCTATCAATAAGTCTTCTTCGATTCATATCAGGAGTAAAATACTTTTCCTGCCTCCTCACCTCAGGCTTGAAAACTTTTTCGCTCTCTGAAAATAAAAATTAGAAATTAACAACGTAACTTTTTCATCGCAGGTATAACTTTTTTAGGATTTCGCAGAAAGGATGTAATTTTTTGTTTTATTTTATAATACTTTTCTATTTCAAAAAGCATAAAAAATATTGCGATTGCATGATTTGTTAGAAATTTGTAAGAAAAATGATGATATAAGAAAGTTGGTGGTTTTTAGTTCTTTTTCTTCGACTTCGACTCTCAAAATTAATATTGTTCTTTTTCATTTTTATTATTCTTATCTATGTGAAAATTAGATTATTTTTTATAAACTTATTAAAGTTTTTCTATTTTTAGTTGTACTACGTGATAACTAAATCTATATAATTATAAAATAATATAACAAATCAATATTTGTTACATATAATTATCTGCAAATTATCTATAAAACTGCCAAGTTTAGTAAATTTTGACCAGTTAGGCAAACATAAATGAACCTGGCAGATTTTTTTCGCGATTTCAGTTTTGGTTCCATAGTAAAAGTTGTTTGTTATCATGACTACAATCACGTGTTTAAATATCGTTCACTTATTATCAGTCACCCTATATATTCAAAACTTTATATGAAAAAAAAGAGAGGCCGTCGCAAGCGATCGCCTATATAATTACGAGTATGATAGAAATGATAACACATAGCAAAAGTATGAAACTACTATCGAGTTTATACTATTTTGTGTTCAAAAATTTGTAAACTCTAAAATGAATTGATTTAGAGTAGGTACTCTAATACGTATTTTAACTACTTTAGAACAACCCTTTTGTTTTTGCTTACAAATAACCTTTTATTTCAAAGTTGTCTGGTAGTTGCCTATAACAATGAGACATATAACACTGCGTTTATTTACAAAGACTTCAAATTATTCTATTTTATTCCATAAATTCTGAATGAATTTGTTATTACATTGCTTTTCTTTATACCAAAGTTGAAAAAACGAATTGTAAAGTTCTTACCGTAGTCATTGTAAGGACTCTATTTCTGGCAGTAAGCCCAGTTTTAGACTTAGTCACTGGTTTGCACTATGTAACCCACACAAAACTTACTTAACCTGTCAAAACCATTTTCTAAGGCTAGTACCTACCTACTAACGTCTATACAATGCCAAAAGCAGATGACTTACGAGTAATAACTCCACTCTCTTGTTATCATATATAGATTTCAATCATTGACAGCAAATTTGAGTGAATGAGATTGATTTTGGTTTTACAGAGTTCTGAATTTCTTGTAAGAAATCAGTGGCAATCGAAGCCAAGCTTTTTTAATTAATTATTCTTGTATCGAATGATATGATAAGGTGGTTGCGTTTGCATCCCAGCGGTCCCTCATATTTTGAATTGAAATTGATCATGTATGTTATTTTTTTTAAATTTATTAGTTTGATTATTGAAATTATTTTTTTGTCTATGATTAACTTATTATTGATTATTTAATTACTTATTATTTCTAACTTGAACTAGTCTTTATGTAATTTTATGGATTTTACTATTTGAAATAAATTGAATTGAAAAATCACAATAAAGTATAATTAATCTCATGATTCACCCTAAACTCACATACACAAGACAGCCAGACCCGGAACTACTATCTGTAGGCAACACAAATATTTGTTCCGTGCTTGAGTCGAACCTATGACACGTAGCACAACTGGTAGCCAATCGCTCAAACTGTGCCAACCATACCGTAAAAGTTTTGCAATTGGGAGATACTTACTAGCAATAGTTCTGACTGTAGACACGTACGTGGATACTAATATGACTAGAGGCAGTATGAACATGAAGATCAGTGAGAGCGTGGTATAAGCCTGCTCCTGCCAGCGCTGCGTGTAGAACCCGTGCGTCACACACTGGTGGAACTCCTCGATGAACGGTCCTTGAGCCACTCTGAACACCACTGCCTGGAACAAGAAAATATACATTACAGTTTTATGATAGCAAAGGCATAGAGAGGAGAGCAGTGGTGGGCGAGTGGTAACAGGTTAGAACCTAGCTAGGCGCTTCGCTTTGTGTAATTTATTTCATCACCACTGTTCACAGAGACGAGGCCTGCGTTCCAGCAGTGGGTACATTATAAGGCTAATAATGCAAAAAAAAGACTAATGACCGCTCAGCCGCCATGTCGACGTGGATAATTTCACCGATCAGAGCCCGTGCGGGTAGATCGAAAACTACAAGTGCTATATAGCATAGCATAATCAGCCTTCTATTGTTCCTACTGTTGGGTCTCAGACCTTCTCTTTTAGAGAGGGAATGGGCCATAAACCACCACGCGGGCCCAGTGCGGTTTGGTGAATATCACACGTCTTCGAATTTTCGGTTCTAGGACATGCTGGTTTCCTCACGATATTTTAAGTAGCGGATACAACAACAACTTAGCTTCAGTTAAGCTGACTGATTTCCGTTAAGTTGTTTTTCTATCTTTTTAAATTTTATTTTAGATAATAGAACGAAGTCACCTTATATTTTAGTAGGAGTATCACCAAGCAATCCCGTGCTTTTTTTTGGTGTAATAAATAAAAAAGTATTGCGTCCGTTGCAAGATACCTTAATCATTTTACAGATAGCTTATTTTTTACAGTGGCCTAAATATCAAATGAAAGTTCATTTGTTTTTTTCCGTCTTCCTGTTTATTTAACCGGCAACCCATTACACACTTACCTACCGGAAATCAAATTCTTAGTTTATATTGTGATTCAAGATACATTATGGCCTATTTATTTTATTTGAAAAGTTTGTTTATTTTTGAGAACATCGTATCTCTTTATTAATCCCTAAAAACTTTTAAATATTTTATTTTTCAGTTAAAAAAATATAAAATAATACATAAAATTTAAGTGTTCTGCAAAATGCAAACAAACATTAATTTAATTTTATTCCTTTACGACTTTTCATAAAACTTTTTACTACTGAAAGTGCTTGATGATTACTGAGGTTGCTGCAAAAATGTTATGTATATATTTAAAAATGCTAAATCATTATTCTTTAGAACAAAAAGAATACTGCTCGACAGCGTTTTTGGATATCCAGCAGGCGTTTGACAAGGTCTGGCACAAAGGCCTACTATGTAAGATCAAGCAGAATATTTCCCACTCATATTTTCCAATATTCAAATCTTACCTCGAGGATCGCTGGAGGCTCTACGCAGGCATCGTTCGGTCCATGGCCCTTTACGGTGCGCCGGTGTGGGCGCCGTCGCTGCGAAAGCGAGTGGCGGCCCGGCTAACCGCCTGCCAGAGGGTCATGGCCATTCGGATGATCCGGGGATACCGTACGGTGTCCTGCGAAGCGGCGAGCCTCCTTGCTGGCCTATCACCATGGGATTTGGAGGCAACAGTCCTTGCACACATGCATGACTTACGCGTGGAGATGCAACGCCGGGGCGAAACTCCGCTGCTACGACAAATCGCGGCATGGCGGACAGAGTTCCGGCGGGATCTCATGGTGAAATGGCGAGAGCGATTGTCGCAACCTCGTGCTGGGCACGCCACGATCAAGGCGGTAAGGCACCTCTTTGAGGCGTGGCTGGAAAGGCCCCACGGCGTCGTCACCTTCCGTTTGGCGCAGGTACTAACCGAACACGGCAAGTTCGGACCGTACCTGTACAAGATTCGTGCGGAGACGACGCCCGGATGTCGCCACTGTGCGGAGCGTCCGGAGGACACGGTGGAGCACACAGTCAAATGCTCCAACAACATTAATTAATAATATACCCTTTGACCCCAGTAGGCTTCGGCCCTGTTGGGCCCCTACAGTTTGCTGACAACTCCTTGAGGCGCGCGGGAACAGTGCCCGCCGTAAACGACTTGACGGACGGACAGCGAGCTACCCATTGCCCGCCGTAAGCGAGCCCACGCCTACGGATCGGAATCCCGGCGGCGGCGGCGGCGTGAGCGCCGTTGCCTGATACGGTCAGCCTCCTCCACACAGTCGAGGTGTGCCCCGTTTGGGAAGAGCATCGCCGTGTCCCGTGGGGGCGATCGGCGGCAGTGATCTCTCGCGCCGGTGTTTGGTTCAAGCCATGCTCCGGAGTGAGGAGTAGTGGCAGGCGGTCGCCTCCTTCTGCGAAGCAGTAATGCTAGCAAAGGAGGAGGCCGACCGCATCAGGCAACGGCGTACACGCCGCCGCCGCCGCCGGGATTCCGATCCGTAGGCGTGGGCTCGCTTACGGCGGGCAATGGGTAGCTCGCTGTCCGTCCGTCAAGTCGTTTACGGCGGGCACTGTTCCCGCGCGCCTCAAGGAGTTGTCAGCAAACTGTAGGGGCCCAACAGGGCCGAAGCCTACTGGGGTCAAAGGGTATGTGAAAATGGCACCCGGGGCCCTGGGACCAAGGCTACAAAGGAACGGGGTAGGTTTTTAGTCAGTAAGAGTCTGACACTACTTCCTGCTCCACCCAAGGGCGGGATTTGTCATTGGATGATTTTACCTACCATAAAAAAAAAACCTCGGGGATCGCATATTTTATGTGAAAAAATAAACATTGTTACTTAGTCAATGTTTTCGATAATTCAAAAACATTTAGTTACTTAAAAAAATGCTCCAACAACATTAATTAAAAATATTAAAAGAAACTTTTAGTTTAATTTTTTTTAGTTACTCCCGAATCTGGTTCGTAAAATATCACCTTTCAAAATCGTTTCGAATGACATGAAGGAAGCTTAAAATTACGAGTCTTTAAAAAGTAAATCGGCCTCTTTGTGACCCAAATATCCAGTGAGGCAATTTAATTACTCACTCCTTTTCCTTTGCAATAAAATTAGTTTCCATGACATAGAAACCGGTTGACCTATCGTGTGTTTTGCACCGAAATACTTCTTAATTTTAACTGCAATCATGACTGTTCCTTTACTTTTTGTTGGAAAAAGAGTTGAATATACAACCTTATTTTTAGTATATGCAAAATCTGAAACATGTGTCTAGTATTTTTTATGTAAAGAATCTATGGACAATTCCATAACTGTATCATGAAAAATCACAAATTTATAAGCTTGTTGTGTTACCTGGTTGTTCACACAAACACTTGGTCACCGAGCCATCCGGGTGAATGAGGGGTAGTTTTACTCACGCACCCAGCTGTGCGCTGGTGGTTAATGCCCGCAAAGGTCTTACGTGACCTGTTTTGTACTTAGTATCGGTGGTGTCCAAATTGTGACCTCTTTAAATATTTTTGGGAGAAAGATGGTGCAAAAATTATTGGAATCGATTCAGTTACTGATTCTGAACAACCTGTATTCAGGTTTTGCATATACAAAAAATAATGTTGTAAGTATAAATCGGTAACTTTCAAGTTTATTTTTCTTTCTGTTTGCATTATTACTGACATGTTAATTAGTTGGAGTCACTGCTCTTCTTAAAAAGTGGCAGGTGCTGCTTTTATTGTGGCGGATGATCTCTAACATGTTAAGATTTTTTTTTTGTTCTTAACAAATTATTCTGATGAGCCTAGATGGTTCTAATAAGACAAACCACATACACGTCTAGAAAGAGAAGACCGTAATCTAGGCAATAAATTGAACCCCAATTCAACCAGATTATGAGTTCCTTTGGACTACGGAAAAAACAGATTTTTTCCGTAGTCCAAAGGAACTCATAATGATTCAGAATATTTGTCATTTTCTTATTGGGATTTAAAAAAATTAGTGTGCAATAGTAAACTTTATAGGCAGTAAGTGGAGATTTGGCATTAATTTGTTATAGACCTCACAAAATCGCAAACCCTATAAGGGCGGGATTTGACATTGGATGATTTTACCCACCATAAAAAAACCCTTTGTAGTATTTAAATCATATTTTAGTAATATTTGGTAAAAGGAATGTAGAGTATTTTGGGGTAGTGGAACAGAGAGTAAAGTCCCACATACTTCCGTTGAAAGGGAGGATCCTCCGACCAGACAGGTGTTACGTCTGGTGGGCTATTGCCCGATAGATGAATTCGGGTTTGTTCTATATGTTCCAATCGCACGGAGAATCTTACTTGCGCGATGCAGGATTAGTTCATTTGTGACAACATAGATGTCGCTACAAGTAAATAGTTTTTGTGATTGATAAATATTTTGGTTTTTTATAAAGGCCCACATTTTAGTTAATATTCGCGTTCCAATATTTATATCTTTCGAAGCAGTTTTTATAGAAATTGTTCTACAAAAACCTAATATTGGATATGTTGTAATCTGTAATAAATATTATAATCTTGTTTTTCATGTGGCAACATTAGCACTGTTCCATAATTTAAAAAAAAAAAGAATATTGTCTGTCATGGCGTCACTGTCCTTTCTTCTTACAAAATGTGAAACTGTAATTCTGTCTGTGTTCTAAACGGAAATAAACTTACTATCATTTATCAATTACCACTGGTCTAATTAATTTTGATCCACCACTCCAACATGGTAGCAGAGCGTGGTTGAGTGGTAAAATAAGCAAAAATAGTGAGTTCCAAAAACCGGCCGCTTCTAAGTAAAAGTTTTAGTTCGCGCCTCGTGCAAAGTTTTGAGTCAAAAAGAAAAGACGCTGTTATCACCCATCGATTTATATATTTCATCCAAAATGGCTAAACAAGCTAAAATAGAAGACATAATGATGCCTATTTTTGATGGTGTGAACTATTAAAGTTGGAAATTAAGGTTATTAACCTTATTGGAATACAAAGAATGTAACGAGCCCGCCATTTGCATGATGCCTTCCAAGTTCAAAGATCAAGACGCCGCTTGGAAGAAAATGGATTTAAAAGCAAGGACTATAATAATGAGTACAATTTCGGATAAACAATTAGAATACATTAGCGAGTGTACGACAGCTTATGATATGATGAGAAAGTTTGACAAGATGTATTTAACGCAGTCTACTGCTATGCAAATTATATGTAGAGGAAAAATTGAAGAAATAAAACTTAACAATTACAATACAGTAGAAGATTTCTTTGTCGATTTCGAGAAAACAATAAATGATTTCAAAGCGGCAGGTTGAAATATAAATGAACCTGAGAAGATGAGATACTTGCTCAGAGCTTTACCTCCAAGTTACAGTTATATCGGAGATTTTATTGATGTTATCCCAGAAGAACAAAGAACAGTAGATTATGTGAAGTCTAAAATAAAAGAGAAAAATATGACCAGTAGTGACCCGGACAAGAAAAACAATATGAGTACATTCTCAACTAAAACTAAAACACAATGTTTTATCTGTGGAAAGACCGGCCATCTCAAAAAGGACTGTTTGCATGGTCAGAAAAACTATCCAGGAAGAAATCCAACCAGTCAACGCCAGCAAGGACAACAAAGAGGTTCCAACAGAGGTGTTTTTCATCGACGTGGCCGAGGCAGAGGTCAAAGTCATCCCAGAAGTGAGTCGTCAAGCACTCAGCAAGATGGTTCTGTGGCAGAGTCGTGGACTGCTCAAGTATATAATCCAGAAGTAAACCAGGTAATGGGGTGTAGTGAAAAGGAATATAATAACAATAGCGAAATTCATTGGTTGTTAGATAGTGGGTGTACAGATCATATTATAAAGAATGATACATGTTTTTCTAATTATATAGATTTAAAAATTCCCATTGATGTGAAACTACCAGATGGTAAAGTGTTAAAAGCTACAAAAGTAGGCACCGTTAAAGTCGCTTTCAAAAATTATTATAATGAAAAATACATTGATTTAAAAAATGTCTATTTTGTAAAAGATATTAAACAAAACTTGTTAAGCGTTTCAAAAATAACCAAACACTGCACAATAGTAGCAAGAAATGAAAATGCAAAAATCTATAATCAGTCAAGACAATTAATAGTTGTTGCCAATAAAATAGACAATTTGTATTGGGTAAAAAGCTTTGTTTCAAAAACTGACAATGATAATATGTATGTAAATTCCATAACATTAACCAATAAAGAAAAATGGCATAGGGCACTTGGCCATGTGAATTTCCAATACTTAAACAAGTTAATTAATAATAAATTAGTAGACGGTTTGCCAGATAAGATTGAAAATAAAGAAATGAAATGTTCAAATTGTATTGAAAGCAAAATGGCTAATGTACCTTTTGAAAATAATAGAACAAAGACTACTGAAATTTTAGAATTGATTCATACAGATCTAAATGGCCCACATAGCACAACTGGTTATGGTGGAGAAAAATATTTTTTGACATTTATCGACGACTATAGCAAATGCACTAGAATTTTTTGTATTAAAAGCAAAGCAGAAACCGCAAGTTGTTTTATAGAGTTTGTTAATTTAGTAGAAAATAAATTCAATAAAAAAGTTAAGAAATTACAGTGCGACAATGGCAAAGAATATTTAAATCGAGATATTTATAATTTCATTAGACACAAAGGAATAGAGTTGTTACCATGTCCACCCTACGTCCATGAATTAAATGGAGTAGCGGAAAGGTATAATAGGTCTGCCATGGACATAGGTAGGTGCTTAATGAGAGAAGCTAAAATACACAGAAGGTATTGGCCTGAAGTTATAAAAACAGCAGCATATCTAAAAAACCGAACCATTGCTAATACAGTTGAAAATAAAACTCCTTATGAAATATTTTTCAGTATTAAACCAAATGTTGAACATTTAAAAATTTATGGAAGTAGAGTTTTTGTTAGAGTTCCTGAAGTTTTAAGAAAAAGTAAATGGGATGATAAAGCCCGACTAGGAGTGCTAGTAGGTTATAATGAAAATGGTTATAGAGTTTTATTAAATAATAGAATAATTAATGCTAGACATGTTCAGGTAGTTGAAGAAAATACTCAATTAATTTGCTTAGAAAAACTTGATGATGAAAAGGATAGGGATTTGGAAAATAAAGCTTCAAATATAGATGAAATAGGCACAAATGATATTGAAGAAGACTATGTAGATGCAAATGAAACTAATTCTAATAATACTGTAGAAAATATGGTTAATGATGATCTTGTGGATAATTTCAATAATAAAAAGAATGAGCTTGTAATAGAAGAAAGGTCTAAAAGAAAGAGAAATCCAGTTTCCAGATATGGTTATCCAGTATCACATTTTATATATGTAAATTACATTGATGCAAATGTACCAAGTACATTTGAGGAGGCGATGAGCTCCCATGATTATAAGGAATGGCAAGTAGCGATGGACTCTGAAATAAATAGCTTAAATAAAAATAATACATGGCAAATTGTTGAACGTCCAAAAGATAAAAAAGTTATTGATGTCAAATGGGTCTTTAAAAGGAAAAGTAATAATGTTTACAAAGCTAGATTAGTTGTACGAGGATTTCAGCAAAAGGACAATCTTGAAAATGTTTATTCACCAGTAGGAAAAATGCAAACATTAAAAATTTTATTATCATATAGTTGCAAAAATAATTTATTTATAGAACAAATGGATGTTGAGACAGCATTTTTAAATGGTTATGTAAAATCAGAAGTATATATAGAACAACCAAAGGGTTATGAAACTGGAGATAATAAAGTTTACAAACTGCAAAGAGCCCTCTATGGTCTCAGAGAGAGCCCAAGAGTGTGGTATGATTGTTTCAACAAATTTATTGAAAAATTGAATTTTGTTAGAAGTAACTATGATTACTGTTTATATGTCAATAATGCAAACAAAGATCCAATATATATATTAATATTTGTCGATGATCTCCTAATTTGTTGTAAAAATAAAAGTAAAATAGAAGAAGTAAAAATTAGTTTATTACAAAAATTTGCTATGAAAGACTTGGGAAAAATAAAAAATTATATTGGCATAGATATTGACTATAATGAAGATAGGAATAAAATGACCTTAAGTCAAACAAAATATATTGAGTCTTTGGTTGTAAAATACAATTTAGAAAATTGTAAGTTATATGATACTCCTATGGAAACAAACTTAAAATTAGAACAAGCTAGAGAAGTAGATGATAGTATAAAGTATAGGAGTATAATTGGTGAATTATTGTATATCAGTACAGGCACTAGGCCAGATATAGCATACAGTGTAAATTACTTAAGTCGATTTCAAAGTTGTTATGACCGAACTCATTACAAATATGCAATGAGAATCTTAAAATATCTGTATAAGACTAAGGATTTAAAGTTAACATACTATGATAATGTAAGCTCTGAAATTTTAGATTGTATGGTAGATTCTGACTATGCAGGAGATAATGTAGACAGAAAATCTACAACAGGTTTTGTAGTTAGATTATTTGGAAACTTAATTTTTTGGAAAACTCATAAACAAAATACAGTAACTAAGTGTTCAACTTTTGCAGAATATACTGCTATGTCAGAAGCAGTGACTGAAGTACTTTTTATCAGAAACTTGTTAAGTGAGTCATTCAGTGTTAAATTTGATATACCTATAAAACTGTATGAAGATAATTCAGGTGCAATTTCGATTGCTAAGTATGGTAATTTTACTAAAAATTCAAAGCATATTGAAGTTCAATATCATTATATAAATGAAAATTATGAAAAGGGTATAATTGATATTGTAAAAATTGATACAAAGTTTAACTTAGCAGACATGTTAACTAAAAGTTTAGATAAGTCCAAGTTTGTGAAAAATAGATTAGGGTTAAAATTAATTTAAATATGTTTTCTTAGCAATAGCAAGGTAAGAATAATACAAAACAAGATTTTAAATTTAAGGAGGCGTGTTGTAATCTGTAATAAATATTATAATCTTGTTTTTCATGTGGCAACATTAGCACTGTTCCATAATTTAAAAAAAAAAGAATATTGTCTGTCATGGCGTCACTGTCCTTTCTTCTTACAAAATGTGAAACTGTAATTCTGTCTGTGTTCTAAACGGAAATAAACTTACTATCATTTATCAATTACCACTGGTCTAATTAATTTTGATCCACCACTCCAACAGGATATATGAGAAAGCAACAGCATTGTTCGAAAGAGTTATCGTGGGCCTGGATAGCCTTGGCAACTGAAGGAACACAAGTGGGTTTTTGATCATTATTCACTACTAAAAAGGATGCACCTGCATATAGTCTTTTTTTTTTAATTACTTACACATCAGTGCAATATTGTCGGGTCGTACCTATCCGTTTTAGACGCCTACATCAACGCGTTTCAGTTTGCTCTTGTATTACACTATAGGATTACTTTGAGATCACGCACATGCACATACTATGTGAACAATTGCTAACGAAACCAATAAGAGTTACAGTTACATACAAATTTATTGCATCGGGGATATTACACTTATTTTATCTATTATCAAGAACCCAGAATATTTAGCTCAAAGAATAAACAAACTTAAGTGACAATATGCTGGGTACATTGCTCGCAGAATAGATGGTCGACTGGGCCAAAGATTCTGGAGTAGCGTCCACATACCAGAAGATACAGCATTGAAAGGCCTCTAACAACGTGGATCGAAGACCTGGCGAAGGTCGTGGGAATCTGATGGAGGCGTGACGCACAAAACTGATTGTTGTAGCTGTACTTGGGGGAGGCCTATGTCCAACAGTGGACGATTTTGGGCTGAAATGATGATGATGGTTACGCTTCACGAATATTTCTGATTTCACCGTCCACGATGGCTAGCGCTGAAAATCAGCTCTGTGGCTCTGTATTTCACACGAGCTCCAGCATTTTGCTGAGCGCTGGTCGTTTTGCGCGGATATGACGCATTTCTTATTGTATATTCTACACCCCTATTTTTTAATTAGTGCACAAAAAAATGGGGCTCAATCAATACCCGTTACTGATCATATTTGTGTAGTCAAAAGTACAAAAAACGAAATCCCAAAATTGACCATCATTCATAACAACTACTACTAGAAAATACTAAGCGCAGTTTCTATTTTTATTGACATTCTTTCATTCATAAACAATAACCTGTACAATGTTTCCATAAATTGAGTGAGATTTTGGGATATAAACAAACGCACAACCAAACAAACTTTGCTGTTTATGAATATTATGCATTGAGACTTTACTTAAATAATAACAAGACCTTTTCTAATAAGCCCTTTAAGTATTTGCCATAATTAAAAAATAGTGGTGTATAGAGTCTTTATTGTATTTGATTTATTTTTAAGGTATGTGCCATGTCTGTCGTGAATAAAATCTTTTTCTTTCTTTCTATTAAGCACTTGAAGTTATTGTCTCATCTGTTTACCCATGCCATTTCCATATCAAGAACATTAACGGGTGTTAATGACTCATATCTTTAGACATATGTTTCTATTGTTTGTAATGACTACCAAATACTTAAGATTGTCCATAAAATTTATCAAAGACGGTAAGCCAATTGATACACAATTTATTACTGGAAGAATAATTATAGCCTTAGTCATACAGACAAGCTGAACAAACAAGAAACTGTGGAAAAAACCTCGCATAATAGTTTCGAAAATGCTTCGTGTCACCAAAAAAATAAATATTGCTAACGCTCGCAGATTAACGTTCCAGGCATACCGACTTTCAAAGGATAAGCCCGGTTGGGTCACCATATTTTTTTCACAGCTTCTCGTTAACGGCCGTGATTTAGGTATTTATTAACATATTTTGCTCGTGAATGCTAGAAATAATTTGTAATAAATCGAGCTTGTTAGGGATAAACAATCGAGTTTTTTTCTGAAAGAAGTTTATGGAATATACGTTATGCAACAGTTACAGATTCTCAACAAAAAGTGTTTATAATTCCGTATGAATGTTTTACCAATCAACCTAAAGATGATGTAAAGATAGAACTGAGCTGGTAAAAATTAAATAAAAAAACAAAAATAATAATATTAATAAATACAAACACGATAAATTATAATCAAAATTGACAACATTATTGATAAAAATATATAATCTAAGGACTCAACGGTTTTTTGTTCAGTGTTTCGGATGGAGATGGTTTATAAAAATTCAGCACCTCTCTTTTAAATGACGGACGATATAAGGTGAGAAATGCTTTTTTAAGAGCGGAGAATCCAAGGTTCGTTATCGTACAACCTCTCTTACGTGATTGTGATGTCATTACACATCTTTCTTCTGATATTTTGGATATACAGATATCTTGTGGATATTATCTAGACTTCTATAAAAATGAAATCAAAACATAAATTTGAGTAAAACTAATCCAGTACAGACCTTTCAACATCTGCTATTACATTAACTTTGACTCTCCATAATGTACTCATAAATTAAAAATATAAAAAGTACTTCTATAGATTCAGAAGCCTTGCACATGTGATTGAGATTCTAAAATACGAGTACAATTATACTCAAAAACTTTTTAGGGTTTAAAAAAAAACACATCTTTCTTGAAATAAGTTTTGTGAAATATTGGAGTAAATCACGGAATTACCGAATGACAATAGAGTTTTCAGGTGGTATCTTTCTTTTCTCGCGTTGCCTTTCCATTAAAGATCGCGTTGGATTGCTTTATATGAAGTAAAAAGCTTTTAAACCATGCTCGATGCTGACGACATGTGAGTGGAGAAGGGCGAAGGCGAAGGGCCATCTTAAGTTTATTTTGGGCAGAGCATCGCCGTGTTCTCGTGAGGGCGATCGACAGCGGCGATCTCTCGCGCCAGGCCCTGGTGCGGGCCATGGTCCGGAGCGAGGACGGATGGCACGCGGTCGCCTCCTTCTGCGAAGCAGTAATGCTAGCAAAGGAGGAGGCCGCACGCGAGAGGCAACAGCCCTCACGGCCCAGCCGCCACGGGGATTCCAATTCCGATCCTGATTTCCAGCCAACGTAGGCTCGGGCTTGCGGACGGCGAGTTATGGGTAGCTCGCTGTCCGACCGTCCGGTGATCATCCGGACCAAGCCCAGGTCATTAACGGCGCACACTGTTCCCACGCGCCTCAAGGAGTTGCCAGCAACGTAGTACCCAGCGTAGAGACAGCGAAGCCTACTGGGGCCAAGAGTTTGCTTCTGAAAGGAAAACCCGGCCCTGGTATCTAAGGCCACGAAGGAACGGGGTTGGTTTTTAGTCAGTCAGAGTCTGACACTATCTCCCGCTCCGCCCAAGGGCGGGAGATGTCATTGGATGATTTTACCCACCACCAAAAAAAAAACCTTAAGTTTATTTGTTTAGTCATGAATTGAAGTACAAACTTACAAGAATAAAACCGCAGAAAAAGCAATACGCATCCTTATTACAATATTTTGTGTAGAGAGAACGGAAACGTTTCGCCAATTACTTCAAGCTAACAGCGCAAAACATTCTGAAAGTTTCACTGCAAAATTTTCTTGTGTAATAAGATCCTTAAGGACTATAATATACCTTACAACCTTACGACTTGCAGCTCTACGACAAATTGGATTTTTTTTTTGTGTGACCTCTTGCAGGTCAACCTATGAGGTTGTCGGCTGCTTAACCGGGCTTGCCTGTGGCGGCCTCGATTCAAGAATCCAGCCAGGGCTTACTTAACTAACTTAACGAAAAATTGGAAGAAGTATTTCAGTCTTTATACATAGTCATGTTTTCTGGAGTGGTGAATGCATTCCGGGAGACGCAACTTTATAAGGCCTCCCATAAGATGGACCGATCGATAACGTGGTGAAGGTCGTGGGTAACTGATGGATGCAAGACACACAGGACCGTTTATTGTGGTGACACTTGGAGGAGGCCTTTGTCCAACAGTGGATGTCTTTCGGCTGAAATGATGATGATGAAATAGTCATATCGATCGCCAAATGTAAAAACTTTTTAGTTTTCGTACCACAACAGCTAAAAAGTACCCCTTAGCCAAACTCAAATAGTGTGCAAGTTTTATAGTAAGGTGCCTATAGAATTTAATAATTAAAATATTGGTAAAAATTTCAATAAGCCAAGCTACGGATTAGCCTAGATTATTTTATTACGGAGTTTTCGTTCCTACCTTCCATTGTCAGATTAACTCAATTGTACCCTAGCTAGAGTGCATCTCATGACTATTCTAATAATCCCAAACGTGGTTAAGTTATATTGATTTATTATAGAGTTCCAGTGCCTACCTTTTGACGTCATCATAAGATCACTTCGATGGATCAGTTCAAAGGAAGGGGAGAGGGGCCCCTCTTCCTTCAGTCAGCCATCGATTACACGGCGTATAAATAAACCAATTTTACCTGTTACGACAGCTTTACTGTGATGCCATGACGAGTTCTGTTCCATATCAGATTATAACAATATTTCTATGGGACCAACTCGGACCTTTTAATTATAAAATTAATTTTCAAAATCGGTGAAAACACTTAGAAATAAATGCTCCTTCTTTTTGAAGTAAGTCAAAAACGCTCAATGGTTTGTGCATTTTAGTTTAAAAACGATATTATTCACTTGACAAAAGTGTGTGACCACTTCGCTAAGAAAAGAATTAGATTCGATATATATAAATAGCCCGATATTAATAACAGCAACAGGTAGACCGCATGGAACCCTTCGTGCGCAAGTCCGACTTACACTTGGCCCGTTTTTTTTTTTATTATTATTATACTGCTCCCTTTTGTTCTTTATGAGGCAATCGGAGCTGAGTGTCTCTTACAAATAGAACTATTAATAATAATTACGCTCCTGAATTTAATTGCATCTGTACGAAGCGGCAACTGTAAAATATTGTATTGAGTTTATGAAGGTTAAAATGTTTTTCACAATAAGCGATATAAAGTAGAAAAGTTTATCGACAAAGTTTAGTATTCTTACTAACAATTATTTTTTTGTGGTTGGTATCATCGAAGGACTTTTGAGTCAGACTTTTAAATTGTATTGTATTGTATTTCGGGCTGGTATCCGCAACTCCACGACTAAAGCGCGTATTTTAATGTAATAATATATGATATTTAGTAAATAAATACTTGGCGTCCACAGACCACAAAGAAAAAAAACTTGTTTTTTTTCTTTGTGGTCTATGAACGCCATTTAAAGATACGCGCAGTTTTTGGGGCGATTTTCTCGAGTGAAGTTCATTGGCTAGATTAATTTTATAAAATTAAATACTACAAAAAGATTAGAAAATGTTACATCCGTATTCTAAAAAAGACATTATCGTAAAAACTTTCCCCGCAAGAAAACAATAATACAACGACTAGGCAATATAATCAGAAAACTTCCCTAGAGATAAATAAAAAAAATGATGCGCTTATATTATGAAAACAGACTTAATTTTTTATGGCCATAACACAAAAAAAAACCTACTTTTACTGTAGAAGTAATAGTTACATTAGTTTTCTTCACAAGTGCATTGATAAACGTCGTATGATACGCGTGAGTAATTAATGATGCATTGGCTCTCTTATTTAGTTCCTGGCTCTCTTAAGACCCTCGCAACGTGTTGGGTCTTGTCTTAACCCTAGATAGCTAACCACCGTCGAATCGACGGGTAGCGCAAAGAAATATCGCTGTCTCTTTATAACGACGTGTCCGAGCGCCTTGGCTCTTTTAGTCAACTCAGTCGCCGGTGAGTTCGTTGCAGTGGCGCACGCATCAAACTGGTAAGTACCGCAGTTTTTGAGATATGTAACTTTTACCCGTCGTTTCGACGGATGGTTAGCTTTACCGTTAGTTTTTTGATTTAGGTTGCATTTATATTTTTGACGTTTGTTGTGTTTCTTTTTAGATTGTAGTAACCATGTCTTCACTAAATTAAGATAGAATATTATACCTGCTAAACCAAGAGCTTAGTGACGATGTTGTTGATGATGGTTCTGCCAGTGAGACCGATGAATTTGTGGTGGAAGATAATGTCCAAATTGATGAAAATTATGAACCATCGGATACCGAAGAAAGAAAGTAAGTCCACCACATGACGTACCGTTAACCATGGAACGAGTTATGTCAAGTAGCTCAGATACTGCCCCTCCAGAAACCTCAGTTGAGTAGCCGAAAAACTAGTAGATGACCAATGTGTATCTTCTACGGAATGATCAATATAGCTTCAATCAATAGCTACATTATACTGCCTTACAATTTATTAACGGCAGGGCGAAAAGTGTTTCCACGGAGGAATTTTATGAAAACACTTATTTTTCAACTAGTCGAGCTTTGGCTAAAGACAAGGCTGGCCAAAAAAAACGATGCCAACGCAAGTAAAAGAAAAAATCAGGAGCGTTCTTTAAGTTCAGCCGCCAACTACCAGTCAAGACCATCAGCCATCAGGCCAAGCTTCTCTTGATTAAGAAGAGTCATCCACTTCTTCAAGAGGAGAAAATCGGAAAAGAAAGACGTGTGGGAAGTGCTGCTACAAGAAAAAGCCTATGACTAAAAGTATATTCTCAAATTGTAAGGTAGATCATATGTGGTGAACATAAAATTGATTTTTGTGTCACATGTTGCAAAGACAAATAATTATTTTAATATTATAAATACTTTTTATGTTCCTAAGAGCCATATATATAACAATTAAACTGAACGTTGTTATATTTTTTTATTGCTTTTGCATGTTAAAGTTTTTAATTGTAAAATGTTCCTTTTTTTAAGTTCTATGAAAAGTTACTGTAGTAATAAATGTAAATAAATAAGGTTAATTTGGATAACGTATTTTTATTGCTAAACCTATGCATTAACTTTCAATTAAAACAACAGAATGATTAAGTTTACATTTTATGGTAAAAAATTAGTTTTTCAAATACCCGTCGTATTGACGGATGGTTAGCTTAACTAGGGTACACAAGAAGGTTAGCTATCTAGGGTTAATATCGCCTTGACGGTAATTACCATCATTACATATTTGCATCAAAATTTACTATTATTCAGACAATATTTATGGCGTAATGATTAAGTAGGTACAAGACTGACACTGATTTTTTTAAAATTCTTATTGTAATTTTAATAAATCATGAATGTGTTGCCAAGCAATGTTGATAAATTTTGGTTACCGCATAATCTGTTTTCAAGTTCCACACCGTAGGTAACATAATATATTCTAAACAAACTACCCATCCATAGCACTGCCTACGTCAAGGTTAAAATATTCATTCTTTCAATGCGTGTCAAATCGACACCGGTATAGAATGTGTGTAAAATTTGCTCCAAATTTTTTGTAACATTTAAACACAATGCCCTTGTATTTCAATATCACCTATACTACTCCATAGTTAGAACAGCTGTTATACTCGCTTTCAGTAAACTACAAAGTGACGCCAAAATTAATGTCTCAATAAGAGCTCATTACTGTATTTCATCGACGATATTTGAAAATCGAAGAGTAGAATTATGTCAAGAGTTCATTATAATGTTTCCTAATTTCAGTCAAACGGTTAAAATTAAGTACTTGTTGTAGTAAATCATTGTTATAATTTGAAACCACAAATTATCTTTGTTAACCTTTTAACATACTTATTGGACCATCTGACGCAAGCGGCTAAAGGATTATCAAAATGAATGTTAAATAAAGTCAGATCAAAACGATTAAAATAAAGATTTAGTAATAACTTGCATTTTGTTGAATAAACTTAATTATCGAATAGTTACAAACTATCCAATAAAATTAACGGACATTGAAAGCTATCTAGAATAGTTGGATATGGCATAAGATGTCAAAACTTTTGACGGGGAATGAGTGTGAGACATAGCAACATGTTTTGAAATGATTTTTTTTTTTAGTAGTATTGAATGTTTAATAATAAAGTTAAGTTTATATTCATGAAATACTATGGATACTTGATTTTTGTACAACTTCAAAAATTAAAGCTTAAAGCAAATTAACTGAAAAAGCGCTAAATAAAACTTAATCTTGCCATGTCTGCAAGAATTATGTGACAGATCTAAGTTTAATCGCCACGGATATCAAAGTGTGGGCAAAATTCAGCAGCCTCTTGACATTCAAGCCAGTAACTTAACTTTTGTGTACTTTTCTACTATGTAACTTATCACTCAAAGCAAAAAAGTGCCGCAAGAAACTTCGTAAAAGCTATTAATGATCACTGACCTGTGGCACACTTAAGACGAGACTCAACACCCACGCGATAATTACTAGCCGTCCACTTCTCGTCGCAGTCGCCATACTTCGCATCGGATACTTCACAGCGAGCCATCTGTCCACTCCAATGAGCACGAGTATAAAAGTGCTGAGGTACAAAGCGAACATTTGCAAGAACTTGAACAATTTGCATGCTATGTTTCCTGCGTACCACTGGACTGTAAACGACCACGCTGCTTCGCCAGCGATGCAAAACACAGTCACCAACAAGTCAGCTATACTCAGCTGAAATATCAAACTATATATCGCTGTCCAAGACGGTCTCGCTCTTCCTCGACTTCGTCTACCTTTCTGTATACTTATAATCGTTGCTACGTTCCCAAAGAACGATAACACAGCCATCGCAGAAAGTACGCTTGCTCTGATAAGTGTGCTTTTAGTCAAAACTGGAGCGTGATCCAAACACATGACTCGAGTGCCATTGTATACAAAAAGATTATTTGTGAACTCATCTGCGTGCGAGCCATTAAGGAAAAATGTTTCCAGGCATTTTTCTACAGGCCATTTGGTATAGCTTGCAAGAACGGTTTCAGTCGAACTGAATTCACTGTGAAGAGCCAATTCACTTGGGTATAGCGCGTCATCGTCATATAATGTGGTAGTGTTGTCTGCGCTGTCCATGTTTCGTCATGCGTCTGCGACAACTTCTTTGCTAATCTGAAACAAAGAAATTGAGCTTGATGTTATATATCATCGGTCCAACAATATTACGGCAACCTCGAAATAATTAGGCTTAGAAAATTATTATTGAGTTTCAATTTAAAAATATTTATGTTCATGTATAATAAGTGAACTTATTTTTTAAAACGTAGATAACCAAAAATGTTCGCTAATCGACTAGAGATTATCTTTTAAAATACTTAAATGGCGTCCTCTTTTTAAGCCGGGAGCCAAGTTAAATGATAAATAGACATCTGACACGATTTATTGTAAAGCTGCTGAAGTGGCCATTTAATGCTTCAGTTAACGCCAGCCGCAGAGAGACTGTTCTGACCTCGGGGCTGCTTAAATTGTATTTAAGCTTATAGATTAGGTTCATCGTAATGCTGGTTTGTACGAAGTTTCCTACAAAAATGGATTTAAAGCTTGCTGACAAACTGAAACAGCTGTTTGCAATTGGATTTAGGACCACATTTTTTAAATCTAGAGAGATTTGAAAAATGTTTTATTCTGTGATGGTTAGAGAACTATATGACCTAAAATTAAGCGTGCAAGCCGAAGTTTTCCTAACAAAATGTTATAAATTTATCGTAAATAAATTGTTTGCATGTTTATTTCACGTCCCTAGACATCGCAGTACTCTTTTCAAATATGTGTAATATTATAACAGATGACAACCGCAGACAACAACCTCTTTGTTACATATTCATGAATGTAGAGGACAAGTCTATAGTAACTCGTTCTAGCTTGTAAGTATCATGCATATTCATAATTATTGTTTATTTTTGAATATCGTTTGTTTTGCGTTTTTTCACGAATTGTTTGGAGCAAAATGCATTTAATTTCGACGGAAATTCAGCTTTAGGTTTGATTAAACCTACAGCCGGTTTTCCGTTAGTTAGTTTGCAGGGGATTTTTGCTATATGTTTGAATATCACGTACACGTGCTACCGTGTACGTGATATTCCACTTATTGCGCCAAATTCATATGTGATACTACTTGCGACCATTATTAGGTACTTACTACCAAGCCCCAAGCGGACACCGGTGTCCGCACACCTATTGTCTTTCTATTGCATCTCTAATTACGGTATTCAAAGGGCATTTCCCTGAAAATCTGTCTTCATATATAGTAACTGTGTAATTGGACAGCATAGTTAGCGCAGTAGTTGAGCTATTGGCTGATTCGTTGTGTGTCACAGGTTCGATCTCCGCATGGAACAAATATTTTTATAGCTTACAGATAGTGGTTCCGGTTTTGGGTGTCTTGAGTATGTGAGCTTGTGAACGCACACACGATACAGGAGATATTCCTAGTTTAGGGTAACGTATTAAAAACTGTTATTGATATAGTAATCACCAAAGTGCACGTTGTTTTAGTTTCAAATGAATCTTCCACCATCACAGAAATACTGTGTCATCATTACTGCACCTGCTATTACAGTCGTGGTTACATTTGCCTGCAATTTTTTTTGCCGTACTGAACCACTTATATCCGCTCTTCTTCACAACGAGTGACAATAGCACTTGCGAGCTACTGTCTTAGCTTGCTTTGATGATGCAACTCGAGCGTTAAGTTCAAACAGAATATATGAAAACATCCTAGTCCTTTCAACAAGTCTTTCGTATGAGGAGTCCTTGCAAAGACACAAATTATTGTCCCTACAATCAAGGCGGCGGTTACTTCAAGTTATGATGCTTTATGGACTGGTATATAATAGGTTCGACTGCTCTGAACTAGTCAACAACATATCGTATGTCGTGCCCAGAACTATTATAAGACGAGAGGTGCGTGCTCACCCGACTTTTGCTACCGCTCAACCGCATTTGTGCGACAGATAGTGTGTGTAATATGTGGAAACGTAGTGAATTGTACTTTAGCCTATTTTAAGATGTAATTAGATGTAAGACATATTGTACAATTGTTTGTTTTCCCTAATAAAATAAAATAAAAATAAAATAAGTTTACACAACATGTATTCGTTTTCCACTATCAATCGTTACCATTGATTTCTTTCATAAAATTCTTGAATTAATGTATTATTCATTAATTTTTCCTTTGTTGTCTTGTAGTACGAGTATCTCCCTCTACCGGAATATAACATCATCCAGATAAACATTGGTGTTTTCTAAATATAAAATAAAATGAACTTCATGAACGGCGTCGACATTTTAAGACCATTTCCAATTTGAACCAAAAATAGAACACAGTTCAACAAAAATATGTGATTCATCGCGGATTTTTGTGCACGATATTTGATAAGACAATATTCGGAACCATGTGCAATAGGTATTTTTTTTATTTGCAATGGGTTGAGTTTTCTCTGAGATTTTTTTGTTTTGATTTCTGGTCTTTGAAGGTTTTTTTTGAAGGTAGAAAAAAAAAAACGTCCGGGACACGGTGCGGACCGCCCCGAGGATACGGTGGAGGTGTGCCCCGCTTGGGAGGAGCACCGCCGTGTCTTCGTGAGCGCGCGGGTCCTGGCATATACCATGGTCTGTAGGGAAGAGGAGTGGCAGGCGCGTCGCCTCCTTCTGCGACGCAGTTATGGTATCGAAGTTGGCAGATACAAAGGGCAAAGAAAGGACTTAGGTGTGGTTTTTGTCAGTTAAATTCTGACACTTCCTCTCGCTTCACCTTAGAGCGAAAGAAGCCATTGGACAATGTTCCATCTTCAAAAGAAGCTGGCAGCATACTGAATGTTTTGCTGTAGGTACTACGGAGGTTATACTAACGTCCTTTTGAATAAAGATAGTCCTAAGATATGACAATATGCTTTAATTATAAAATAGTAGACGAAAGTCCGAGAGTTGGGCTACGTGATTCTTAAAAAAAAGTCACCCTGAACCAGAAATGTATTGGGTAACTGTAGGTTTCAATCAAGAAAAGTTCAGGATGGAGCGAGACTTCACTCACTTTCGCCACCCAGTGCAGGGAAAATGGAGGGAAATGTGTTAAAATAACCATAATCGATTAAAATTTGACATATCATTTTTCAAGGTACGAAATAACACTGATTGGAAATAAAAAATACCTCGTCTACCAATATTAAATTTTTTAACGTGGTAAATTTTCGAATGATCTCTCCCCTCTCTAAGGTAAAAAGGGAGGAAATATCAGACGTAAACTGACTAAGACCCACAGTTTTCCTAGAACAATCTCCAGTCTTAAGTCGCCCTGTCAATTTTGCTGACATATCTTTGAGGTATACGTGAAACACTACGCGTCATCGCAATCAACCCGGTTTGGTCATTTAATCCTTACTGAACAGCCAGATGGCGAGCTTTGTGTACCAACAGTACCTCTACCATGAGTTTTAAGCAATTGTATTCGTCGCTACTCGATATCGATGCCGTAAATATATTGTATGGCAAATTTTGGTTCTGCAAGTGACCGCTAGAGGCGCTGCAAAATTTGCCATACAAAATATTTACGGCGTCGATATCGAGTAGCGACGAATACTATTGCTTAAAACTCATGGTAGAGGTACAGACGACTGGTTGTTTCATATACGAGTATACACAGAAATTTATTAGAAAAGCAAATAATAAATATTATACTATGACTATCAAACAACGATGTTTTTTTTTGAGATGGGAAATTATCTAATAACTTCTTCCACTCTAAGCTAGAACGCTCCAGCTAAAAACCACAGTAAGACAGTAAAATCTCGCGATTCTCGCGAGAGAACGAGTCTGAATTTTACTGTCTAAACCATACCTATGCCCTTCAGTAAGTTGTTATTTGCGTTTTAGTAACCGCGGGTTTCGTTTTCATGAATTCCTCTCGACCCTGGCGGGCATCAGCTGCTGTACTGCTGATTTTGCTGTCATCTCACTAAGACTTATATTATTATACACCGTTAAATTTTAATCGTTTTAATCCCGTGGAGGGTCGATTTGTAAAGATAAAATAAAAGTACGTTTTTATGTCATTCTGAGTGATGATAAAGCAATTATTAACTGAAATCAGTATGCATTGTTGTGTAACGTCAATTGAACCGACAGACGGGATGATGTTATATGGGCTAATGGATTCATGTACGGTGATGTCATCCATTAGAATCCATTCATTATTATTAGATTATAGTTGATAATTAGTAGCTATTTCGATGTGGCAGTCTCAATTGCCACCGTGAAATGTGATTTTCGTGATGTTTGTAAACATTGCTCATGTAATCAATTTATGCATTGGAAGACTTAAAATATATCATTTTATGGCGCTCATTCACAAATCAGTGCGGGTCTATTATTAACTTTATTGAAGATTTTAAATGATAATAGAAAATATTAATTAAAAAAAAAAAAACGTTGGCAAATAAAAGATTCCCAAATCGTCTTGATTTAATGTGACAGTTCACAGTAGTTACGACAATTTGCTGCTACACAACGTGCCGTTGGTCCAATTTACACACGAAATAAATATTTATACAATATTAGTGTTAGTACGAGTATAAGCGACTAAAGGGTGGTTTTGCTCCTACACCTAACTGTGCGCTGGCATATGTCTGCTATGACCTGCCGTGACCTTTGTTGTACTTAGTGTCAGTGGTGTCCAAACTTTTTAAATATTTTCGAAAAAAAAAAAATATAACATGGTGCAAAAATTATTAGAATTGATTCTTTTATTGATTCTGAACAAACTATTCCGGTTTCGAATATACTAAAAATAATGTTGTATTATAGTTGTTCAGGCTCAGAGTGTTTCGCATGTGAGCCAATTTTCGTAAAGACATTGAAGTAAACTATCATGTTTGTGAACGCAATTTTTTTGTGGGGTAAGATTTAATTTAAAAAAAATCTTTCTTTAATAATGATTTAATAAAATATTATTATATTAACGAATCCAAAAGATGCTCAGATTAATTTAAATACAACAATATCAAGCTTTTACGTATCGTTGGCAACATTGCACACTTTTTTTATATAATATAAACTAGTGCTTGAATGGCGATCCCACCTGATAGTAAGCAGTGATGCAATCGTTGATGGTGAGGCCAATACCGTTGTCAACGATACGTAACAAGCTTGGGACTTACCAAACAAACTTTAATTTTAAATAACCTAATTTTGAATTTAATTTCATTACATTTTATTTTACTAGCTGCTGCCAGCGACTTCACCCGTATATCCCAATGCATGACCATGATTCAGAACATGACCTACCCGAGCACGAAGTTTCGTCGAAATCTGTTAAGATATTCGAGCGTGAAGAACTAACAAACATACACATACACATCATGACACACTCTTACAAACTGAAGCCTTTGTAATATTAGTGTGATTAATCGTGTTAAAATTTAAAAAACAACTATTGTGTGTATCATCATCTTCCTGCCCTTGTCCCGTTTTAATTGGGGGTCGGTGCAATCCGTTTTTTTGTTCCATTCTGTCCTGTCACTCGTCACGCTATCACTAACTCTCTTTTATTTCATATCACTTTTCACACAATCCATCTTTTCTTTGTATAGTCTGCATAAGTGTTATTATTTGAAGATTGAATTGTGACTTAGTTACACACAGCTTTACAATTATATGTATATTTTATATCAATAAAGAATTTTATAAAACAAAACAATATTTCCTCTTCACGTGACCAATAAAAGACAAATGAGTTCCTGTCAACTTTTCCATCTCTGGCGCCACTTTCATACTTCCCCTAATTTACTCATTTCTCACTTAATCTGTTCTCGTCACACCACACAGCTATCTTAACGATTGTGTTTGTTAATATATAGGGTGACTGGTAAATAATTAGTGACATTAGCGAGATACACGTCATTACAGTCATGATAACAAACAACTTTTACTATGGGACCAAACCTGAAATCACGAAAAATATCAGCAAGTTCAGTACATTTTGACCAGTTAGGCGAACATAAATCTGTACCTCAGAGGCATACGACATTATGTGCCAAAAACAGAATTTTACAGGAGAGGCAAAAATGCGCGCAATAAAACTTTGAATGCAATTTTGACATAGTTGCTTTAAAGATATTGGAACAAACTCAACTGTATTTTTTATTATTATTAGGTGGAAATAATATGTGCTACACATAATTACAATAAAATTAATTCTTATCTGATTTTGCGGCACTTAAGACTATTTACCTCGTAGCATGAATTAACTAATGTGTTTTAAGATAGCATTATGATACTTATTGTACTATTGTTTACCTCTAAATAAAACTTGTAAATGGTATTAAAATCTGGTTTAGAAACATTATGTCTCTTGATAATAGGTTCTTTTTTGAGGTAAGAAATCATCTAATGACTTCTCCTGCTTTAGGTGGAATGTTTTTTTTATGGTAGGTAAAATCATCCAATGGCATCTCCTGCCCTTGAGTGGACCGGGAGATAGTATCAGACTCTTACTGACTAAAAACCTACCCCGTTCCTTCATTGCCTTGGTTCTAGGGCCCTGGTATGCATTTTCATATTTTCCCAAAGTCACAGAGTAGACTTCGACCTGCTTGCTAGGCTTCGGCCCTGGTGGGCCCCTACAGTTTGCTGACAACTCTTTGAGGCGCGCGGGAATAGTGCGCACCGTCGACGACTTGGGCTCGATCCGGACTGTTACCGGACAGACGGACAGCGAGATACCCATTGCTCGCCGTCCGCAAGCCCGCGCCTACTGTAGCCAGAAATCGGGATCGGAATTACGGTGGAGTCAGCGCCGTTGCCTGATGCGGTCGGCCTCTTTAGGTCCGGTGCAAGAGATTGCCACCGCCGATTTTCCCCACAAGGACACGGCGATGCTCTTTCCAAGCGGGGCACACTTCCACCGTGGGCTCCACAATGTCCTCCGGGCGGTTCACACAGTCGCGACACCCGGGCGTCAATTTCGCACGAATCCGGCACAGGTTCCTCCCGAACTTACCATGTCGGGTGGCGGAAGGTGAGGACGCCGTGGTATATCTCCAGCCACGCCTCAAAGATGGGACTTATCGCCATAATTAAGGCGTGCCCAGTACTGGTTTGCGACAGTCGCTGTCGCCATTTCACATTGAGATCCCGTCAACACTTTGTCCGCCATGCCGCTTGCCGCTGCTTTGGGTGGAGTGGGAGGGCGTGTCAGACTTTTACTGACTTTCTGACTTTTGATTGAAGGTGTGATTATTTTACATTCTAGAACGTAAAAACGAAAAGAGATACTCTATCCCTTTCATACAACCTTCAACTTAGCAAAAGATCTATCTATTGAGCATAGCTAGCTTACAAAACTGAAGACCGACGGTGGTAGTCATATTCGTCAAATCTGAGCTTCTGGGAGAAATCGAGGCTGCCTATGGACAGTTACAAGCGTTTGGTTCCGTCATACTTAAAGAGAAAACGTTATGAGCATGGAGCAGAGGTGTGGTGGTACTCTTCTTTAAGAAGGGCTATAATTGAAAAACTTTCCATCTCACTTCTGATTCATGTGATTTGACGACATCAACCATTCCGGACAAGCTTGATTCCGAAAAGGTTTCAGCACCGTAGCCTACATACTAACGCTGCATTCAAACCGTGCCAGATTTACTATCGGTACATCAATGTGCTGAATATAGGTAAATGAACGTGTTTGTATGAAACCGCCACCATATCAGTCCGACTTCAAGACCAGACCTCAAAACCTTTCGTACTGTAGCGGGGTGTCAGACAGAGAGACTTCATCTTTCTTAAACTGTTCACAGCTACAATAGAGGATGGGACTGAAAGAGCTATGCATTAATGGCAATAGTGAGTACATTACTCATCTTTTATTTGCTGTCGACATAGTAGTTATGGTTGAGACTACGGAGGAGCTTAGTATAATGCGCACCGGTATACTAGACACCGCAGGCGCCGCACCCGTCCACCGGGTGCGGAGGCCATAGAGGCGGAGCTGTATGAGGGATACAGAGCTGCAAAGCGCACCCTCCGAGCGGAGATAAAGCGGGCCAAACTCGAGGCCCGCAACGTGTGGCTGGAGTCTCTGAACGTCGATCCGTGGGGACGCCCATACAAAATGGTGATGGAGAAACTCCGCCCATGGGCTCCCCCGCTGACTCAGAGTCTCCGGCCCCAGCTCGTGGAGGGTGTGGTGAGCGCTCTGTTCCCTACGCGAGGGGAGCATACTCCCCCGCCTATGGCTCCGCCACCAGCAGCGGTGTCCGATGCGGACCACGACGGCAACGACGGCAACAATGCTCCAGAGGTGACCGAGGTGGAGATGAGAGTGGCGGTGCGAAGGCTGAGTGCCAAGAACACCGCCCCAGGACCCGATGGCTTGCCTGGAAAAGCCTGGGTCCTGGCCATGGAGGAACTCGGGTCTCGATTGAGAGGGCTCTTCAGCGCGTGCATGGAGAGGGGCCAGTTCCCGCTTCGCTGGAAGACGGGGAAACTGGTCCTTATCGCGAAGCCGGGGCGCCCCGCGGACTCTCCGTCCGCGTATCGGCCCATTGTGCTGCTCGACGAGGTGGGCAAGCTCTTTGAAAGAGTAATTGCAGACCGCCTCGTCGTGCATCTGGCACGGAAGGGGCCGGATCTTGCGGACGGCCAGTTCGGATTTCGCAGGAGGCGCTCCACTGTGGACGCCATCATGCGCGTGCGAGCCCTCACGACAGGGGATGCGGTGTCCCGGGGCAGGTGTGTCTTGGCGGTGTCTCTGGACATCGCCAACGCCTTCAACTCCCTGCCCTGGAGTTGCATTGGTAGGGCACTCCGGTACCACCGGGTGCCCGACTACCTCTGTCGGGTGATCGAGGCCTACCTGTCGGACAGGTTCATCATCTACCCCGGTCATCAGGGGGAGTTGAAACGGCGAGAGATGTCGTGCGGTGTTCCGCAGGGATCGGTACTAGGACCGCCCTTGTGGAACATCGGGTACGACTACGTGCTGCGCGCCGACCTCCCCGACGGGGTCAGCGTGGTCTGTTACGCAGACGACACGCTGGTCCTGGCGCGGGGACGGTCGTACCAGGCGGCGGTCGAACTAGCGACGCGCGGGGTTGCGACAGTCGTGGAGAGGATACAGCAGTTGGGACTCGAGGTGGCATTGCACAAGTCCGAGGCCATGTGTTTTCACGGCCCTCGGAGCGCGCCACCTCCGGGCTCCCAATTAACGGTAGGAGGAGTTCACATCGGCGTCGGGTCGACGATGAAGTACCTGGGACTCGTCCTCGACAGCCGGTGGAACTTCAAGGAGCACTTCCGACGTCTGGCTCCCAGGTTGAATGCGACTGGGGCTGCGCTCAAGCGGCTCCTGCCGAACCTAGGGGGTCCAGACGCCTCCTGCCGGAGGCTCTACGCAGGCATCGTTCGGTCCATGGCCCTTTACGGTGCGCCGGTGTGGGCGCCATCGCTACGGAAGCGAGTGGCGGCCCGGCTAACCGCCTGCCAGAGGGTCATGGCCATCCGGATGATCCGCGGATACCGTACGGTGTCCTGCGAAGCGGCGAGCCTCCTTGCTGGCCTACCACCGTGGGATTTGGAGGCAACAGTCCTTGCACACATGCATGACTTACGCGTGGAGATGCAACGTCGGGGCGAAACTCCGCTGCCGCGACAAGTCGCGGCATGGCGGACAGAGCTCCGGCGGGATCTCATGGTGAAATGGCGAGAGCGATTGTCGCAACCTCGTGCTGGGCACGCCACGATCGAGGCGGTAAGGCCCCTCTTTGAGGCGTGGCTGGAAAGGCCCCACGGCGTCGTCACCTTCCGTTTGGCGCAGGTGCTGACCGAACACGGCAGGTTCGGTCCGTACCTGTACAAGATTCGTGCGGAGACGACGCCCGGGTGTCGCCACTGTGCGGACCGCCCGGTGGACACGGTGGAGCACACAGTCGAGGTGTGCCCCGCTTGGGAAGAGCATCGCCGTGTCCTCGTGGGGGCGATCGGCGGCGATCTCTCGCGCCGGGGCTTGGTTCAAGCCATGCTCCGGAGCGAGGAGGAGTGGCAGGCGGTCGCCTCCTTCTGCGAAGCAGTAATGCTAGTAAAGGAGGAGGCCGACCGCCTTAGGCAAAGGCGGACACGCCGCCGCCGCCGCCGGGTTTCCGATCCCAATTTCCGGCCACCGTAGGCGCGGGCTCGCGGACGGTGGGCAATGGGTAGCTCGCTGTCCGTCCGTCCGGTAACAGACCGGTCCGAGCTCAGGTCGTCTACGGCGCGCACCGTTCCCGCGCGCCTCAAGGAGTTGTCAGCAAACTGTAGGGGTCCAGCAGGGCCGAAGCTTACTGGGGCCAAAGGTTATGTGAGACTGTCACCAAAGGCCCCAGGATAAAGGCAAGGAATGGAAAGGTAGGTTTTTAGTCAGTAAAAGTCTGACACTGTTTCCCGCCCCACCCAAGGGCGGGATTCGTCATTGGATGATTTTACCTATGCTAAAAAAAAAAAATAAAAAAAAAGTATTATGCGCACTGCCTTCAGTACATATTCTGAAACTGTGGGTCTTAGAATGAACATGAACATGAAATCAAGGCAATGGTAAATATACCATACTAGTATGGTGCTTATGGAGTACGCACTCCTATGAAGATTGGAGTTATAGAAGATCCAAATTAAAATAGATATTTACCAACTACTCGTTACTCGCAACCAGCTGGTGAAGATGCCGTTGTTTTCTCGGTAATTTTAATCAGAAATATCACTAAACAAAAGATTGATCGTGTTTTATAATCAATAGTACCGACGAAGTTGTGTATTTTGGAAGGAGCTCCAAGCATGTCCAGCTCTTGGCAAGATTTTAAAGATAGATATGGTGGGAGCGCTAGTTTTGGAAATCGTGTCATCTCGAAATGTTATAAATGGGTTTGCAAGCATCATTATAAAACGTATTTTACTTACATCAAGATCAGGGAGAGTGGCCTCTCCTGGCACAGGTGTTTTCACACTTAAAATGAGAGGTCAACCTCAATTACTGAACTTACTTTGTTATTGAATAAAACATTTTTTATTTCATTTTTACTTTGAAAATTGTGTAGATTACTACACAATTTTCAAAGTAAAAAAAACCCACTGTACTTTTTTCAGTAAATAATTTAGATTAAAGGCACTGAACAATAATAATTTGTCTTTCTACAGACGATCTCGATTATCAATCAGTGTAACTGTTTAGTATTTTCTTAATTCTGAAAACGTGACATTCTGGCAGTATAATTATGTCAATCCTATATATTTTTGAGGAGTTTTCGACAATCGCTGTCGCTAATAGAATATCACTTTGTCTAAGACCTCTTAACTCGCAGTAATACATTGATAAATTATATAAAAGTTCTTCAAAGAGAATCTTTAACAGACAATTTATCCACGGAGCGTTTTACTACAATATTTAATCATGAACTGCTCGTAAAAGTATCTACTACTTATCATTCTACTAACATGCAAAACAATGTGAATATACTTTTAAATCTTAACAATTTTTATATTTAAAAAAGGTATTTTAACACCAAGAAATAATTAAATATTATGTTGATAAGAGATAATGTTGTTTACTTCTCGTTACGTTTTTAAACTATTATTAAAACTAAATATAAAACATATTATATTCTGAAATTGTATCAAGTTGATTTTCTACTTGAAAACATGAGGTTAATACAATTTCTAAGAACGACGCGGATAGTTTTGCACTCCCAGAAGGAAGGATGGCGTACTACCTGACGCAAGCGAGAGTTCAGTTTAGAGTTAAAGAATATTAACTCCAATGAAAAAACATTAAGTGCACGCAAAGCTTAGAAGTAAACAATCTTATCATCATTTGAGGTCATATACCCGATAAAAGTTTGTGGATTTAATGTCATATACGATTGGATATTTCTCTTTCTAGGTAATATAGGACTTAATGTCATATACCATTATGTAGAACAGGTTCTTACGATTTTAATGGTGCAAAAAACCTATTTTGAAAAAAATGGAGTTACTATTGTTTACCTCTGAGGTACAGAAATGTACTGACCATGGATATTTTTTCACGATTTCAGGTTTGGTCTCATACTAAGAGTTGTTCGTTATCATGACTACAATCACGTGTTTAAGTATCGTTCACTAATTACCAGTTACTCTGTATAAAAAAATAAGTATAAAAATAATTACAGGCACTTGTTTACACAGTGATATGATTCGAGTGTTAAAGACATTTTAGGCTTTGTTAGTTAAAACCCACATCAGGTTTAATTACAAAACCCTTCGGCTGTAAACATACAACGTTGTTAATTAATTAACGTGCTACACCAAGTTTTCTTGAGGCTATTTCGCAAACCTTTATCGGAAGCCTAATTTTGTTCAGCAGAGTTTACGAATTTAAAACTGACTCAAAATAATGCTACTAGTATTTTACAGGTACGCGTATAGAAAAGGGAAGATCCTCCGACCTGATGGATGTATCTGGTCCGAGCAACTGACTGATAGGTGAATTTGGATTGTTGTATAAGTTCTAATCGCTTGGAAAACTCTGATATCTGAATTCAAGTTTATTTTTATTTGAATTTTGGCTTCTAGGTGACAATATACTCGTAGATATTGCTAAAATATTTTTATAATATAATTACGTTTTCTGACAAAGTTAAGAATTGACAAATCATCAAATAATGTCTCCTTCTCTGGGTGGAAGGAAGGAGAGTGTCAGAATTTTACTGACCTAACCTAACCTGCCCGTTGTCTTTCAATTGCTAATAACTGTAAGATTAATCCCTCTGCCCTGGCAGGCACCGTATATTTTTTGATAGCTCTTTGAAAAGCACGTAGATTACAACTCGCCGTCGATTTGGGCTTGAATGGGCTTGAGCCTTATCGGACAATGAGCTACCAATCGCTAAGCAGACTGCTTTTCTTCCTCCATACTGAACCAGGGCTGGACGCTACCGATATTTTCCACTAGGCTATGGTGGTGTTTCTCCGTGTCCTTCGAAATTATAGACACCCTGGATATGGTTATAAGAAAACACAGATCACAACTAGGTTATTCTCGGCCAATTTTTAGCTGTGATGAATTAGTTTGTAAAAGAATCGGCTCGCCAGAAAAACAGATTCAAATGTATTTTATTTCGATAATAAATTCAGTTGTTACCCTTAAATAATGTTTATTTGCCTTTTATTACATTGGATTGAGTTTGAGCCTTCAATCTCTTTACGAGCAATTTGATTGTCTTTTGTTTTTCGTCAAACCATCGCAATACATAATAGTGGCCTTTGATTTTATTAGGCTATATGCCGGAGAAAGACTTAGATTCATACAAATTTTTGAAGTGCGACTTATGAAAATGTGATGCCCAGCTCATTTTATAAAATAATAGTTATAATTTAGACATATGTGAAACAGTAGAATAGTGGAATTCCATTAAAAAGAGAGGATCCTCCAACCAGAAGGGTTGCTATGTTTGATCCGGACAACTGTTCGATGTCAGGCTGATGTATACGTTCAAACCGCGTAAAAAAATCTAATGCTTGAAAAAATTTAATGCAGGATTTTGTAGTTTAGTATCCTATATGGAGCAAAAGATGTCGCTTCAAAAAAAAAAAAAATACATATCGTATGATGAGGCTGATCACAGTGGAAATCCTTTCCAGAGTTCCTATTTTGTGGGCGATGACTGGGTAACGAGCAATACACAAACTATACAAGATCACACAACTATTTTATTATGATGCAAGCTTTATGTATTCACTTCATGAACTGTGAGACAGTCCCTAAATTAGATGTTGTTCGCATGGCTGCCGACAGGAAAGAGCTCCGCACCTCTGCGGTCGACACTTTTATCTGCTCATCATCATCATCAGCCTTTTAATGTTCCCACTGCTGGGGCACAGGCCTCCTCTCTAGGAGAGGGAACGGGCCGCAATCAACCACGCGGGCTCAGTGCAAGTTGGTGGATGTCACATGGCTTCAAATTTTTGATTCTAGGACATGCCGGTTTCCTCACGTTGTTTTTCTTCACCGTTTTGTGAACAGTGGTGATGAAATAAATTAGCCATCACTGCTCCTTTATCTGCTTGGTTATTGCAAACGTCAGTCCGGAGTCTGTCAAAGTGACATGTTTTACTTTTCACTTAGCTTGTTCATCCGTTCTCAAACTTCCGTACTATTTAGTACACCGACATTTATATTGAATTTTTGACTGGCCCGTTGGTCTAGTGGTTAGTGGCCCTGACTGCTATGCCGGAGGTCGTGGGTTCGATTCCCACCCAGGGCAAATGTTTGTGTGATGAGCACAATCATTTGTTTTGTGTCTGGGTGTTATTTATCTATAATATGTATATATTTAGAAATATTTATGTATGTATATCAGCTGTCTGGTACCCATAACACAAGCTCTGCTTAGCTTGGGACTAGACGGTGTTGTGTGATAGTTGTGGAATATATTATTATTATATTGTATTATTATTAATTAACATTGAAACAACTATTGTAAATTCAATATTCTAAGCTTTTAGAAATGCCTAAATTTGATTGATTTACGATTAAAATTGTAACCGTATTGTAAGGTTATAAATGATCGTAATATTGGTATTTTACCTTGTCGACAGTTAAATCGATTTTAATGTGTTTTTTTTTTGTCGGTTAATGATGTTAATTCCAGCAAGTATTCATGTTGATATAACATTTTTCAGACGACTTCAATTTAATTTAGCTATTTGCTCATACAATCTACTCATAACTTACCCATAATTGGCAGAAACTGTATTTACATATTTTATTGACTGTTACTATTCAAAGAAAAACGTTTATTGGTTTTCGATTCATCTTTTTACGTTTTTGTCTGTATCGTTGTTGTACTTCCATTTTCAAAGGGAAACTGGCCGACATAAGAACGCTTGGTTGAACCTGCTACTTTGCTGGTTTGGTCTCGGTGAAAAGGCGTGCGAAGAGGCTAATTGGTAGATTGATTTAAGGTCGTTGACGTCAAACGTAGAGGATAATATGGATATGCCTCCAAAATAGCGGAACTTCATATTTATTGTGATATTTGTCCTGGAATTTTGAAATTAGCACGAATTTGTGTTTATGGCACGTTGAAAGCCAAAATATGGGAATTGTATCCGATGAGGATTAAAAATAATTTATTTATGTTTTTGAATTCAATCAATCATTCATATAATAAACGATTTTGTTCGCCTATCTGTATGTTTTTTATTTTATTTTAGTCCATAATTCCAATCCCGGAACTTTTTCGGTACTTCCCGCATATTATGGATAAAATGGCATGTCCATATATTATAATACCTTGACGCAAGTATATAAAATCAATCTACCAACTCCCACCTCTGGTTATGACGTAGGCAAGCACTAAGATAGGATTTTACAAAATTTGCCCCTTAACAGGATAAAACTAAAGTTTGGACCGACAAACACATACATTTAAAATAATATTATACTCAATCACTTACTACGTAATATGTGTTATGTTTTCATCGTCTCACTGTGAGTCAATTCACTTTCCGTAATCTATATTGGTTTCATTTGACACGTTGATAGTAAACCAAATTTTGGCATAATTCAAACAATTAAGGCTGAATGATTCGTTGAATACTATAACCTAATTGATCGCTTTGTTAGTTAAGCTAGGTCGTGCACATGACACGCTGTACCTTTGTTGGTTACAATAGGACTATAATATAATTAGATAAATCTTTCGTTTATCTTTTTGACCAATTTAAATTTGTCATATTTATAGGACAACGTGTGTCTGCTATTGAATTGTGACAAAAAAGATTTTGCTTTCTTTCTATATAGACATAGGAAGATTTTGCTGGAGCATTGGACGTTTTTTGGCAAAGTGATGATTTGACTTCAAGAAACCCACTCCTACTGTTAGCGGGTGAGTATGACTATTCTCTTACCGAGATAGGAGACTCAGACCTCCTATCTCGGTAGTATCCCAGCAGTGGGAATATTATAAGGCTGATTAAGCTTATGAAATGTATTTAGTTATATGGTGAGAATTTTGCTATTAAATTAGAACAATAACATCGACATTTCGTGAATACAGAAAAATCTGCATGAAAGTAACTGAAATCAAAGTTATTAAAATGCATAAGGATCAAGTAACGTGAGTTGAAGTAATAAAATGGGTTAGGTATTACAACTACCCTACTCTAGAATTCAAACATCCCACGCTCTGATATGAAACAAAAGAATAATGGAATAAAGATCCATGATTTTGCTGTAAGAAAAAGTTTTACATTTGCATATTGATGTAGCTCTCCAGCAAAGGAGATAATAACGAGTATAGTAGAGTATATAACTTTAAATTAAGAATTAAAAAGGAAAAAAATTAAACCCTAAAAATTAAGCCCTTTTATCTCCAGGACGCGTGAAGGTATTGAGTTGAAATTAATACCATATACACAAGTCTGCGGTCCCTTGAAGCTGTAAACAAATCAAACTTCTAAGTTAACGAAAAAAAAACGATACGGCCGTTTATGTTGCAAAAAAACGTACATTTTGATACTCTTAAGGGAATCAAAATTTATAGGGTACTTCCCGTTGACCTTGAATCTTGAAGATTGGCATGAAGCAAGGTCTCGTAGCACAAATATAGGAAACAATCTGAAAACTGTAAATTTGTATTGTCGTCACAAAGAAAAACTTTTTTGCGGAACTGTTTTCATAAGTAAGTTTGTACGGAACCCTCAGTGCGCGAGTCTGACTCGGTCCGCAACTCGCGCTTGCCCGGTTTTTTGTTTTGTTTTGTTAGTCAGCCTGTTCTGTCCCACTACTGGGCAAAGGCCTCCCCCCACTCTTATTATCCTTCCACAAACATTTTTTTGTTATCAAACGAAAATTATTGGATTATATTTCGCAGGTACTTATGTTGATCAAACATAACGTAATTTTGTACGGACAAGAATATCTACCAAATTTTCACCTGCTGTAGTATTTAGTAAAAAAAAAAAAAATTATCAAATTTTCCCGTACTTTATTAGGTATCCTACTGTCAGAGTAACGAAAATTCTACTTTTATTGTTTAAAATGAGGGGGTTCTAAAATGAGGCAGCACTGTGGCCTGAGGTCCAGGCACCTGTCAAAACGTGTATGATAATGACATTAGTTTGACATTAACGTTAACGTCAAACTTTAGATGTCAACGTTATTCAAAAAGACCTCTGGCTAAGTGGCGCCAACTGGTGGTGTGAATTTTCCTAAACCAATCCAACCTGAGCTAAATTCATCCTGTTAGCTAACCTGACCTACAAACACGTAGGTTTGGGGTCAAACGATTTTTTACCTAAAAAAAAGGCTTGTTTATTAACTTGCAACTGTGAAATTCACGCTTGCAGCAATAGTGATATATTGATATTTCGACTGAATGAATATGCAATGCATTGAACGCTCGATCAAACAATCCATTTTTTGTATACAATACATTGAATACTTGATTTATTGACCATTCGATGATAAAGATATTCGAATATTTTAATGTTCGGAATCAAATTCCAAATAATCGAATATAAATTGATATTGATATTCAATTATTTAGGATTAGAATTTTATATTTTATGAAACGACTTTTGAATCTATTCTTATTCATTTTTTCTCGTAACTTCAATTGATTTTTTACTGTCTTTAATTTTTCTTTTTGCATCACAATTATTGTCTAATTATAACTAAATTAGAAACTAAGCGGTATTAACGGCATCTATCTTGTGTGTATTGTATACTATAATGTGTACTTTGGGTGAACCTAAAAAATAACATTAAAGTGCTTTAGTATACAAAAAATAAAACGCCATAAGCGATGAAAAGTCAGGAAATCCAATTCAATACAATTTCCGTGACCTCAGTTGCTGAAGGTATTTTGAAACCAGCGACATCAACTTTGTGGTATGTATACTTTTCTCTCCACATAGGCAGTTTTTGAGTGGACGAAAATTCATCAAAGAAATAGATTTTATTTTAAAAGAAAAACTTAAACTATCTATCAAAGCCAAAGTAAAAGTGATCTTTTAGCTCTTATTAAGGTGACATTCTAGCGATAATTACTGTCAAAAGTTCACGTAAAGGCTACGTGACATTTATTCTGCGCATGTTATTCAGCCATGCATTATGTACCATCAAAAGGGGTGGATAGGAACGCATTGTGAGTAAAAAGAAAAGTTTGATTAGGACTTTCAATTATTTCTCCTGATTTTGATTTCTAGCAAACCTTCCATCAATGATGACGCAAACTCAGTTGTGGAGATTTTCTTCTTCCTCCACTTGGAAATGAAGAAGTTATTAGAAAAATTAAAAAGATGTTAAAAAATAAATAATTTTGCTTGACACAACCGTGCTCTGCCTTTAAAAACAATATCTGGAGAAAATATTAAATAAAAAAGACAGAGTATGAAAACATAATTTATTATCTTTTGATTTTGCTGATATGTCTTCAAGGCGGGCTTGGAACATTACGCGCCGTCGACAACACAGGTTCGGTCCGGACGGTTACCGAACGGCCAGACGTCGAGCTACCCATAGCTCGTCGTCCGCAACCGCACAACCACCTCCCTATATTGTAAATAATAATATTGTAAATCTACTTATTAGCTTATTAATAATACGAGTATTATCTATTTTATAGTGTAGTTAGTGTAGTTTTAGTTTTCTATTTTAAACGCAGTGTATGAAGGCCTCCCACAAGGTGGACAGATGACCAGGTGAGAGTCGTGGAAATGCAGCAGATGCAAAATGCACAGGACCAATCGTTGTGGCGACACTTGGGGGAGGCCTATGTTCAACTTTCGACTGAAATGATGATCATGATGATCATTTTATAGTGCTAGTAGTGTTCAAAACTTAAAATAAAGTTTTGATGTCAGTTTTAGCGCAGTTAGTCGAGGTTTCAGACAAAAACAGAGTACACACAGTGTCACACAGACAGTCTCTTTTGTTTAAGACAGAGTGTGAAAACATAGTAATTATTATCGAAAATAGATTCCTACCCACGTTTCAGAAAACCGTTATTTTTGGTGGCTACCAGGGACAAATTACTCCATCAGTCAAGCCTGAATAAAAGATTAGTGTAATAAGGAAACGGAGTGCTTAATGACAGACAATCCATCAAATACGACATATATCCCAGCTGGCAATCATCATAACAAAAGATAATCATTATACAAGAAGCCTATTAGCTGTTATCAGTACGTAAAAAAGCTTTTGACAACTTGAAACGGGTAAAAATATATATTAAAAGGCAAATATTTAAGCCTAGTCACACTGTTTAACCTGTAATTTATTTTTAGAACTAAATAGTACAAAAACAGTAGATATGATATAAACTAATACTTGACTGCAAGCCTTTCTGATGGTAAGCAGTAATGCAATCGATGAGTGTGAAGTGAGAGAGCAGTGGTTGCCGAGTGGTAACGGCCCCGACTTACGAGTCGCGGATTCAAACCCAGCCAGGCGTATTAATTTGTGTAACTAATTTATTTTATCACCACTGCTCTCAAAACGGTGAAGGAAAACATCGTGAGGAAACCAGCATGTCCTAGAATCAAAAATTCGAAGACATGTGACAATCACCAATTATTATTCGCACTGGGCCCGCGTGGTGTGACCTATACTAACCTAACCCAACAGTGGGAAAAATAAAATGCTGATAATGCTAATACAAATTTTCAGTTTAGCCTTGAATACACCTATAATTGGATGGGAAAATCGCTCGCTCGATCGCAAATAATAATTGTTCCAATACTTTGATGGACGCGGTATGAACGGCGAGGTGAAATGCTTAGTCTAGACCAAAGAGGTAGGTGTCAACAACGTAAAGCTAGATTTTGTCTGATGGTAGAACAGTGTGATGACATTTAATTCCTGCGCACATTCTCTTAAACGCATCCTGTTGTTATTTTTTTTAAGTGAGAAATCATCCAATAACTTCTCTCGCTTTTAGGCAGAGCGTATTAGACTTTTACTGACTAAACTGACTAAAACCCACTCATAAGTTCCTTGTCTAACGTTCCAGGACCCCGGTTTTCTCTTCGGAAGTCAGCCCATGTCCCCAGTAGGCTTGGCTCTGCTTGGCCCCTACGGTTTTGCTGACTTCTCTTTAAAGCGGGCGTGGAACATTACCTGCCGTCGGCAACTCAGTTTCGGTCCGGACGGTTACCGGACGACCAGACGTCGAGCTACCCATTGCTTGTCGTCCGCAAGCGCACAACCATCCCTCGTTAAGATAGCGTTTAGTAATTCCCTCTTAAGACCGGCTATAGACAAAGTAAAAAGTGAGGGTTGGACAAACAGTAAATCTACTAAGTAGCTAAGTAAGAATATTATCTATTGCATAATGCTAGTAGTGTTCAAAACTTAAAAAACAAATTTTACAAGCTTTCTATTAGCTTGCACTGTATGTAACTATGTATGTTCGGCTCAAATCTTGCAACTCAATTTTGAAGCAGTCATCTTCAACTGATTAAGCTGAAATTTTACATGCATGTGTAAATCGGGTGACAATGCAACATTATGTTGACATGGAGCTGATCTGATGATGGAGCTGGAAGGTAGCCATAGGATTTCAGCAATAAAACAATACAACCCCATCGAGTTTGGGCTCGCTTGATTAGTATTGACAAGTACTTTGATACTGTATGATAGCCAGGGTCTGATGATGGAGCCGGAAGGTGATCATAGGAATTCTGCAGTTAAACGATACAACCCCATCGAATTTGGGCTCGTTTGATTCGTATTGACGAGTACTTACATCCTATATGATAACCAAGGTCTGATGATGGAGCTGGAAGGTGGTCACAGGAACTCCGCACTTAAACGACAAAACCCCATCGAATTTGGGCTCATTTAGTTTGTATTGACAAGTACTTTCATCCTATATGGTAGCCAGGGTCTGATGATGGAGCCGGAAGGTAGTCATAGGAACTCCGCAGTTAAACAATACGACCCCACCGAGTTTGAGCTCGTTTGATTAGTATTGACGAGTACTTTGATCATGTATGATAGCCAGAGTCTGATGATGGAGTCGGAAGGTGGTCATAGGAATTCCGCATTTCAACGATACAACCCCATCGAATTTGGATTCGTTTAGTTTGTATTAACGAGTACTTTCATCCTATATGGTAGCCAGGGTCTGATGATGGAGCCGGAAGGTGGTCATAGGAACTCCGCAGTTAGACGATACGACCTCATCGAATTTGGGCTCGTTTGATTCGTATTGACGAGTACTTGGATCCTATATGGTAACCAGGGTCTGATGATGGAGCTGGAAGGTTGCCATAGGAACTCCGCAATTAAACGACACAACCGCATCGAATTTGGGCCCGTTTGATTTGTATTGACGAGTGCTTGGATCCTATATGGTAACCAGGTTCTGATAATGGAGCTGGAAGGTTACCATAGGAACTTCGTAAGAAATGGACACAATCCCATCGAGTTCGGGCTCATTTGATTTGTATTGATGAGTACTTGGATCCTATATGGTAACCAGGGTCTGATGATGGAGCTGGAAGGTGGCTACAAGAACTCCGCAATGAAACGACACAACCCTCTCGCCTTTGGTTTAGTTAGATTTGTAATGACGAGTACTTTGATTTGTACTTTGATTTAGACTGCCATATTGGTAGTCGGGATCTGATGATGGAGCTGAAAGGTGGTCATAGGAGTTCCGCAATAAAACGACACAATCCCATCGAGTTCCGGATCGAATAAAATAAGTTCTAACCGGTCATAAGCGACTTGGACTCGCGCAAATTTACATAAGTAAATAGCTGGTTAGTTTTAATACACTCCTTCAAAATAGGTACCAATTGAAAGGGCTTGCAGAGAGTAACTTGAAAAATAAAGTGACATTACTGTAAATCCAATATTCTCTTTTTCTCAGTCATACTCTTGGTGGAGTGGTAGTGGTCATGGATTGTCTGGCAGGTTGGTTGCGGTTTTTGCGACATGTCTCCATCTCTCTCTATTCATGGCAGTTCGTGTACATTCAGTGAGGGAACACTTCGAATATGATTTAGTGAGTTCTGTACATCTGGTAGGCGATTGGCTACGAGACGTAGGCCCTCTATTCTTCCATGTACCACTAAACGTTCCAAAGAGCTTTCATTGCGTATGATATATCCAAACATCTTAAAAATTCGCCGTTGAACAATCGACGAAAGTTTTGTTTCGATGCAAAGCTCTTAAGAATGGAAACGATAGTGCGTTGAGCAGTCTGTTTTATCCTCAGTAGACACATTTCAAGAGCGCAAATCTTTTTACGGTGCTTGAATCTTCTCCGCATTTCCCAGTATTTGTGATTGTAGATCCCAGGTAGATAAACTCTGGACAACTTCGCCATTGGCTATTTCATGTGAGTTAGGTTGATTGTTAGTCTTACGATCTACCTGGTAGACTTCTCAGGTGGTCGCCTCCTTCTGCGAAGCAGTAATGCTAGCAAAGGAGGAGGCCGACCGCATCAGGCAACGGCACTCATGCCGCAGCCGCCGCCGTAATTCCGGTCCCGATTTCCTGCCACCGTAGGCGAGGGCTTGCGGACTGCAGGCAATGGGTAGCTCGCTGTCCGTCCGTCCGGTAACAGACCAAACCAAGCCCAAGGGCAGGGGATGTCATTGGATGGTTTTACCTACCATAAAAAATAAAATAAAAAGAAACCTGGCAGACTTCTAAAGATAGCAGACTAAGTTTCTTATGCTTTCCTATTAGGTAACAAATGAAAGGATTTGCTGAGAATACAAATGTGATTTACATAAGGTACAACTAAAAAGTAAAAAATAAATTATAAATAAAAAAACTTTTTTAAAAACAAGCTTTCAATTAAATGGGCTAAAAAGGAGGAAATAAACTTTTCCTTTATAACTTTTACTATCAATTTATAACGGCATTACACAATTTATATGATATAAAAGCTTGTCGCGAGATTTAACTGTGTAAATACACAGTAAAATAACTTTATTAATTAAATAAGTTAAATAACTTCATCTATTGGTTTCGATATTTTAAAAATCTCGCGACAAGCTTTTGTATCATATAAATTGTGTAATGCCGTTATAAATTGATAGTAAAAGTTAGAAAGGAAAAGTTTATTTCCTCCTTTTTAGCCCATTTAATTGAAAGCTTGTTTTTAAAAAAGTTTTTTTATTTATAATTTATTTGACGGTACAGTTGGCGTAGTTCGTCGAGGGTTCTATTCCTGCACGTAACAAATTTGTTTGACCTTTAGTTATCTAAAGGTATTCCGGGTCTGGATGTCTTGTGTATGTGAATTTACCATCATATATATCAATGGATTTTACATATTTGTGAACGCACCCACATACAGGAGTTATTCCTAAAGTGGGGCAAAAAAGAAGAAGAAAAATACAAATGAGGATTAAAAAATTCATAACGTTGAGATGTAAAATGGAAAAAAAAAATCCGCTTAAAAAATCAAAGCAATAATGTGAAAGGAGCAGATTATTTGCCATTTATTTTATTATCACTGCCAGGCTGTATTTCACTGCCAGTTTAAAGCGAACTGTGGCGAAATAAACTGGTCTAAAATATTCGCGGCACCTGCGATAAACGCGACATAATGGTACAAAAACTTTTTGCTGTACCTGAATACTATGAATTTTTTATCTTTTAGTCTACATAATTGGCTAAAAACCATTTGAACTTTAGACTCCGCTTTATTTTCAGATTTAAAAAGCTAAGTTAGGTCGGTATTTTGCATGAAAAATGAGGTACAGATTTGCTTGGTAAACAGCTAATTGGCTGACATCAAACATGGAAAGTCTAAGAATAAAAAATATAACAAAGTTATGAAAAATATGGAGCAGTGGTACCCATTACGCCACCATGTATGAGTGGTAGATCACTGGCTCAAATCCAGTCCGGCACATTACAAACTTTATTTTGTGTAATTTATCTCATCACCATTGCTCTCAAAATAGTAAAGGAAAATATCGTGAGGAAACCGGCAAATCTTACAACCAAAACTTCAAAGATGGACCCGTGAGAGGGATTGCAGTCTTTTTCCTTTCCTTGAGAGGAGGCCTGAACCTCAGCAGTAAAAACATGTTAAAGGTCGATTATGTATGTATTATGAGAAATGCAAATTGCCAGAACATTTTTTTTAATATTAAAATAATCTATTTAAAATAAGAAGAAAATAATTCAAGAATATTGATTCTTGAATTTTTTTCTTCTTATTTCCTTATTTCATTTATGATCCCGGCGGCGGCGAATCTAGTACATGTCGAGGAATCAGACTTACTTGACTTAAGCCCTTAAACTCCTAGCTTGGTCTGACCCAATTTCATTCGTTTACGTCCAGGTCATCTACTGTAGTCACTATGGAGGACTTAACCAGTCATCAACCGTACCAGATCTGGAACTTCACACTTCACCTTTCTCCATGTCAATCTGATGTCCGTCGTTTCTACAAATACGATACGTCGTCAGGTTTGCCGAGGAGAGCCACGCTTCCTTGTTGCCTTGAACATTCCTATCCAACGACGTTTTTAAACCCTTGGTAGAATTTTCTATATTGACGTGGGCAAAACCAATCGCAGAAGCTAGTTTTTAATAAGGAAAGTAAAATACTGAAATATGTTTCCACGTGTAAAATGAGAACTAGCGTTGTACTCAACCGCTGCCCGCATATTGGTGTTACTGTTACTGTACTGTAATCATACAAATATGCCATAGCAATTAAAATTTAATTTAACTCCAAATTATAACATTTTAAACATTCTCAAAAAAAGACAATCAAAAATAATATTTGTAACACAAGTTCGCTCACTAACAAGAGATTCCGGGTACCTCCAGTAAAATTAATAACCATAATTATAAAATCATTACCATAATTCACTGTCATTTCGATGTAATTAAACATTAGTCTTTGGTTAAAACAAGATGCATCTCATTAATTATGTTACAGTAATTATTTTCAGTCTATTTCATTATATCACTGAAATATTTTGCTAAATAGAACTAATATAAATGAAGTATTTTGGTAGTTTTCTCTACTTTAATGATAATTTAACTTTCAATAGCTGGTTTCTAGTACTAATACTGTGCGTATTTTTTCAAAACTGTTTTCTTTGTCGTAATCAAAACACAGTTTCGTTCTCAAGATGTTTTTTTAGGAATCAGTTCTAAGCCGTATATTTTAATGTTACCGCAATCAAAACGTTTACCGCGTTTGGCTCTCTGATTGGCTAAGATCTTAGAACTGGCCAATAGGAGCGCTGAACGTCATAAACAGTCAATAACGTTAACGTAAAACGAACTCTCACTAGGCACTCTGATGTATACCCAGCTCTAGTTTATACCATGTTTGTACAAATAAGTCAAAGTAGTTCTCAGAGAATATTACTTATGAAGGTGCACAGTTATATACTTATACTTGATAACGAACTTATTAGCTAAGTTATTTAATTAACTTAGTTTGATATTTTTAAGTTTATATTTTCATTAATATTTTGCTGGCAAAATCAATCAACAATAGTAGAATTATCTCAGAATGCAATCTAAAAAAAAAAACATAATCATTTAGTCCTTTGCTCTACACTTAGTACGCAACGACCGACAACTATCGACAGGTCATTGGACTCGCTCAGCTGATGTTTACTTAAAGAAATTAATTTCATACATGCGTATATTAATTCGTCTACTGGTAATAATAGTACTAATTGATTGAATGCGTATATGTATATCCGAGAACCAATACAAATTCTTAACATTCCTATTGAAAATATGTTCAATAGAAAATGGTTTCATACTTTTAACTGATGTAGATGGTTTTGATGTATGTACGAAAATAAGTAAACCTCAAAGAGAATTGTATCCTTTGAAGTCTCAAATATGTCGAGAAACAAATGAATGTACCTGTTATTATTAACCATGTTAGCAACGGTGGAAAAACTATTTTCAAAATAAATTATTTCAATATACTTTTTTAGCCCCCAACGGAAATGTGGGGTGTTATAAGTTTGACGTGTCTGTCTGTCTGTTCGTGGCATCGTAGCGCCCAAACGAATAGACCGATTTTGATGCGTTTTTTTTATTTGAAAATTGAATTAATCGAGATGGTTCTTAGCTAAAATTTATGAAGATCTGTGCAGGTGTTCAAGGTCATCAGTTCGTTTGTTAACTGTGGTAGGGTTAATTAAATTGTACTTTATGGGTGTTAACTTTATTTTTAATATATGTGTGACTTAATATTTGAATAAAAAAAACATACTCGTGTACAATCTGGTGCCATTGAGCTGGTCTGATGATGGAGCTCGAAGGTAAGAACCCTGGATTGCTTATTAACATAGTAAACCTATCGAGTTTGGGCTCATTAGATTCGCCTTAACCAGTGCTATACATTTCTCATGATGACAAGGACTTGATGCTAAAACTGGGAGCTGGCTGATGGAACTTTGAAGTGCTTACTAGTAAACCCATCGAGTTTGGGCTCATTAGATTCATCTTGACCAGTTCTATACATTTCATATTGATGACAAGGACTGTCGGGGGTTTTTTTTAAATTTAAAAGTTTTATAATTATTTGTGCATTGGTTCTAAAGCATCTGTGTGATAGGTTAAGTAGTTGTTCGAAGAAGCCACCGTGGCCTTGGGACAAAAAGGGCCACATACTGAAGGAATACGGGTGGGTTTGAGTCAGTACAAGTCTACCCCTTGATTCTACTTCTCCCAGAGTGAAAGTTAAGTATTTGATGACTCATTACTGATGTGAGTGTAATTTATGTCTAAAATTCTTAGAATAACGACAATATCCTTTAGCTTAATCTCAAAATATATTAAAGATTGATATTAAAAATTAAAATTTTGACTTTAAACGCTGTTCCCTGATAAATTCCTATTTGTTTACGTTTTCTTGCATAAGCTAGAAAACGTAACATGTGACATGTAACGTGTGAAATCTTGATAAATAGATGAGTAATTCTTTTAGCTAATCATTATTTTCTGTACATACCTTCTAAAAATGTATAATGATTTTACCTTTACTAAAAAGATAACATCATTATTTGATTTGGTCACCGCTGTCCGAGCAAATTGATGGTGTTTATCCAGACAACGGTGATTAAATCAAATAACGATAAAAATATGTCACGCAGCGTATTTCGGGATGTTTGATTTGTCTATGTCCAAAAAGAAACGGTTTTTACCAAAATAACCGTGTTTTAATATTGAAAAGAAAATAATGTAAGACGTTATTATTGTTATTGTGATTTAGCGCACTAGCGGAGAATTTTGAGCATTTCGAAAAGAAGATATACACATCTATCAATACAGATTTTCTCGAAAGTATATCAGTATGTCCGTTGTCTAATTAACGTGTGGATATTATAATATAGTATAAAAAAATTGCAATTATAGCAATATACTTTCGTGAAAGTAACTTGCTTTATATCCTTCTTGCATATCTTTTTAAAACAACATATCAACAAAAATTTCCCTTTGTTTTCCCCACCCAGTTTTCCCCACTCTACATCACTCCCCACACACATTTACATACATTTTCCCTAACAAAATAGTGCATGTACCTTTAATAAATTACTTAACAATATTTTTTTTTTCTAATTTAATGACATCGATTAATTATCTAATATGTAATTAAATAATACAATCAACTTATTATTATTAATGTAATTATTTTAATGTTGGAATAGTTGTACGGTTTTTATTATTAGACCAGACCGTTCGCTTTATAAGCGTTTTGGAAAGCGTTCAAACGGAATTCTATTTGAAATCAAAGTCAAACGTCTGTGCGTTCAGAACCTTAAGTAAAACGATAAAAGCGGTATCTGGCAAACTTAAATTGGGATACCGATTTTCGCTTAAAAATCGGTTTTCATTCATCCCCTTTTCTGTCCGTCCCAATACCTTTCTCGGCCAATCCAAGATTCGCGCTCCAACTTAATTGAAAATCAAGCATTTAATTTTAAAAAATGAACTTAATTTTTTCTTAGTTTTGATCAAAGGAGTTGATACTTTTTTAATCATTTATTTAAATATACTTTATTGTGTACCAAGATAAAGAGATTATGCAATTTTGAGACTTAAAATTAAAAGCATTGTACAAAAAAAAAAGTACAATGTATAAAAAGTAGGGTGTCAAACAATTATTATTTCAAAAGAAACCAGGGGTAGTGTGGGTTGAGGAGTGGAGGAAATTTGAACCAGAAATTCCCACTTACAGAAAATGGCATATTGCCTACTGTCAAACAAAGACGTAACTAATCTAAAAGTACGACAGGTTACAGGTATGAACAGCGTTCACTGAAAGTTTTTTTAGTTGAAATAGCGTGGGAGTACGGGCACCGAGGGAAAGTTTTAACCTACCTACGCTCTAATTCAAGACTTGGCAATCAGACAGGGATCATAGAGATATTCTCTTTGTCCTGTTTTTAAGCCAGTATTAAATTACTTTATAAGTAAATGGTTTTCTTATCTAAATCACATCTCACTAATATTAAAAAGACGAAAGTTTATATGTCCATAAGGCACTTCTTCACGTTCAAGTGGCAAAACGGTTGAAATTAGTACATGAGTAAGCCATGTTTTGAAATAGCACACAGGATACTTTTATTCCGGAATTACGTTCCTTCGAGATCATTATCTTGAATCACGGAGACGATGCCACAGTTTTTTGACTGCTAGTTTATGTACTATAAAAATAGTTAGAAAAATAGAATTTCTATAGAACATATTAAAGTATTGTTCTATAGAAATTCTATGCGAAACGTGTGCATAAAGTTGGTTTAGAATCAATAACTGAATCGATTCCAATCATTTTTACACCATATTATATTTTTTCCCAAAAATATTTAAAAAAGGTCAGGAGTTGGAAACCACCGACACTAAATACAACACAGGTCATGGTAGGTCATAGCAGGCATTAGGAGCCAGTGTACAGTTAGACGCGGGAGCAAAATAACCCCTCAGTGACCCGGATGGCCCGGTGATCATGTATTTTGGCAGACAACCGGGTAATATAACAAGCTTATAACTTTGTGATTTTTAATGACATAGTTATGAATTGTACATTGATTCCTTACATCAAAATACTAGACACGTGTTTCGGGTGTCGTATTACACGAGTACTAAAAATAATGTTTTAAATGGCAGTATCTGGTGAAAGCTATCATTGTAAACAAGTTAAATAAGAGTTGATTTGTTATTTCGGGTGATTTATTGTTTTGATTACTTGAGGCAGGATCAAAGCGAGCGTTCGGTCGCAAACTTATTGCTTAATAATTCGTAGTGGTTTAGATATCTATGTTTGTTTGTGTAGCCAATTCCTCGGAATACTTACCATCATTGGTTCAGTACTTTCTTTTTTAAAATACTTCCTAAAGATTATTTTTAGTTACGAGATGATATAAAACCTTAAAATTGAAAAACAAAAAAAGGTTTCAGGTCAAGGTTTAAGTTTTTTTTTTTAATGCCATAAAAAGGTAAACAATTAAAATTTTATATGTATTAGAAAAGCCGCATAAAAATAATAAAGATACTAACAAACGACATGCTTTTGTGTAAGTTGGTGTTAGATTGGTTAAGTTCGCAACTCTCAACTTAGTTTCCGTCAGATAATTAGAAACATGCAAATTTGTACGGAAACACCAAGAATTTTACTCAAAACGTGAAGACCTTCAGACACGCTATCTACTCAGACACCGATAAAGGCTCAATATACCAAGTTCCCGATTGAAAATGCATTCTACAGGCCCCTATGTTATGTCCATAAAAATATATAATAAACTACCCGCAGAAATAAAAAAAAGTAGAGAAAATTAATGTATTTTTAAAAAAACTTAGGCAATTCTTAATAAGTTAATGCTATTACTCGGTAAACAAATATCTAAATGATAGACTTATAAAGTCATAAGTACACTCTCAACTTTGCAATGTATTTAATTCAAAGGTATTATTTCATCTCTCAAGACATATAAATAATAATATAATTTAATTTAAAAATATTGACGATAAAAAATAAATAAAAATACCTGACATAATTAACCTATCCACAGACATAAAATTAATATTAATAATTATGCATATATAATTTAATTACTTAAATAATAATATAATTTTATAATATTGACTATAAAAAACAAATAAAAATACTTGATTTGATTTATATTTGCTTAAACTCGGACATGTAATAATATTAATTTCATCTAAATAAATACATAATTTAACAATATTGACAAATAAAATAAATAAAACTACCTGAAATAATTTATCTAGATAAATACATAATTTAACAATATTGACAAATAAAATAAATAAAACTACCTGACATAATTTATCTAGACATATACACAGACAGTAATATTAATTTGCATATTATATAATTTAATTCTTAAATAATTTAATTTAAATAGAAACATAAATATATAATAATGACGAAAAAATAAAATTGACTTAATTTGCCTTTTTTAAACCAAGACGTACTAATAATTAAATTCATAATTTCACAATATTGACAACAAATATATAAATTCAAAATACCTAACATAATTTACTTGACATAATTCACTTTTTTACACAGACATAATAATAATTTGCATATATAATTTAATTTAAATAGGAACATAATTTAATAATAATGACGACAAAAATTAAAAATTGTTGACATAATTAACAATTTAATTTTAATAATTTTATAGTAATGACGACACAAAATCTCGAACATATTTTATTTATACATAGACATATTATAACGATGAATATGCATACTATAATAAACCCAATTAAACGCGACCAATTAGATCTACAGTACTAGTGAATTTCATGAATTGCTACTTAACCCTCTTCCTCTCTCCTAATTTTTGCTGTGCCCGACAGAGTCCATAATGGTCTATGACATTTTTTTTTAATACCATCTATGTATACTTATGGATTGCAATAAAATATTGAGTATTGAGTATTAATTTTCAGTTGGCCACGCCCCCAATTCCTTTGTTCTGACGTCATCTCAACGCTCAGTCACGTAGTCAGAATAAAGAAATTAGGGACGTAGCCAACTCCAAGCGTTCACGCATAACGAAACGATCATAACTTGGCTAGGGGGGCTGATATAGAGTTTATTTTATGGTAAGCTTGTATTTCACCTCCGTCGCACCAAATAATAAGCGTGCCTAACTCCTAAAGACCAAAGTTACTAAAAATCAAGGGTCGATTTAGACTAGGGCACCTAAGTGGACATTTTTACTGCCCACCACTTAAGCTTAAGAGTAATAAATAAAACTTATATGACTTTTGTGTGATGAAGGTAACAAGATGGCATATTACTTTTATGTTTTTATGGGAAATAAAGTTATGAAGATTTATAATGTGAATTGTTACTAGTACTTTTTGCCATTTCTAAAGTAGTGAGTTTACGGATTTTTTCACAAGATTGTAATAATGTGTTATAGCACAAAATAAAACTTGAATGTTGGCTCATTCGATGTTATTACGTCAATATGTAGGGTGTGTAATATATGTCATAATAACAGATGGTATAATATCACTTAAAATAACGTTCGCATGATATAATTTTTATACGAAATAAAAACAAATGTCCTAATGTGATAAAATGTTAAATTTCATATAACTTTCTTTTGCTGTAATGACATTTAGTATAACGTTAATTTCATATAATTTTCAATTTTTATCTTTATATATTTACATTCAGCTGGCCTAATTTTTGTGCTTACTCACCGATTAGTTAGTTTACATATTTAACTAAATAACGAATAATATTTATTTATTATTTACTTATTGTACTCATCTACACCAAAAACATAGCTATGACAATTTGGGCCTTTTTAAAAATATACAATTGGCAACCTTATCGCACTCGATGATATTTTCCAGGCAACCTGGAACAGAAGGGATCACCAACAACAGAAGGGATCTGGCGCCAAATGGCCGCAGCTGCGACACGCTCGCTTCATTCGCTTATCTTCGCTCTTTAGGCCTGTGCACAACACGTTTTTTTTAACGCACCATTGACGCGCATTCGTAGCGATACAGACGCGATACGCACGCAAGTCAGACGCAGCCTGTAGAGTGTAGACCTTCTATAGGACAAAAGTGCGCCCTTGACGCACGTTTCTATAAAAAAAAAATGGTTTGCACAGGCCCTAATAGCCACTGTAACTGAATGTTATTCTAATTTGCGCAATAATTCAAATATGTACTATAGATTTTTTTTATAAAATTATATTAATTATATCACGAATAAAATTAGGTCATATAATTACTGAATAAAAAAAATTGTTATTATTTGACACGTTACTCATCCTCATACATAACGGAAGGTATTCGGTACGTCCTTGCTTTGATTATTTTCATGTTTATGCTTGCTTGTCAATTCAAGTATAAACATAAAGATACTGTAAATAAATTAATCACCGTATTTAGACTTGAAACAGGTAAATTGAGAATCTTCTAAACATATCTACATATTGCGAACATTGCTACTTACAGCTGATATTTTAAGAAGACACTCAGCCAATATTGGTAGAGAGGCAAGTACTTGTTTTCTCAGTATGTAACCTGAAGCATTTTTAAACAGTGGTGTTAGTATAAGCAAAGTGAATGCTTTTACGCCACACCTACCTATCAATACAATTAGAAAGACGTGGGAACCAAAGGGCTGGTTGTCATGCGCTATCGAATTTAATCGTGTGGTGTAGCACTGTTGACCCAATGAGTGTGGTTATTGATAGATGCATGGATTCGATTTATAAATAGAACAAATATTTGTATGGCCTATACTTAGTTGTTTCCATCCTGGGTGTCTCATGTATTCACATTAACATGTTTGTAAATACACCTACGTTACTCGAGTATTTTGTAATGCGGTGCAATTCTAAAAAAAAAAACAGAATTTCCATTTTTAATTATATTTTTGATAACAGCGCTGATATAATGCCAATTTGTGTAGCTCGTCAGTTAAAAAGTAATTAGGATAAGTGTTTTTGTGATTTTTTTTTACGGGGAGGTAGGTCGATATTCATGCTTGTACAGTAAAACTTAAGTGGCAGTGCACATTGCTGGTAGAACAGATGGTCAATGGAGACGAAAGGTTCTGGAGTGACAACTGCGCACCAGAAGACGCAACGCTGGAAGGCCTCTTACGAGGTGGACCGATGACCTGGTGAGGATCGCGGGAATCTGATGGAAGCGAGACGCACAGGACCGGTCGTTATAGCGACACTTGGGGGAGGTCTATGTAAAACAGCAGACATCTTTGGGCTGAAATGTTGACGATGATGATCATGTGTCTTATGATCAATATCGTCATTTTAGCCCAAATATGCTTAAACAGGCCTCAATAAGAAATAGTCGAATAATATCGCATTGTACACCGTTAAATTTTAGTCGTTCTAATCCCGCGGAGGATCGATTCGGTATTTCATTTCATTTTTAATTTCATCTTTACAAATCGGTAGTGTTTCATGTACCAAATTGAACCTCCGCGGGATTAAAACGACCAAAATTTAACGTTGTATAAAATAAACTCATCTATGTATTCTGAATGTCATGACATAATTAAGAGCTTAACTTAACGATCACGTTAAGGAAGGCCGGAAAAGTTTTGACGGGTTAATCACCTTGTTACACGTTTCAACATCATTATACTTTAATTAAAATCGACTTCGTTCATTAAACAAAATAAGTTTTTTGGGAATGTGTCGGATTATTCTGAACTGGTATCAATTAACCTTTTACCGTTAACGTAATAGAATTCTAAGAAAGGTTCAGATTAAGGTCTACTGAGAGTTTATTAATTTAGTTCCAAGGGCTTTTTTTTTTCTTTTTTTGGTTGTGGGTAAAATCATCCAATGACATCTCCCGCCCTTGGGCGGAGCGGGAGATAGTGTCAGACTCTTACTGACTAAAAAACCACCCCCTTCCTTCGTGGCCTTAGATACCAGGGCCGGGCTTTCCTTTCGGAAGCAAACCCTTGGCCCCAGTAGGCTTCGACCCGGCCAGCCTGCAGCTAGCAGGCTGGGTCTCTACAGTTTGCTGACCACTCCTTGAGGCGCGCGGGAACAGTGCGCGCCGTTGACGACCTGGGCTTGGTCGGGATGGTTACCGGACGGTCGGACAGCGAGCTACCCATAGCTCGCCGTCCGCAAGCCCGCGCCTACGTTGGCTGGAAATCAGGATCGGAATCGGAATCCCCGCGGCGGCTGGGCCGTGAAGGCCGTTGCCTCTCGCGTGCGGCCTCCTCCTTTGCTAGCATAGTTCCAAGGGCTGCCAAAGGCCAACAATGCTTATGGCAACGCCGCCAGTCTTTTGGGCACATTACCAGTCGACAGCGATATATAAGAGTTTTTGACGACCTATTTTATTTTGTTTTTAGTTAGTTGTTTATTTTACGTAATTTAGTTTTAGCTCTGGTTAAATAAAGTAAATTTTAAGATTAAAAAATTCGTTGATCAACTAAAGTAAATTAAATTTTCATAGAATCGGAGTAAGTTATCAATTGGTTGTGGCATGTTACTGTTAGAGTGGAGTTACGACATCCTCATTTATCACCTGACGCAGGTCCTCGCTGGACCCGTTTATTTTGGGAAGTTCCTGTTCTGGATTAGGTGGTAAGATAGTAAGAAAGACACAATGGAGGTTAACCCCGTTTGAGCACCAAGGTGAGTTCTTAGAGGCGATCGATAGCGGGGGCGTTTCGCATCCGACCCTGGTCCTGGCCATGCTATTGAGTGGGTGGGCATCCAAAGCGATATCTTCTTCTGCTAAGTGCTAAGAGATCGAGGGTTCATTGTGTTCCACACACGCCTCAAATAGATTTTAGCTTAATTTACGGGGTCCGCTAGGGCCTAACAGGGCAGCGGTATTATTTGGAAGAGCCACCGCGGATCTGGAACGCAAAGAGCAACTAAAAGAACACGCATGAACTTCAGTCAGTAAAAGTAAGTTAGGAGGGAGTCTAACACTCCCTCTCATTTCACCCACAGCGAGAGAAGTAATTTCATGATTTTACACCATCAAAAAAATCAATTTAAATATATTTTTCAAGATGACACGAAAACAACATAAGAATAAAAATACGTATCAAATAATTCATGATCGAATAAGCGTTTCACATGATAAGAATCTTTTTCACGAAAAAACGAAAAGATTGGCTCAAGAGCAATTTGTGTCACGTATCAACGACGGATTACTGTGAAAAGCAAAAATATAAATTCAGGCTCAAATGTTAAGATATTATATGGGACGCCTACTCTTTTTCCTCAAGGTGTTTTAAAAAAAAATACGTTATACACGTTAAGAAAAACATTACTGATAAATAGGTGCTCATTATGGCTCAAGATTATTCTCGACAGGAGCAGAAGAAATTAGGTATGAAAAATAAAATAAGGGTTTACTTCTTCATTACACTTCTAAAAAAACAGCAACAAACAACAAGAAAAAATAACTTCACTTAAGGCCTGGTACATTTTGAAGTTTTAAAACCTCTGAAAATCCACAAATATAAAAGAGAACACCGTGAAAATTTATTTTATCAAAATTTACTATATGCTCAAGCGCCTGACAAAAATCGAAATTTGATATAAATTAGTTGGCTCGATAAAAAAAATCGCGAATCTAACGTTAATTTACGATTTCAAACGTATATATCCGATACATTCATGTGTAATGTATTTGATTATTAATAAACTTATTTACAAACTTACTTATATCTACGAGATTACGTCACGGAAATATTTGAAAGCTTATAAAAATAAGTTTTTTTTAAAAGGGCCTTGCAAAAACAAAAATCTTGAATAGTTATTATTTATTTTTTTATATAGAGATAAAACCGCTGTTTCGGGACCGCAAAGTCAACATAGAGCCGGGCGATGTTCATACAAAATACTTAGTGACTACAACCGGCCCTTGACGTACGTATCAAAAGCTTGATTGATCAAAAAAATTTAAACAGTTTCAACGCTTCTTATGTTGGTACCAATTAAATTGAACCAACAAAGGATGAGATGAATAATTGTTAGAGTCTGTAAAATACTGGGGTTTATGGATGATTTACTACCTAATTATTGTAATCGATGTGATGATTTTTTAGGAACCAACCTACTTCGTTCTTCAGATTTTGGATCATTATTTTTACCTCATTGTCCCATTGCTGGGTAAAATTCCCTCCATTCTTTCCAACAGCCATAATTTTGCATTTCTGTTTTGCTTTTATAGAAAAACTTATTTGATCCATTTACTTCGTATTTGTATTGTCATCTCAATAACTCATCTAAATTATTACTCGTATATTGGTTCAACATGCCAATCAGAATGGGAGTCTCCAGACAACATAATAATTGTGTGGGTAATGAATGGGTTCAAGCAATAAACGAACTATTCCAGACCACGCAACTGATTTATTTATGATGTAGGCTGTAGGTATTCAATTCACAACGAACCGAGAGACTATTTTCTGGGCACTATTGTCCGCACGAAGTCTAAATATGAAAGAGGCTCTTGGGAGTGATCTTGACAATTTATTTTATTGCTGGACTCACTATGAACGCGATGTAAGACTCTGTCAGCGTAGATATGTACGTCGCTCAGAGCTTCATCTCATTGAGCTGGCTTCCGAACTTACTTATTGACTTCATCGACAAAATCCTATAATTTTACGGATTTTTTTTTTACCAAATATAAATATAGTAATGTATTTACCGCCGATAGTTGAAATTCGGTTGTTCTATTTTAAACTAGTTGATGGGAAGGCGCACAGAATAAGCGAATGTTTTTTTTTATAATTCGCAATAATCACTGGGGTGTGTATCTTTGAAACAGAGAGAACGTCTCATTTATCTGGCCTAGTTTTCGTACCTATCTATTTTGTGTCATTAGCCACTGGGCGTAAATGAGTGCCTTTGATACATTTAGTGGTCGGAGAAAACAAACAAATAAAAATATCAAACTGTAAAGAAAAAACTAGGCCAGGCGAATGAGACACCCTCTCGGTTTCAAAGAATCGCCCACAGCGAGCTGAAACAGAATTTTTTTCAGTAAAAATCTGTTAGGTTAGTGATGATGGGTGCATGTTTTGGGACAGTCTTATGTTTTTTTTTATGTTGAAAAAATAATGATCCTTGGTTTAATTTGAATAAACGATTTTTAATTACTGTACTAGTCTGTAGGTTACATTGGTAAGTACCTATAGGCTAGCCCTACAGCCACTTTACACTCACTATTGAGACGTGAATTTCAGTAGTGGGCGTAAAGTCGTATATGTAAATCAAACGCAATTGTGCTTTATTCTTTACTACATTTCACATTGACTACTATTAGTATACTACTTCTACTATTACACAGTTATATTTTTCTTTTATACACTTATTTTGCACTTCTGTTCTTCTATCATCTTTTTGGAAAATGCGATTACAGAACAGTACCTATACACCGTGTCTCAGACATCGACAACGAATACCAAGCTTCCAGTAAAATAATAATTAAATTTTATTATTTTATTTTTTATCTGTACTTTTTTATTTTGAGTGTCTTGTACAGGTATGTGCAGTTCAGGTGATTATGAAAAATTAATAAAAAAACCAGGCAAGTGCGAGTCGGACTCACGCACTAAGGGTTCCGTTCAAACTTAAATACCTATGAAAACAGTTCAATTACGGAATAGAGTTTCGAAGATTTATCTGAACTGAAAAAGAGAACTGCAAAAAAAAAATGTTTTTTTTTCTTATCTAGAAATTTACAGTTTTCAGATTTTTACTTATTTCTTTTTTATTTTTATTTTTTGCGACATAAACAGACGTATCCTTATTTTTTTTTTTAACTTAGAACTTTGATTTCTTCACAGCTTCAGGGGACCGCAGATCTGAGTATAGTTCAAATTTCAACTCGACTACCTTCTCGCGTTCCCGTGATAAAGGGTCTTGTCAGACAGATAGACATACAGACAGGCGAATAACAAAGTAATCTTATAAGGGTTTCGTTTTTCCTTTTGACCTAAAAACTAATCCTAAAGACCCCCAGGTTGCAGTTATCAGGAAACACAGACTCTTCCAGTTCCACTCAAGACAAATACATGCATGCATGTTGCAATCAATTTGGCACAAACCTAGCAGTGAACGTCTAAAAAATAATACTGACTTTAGTTTTGACTCACACCGTAAAAAAATATTTAAACGAGAGGATACTTTTGTAATTTCTATCAATTAAATCAGGCTTTGAAACTTTGTCACAGACCACTTTCAAGATAAATCAGACGTGGTTTCTTGAAAATAGATGAAATGAATCATGTTTAAATTAAATATTTACAGACAATACTGGCAAGATTAATCATGCATATAAAACAAACGTGTTAACTTAACAAAAGAGAAACTTTTGATTATTTAAACTTAGTTTTGAACAAAAACAATAAACTTGATACAGAAAACTCAGTAAAGGCTTTTGTGACGAAATTAAATGTTATGAATCTTATTTAGAAAACATGGTCCCCATCTGTTATTCAATATTAATTAATTACATGTAAAACTGTTTGTAAGAAACCAACTTTCACAATAAATGATTACTTATTATCATTTTCAAAAACTATTTAACATTCACATATTGAATAAATAAATTATTATAATTTCATCGAAGCGCTAATATAATGGAGCAGTGGTGGCCGAGTGGTAACGGCCCCGACTTACGAGTTGTAGGTCACAGGTTCAAACCCAGCCAGGCGCATTACTTTGTGTAATTTAATTTATCACCACTGCTCTCAAAACGGTGAAGGAAAACATCGTGAGGAAACCGGCATGTTCTAGAACCAAAAATTCGAAGAAATGTGACATCCACCAATCCGCACTGGGCCCGCGGGGTGGATTACGGCCCATTCCCTCACCTAGAGAGGAGGCCTGTGTCCCAGCAGTGGGAACATTAAAAGGCTGATGATGATGATGATGATGATGCTAATATAATAATCGACTTATTTATCCGTTTACTATGGGCATTGGGCAATAAGTATTACTATACATATTGCCAATTTTAGGATCATCTATTTTAATGGCGGACGTATTGTAGAACGGTTTGGGTTCATGACTGTAGTTGAAGACAAACTTTATGTAAGGATTTAATATTTGATAATGTCATGACCTCTCCAAAGTAAACTCCAACGGCGAGAGACAATGTCATTAATATTAAATCCTATTAACTCCAGGCTGTTGATAATCAACTATTAAATTTAAACCCGAAGCTACCTTATAGTAACTATGCCAGATACCGTCGAAGGGTATTCTATCGTTCTGTCTTCATGTTTCCACAGAAAAAGATGACCATTGACAGATGGCCGCTGGGGCCGAAAGGTTCTGGAGTGGCGGCCGCGTACCGGAAGACGCATCGTTGGAAGGCCTCCCACAAGAAGTCCGATGATCTGGTCGTTGGAGTACGATGGATGGGAAGACGCACAGGACCGGCCATTGTGGCGACGCTTGGGGGAGGCCTATGTCCAACAGTGGACGTCTTTTGGCTGAAATGATAATGATGATGATGATGATGACAAAAAAAGATGAGACTGACCACAAAACCAAAAAAAAAGAAAATTGATTTGGCTTAGAAAATAAAAATTGTCAGTGGAATTATGAATAAAATGGATGTATTATAACAACAAATGTATAATAATCATAACATGATGTATATCGTTTCTTTCTCTTTGTATTTGGTCTTCTTTGGTCAACCCGTTTGGAATGAGTCTAGATCGTCAAACTACCGTTTTTTTTCGTGCATGCATCATAAGAGTGCGTTTTCGTCTAATTCGGAGCTGGATGGAGTGACAAGCGGTCTGTGGATTGACCGATCACAGTGCTCGAAATCTCCACTTCACATTATTGATAAGCAGAGCGGAGTGGATTTTCAAATAAAAGAAATGAACACGCGACCTTGAGTTGGACAGACCGGAGTCGAGCAAGCTGTGGTCATGGTAATATTATCTATACAGTATTCCAACTTCATACAAACGGACGAAACGCGCGCTATACCTACGCGCCTCGATCTCGGCATGCGTTCGGCAAGCAGACAGTTGCGACTGTGCCGCTGTGACGAACGGACGGTGTGTTGTTTTTTTAACAATAACTGCGCGATTTTTTCGCTAAAAATAAGTTCAAGTACATATTTAAATATTTGTTATGACGAGTAGGATATATTGTGCTGTTTTTGGTTTTTTAAATTAAGCTTTATATTAGAATGAGGATTTTTTATAAGTATTTTAAAATTTTATAATAGTCGAGTCTTAGTCGAGGCGCAAATATTTTTCGGTAGCAAATCTAGAAGACCGATTGTTATTCAAACACAAACATGGTTTTATTTTTTAACTAAATTTACCAATCAAAAAACAACGCGCATTTTTTTTTTGTACACTTCCTATTCCATTGCGCAAAGTATTTTATTTAATTACCTATAGAAGCGGCAACACTGGATGAGTGATGATACTTTAGCGCTGGTTGAGGAGAGACGAAGACTCAAAGCGATGGGCGCTGACATCAAAAAATTAAACAACCTCTCTGCTAAAATCCAGGCTGGGTGCCGGCGAGATCTAAACAATAATCTGCGAAACATCTGTGCAGAAATTGAGGTCCATGCAGACAAGTACGAAACCAGAGACCTACATCGGAAGATCCGGTCACTAACAAGGACTCTTTCATCGAAGACCTGGGCTATAGAGGGTTTTAATGGTGAGCTGATTACGGAAATAGAAAAGATATCTGACGCGTGGAGGGTTTACTGCATGGCTTTGTTTCAAGATCCTAACTCACATGAATTTCCATCATCAGAACCAGGGAATGTTCAAGAACCAGACATTCTTAAAGAAGAGGTACGTGCCGCTATCAAACACCTGAAAACTGGCAAAGCTACTGGTATAGATGTCATCCCGATAGAGGTTATTAAGGCTGCCGGAGATTACGGTGTCCAGATATTTCATATCATATGCAACAAAATCTGGCAGACCGGTACATGGCCAAATGAATGGGTCCATACAGTCTTTATTCCTCTTCATAAAAAAGGTTCCACAAAAGTGTGTAGTAACTATAGACTCATTGCTTTAATATCTCACGCAAGTAAAATACTGCTTCACATTCTGAATGAGCGCCTTAAAAACTTCCTCACGAAAGAAATTGCCCCTGAACAGGCAGGTTTTGTAAAAGGAAAAGGCACCCGCGAGCAAATCTTTACTGTGCGCCAGATCATCGAGAAAGCACGAGAGTTCAACAAGCCTACATACATTTGCTTTGTTGATTTCTCAAAAGCATTCGACTCGGTGAAGTGGCCAGTCTTATGGAAATCCTTGCTGGACGTGGGCACGCCGATACATCTTGTCCACTTACTCAGGCGTCTATACGAGAGCGGATCAGCATCAGTTAGAACAGATGAAACACTTTCGAGTCATTTCCATCCTAGTGCGGGAGTTCGTCAGGGTTGCATAGTTTCACCTCTACTATTTAACATCTATACAGAGATGATAATGAGAATTGCCTTGGAGGATTGGACAGATGGGGTCGTGATTGGCGGTAGAAGGATCTCCAATCTCCGATATGCGGATGACACGACCTTATTCGCAACTAGTGCTCGTCATATGGAAGATCTGCTGCATAAGATGGAAACTACAAGCCGTGAATTTGGATTGAAAATAAACCGCACAAAAACCAAAGTATTGATTGTCGACCGCGCCAATAACAACTTACCAGGGATCACACACATTGGGAATTGCGAGGTCGTACAATCATATATTTACCTTGGGGCGTTAATATCCAACGAAGGATAGACGAAATCAGGCGACGCATGGCGATCACTAGGTCTGCTATGGACAAAATGAAAAAGATCTGGGGTAATAGGAACATTACCAAGACCACGAAAACCAGGCTCGTTTACTGTCTAATTTTCCCCATTTTCCTCTATGCATCGGAGACATGGACTCTTCGTGAATCCGAGAAGAAGAAAGTTGACGCGTTGGAGATGTGGTGCTGGAGACGGATGCTTGGAGTATCATGGACAGAGTTTCGTACGAATGATTCCATCTTAAAAGAACTCGGCATCAGACAGCGTCTATCATCCACAGTGCAGTCGCGCATTTTGGCCTTCTTCGGCCATGTATCTCGTCGTGGTGATGACTCCATAGAGCGTCTCGTAGTGCAGAGCAAAGTTGAGGGCACCAGGCCACGTGGTAGATCACCCATGAGATGGACAGACCAGATCAAGACCGGAAAGCTGCAGTCCGCGATGAATGGCGCCGTGTGACCGGGATGATTACTCATCGTGATTCATAGTGATGACCACGACCACTCTGACAAGAGTGTACCGACTAAGAAGAAGAGACCTATAGAAAAAAGTATATTATTATTTACAATCACAAAAATAAATGGAAACACAAAGTAGGCAAATAAAATAAAATGCTGGAGGCGGGTAGCCCTATCGCATGTTTACGTACCGCGTGGCTGTAGGTATTTATTTCAAAGATACGGCCGAGTTACAATACTGTATAGATAATATTACCGTGCTGTGGTGCCAAGCGGAGAGCACGCAGCCGAGGGCTGCTCAACTCAACTCCGCTCCGTTTAACTTCAATGAAAAGCTCAGCTCCGCTTCGGGAGAAATGCACCCTATAAGTTTAACCCAACCAGTTCCATTTTACCCTCGCCGATTTATCCTAGTAATTAAATAATACTTTTTAGCTAATATAACGCTGAGGTAGGCGTGGCTCAAATAAAAAGTAAATGACAGTAATCAGATATATTTTCTTGAATTTACAAAATTTTAATGAACCACATACAAGGGCGCTATTCGCTTTTATAATGGCTGGCTAGCTGGCTTAGCGGCAACCGTCACGTCCCCAGTTCGACCACGTGGTGGGACGGGACGTTAAGGCGCGGGCCCACCGCGGCGCATTCTGTGCACGGGCACGTGGTGTATTTTAGCTGCATGTATTAAATTGTTTGACAACGTGGGTCGACTATCTATAGCGTGGCACGGCGCACGCACACGGAGAGGCTACGCACGTGCCACTGCAATCAAACTGCAGTAAAACTGCGCTGCGGTAAGCGAGCTGTACATAGTCGTGGGTCATATTCGTGTACTCCAGTGAAATCGTTGTACCACGTCGACAGAGTTAAGCTATATATATGAGCTCAATGACGTTAATACGAGCGTAGCCTCTTCGTGGGTTGCAGTGGACACATACAGTTTTCTTATAGAGCGAAGCTTAATACACGTGCATAGCCTCTCCTTGCGCCGCGGTAGGCCCGCGCCTTTATGACGCTTGGCTTGCTGGTCTCGCTGTCAGTACAGTGACGACATCTTTTGACAGGCATTAAACTAATCAATAAAATTTCTAACGAGGTTTAAACAAACTGAACGCGGTTTATGATTCATTATAAACATTTTCAGTACATACTAATTTAATGCGCGATTTCTCTCAATGAATATTTATTTATTTATTTTATACTTTATTGTACACCTCATAATGAACACAGGATAAATATTACAAAAACTAAGTGTACAATGGGCGGTCTTATCGCACAGGGCAATCTCTTACATTTGGGGCGATCAGTGTACAAAAATCATAAATAATATTAAATACATATAATAATAAAAATACATATATACAATATCAATTAATAAACTAATAAATATCAAATATAAAGCAAAGAGCCTAACAGGCAAGGCAAGACAAGGCAAGTCAGGGCAAGTCTGTCTATAACAAGTATTCAGAATAGTTAATGGTCTAAATAAAACCTTTGAAGTGTTTCAAAAGACCGCCGGTTTAGGCTGAATTAAATTAATTAGGATTGTTGATGTAACAGATTAAAAACTTTTCATACGACATTAATCCTCTTAGGACTAGATTAAATAATTATATCTTAAACAGGATTTGTTAAATAAATATAAACATAATAATAATGTTTCACGACTTTCACACAACGTTATCTAATCCCAAACTAAGCAGAGTTTTTGCTATGTGTATTAGACAACTGATGAACATACTTTGATAATCGTATTATAGATAAACTAGCTGTCCGCCTTCACTCAGGTGTGATGTTTTTTATTTATTTATAATTTAAATTATATGTCTTCTTCTTCTTATCGTATCGATGGTTTTCTTTTCCCTCAAAGTTTTTGGGCCCAGTAGGTTGCCACGTTTACAGAGGCCTCAGTGGCATTTTTGAGGTCCTCCAAAGTGCAGGTGTAGGGCCACTTTGGGCACTCTAATAATTAATAAAAATAAAAATATAAATAAAATAAAAATTATGTGTAGATAAATCACACCCTCTAAATCACACCCAGACTCAGAGGCGGACGGCGTGCAATGGGTAGCACGCTGTCCGATTGTCTGGTAACCGACCGGACCGAGCCCAAGTCGTCGACGGCGCGTTCTGTTCCCGCGCGCCTCAAGGAGCTGTCAGCACACCGAAGAGGCCCAGCCTGCTAACTGCAAGCAGGCAGGGTCGAAGCCTGCTGGGGTCAAGGGCCGTTTTCTGAGAGGAAGGCTCAGCCCCGGCACTATAGGCAACGAAGGAACGGGGTAGGTTTTTAGTCAGTAAGAGTCTGACACTACTTCCCGCTCCACCCAAGGGCGGGATTTGTCATTGGATGATTTTACCTACCATAAAAAAAAAAAAAAAAAAACCCAGACTCAGAGCAAATGATTGTGCTCATCACTCAAATATTTGTCTTGGGTGGGAATCGAACCCGAAGGTGCCAAGGTTTCTTTTATGCGTAGGAAGAGAGTAAAATATATGAGAGTAAAGAAAAATGGTTAGCTTAAGGTCACAGGATTACTTTTTATCCGGAGTTCGCACGCAAGAATGGAAATAACTAATAAATTACAGATGGCGAAGAAAACTTATGAGGGTAGGACGTATACTTATTCATCAGTTTCAGGAATGAGTTTTTGCAAAGTGCAATGTATTACAGCGGGTAAAGATTCTTTTTTTTATTATCAGTGGGAAAATTATTAAATAACTTCTCCCACTCTGGGTGAAGCAAGAGAGAGTGTCAGACTTTTACTAATCAAAACCCACCTGTGGTTCTACAGTGCACAAATATTATAAATGTTAATCATACAGCCACAATAACCGACTGGACACCCAAAACGCAATAAAACATATAAATATAATATAAAAAACGAATTATTATTATTACTTGCTGATTAAATTTTAGGGTGTTTTTAATATGACGCATGCGAATTTGCTCCAAAAAAACGCGACCCGCGTGCGGGTTGCACGCATTATAATAAATACTTGTATGAAAAGGACATTTGCAGAGGTAACGCATGCGGAACAGATACGCATGCGTGATGAAATCTGCACGATAATAAATACACCCCTTGGGGTCGCGATAACTCTTTAATAATCTCGCTGTCTTAGCGAGGTAGAGTTATTACTGTGCTGTTTTGGTAATACTTAAACACTATATTATTTAAAGGGATTAAAGTTTAACATCAGGTTTCAATTTTGTTACATTCATCATAAAAGGAGAAACTGACTGACAGGCATATCAACTCACGTTACTATCTCAAAATATTCGATACGAAGTCAGTAAACTAGAAAATAAACAAATGTACAACATTTATTACAGCCTACAAAATACAACATTCATTACCGAATAAACAGCGGTAGTGTGGTTCGTGCCCCAAGAAACACAATACTGGGACGAATTACGAGTAACACTTGCGAGATCCCATTTACCTAGCGTCCCGAAACTCGAGACATTTCTCCGTCAATATAAGTCGAGTTCCGGAAACTTTATTAAGCCCTAAAGTAGAGGTAAAAATAAAATTGATCGGTAGACTGCTCTTATCGAGAAATCGAGGAAACGCAACCTGGTTTATCCAATTAACTTCCAAGTAAGCAACTAAATATTATTAAAAACTTGACTAACCGTACTATACATATATCATCATCAGCCTTTTAATGTTCCCACTGCTGGGACTCAGGCCGAGGAGGCCGAGTCTAGGAGAGGGAATGGGCAGTAATCCACCACGCAGGCCCAGTGCGGATTGGTGGATGTCACATGTTTTCGAATTTTTTGCGAGCAGTAGTCCCGGAACTATTTTAGATCGCGTTTTGGAATAAGGCGGTTAAACACTGAAAGTATCTACCAAAAAGACCTAAAAATGTATTCTGTTGCAAATAAATTGTTCACACGTCTAAAAAAAAATTGCACAATTCTGTAAGTTATTCGTAATGAGAACGCTAAATTGCGCGCAAAGAGTAAATAATTTAGCTGTTTAAATCTTAGTCTATATTATTTATCAACAAAACTAATGTTTTTTCTTCAAGTAAGTAGGTACTTTACATTCTAACGGAATAAACGAAAGATTAAATGGTAGCATGTTGCTATGACAGTGATTACTGTCATCTATCTATTTTATTCCCAGCTGTGTAGTTACATCCAGATAATATATAACCCAGCCAGGCGCATTACTTTGTGTAATTTATTTCATCACCACTGTTCTCAAAACGGTGAAGGAAAACATCGTGAGGAAACCGGCATGTCCTAGAACCAAAAATTTAAAGACATGTGACATTCAGCAACCCGCACTGGGCTCGCGTGGTGGATTACGGCCCATTTCCCTCTCTTAGAGAGGAGGCCTGTGTCCCACCAGTGGGAACATTAAAAAGGCTGATGATGATGATGATGAATATATAAGTGAAGCCAACCCAATGGCATCCATTATTTTTATCAGGGTTGGAAGACCTCCTACAAGGTAGACCGATAACCTGGCTAAGTTTTCGAGAATCTGGTGAATACGTGACGCACAGAACCGTTCATTGTGGTGAGGCCTATGTCCCACAGTGGACTTCTTTAGGCTGAAATGATAATGATGATGATGACCAGTATTTTACAAGAAGCGACTGGCTATCTAACCTTCACAAACCAGTAACTGAGTGATGAACTCTTGGCAAGACTGATGTCTGATTTTCTGGTTTCCGAATAAATTTATAACGACTGTCAAAGATTTTCAAATGACCGCATGTAAAACCATTACTTAACATACCATCTACAGACTGACCTCGGCAAGCTTTAAGATCAATCCGTGTTTTTTTAAGCGGGACATAATGACATCTCCCGGTCTAGGGTGGAGCAGCAAGCAATCGGCCCTACTGGGCCTTTACGGTTTCCTGACATTTCTTTGAGGCAGGCGTGGATCACAACACACCGTCAACGACTTGGGTTCAGTCTTCATATAACGGACGGACAGTGAGCTACTCATTGTTTGTCGTCTATATGGTGCCGGCTATAAATTCAAGATTCGGTCTGTGAGAAAAAATGATGCTAATTGCACATTCCAAAGCGTAGATCTCTATGGAGAAGAATGTGCAAGAAACTCCATGGACACTCTTTTCAAACTTGTTTTGTATTAAGAATATCTCGGTTACAAGTGTTTTGTTGCTGCTATTATGTGAGAACAATGTAAATAAGATAAAGAGAAAAAAAAACTAATTATAATATTAAAAATAAACCACTGGCAGCTAAGAGATGATCAGTCTCAACTGACAGCGCCCGTTCACGAACATGACGCATATATCAGCACCACTCAGCTCAACGCGATCCAATACACGCGCCACCATCAGTGAGACATTTGAGTGAGCATGACAAACTCTCAACTGCCATGCTCATTTACGTCAAACAAGTCCATGACCTTAAACTATAAATTGCCCCATGGTACTTACATTTACAAAATTTGTTAAAGAAATAAATGCTTCTACATTATACAATACTATAAAAATATCAAATTTAAAAAAAAGTAGTATTGTTCAAACTAATCAATTTGTACGCCCTAGTGGTAGTGGAGCTGAACCAGCATTGAGCCAAGCATTCTTATCTTGAATATAATCCTCCAATATAATTCTCTGGAGATGACCAAGATCGACTCGTGCATCTATTTTTATTACTGAGCCACAAGTTCCTCAGCAGTGAAAGTAGCCACAGAAAGTAGTTATTTCGCACACAGGTGCAGACATTTCCTTAACAAAGTAACGGACATTTAATTATCCCATCCTAATATAACCTTCATTCCTTATGTTACTCAAAACACTCAGGTACTACGAATGGAATTGTTCCTGCAAATTGCAGAAACAATTTTCTTTGTAGTAGGTACCTACGTACAGCCAAGAATAAAGAATATTCATTTTATTATCACTGAAGATTATCATTGATATTATCTATTAATAAAACACCAAAATCTCACAGAAAAAATTGGATTTTGACTTTTCGTATACTCTTGAATACTTGGAATAAAACCAAGTGGTAGAAGGTATTCTGATATTTCATTGTTTGAATTGTCTTTAAAATAATGAAGTCTCCTGTTTATATAATACTTAATTGTGTGTGTACTATGTCTGTGTGTGCCGAAAACCTGGCAAGGGTTGCGGGAATCCGATAGATGCGAGATGCATAGGACCGTTCATTGTGGCGACACTTGGGGAGGCCTAGGTCCAACAGTAGACGTCTTTCGGCTGAAATGATAATGAAGATGATGAGTTTAAGAAAAAAAACTGTGGCAAATTAGGAAAGTTTGTTATTTCTCTTTTAAAGAATGAAATAAGACAATGAGGTTCCAAATAATTGAATGACATAGTTAAACTGCCTGCCTGCTTTTTATATGCGTGAAATATGAAAATCGTGTGATACCCATGTCATTTTTTTGTGGATATTTTCACCCGAGAGAACATATTCATTTGTGTTAAGTAATTTCTAGTAAAAACTCTCCAACGTATGACGACGTAAAAAAGATGATGAAAAGATTTATGAACTTAATAGATGCTGCCAACGGCTTCGCCCGAGTAAAAGTAGAAAATTGTCCCAAGGGAATACACTCTCGGATTGAAAAGTATCCCATGTGCTATTCCAGGACATGGCCTAACCGTATTCCATGCACATACACACCATCACACACTCTCACAAATTTTCGCCCTCACAATATTAGTGTAAAATTTGGAGGATGATTTGATAAGAAACATATAAAAATTTAGTGTACCTAGCGGGGTAGGGGATGAAAATAAAACTGTCAAACAGGGTGCCTGCATATTTTTGCTTTGATAGTACACAATTATAATCACAAATATCATCTTGCTTCCTTCGCTGACTAAAATGGAATGAGCCCGAGGCAGTGCGGTGCTTTACTTTTATGAACTCTTACTGTCAGTTGCGCCGTGCCCTCCAACCGCAGTTCATTTTAGTTGCCAGTGCAAACATAGTATATAGTGATACAAGTGTGTAATGTAGGTAGTTTCCGTCGAGGCGGTATTAAAACCCGAGCCGTGGCGAGGGTCTTAAGAGAGCCAAGAACGGTAACCATACATTACTGACGTGTATCATACGACGTTTTTCAATACACTTGTGAAGAAAAATTATGTAGCTAACTAATATTACAACAGCAAAACTAGTAATTTTTTTCATAATATGGCGGTAAAAATTAAATCTGTTTTCATAGGCGCGCATCTAATTTTTTTTTATTTACTCATAGCTGAAGGCTGAAGGACAGTCTTTTGATCAAATTGCCTAGTCGTTTTTTGTTTTCTTGCGTGAAAAGTTTTTACCATAATATTATTTTTAGAGAAAGTAGAATACGGATGTTACATTTTCTAATGTTTTTGTAGTATTTGACTTTATTTAATAAATACAGCCAATGAACTTCACTCACACCAAAAACCGGACGCATCTTAAAATGTCGGCCATAGACCACAAAGAAAAAACAGTTTTTATTTGAACGAACGATTTATAATAATATATTAAATGTTTTGTTATTAATTAAATGGTTATTACAAGTTAAAATGGCGAATGGTTATTACAAGTTAAATTTTCTGCGTATCCAGATTTGCGAACAAAGAGACGGAACAAAAATACATACAGCATTAGCTACATACAGCATTAGTGCGTAATGGTAATCAAAATGTCATAGTTTGGTAACAAGTGCCATTATATACCTAAGTGTATGCAATAAGAGCCACTTTCTGAGCAAGTGTATTGAAAAATACATTTTAGTGTTGCTAATACAGAAAACAACTATACTGTATGTAACAAATTATAAAGATTGCTAACATTAGTGTGATCATCATCACCATATCAGCTAAAAGACGTCCACTGGTTGGACAATGGACATCGGCCTTCCCCATGTGCATCCACAACAAACGCCTAGTGCGATCAGCACAAACAATCACAACTACTTTTTACTTTTTATGATTTCAGAATATGAAACAATAAAATCTAAGTATTTATAATAATGTCATTAGCGAACTTAAAAACTTCGCATAACTTTAATGGAAGGGTTTTAGATGAAAATAATTGCTTTGCCGATCATTAAAATGCTTTGATTTTTCTAATGATATTTTTGGTAGGTACTACTGAACTTATTTATAAAATATTTACATAGATAAAGGGCTTTACGAAATAGTTACACTATAAATAACAAGTTTTTATAAATATTTTTAGTGACATTTAGATAACTATATGTGACATTTAGATACATAAAATATAGTTTATGTCACTGAGAAATAAAACAGAATTTTATCAGTGAAAAAAAATTGTAATCGGACTTAGACTGTCAGAATAATTCCTACAAACAAAATTACAAACTTTACTTCTTTATAATATTATATATTGTACACCAATTACACATCAAAAAAGGAAAACACATATACAAATATACAAATACTATACATACAATGGGCAGCCTTATTGCGTTCCACGATCTCTTCCTGGTAACCTGGAATGGACAGTAATTGCCTGGACAAGAAATGGGGCTGTCATTGGTGTGACAAAACTAGTATCATACATTATATATAATAATGGATACACAGTTATTTACGTATACTATATAATAGATACATACCCGTATATACATACATATTGAAAACTATAGACAGAAATATAAATGACGACTATCGATATTCACAGCGACGGCTAATGTTCCTTAACGAGTTTTTTTTTTTAAACAGGCAACGATTGAGTGCGTTTAATTGTATCTGGCAATTCATTCCACAGACGAGCAGCCTGGAGAGTAAATGATTTATTATATAAAATTAGAAAGTCGTATGGATTGGTATTGTAAGTGCTCTATTACGGAGACGGTGCGTTGCGCGGCGCGTTGGGCTGTCCGTCGTACATTGCCATATGGTTGTGTTTGCGTGAGCGATGACGCGGCCCGCTGCTGCAATGTACTACCAAAAAGCCTAACGCGCCGCGCAACGCGCCACGTCTCCGTAAACACGGCCTAAGTCGCAAGCTCTCTAATGACTTTAACAGTTTTGTATTTGAGTTGCCGAGAAACTCAAAACGTTTTTTTAAGATAAAGAGGCGTAAAAGGGATCAGAGAATATTACATAAAAGGGAAAGATATTAGTGTAGATAGTAAGAATGAATTGCTTAGATAGCAAAATAATTAATAATTAAAGGATTCTAAAGTCTTGCATTAACAAAAGAATTGCTTAGACAGTCAAATAATTAAAATTAAAGAATTCTGAAGTGTTTCTTTTTGTTATTTATGAATAAGAATATATCTTATGCTTAGACCAACTTCGGTATCGTTTGTCTATTTAAAACTGTTGACAAAGCAAAAGGCTTGAAAGTAAGAACTTTTGTGTAAAATCTAATAACAGATGAGTACCGGTTGGCTACGGAGTAGGTACATTGTAAACAAAATGACCTTTGGCCAACTCACTTTCCTTGGAAAGTAATTTTTTTTTTTTTGGCACAAATTCACTTTTCCCACTCTAGGTGGCGTGAGAGAGTGTCTGACTCTTACTGAATAAACCCCACCTGTTTTTCTTTGCCTTCTGTTTTCCAAGGCCAAGGTAACTCTTTCTAATTATAATTGCTCATCCTTTGTTTATAATTGTTGGAATTTTATTATTTGAATTAGATTTTCAATTGATTTCTCTATGTTATTCGTGTATAGTCGTGTGTGACAGCTGTTAATTTAAAGTTAGAAATAATTTTTGTCTTTTATCACCAGCTGGCGATGTAGTTTTGGTATATTTAGGATCCATTTATTATTTTCAAATAATGATTTTACATTTAAAGTGGTTTATTAATTCTTGAATTTCATGTGACTTGTCGTCGAAGTTGTCTGTGAATAAGAATTGTCAATAAGGTATCGTTTGATTTCTCATTCCATTTTTCGTTTGACCGTTTTTATTTGGTCGTAGACTCGGAGAGGCAACGGGTGACTCCCGGTCGGGGTCGTTTTTGGTGTAAAGGATGGCCAGCGTTATTTAACGAGGTATTGCGGCGAGTGTATATTTTTTAATTTTAATTTTTTTAAACTTTATGCACATAACACTGTACAAAGGAGGACTTAATGCCTTAGGCATTTTCTACCAGTCGACCTTGATGTAATGGGCACCTTTGCATCGGGAATGTTCAGGGGTGGGTTATTTTTTGACGATTGACATTTTATTTACATGTATAATGATAATTCTTTTATTTTTAGGTAAAAATTTAAAATAATAAATTAATGTCTAATCGTTTAATAATAGTGATTTGCAAAATAAAAGACACTAATAAATACATTTCAATACATAAAATAATAATAACAATAAATAAGGGCCTGGTACAGAAGGCAGTACTCCTCGATACGGCTGGCATTGTGAGGAGGTTCCTGTCTCTGGAGCCCTAACCACCGGTAGCTTGGACCCTGCTCCCGACACCGGCGGACTACTATTTTTTGTATTTTTAAATGTTTTTTTTTATATATATTTGTAATAAGAAATAATTAGAAATATAAGAAAATATGTATGTATAAATAACAAATAAAGAGATAATAAATAAAATATGGAAAAAGGTATTATCATTCCATCAATTAATATCAATTAAATAAATTAAGTTGAATGAGTATACTAAACAAAATTTTATTAGACTAGCGACTGTAGGCATTCTCACTGCTAGTGACTGATAACCTACATTATACCCTTATGTAAGAGACATACGGGTGTTAACGACTGTAGCCAGATAATGAATTCCTTAATTTAGCGATTTTTCATCATTAAAGATTTTTATTTTATGTTTCCTTTTTCAAAGAACAAATTTTATATATTATTATTTTTGTTTTAAATAGTGCACTTAATTATACCATGGTGGTAACTTATTCATATGTGGTGGTAGACAAGCAGTTTAGGATTAGCTAGACTAAAACTATTATCATTTTTTTTTCGATAGTTTAACGAGTAGGTATTTTTAACGTCAATATATTGAATTTAGGTGTATTAAATATTGACATTTTGAAATTAGGTATAATAATTTTCGATATTATGATACAAACGATATTTAAATTTTCAATGTTTTGAACGTTGACATTTTACCAGTAGGTATTTTAATGTTTGACATTCTAAAATGTAGTTTCAAACTATTGCAGCTACCATCGTACTTATATGAATTGTTATCTTTATTTCTAGTTTCAAATAAAGATTTTTATTATTATAATACTATTAGATGTTTTTTTTATTTTTATTTTGGTACGCCGTACCTTTTTTTTCAGTACGCACTTCCGTTTTAAATACTGGGACTCAGGGTACTTCATCATGCAGACTTAATACTGGTAAATGGGCGATTTCAGTCATCCTCTGAGTCTACTTTTTGATGTGTGTCATGAACCTTTTTGCATAGAAACATCGAAATGGCACGGCATGGTAATAAAACCGACTCGAATGCCGTGGCGGTAATCGACATGACGCGATGCCTCCACTAAGCTACCGTTCTCGAATTCCTTATGTGTGTCGTGTGGGTATACTAACATTATGTAAATATTTCACATCGGCAGGCCGATGGCCCACCGGTTTTTTAGTTCTAGGCTTTATTGGCAACTATTACTTTGTCTGCAGCGTCACTCACGTTTTTTTTTTTTTTTTTTTTGGTTAGGTAAAATCATCCGATGACGAATCCCGCCCTTGGGTGGGGCGGGAAACAGTGTCAGACTTTTACTGACTAAAAACCTACCTCTCCATTCCTTGCCTTTATCCTGGGGCCTTTGGTGACAGTCTCACATAACCTTTGGCCGCAGTAGGCTTCGGCCCTGCTGGACTCCTACAGTTTGCTGACAACTCCTTGAGGCGCGCGGGAACGGTGCGCGCCGTAGACGACCTGAGCTCGGACCGGTCTGTTACCGGACGGACGGACAGCGAGCTACCCATTGCCCACCGTCCGCGAGCCCGCGCCTACGGTGGCCGGAAATTGGGATCGGAAACCCGGCGGCGACGGCGGCGTGTGCGCCTTTGCCTAATGCAGTCGGCCTCCTCCTTTACTAGCATTACTGCTTCGCAGAAGGAGGCGACCGCCTGCCACTCCGTCACTCACGTGGACTTTCTCACAGGGCTATGTATTTATCTTAAATCTTATTTGAGTATGCTCTTGTACATTTAGCCAAACTACCTCTTTATTCTATTAGTGCAGATTTGATTTAAATCTCATAATAACGGAAAAGAGATTGTGTTTTTTTATTTATTTATTTAAGTATTACGGAAAACTTACAGCTATGAAAATTCAGAATTTAAATTAATATGAGTAAATATATATGAATTTAAATGATATAAACTAATGCTTGTCTGCTATCCTACCTGACGGTAAACAACGATGCAATCTCATTTACTTCTAGCTTCATTACATCTAGCTTTGATGACATCTGCTACATTATAATCGGACGGGAAGACAGCCGTAAGCAAATTGTACCGATCTTTCGACGTACGCGATATAAACACTATATCACTCTTGTAAAGTGAAATAGAAAATAAATGCATATAGTATTTCACTGAACTCTAAAGTTCATTGTATAGAATTTATCGCTCAAGGCGATCGCAGACTTCAGCAGTGAAGTGACAATATGCAATGTGAAAGCAAATAGAATTTTGAACTAAATTTTAAATTGAAACAATAAAAGTCGCTACTCTCCGTTTAAGTTTCAGTATTTTGAAGAATGAGATATTTTTATTACTCGTATTTTGTGTTTTATATCCATTGGATTGAAATTGATATTTTGAAGTTATACAGGGTAGTGTGATTGGTGATAGGTAATGAGAACAATTCCAAAACTGTGCTTTAGGCTTAGACTTAAGGATAAGATATTTAAGGAAATGGTTTGCTTGTTGTCATCTATAGATGATTAATAAACAATGTAGCTGATAGAATTAAAAAAAGAATATATGGTGTTACGTGACTGAATACGATAAGAAATGAATAAGTGTTAGAGAGAGTTTGACTTTTGGATGTTTGTAAATCAATCAAGATCAGAAGCGAGAAGCTTCAAGGTTGCAGCCGAATGGATTTCAACAAAATCTGGCAAACGGGTAAACAATCAACCTAAATTAGAACAAAAACTACTTTTGTTATCCTACTAGTAAAATCTCAAAAGACTTCTAGACTTTCAAGTTGGTTAAGAAACTGTTACTAAATTCTCTAAAATCTAGATAATTAGAAGAAAAAAGATGATATAAAATAATTATATTCTAACCTTCCTACTATGAATGACGAGTGATGGAGCAAACGGTATCAAAAACAAATACTGTTCTCTTTAATTACAAAAAAACACATAAATATAACATTTTACTTTTGATTTCAAGTTCATATAAACTAAAAACATATTGCCATAGATTTTTTTATAGTTTTTATGACAAACCAAATTATTATTAAAATTTTGTATAATTATAAAAATAATCATTATATAATATCTACATAATTTTGTCAATTGACTAATCGACCCGCTTATCAAACATTAGTAATCTAATCAACAGATAACCGTACCTACTATACTATTATGATTCTAGAATGATATATTTGTAAGGCTTTAATGGACGTATTTTTTTATATTTTTAATATATGAGTACATTATGGAAGGCCAAAGTCCACATAAAATAGCAAATTTTCAGAGGTCTTTTATGTTTTGGTTTCTTTAGAACTCTAGATGATGTCCACGAGATATCTGCGAATCCAAAATATCTGGAGAAAGATGTATATAACATTATAATCACGTAAGAGCCACTATAACCAATAAAACACTTGCACTCAGCGCACCGATTTTTCAAACAGTAACTAATCTTGCGAAGACAAACACGCGAACAGTGAAAAGTTTTTGTATTAACTGTGGCATCCATAAGTCTCGTATAATTTCAAATTATGGTGAAGTTCTACAAGGGATTTACGGATGTAATTTGACAAAATGGTCGACTCAAGAAACATGACCTTGTGGTGGATGAAATTACACAGTTTTAATTAAAGTCATTTACTTCTAACCTATCGAGGACGAACAATGGGTTGCTCGCTGTCCATCCTTGACGGCGCGTTATGTTTCTTGCAAGGCTCAAATAGATGTTAACAAAACTATAGGGGCCCAGTAGGGTCGTGTTTGTTAGGACCTCGAAAGAGTCACTGTAGCTCTAGAACCCAAACTGAAAGACCCAGAGTGGGTTCTAGTTAGTAAAAGTCTGATAAGCTCAGCGGGAGAAGTCATTTGATAATTTCCCAACTCAAAAAAAGTTACGAGCACAAAGTACGATTTGTTCGTTTTATAAACTTCCAACATTGACATCTCTTTCTAAACACATGGACCCCTCTGGTTGCTAAATTAGTATGATAGTTCAATTGAAAGATATTCCCACAAAACTATTTTGTAAACTGTTACAAGTATATTGTCGAGCCCTGGCTACTACAGGCTCGACTTCCGGGATTGAAGTATGAAGTAAACACTATTTAAGACTTTCAACACACACACACACACACACACACACACTTCAATGGTCACACTTTATTGGTCAACTGTCTAAAAACAATATAATATTCTTTTCCTAAATATTTGAATGTATGTATTCTAGAAATGCCCACATCCTTCAAAGTATTAAAAGCCAGTACGATAATTCATAACTTGTACTAGGCTGCATGGTTTATCATACAACCTTTTTGCACAGACATCACAATACCGTGTTACTGGTAATGTAAAAAATAAACATAAAATGAATTCCATTTCCCTAATTTGCTTGGAACAGCAGTAACAATTTTGGTTTGTATGTCATAAAAGAAACAACGCTGTGTGTGAACTCTGTTTAAACTGAACAAGGATATATCACGACTGAGGCCGCAGGCCAAGCAAGCATTTCTCTGTCACAGTTTACACGCACCACGACAAGAATGACAGAAACTGACGGCTTTAAATAAGGTCTACGACAAAAGTTGTCCGCTCAAAGTTCTTTCATTTGACTTGTACTGCCATCTTTGATCTCAACTGTCTCGTGGTCGCAAGTGTTACTAAACATGGAGTCCTGTCCTGGGTTAGATTCCCGGGTCGGCCAAAAAGTGCTAACTGAGCTTCGGAAAGCATGTAAAGACGTTGGTCCTACACCTGATCGTGTCAAATTGCCGTCCCTTCTGACTATGAGAGCAAAGGAGAGTGCACCTATATTTGCGCACACACCTATCCACTATAATATCTCCTACGTACCTGGCTAATCTCTGTTAAGATTGGCCACCGTGATCGAAATTCGGTCAGGAGGATTATTATTATTTATTACAGCCATCTCTAAAAAATGTCGGTGTACAGCGTGATGTTTGGGTATGTATTTACGTCTTGTCATCGGGTAACCTAACCGTTTTAAGTACTTGAAAGTATAGATAAGCTGTCCACAAATAAATATAGCTACATTCAAACCCTACTCACTGATATTATCTGTTATCAAGCTTACTTTGTTTCGCGCTTGCGTTCAAACAAGACGTTATTGGGAATGTCTGGCAACTAGCCCATTGACTGTTAGTTATGCAAAATACGACAGAAAATTATAGCTGGAGAGTTCGTAAAAATCATTCGATTTCCATGATCTGTGTTCACAAGTGGTATAAAAAGAGTTGCTATATAGCCTGTGGGTTTTCTACCGGCTACTTTTCGGAGAATATGCGTCGAAATTCCAGAACCTAATTCCGCCTAACCCGTTCCATCAACGGACCACCAGGCGTACGACGATGCGCCACCCGTACATGTTAGACATCCCACCTATACGCACAAACCGTTTTGGGAACACATTCATTGTGCGTACAGCTAAGGAATGGAATTCCTTGCCGGAGTCTGTGTTTTCTGATGGCTACAATCCGGAATCTTTAAGTCAAGAGTGAATAGGTTACTTTTAGGTAAGCGCCGAGCTCCATCGTCGACCGCATCGTCGTTTTCCATCTGGTGAGTCTAGCGGTCAAGCGCGTACCCATCAACAATAAAAAAAATGATGGTCAAAAATGAACTACAGAGGCCCTGATAAAAGCTCTTAACGCGATCCATTTGACGACCTAAACTGAACTGTTAAAGGGATGCTATATACGGAATACATAACTCCCTCCCTCTTTCACGCTCGCACGCCTGGCATTTTAACATGTCATAGTAAAGCCCTGGGGGGCTAAAAAGGCCACTTTAGCAGATGTGCATGCATCATTAATTATCATGTCAAAAATCGCAAAATGGTCACGAATTGGCAGTTCATATTGTTATACGTAAACAATATTCATATTAGGTACGATTCTGCAATGCAATTTATCTATTTGACAGACGGGTCTGAATGACAGCACATTCGTAAAATTTTACGAATATTAGCAGAATTGATATAAGATCGTAAGTATGACAGGAATTCAGGAAGTGAATTGCTAAATGTGACCTTTTTAGACCCGCTGTTCTGTAAAGCATAAAAGTCAACGTCCATATTTTTAGAACCATCATTATTTTTATCAGCTTGTCTTGTTTTTTCAATAGCAGCTATTTGCTTAAAGGTACTGATTTTCTCAATTATAAAACCTTTCTGTACAAAAATCAATTTGCTCATTCTATATTTTAACGTATTTGAGCCGTTATTACAGACGTAGGTTTGATTTAGATATCTAAATTGACTGATTCGACTACGTAGCATGTAAGCGATTCAATTAGACGAAACCGGTAACCGCATTTATTTAGTTTATGTATGTACATTTCTAGATATCACACATTCTGATGTTGGCATAGAGTTTAGAATTCATGAATCTATTTCTAGTGTTCAAACATTATGTTGAAGGCATCTGTTCTATGAAATCGATACCTAGTAATGTGGTTAAGAATTTACCAGTTGCCTCCGCAAATAACGTCGTGAAATGCGGTATTGTTTTGTTTTTATTATGTTATCCAAATGTTACTTATTAAAGGTGCAATGTCTGGTAGGAAGATAACTTACGTGCGCAAATTCTGGGCTCATTGAATTTTTCCCGATCTGCTTCTGGACAGAGGTCCGCTGGCTTGAATAAGGCCTTTTTAATGAGGGTCGCTATAGCCCACTCACAATGGTCCATTATAAACTGAAAACGGAAACCAAACTCCGATAGACAGAGGTGCTATCCTTTTTTTGGGATGAGTAGGTAATCATGGAACAGCTTCTTCCGCACCGGGTGGAACGAAAAAAAGTGTTAGATTTTTCTCAAAACAAAAAACGCACTTATTTCCATCAATAACTATTTGTGTTCCAGAGCCTGGGTGATTCTTTTGGACTGTTCCGCAGCAAGATATTATAGCCCATTACTATGGTTAGAAATATCTATAAAACAAAACTACAAGACCAATTCCTTTTTAACATTATTTTTTAGAAAAGTTTATCTCTCAGTGACATAAGTTATAATATTAAATAGCTCTTTACATAATATGTTTGAAATTTTATATCTTTGTAATGAATTTGAATTCAAGGCAAGAATGGATAGATTACTTCTAGGCAAGGATGCTCCATCGTTGGCCACATCATTGCTTACCATCGGGTGAGATAGTGGTCAAACGCAAGCCTATGAATGATTAAAAAAAAAAGAATGATGTGTTCAAATAAACTTTGAATTAAAGGTGCGTTATTCTTTTTTCGAAATTGGGTATATATTGGTTTCTTTGTGTTTTGTACTCGTATTTTTTGTAATCGATATTACAGTACTTATACCACTACCATTTTTGTATGAAATCTAAGAAAACTCGATTTTTTGTAAAATTAATATTTACCGTGGAAACAACGTTTGAAAAACCTATTATTCCCGCTGGTAGAAGCTAGTTCCAAATATAGGAAATGTCACAAAATATTAAAAGTAATCACAACAAAATCACAACTAACATTAAAAGCTTCAAACTTGAGTTAACAAACTAGTTGCTTAACACACTAACGAGACATATCCTGTCAGTATTTCACGAAGCTTTCTAAGAATTACTAAACTTTTGGCTAAGTAGACGTGTGATGTAGGTATTTATACGTCAAGTAAACAATACGATAGAAAAGTGTCTATTACTAAATTGTTGTTTGTAGAGTAATAAATTAAAGTACGCCTGGCTTTCAAGACGTTAAAAATAAAAAGAAATCGACTCGATTATGACGGTTTGCAACTCAATTGAGTCCTTAAACCCTGAACCATAACCCTTTTAAGGATATTCGCCTGACAAGTGTCGTTTGAAAGAGACTTATTTTGAAACGACTCAAGTACAACGAGAAGAGTCAAGAGTCATACCTTTTTGAAAACAATTCAGTTCGAGAATCATGTGAGATGCCAGTTGTGAGACGCGCTATAATAATCTTGATGTTTCATATAAATTAGAATTAGTCAGCTACGTGTCGTGATGGCCTAGTGGATTAGACCGTAACCGCCCTAAGGCACCTGCCTCACATGCATGCGGTTATGAGTTCGAAACCTACTTTTTTTTAAGTTTATCTAGTATATTGCCAACCACAGGCCTGTTGGTCTAGTAGTTAGTGACCCTGACTACTATGCTGGAGGTCATGGCTTCGATTCCCACCCAGGATTAATGTTTGTGTGATGAGCACGATCATTTGTTCTGTGTCTGGATGTAATTTATATACAATGTGTATGTATTTAGAAATATATAAGTATGTTTATCAATTGTCTAGAACTCATAACACAAGCTATGCTTAGATTGGGACTAGATGGCGACCACATTTACGGGCCAAGCGGCAAGTAAATTATTATTATTATTACCAATACCCCGTGCCTTGGAAAGCATATAAAGCCGTTAGATCCCGTAGTCTTCCGTAGATCTTTGACAGTCGGCACAGGTAGTCAGATGTCAGAAAGTCTGACCACCAGTCTATACAAGTTGAATCATGTTGCCCAGTCGTCTTTGCCCTAATTGGGCTGTGGAAGTGTCTGATAGGCAGTCGCTCCATGTAAAACACGTGTATTCAGCCACATGTGGTAAGACTGGAAGACGACCTCGAACTATTAGGGATTTTACTGAAGCTCTTTTTAATTGAAAATGATTAACAAAATAAAGGTTTCAAAACCTCGAGTCCTTTCATTACCAGCCTAGAGTAGACTACTACTCTTAAGCTCATAGTAATAAGGTATAAAATATGCAAACAAAACTGTATTTCAGGAGCACACTTGGCGAATTCGGTTATTTTATTAATTAAATATTCCACAACTATCACACAAGGCGTTGTGTCTAGTCCCAAACTAAGCAGAGTTTGTGTTATGAGTACTAGATAACTGATAAACCATTCTTATTTATTTCTAAATACATACATATATTATAGATAAATTAAACCTAGATACAAAACAAATGATCGTGCTCACCACACAAACATTCGTGCTGGGTTGGAATCGAACCCACTACCTCCGGCAAAGCAGTCAGGGCCACTAACCACTACACCAAAATGCTTAATCAATCTTTTTTAATTAATAAACTTTGGTTAAAAAAAAACTGTCTTGAATGTAGGTAACTACTACGAGTTCTCACAAAAATATACTAACTTCTCTCTCTTACCCCTTTTATTTACGTTTTTGTACCCTGGTTTTCTTAATATCTTTTCTTTTTTTATGGACCTGCCAGTGTTTTTCTTCACTACCCTTGGTTGACTCGTAGTTTCGCTTTTGTACGTTTTTTTGTTGTATGAAGTTTTAATGAATAAAAATATAACAATTGGGTAGATATACTCATATACACGGCTTAATTTTGATCGTTTTAGTCCCGTAGAGGGTCGATCCGGTACATGAAATACTATAGATTTATTATTTATTTTATCTTTACAAAATGATAGTGTTTCATGTACCTGATCAACCCTCTACGGGATTAAAACGATCAAAATTGTATACCAGACATTCACAATAATAAAAAAAATATTTGATAAACTGAATTCTTTTGAACTTTGAGAAAAAAGCAAAATGCTATGAAATAGCCATTCTTTTATATTGTGAACATAATATCGCTCTATTTAGAATAGCCCTCTTTCACGCAATGTTACCAAATTGAGTAGAAAATTACACCGACCTTCAAGCTATAAATAGACCATACGATAGATATTTCTTAGAAATATTATGTTGCGCAAAGTTGTGTATACATAGATAATTGTAATAAAAAACGATACATAGTTTATTGTTCGGGTTCCCACGAAAAGAAATTAGGAAAAGAGCAAGGACCGCATTCATCATCATCTTCATTTTAGCCGAAAGTCGTCCACTGGACATAAGTCTTTCCTAAATGTCACCATAATGATCAGTCCTGTGCAATTCGCATCCATCGGATTCCTGCGAACTACACCAGGGGGCTTACTCTCGAGTTTCATTTCGATAGATCGACATTGGAATTGTGACGTTAGGTACTTTTGAATTCGATGCTAGCGCCAAATTGCGTGACCTTTTTGGGAAATTAAGTAAAATTGGGATTGGGCTTGACGTGTGGTCACGCAATTTTAAACTAATTTGGCGCTAGCATCGAATTCAAGAGTATCTAACGTCACAATTCCAATGTCGACCGATCGGAATTAAACTCGAGAGTAGGCCCCCAGGTCATCAGTTTACCTCGTGGGAGACATTCTAACGCTGCGTCTTCCAGTACGTGGTCGCCACTCTAAAATCTTTCGTCCCCATCGACTGTTATCGTTCATTTAAGGTAACCCTTCCTCATTTGCCTATCGTCTCTAAAAAGCTTGTTGCTTCATCTCTAGCAATCCAACGCGATGTTTGATAGAGAGGCAACGTGAAAAAAGAGGGATAACGACTGAAAACTCTGTTGGCCTTCGGTAATTCCGTGATTTACTCGAATATTTCACAAAACTTGTTCCAGGATACGTGTTTTTTTAAAACCTTTAAAAGATTTTGAAAAAATCGTGATCATTGATAAAAATCGTGATGACTATTTTCAGGTGCAAGGCTTTTTCTACAGAAGTACTTTTTTATATTTTTTATAATAATATTATGAGAAGATTATGGATGGCCAAAGTTCACGTAAAATAGCAGATTTTTTTGGATTAGTTTAAAAGAAAGTTTTGATTTTTATAGAAGCCTAGATAATATCCACACACATCTGTGTACCCAAAATAGCTGAAGAAAGATGTGTAATAAAATCATAATCACGTAAGAGGGGTTGTAAGAAAATGTACCTCGGGTTGGCCACTCTTAAGTAAGAACCACTAAAGACCATCAATATTAAAAGCCAAAAATAGAACACCAATATTCTGAAACATTAACTAAAACCAATACTGGCCTTAAAATAAACGGTGGAGTTAATCAAGTTGAAAGGATTGAAATGGTGAGTAAGCGTTGACTGAAAGGTGTCGTCACGTCGCCCAAATGACTTAACATTATTTTATTTATATCGCACAGCATGGCTGGATAAGCAAAGTGGATTGACCAACGCTTGTAAAAGTTTTTGGTACGGTTGTACCACCTATGTGTGTACTGGGGCGCGCCACAATCGAGGCGATAAGGCCCATCCTTGAGGCGTGGCTGGAAAGACCTCACGGCACTCTTAACTTCCGCACGACGCAGGTCCTAACGGAACACGGAAAGTTTGCCAAGTTCCTGTTCCGGATTCGTGCGGAGGATTCGCCCGGGTGTCGCCACTGTGCGGAACACCCGGAGGACACGATGGAGCATACTGTAGAGGTGTGCCCCGCCTGGGCGGAGCATCGCCGTGTCCTCGTGGGGGCAATCGGCGGCAGCGATCTCTCTCGCCGGGCCTTGGTTCAGGCCATGGTCCGGAGTGAGGAGGGATGGCAGGCGGTCGCCTCCTTCTGCGAAGCAGTAATGCTAGCAAAGGAGGAGGCCGACCGCATCAGGCAAAGGCAACGGGGCGCTCGCCCCAGCCGCCGCCGGGATTCCGATCCCGATTTCCGGCCACCGTAGGCGCGGGCTTGCGGACGGCGTGCAATGGGTAGCACGCTGTCCGATCGTCCGGTAACATACCGGATCGAGCCCAAGTCGTCGACGGCGCGTTCTGTTCCCGCGCGCCTCAAGGAGCTGTCAGCAAACCGTAGAGACCCAGCCTGCTAGCTGCAGGCAGGCAGGGTCGAAGCCTGCTGGGGTTAAGGGCTGTTTTCTGAAAGGAAGGCTCAGCCCCGGCATGATAGGCATGAAGGAACGGGGTAGGTTTTTAGTCAGTAAGAGTCTGACACTACTTCCCGCTCCACCCAAGGGCGGGACTTGTCATTGGATGATTTTACCTACCATTAAAAAAAAAAAAAAAAAAAAACCTATGTGTGTACTAAAAGTGAAAACTGGGCAAGTGCTAGTCGGACTTGCATACTGAGGGTTCCGTGCAAACTTACCCATGCAAATATTCAGTTCTGGAATGGAGTCTCGAAAAATTTTCCGGGTCGCAAAAAAAAAGTTTTTTTTGTGACGTAACAAAACTGTTTTCAGATTTAATTCCTGTACTTATGTTATAAGACCTTACTTTATGCCAAATTTCCGGGTTTAAGGAACAATGGGAATTACTCTATAAATTTTAATTCCCCTGAGAGCGTCGAAATATACGTTTTCTGCGTAATAAACCGTCGAGCCTTTTTTTTCGTTAACTTAGAAGTGATTTTTTCACAGCTTCAAGGGACCGCCGACCTGAGTATATGGTTTTACTTTCAACACGATAACTTCTTGCGTTCCCGAGATAAAGGTTCTTGACAGATAGACGGACAACAAAGTGACTCTATAAGTGTTCCGTTTTTTCCTTTTGAGGTACGTAACCCTAAAAAGTAATAAATTTCCAAATGGTGGGAGTAATGATCTAAGTGTCTAATTGTATACCTACTGCAATGGTATGTAGCTAAGTATAGATGGCATAGTCGATGCTGGCCCAGTAAAAGGTGGCGAAACGACCTAAATAAAAACTGCGAGGGTAGATTTGAGATGACTCAGGAAAAACATTGCTGGAAAAAATAATGAAGGAAAGCCTTTGCCTAAAACAGTACTGAATTTTTTAAAGGTACGAAATCATCAAATGATTCTTTCTACTCTGGGTAAAGCGAAAGATAGCAACAGATTTTTAATAACTACAAAACTTATCTGTGTGTTTCATCAGTTACCCTTTGTGTTCCGGGTTGCGGTAATTTTTTTGAACAATGACAATACTTAGACAATACATCATGACCATGCCGTCAGTCTCTTGAGTCTAACAAAAGTCGACAGCGATGCGGAGGAGTTTTTCGATAATATACTTTAGTTTATTTTTAGTTATTTCGGTGTAAAGTGTTTATATATATACTTTCTTACCAATTTCGTCAACAGTGACCAGTTATTGTCATCAGTATAACTACAGGTTTCGATCGTAAATAATAATAATATTTCACACCACCCTATCTAGTCCTAAACTAAGTAGAGCTTATGCTATGAGTACTAGACAACTGATAAACATACTTATATATTTCTAAATACATAATTATTAAAAATTAATTACACCCAGACAGAACAAATGATTATGCTCAGCACACAAACATTTGTCCTGGGTGTCCAGGGCCACCTGACAACTAGACCAACAGGCCGGAAATAAATAATTAATACTTTCAAATAAATCTGCAAGTATTGGTTAAATAATGCGTTTTGTTTCACATACTGCGTAGGTAATATATTTTAATAACAACCTAATGGCGACTTTTGCTGTTACAAAGATTTTTTTAGATGATAAGTATAAACTAGTATTTGTCTGCGACCCCACCTGATGGCAAGCAGAGCAATCGTTGATTGTGAAGCGTACTACTTCAAACAGAGTAGTAGACAAACAAACAGTCTTGTAAGACATTCATAAAAGTATACATTATTTTTAATATGAACAATTTAATAAATCCATGTTGCAATACGAATACAAACATAACAGATATTCAAATAAAATGGCAGTGAAGCAATAAAGCTTGAAATACGCCGCGCCGTATCAGTCACCTTGAGTTAGTTCAGCAGATGGTGATATTCAATAAAAGTATCCAATAGTAACTTCATTACAATTTAAATTATACAGTAAATGTCAATACAATTCAAGACGAAACAGCTGGGTTACTTTTATGCATTTTAAAGTATTTATATTCACAAATAAATAATTGTCTTAAGCTAATGTTGCAAAGCTAATAAAATGAAAAGGTCAATTCAATATGCGCCCAACGTGAAAGGTCGCCGCTGCCAATCGTCCCTACGATGACACGGCGGTGCTCCGCCCTAACGGGGCACAGTGTCATCCGGGCGGTCTTTACAATAATGACACCCGGTCGTTTCTTCTGTACAAAATAGATGCAGGAACCTCCCGAACTTACCATGTCCGGTAAGAACCTGCGTCATGCGGTAGGCGAGGACGCCGTGACTTCTTTCCAGCCACTCCTCAAAGAGGGACCGCAGGCTCAGCCCCGGCACTATAGGTAACGCAGGAATGGGGTAGGTTTTTAGTCAGTAAGAGTCTGACACTACTTCCCGCTCCACCCAAGGGCGGGATTTGTCATTGGATGATTTTACCTACCATAAAAAAAACCGCCATGATAATGGCGTAAGTATCCATTAAAATATGTTTATATATCAATATCAGCTTGGGCTAATTACTAATATCTACGCCTAAAGCATATTTGAGAAAATCTTTATTCATCTCGAAAACAATATGAATACAATCGTTGCTGTTGCAATGGTGTGACACTCTTCAGGGCTTCGTCCTTCTTAGTTAATTCGTTTTAGATTTTGAGTGAAAGAACCTATCTCCTTTCTTGACATTAGTCATAGTTATAGTAGTCATAGTACTTTATTGGTCAAGTTACAATATAAGTCCAAATTAATATTCAATGTCAAATTAAATTAAATCTTAAATTCGTCAAAAGAATAAAAAGCTTGCTCGATAAGCCATGTTTTCAAACGAGCTTTGAAGCTGCCTATAGTCCCGACTATATATATGACTGAAGCCCAGTGATAGCCTCAGGTAGTTTATTATTCACGGTCGGGCCCATAACATGATCCGTCGATAATTGACCCCTGCTTCTGGTGCAATATAAATGACGGCTGCCTACCTTTGTGTAAAGGTCCAGGTTAATCGTCACGTACAATGCGACCTGATATATAAGTATAGCAGGTAAAGTGAGGATGCCTAGCCTAATAAAGTGGGGTTTAGCGGACATGTCCTGTGGTATCCAGACGATGACCCGCACGGCACGCTTCTGCATTCGGAAGGCGCGCTGCCAATCAGCAGCACGTCCCCATAGCTCAGCGCTGTATTGGAGTAGCGAGTGCACCGTCGCGAAATAACATGACCGCACATCGTGTTCAGGTAAGACGCGCGATATTCTGCCAAGAGCAAAACATGCACTTCCCAATTTACCGCACACTTTATTAATCTGGCCATCCCACTTGAGGCACCCGTCAATTTCAAACCCAAGAAAGGTTATCGTTTTCACCTAAACCAAAGCCACTCCATCCGCAGATACCGTCAGTGGTCGTGAAGACCGCCCTGACAGAACAAAGTGAATGAAGTGGTGTATTTACTAAGGTTAGTTTTTAATTATTTTGAGTGTGCGGTTCAGTGTGAGTTTTTTCAAAGTCCTGAATTTGAAAATTTATTTTGCAATTCATTGATTGAAACAATTATTGCACGATTGTGTACATTATTGAAATTAGACAACAAAAACAGATTTTGAAATATAAGGCTAATTTTGAAAAGAAAATATGGAATGGAAATTCTTTATACGACCTGGCCTGGCTGACTATTTTTTAATTTACATATTTTTTCCGCTACGCAAAAAAAAATCACAGCTTTTGCCTTATTGTAATAAGCCTTACCTTTCGGTTTATAAACTACCTTATTGTTAAAGTATGGAATGTAATCGGTAAACCTCATTCCCATTTTACCGTCAAAAGTTTATAATTAAGTTAGTTTGAGCGCAAGCAATCTAAAAGACAAAGTCGTGGTATTAATGTTTGCACTGAGTTTAAATTGGTGCTTGTCTTAGGTACTTAAATTCTTATTTAATTTGAAATAAATTATTTTCTTAATTTATTGCAGTATCTGCCAAGTGATACTAAAAGTCCTTAAAAAAATGTTTTTATTCATTTAAACTAAGTGCTACGCTTATTTAGTAGTTACTATTTCGATTAACTTTACTCTTCTACTCTACTTCGTCCATAATCGCACAGACAAAACCTTCAGTAAGTTCATCGCTCTAGAAAATTTGATTGCGAGTACCGATCGATCCGACGCTTATACCTCTGAATACGATTGGCCCATGCACAAACTTTCTGCTTCAGGAAGTCGATGCGCTCCGTGACACGTGACATGTATTCTCGGGGATTTTTTCCAGTCCCCGAAAACGCCCGCCTCACGAAAAGCATCAGACGTGGTCGTGTATTGCCCTCCCTGAAGCAGTATAGTTTACCAATGAGTGCTCTGGCCTCATCAATACGCCTCTCGATCCTGCATTGCAAGGCTGGAGCTGCGGGCTTTGGTCGAATAGCTACATCATGTCTGATGAAATGAAACTTTACGTTAGCTAGGCGCCATGCTGCAACAGCCCCGCAGTACAGGATGGCGTGCGTATCAAGGAGGTCCTCGCAGCTCTCAAAAACATTCTTAAGCAGCGAGTCCAGAGCACACACTAGCGCCCTATTTTTTTGTGCATAGGCAGCCGAGGTAAACGGGGCCTAAGCTCAATCGGAGTCGATCTAAACTCTCGAAGCGCATCCTCCAGAGCGTTCCTCAGTCTTTCGTTGTACATATATTTACATTATTATTATTTTATCTATTATATTGTTAATGTACAATTCATATAGACACAAATAAAAATTGAAAAAGGGACCCATAATAGATAATAGTACAAAGGTACTGCTAATTTCCAAAGAAATTTCGTCCAGCAGACCTTCTAAAGGAGAAATTAAAAGAAATGTAGACAATACTATTTAGGAAACAAGAGTAGAAGAAAGTGTGAAATCTTAATCTAAACTATCAAATAATACATAATATGTAGTTAAATATAAAATAAAATACTTAAATGTACTAGGATTCCTTGTGTCGTGGAAAACATATAACTGATGTATGTACTTAATGAATTATCATGACTGTGAGATTTGATTTAAGAACATTATTTGACTTACTAATTTTTGTATTGTTTCATACTTATTGTTTTTTTTATGTTTACTTTTATCTTATTGAAATCACAAATGTCTTTAATCAGAAGTAGTCCGATGTGTACCGTATACTCTAACTAAATATAATTTTTTTTTTTTGCTGCCGTCTTCCTCGGTATTTATTACATTAACGTTAATTGATAATTTCGCCGCTTAAGAAAAAGTTTCAATTAATCGATTTTCGAATAACGAGCTCAAAAGAACACATAAAACTTGAGAGTCCTGAGCATCGCAAAGAGTTTTGTCTTCATCAAACACGTACTTTACGAGTGAGCATCCAAATTAAACAATCTAATTTTTTAAGTCTGAAAAAAAAAACATACTTAAATGAATATTATAGATATTTCATGAAACTTACACCAGTACTGTACTAACTTTCAAATCACAAATAAATCTAAAAATATTATCTTGCAATCGGGCTTTTTTTCTAAAGTGTATTTTTGATTAAAAAGAACAGAAAATTGTTTCAGAAAAACACTGAATTTCTGTGAAATAACAGAAGCATGAAAATTTTCAATTACGAGTCGAACCGGAACTGCAACAGCACGTAGCATATGTATGTCCACTGTGGACATGGCTAAGGGTCAGTGTAGATAGCAGTAAGAAAAAAAATGCACTGTTGTTTTAAATAAATGCAACTGTGTTGAAAATTGCATGCATTCAATTCCATCGCTACTTAGTTGATGTTGCTACCAGTCGTATTTAGCCTTTTTTAAACATTTATCAAGCACACACATTGTGAAACTTTATGCCAGTATAGCTGTTCCCCATCACCTATCATCCTTTAAAGGATGACCATATTATGCATCTTCTGGGTTCCATGGGCGCAAGGCAAAGAAGGGATATTGGTGTGGTTTTAATTAGTGAAAATCAGACACGCCCTTACTTAGTTAGCTCATTCACATAAACTTCATTCATTTAAAAATCATATTAGAGTGCCCGAAGTGCCCAAACACCTGCACTATGGAGGATTTAATGAGTGCCACCAATACTGTAGTTAATGTAGCCTACTACTGGGCCCACAAAGTTTAATGAGTTTATCATCGATTTTATAAGAAGAAGAAGAAAGATAAACCTTGAAAATAAAGATTTAGAAAATAATGAAGAACCTTACCAAGTCATGCAACGGTCAAATTGGGTATTTCCATTACGAATTCCTAAGCGGCCACAATAGTTGGAAGTTTCGACTTCGACTTCCGTGACGCATTATTGTCTTGTAGGAACAGTCCCGCAAGATAATGTTCGTTCGTTTTGTTCTCCCCCTCTGAAATAGTTTAGTGGGGAAGAAAATATTTTACATCTGTATTTACACATAAGCTTGTGCACTATAATATGCATCACTACCACTAATATTATTGTTAAATTATGTCTGACACATTATATTTTTTTTTTTTACTCATTTATAAATAAGAATCGCAACATTTTACTTTTAGGGGGTTTTTGTACAGAAAATGTTAGACTTTTTAATAATAATAATAATACGGACACGGCTCGTATTGTTAGGAGGTTCCTTTCTCTGGAGCCCTGACCGCCGGTAGCTTGGACCCTGTTCCCGATACCGGTGGGACACTATTTTTTATATTTTTAAATGTTTTTTTTATGTTTTTTTTTTTTAAGAAATATTTAAAAATATAATTTATAAGTTTAATCTAATGAATAAAGAGAATAATAATAATAGTAGTGCCGTACTACAGGTATGAGCCCGACCCAGTTCTTGATAATGGTCATATCACTTTGTACTGGGATCGGTCCATCATCACTGACAGGACTATTGTAGCCAATAAGCCTGATATAGTGGTGGTGGACCGAAACGAGAGGCGTGCAATGATTGTTGACATATCCGTTCCGCATGACGAGAACCTCGTGAAAGCCGAGAAAGATAAACAAATCAAGTATATTGACTTGGCTCGCGAGGTTGTCGACATGTGGGAAGTGGATTCGGCGATCATTGTACCGATAGTCGTGTCGGGTAATGGCTTAATAGCCAAGAGCCTCGACCAACACCTTAGGAGGCTCTCGTTAGGCGGCTGGATCAAGGGCTTGATTCAGAAAGCGGTACTCCTGGACACGGCTCGTATTGTTAGGAGGTTCCTTTCTCTGGAGCTCTGACCGCCGGTAGCTTGGACCCTGTTCCCGATACCGGTGGGACACTATTTTTTATATTTTTAAATGTTTTTTTTTTAATGTGTTTTTTTTAAAGAAATATTTAAAAATATAATTTATAAGTTTATTAATGAATAAAGAGAATAATAATAATAAAATACATAAAATAATCTTAAATAGTAATAAACTAATACATATTATAAAATCAAAACTTATTTAACTATACACGTAGTCAGCGTTTTGTTGCGCTGCATGGTGTCGCATAACCGTCCGCGGAAATGTCGATATACGACTCCTTTCGGACAGAAGTCCTCGTTTAAGAAGGTCTGTAGCTGTTGGGTTGGAACTTGTACCACGAGCGACTTGCAGTTGATGATTATTTTCTATTTTCGAGCATCCGGAACTCATTGAAAATCAGCGTCAGGTGGTGGCTTTGTGTTATCATTTGCCTTTATACTGAGCTAAGCCCCTTTTGGCATTACTCAGTGTATCTCTTGTTTAATTTTAAGGTGTCTCCGATTTTGTAATGCCAATAAACGCAATTTCCTTTCTTTCTTTCACTACGATGATGAGTGGCCGACGAACTATCTTGACAACAACGCGATAAGAGGAGATCACTATAACTTTTTTGGGGGTATCAATTCCTAGTGGAGTTTAAGATCAGTAAAACTGTTGTCCGTATAAGCATCACCGAATCAAGAACTTCCATGATGAATTATGAGGCATTTTGTAATTGTTATGTACACATAACAAATAAGTAAAAAGTATTCACGGAAGTTGTAATACGGGAAATTTGGAGAAGTGCTTACACATAATGAGGCTGCGCAATGTGTGCTCATTAGCTTGGTAGGTACTTTATATTAGTTTAACTCAAAACTTTCTTTAACATTATTCGAGAAAGTTTGTGAAGTTATTGAGATATGAGGGCTTTTCCTAATTATTCAAATGAATCTCTTATACAATTGTACATACCCATAAAAGTCTCACTTGGCATTTTTAAAGGGTTATCCTTGTGTAATTGTGGTAATTGCTTGATAACAAAATATTTCTTGAAACACAAAGCAAAAGAGCAAAGGAGTACTAATTGGGAAAAACTTTTTTTTATAACACGATATTTGTTTTGATAATACTAAGGGCTGATTTCATCATTCAATATAAAAACTTAGTTCAACTAAACTGAGCTCAGCGTAATCTAGTTTAAAGACCCATGTCGTAAACATGGGCGACAATAAAAGAATTGAAAATGAGTTTAGCGTAAACTAGGTTCAATTCATTGCGGTGAAACGCAAAATGAAGCTATAATCTCGATTAGTTGCTCAAACTGAGTTTTGTTTGAACGAATCGCGATTAGTTTATTGGTGAATTTGGCTCTAATATAATCTAATAAGTTTGGTTTGAGTTTGAAAAGAAAAAAATCTCTATACAATATTAATGTCAAAAACCAGTATTTTTATCGGATTGCTAAGGGAGTAAAGTAAAAGAGTTTAGAAGTAACATTTCTCAGCAACCAATTCATGTGAAAACTGGTTCCAATTTCGTTGCAATAAAACCATTTAAGTTACTTCTAAGAATGCTCAACCATTTTCTGGATCCTACATTATTCTCGTATCTAGTATGTACTTACTTTGTGAATTCAGATGCCAGTGTTAGAAAGCGAGTACCTACGTTTGATAATAGTCTTTGACATAGTCGTGCTTGTAACGATAGCCCTGTATACTGTATAGGTTAGTCTATGAGAGACATATATTGTTGGGGAGAGATGAATTTTAGTCCTTTAATTCATTATTCCCCGAGAGGACGCCGGCGTCCGCACACCTATTGTCTTTCTATTGTGTCTCTAATTACGGTATTCAACAGGTTAAATATCGTTTGGATAGTTAAAAAAATTAGTTTTCACGTTTACATTTCTTATGATTTTCAAAGTTCGTCTTTGGTACCAAACAGACTAGATAATAAAAAACTTTTATATAGTCTGAAATTGTCATCGTATCAAAGCTTGCTATGTTCATTTCGTGTTTAAAAAAAGGGCAACTATGAACCGGCCAAAGTTGAGGTCTGAGAAAACTTCAACTCTCAAGAGCTAAAGGCGATCGGCGCAGGCCAGGGATAGATACAGTAATAAACATGTTTAATCCTATTTGTCTGTTAATTACAATACTGTTCAATGCTGTCATAGATTGTTTGTCATGGTTTACGAGACGGGTGACTAAGGAACCCTACATTGTACGTCGCCCGACAAGAACTTTACCAGTGTTCATAGGTATATCGACCATCTATTTTCGATAGTAGATATTTTTATTTAACGACCTGTGAACAAGATGATGTGAAAAAGATGGATGAAAAAAGACTGCATGTAGCGGAGAAGAGAATGTTAAGATGGATGTGTGGTTTGACAGCGGGAAGTTTGAAAGCGGCGCCAGTGACTGAAAAGTTGAAAGGAAATCGTTTATATGGTCAAAAGGTAAAAGAGTTCTGAGTTTACAAGTAGATGGATGGAGAGGAAGAGGGGGGCCGAAGAAGAGATGGATGGATTGTGTGAGGAGTGATATGAAAGAAAAGGAAGTTAGTGATAGGGTGACGGGTGACAGGATAGAGTGGAATAAAAAAACGTGTTGCGCCGACCGCAAGTAATATGGGATAAGGGTAGGAAGAAGAAGAAACAAGATGATGATGATCTACAAATAAGTTTGTGGTTTTCCAGTAGTCAGATTATTATCTGTCTCAGAAATTTATAGTCTAGTTTTATTGATCGCTATTATTATGAGTTTAAAAATAAGACAGGCAAAGAGCAGAATATTGTTTATTTTTTTTTTTTAAATACTAGAGAGCAAAGATAACATGACTTATTATATAAAGTACCTATGCATTTTAAAGTTTATCCTTTATCAGCCGGTTTATAGAATTATGCAGAAAAATGTGAAAAGGGAGGATCCTCCGGCTAGATGGTTTTAGTGCAGACATTACAACCATCGGGCAACTGCCCAAAAATGGTTTTCAAATTGTTGTATTACTCCAATCGCACGGAGAACTTTGATACCGTAATTTATTACATGTTTTTGTCATTAGATGCTAAGTAAATATTTTTGGTACTTAAATAAAACGGTTTTATTCACTATTGCATTTTTAACATCCGACGGAAAAGAGGAGTGTTATAAGTTTGACCTGCCTGTCTTGTGGTACAGAGATGGTGCAGAAGAATGAAGGATTTTTGTAATATGAATAGATTTGAGTCTTAATGTGTACGATTTTAAGATTAGCGGAAACGAAAGAATTGAAACGAAAATGTGAGGATTTTCTTTTTCTAAATTTCCTTAAAGATGTCGTACACTGATTTACACATCTTCATGTAAACTTGCATACCTACACGAGACATCAGATGATGACAATTATAGATGTATAACAAAACACAAAAAAAAAACGTAACAAATTCTTGTTGTCCATTTCGTTGGCATATTTCTAGTAACATGACTACACAAAAATTATAACTATGTGGGTCTAATATTTCAAATTAAAACATTTCCTAAAATATTTAGCGACTCACGCTAATTATAATTTGACGGAAATTAAGGTTTGAAACCAAAAGTGCTTTTAGTGAGAAGAAAGTAATTTGCTTTATTACTAATTTCCTCTAATTTTATGTTGTTTGAAAGATCCTATTTAAGGTAGTTATTAACTTACTTAAAATATAAGTGACATTGAAATTTTATAAGGTTTTTTGTAATTGATATGAACCACTACTTGACTGCGATCCCACCGGATAGTTAACAGTGATGCAATCTTTGTGGTTAGGCGCACCAGTTTATGGAGGTTTGTATAGGTACTATAGATACATTTATGTTTTGTACCAAATCATAAGCGAGCAAAATATTTTTTTTTGAATTTAGCAGATTAGCGATTAGCAGCATTGCGAGGTTTTATATTTTCTAACATATAAAATACACCGTTAAATTTTGGTTGTTTTAATCCCGCGGAGGGTCGATTCGGTACATGAAACGCTATCGATTTGTATAAAGGTAAAAATGAAAAATAAAGTACTTTTTTTTAAACTCGAATTAGTTTTCGCATGTACGAAATTAATTTCTTTACGTAAACGTCAGCTGATCGATGTCAATGAACTGTAGGTAGTCAGTACGCAACGACCGACAACTCCTTACAAGGTCATTGACTCGTTTACTTAAAGAAATTAATTTCGCACGTTAATTCGAGTTTTAGAAAAAAAGTAGATACTTTATTTTTTAATTTTATCTTTATAAATCGCTAGTGTTTATGCATGTGCCGAATCGACCCTCCACGGGATTAAAACGACCAAATTTTATCGGTGTATAGTAGCTCGGTGCAGTGGTGGCCAAGTGGTAATGGCCCCGACTTACGAGTTGTAGGTCGCGGGTTCAAACCCGGCTAGACATTACTTTGTGTAATTTATTTCATCACCACTGCTCTCAAAACGGTGAAGGAAAACATCGTGAGGAAACCGGCATGTCCTAGAACCAAAAATTCGAAGATATGTGACATCCACCAACCCGCACTGGGCCCGCGTGGTGGATTACGGCCCATTCTCTCTCTTAGAGAGGAGGCCTGTGTCCCAGCAGTTGGAACATTAAAAGGCTGATGATGATGATGATGATGATGACGATAGTAGCTCTGGTACTCATTCAATATAAATTAAACATGAACGTTATTATACTAACTTACGCTATTGCAATAAATTTTAGTAGCATAATTGCATACTTCGTTTCCCAAAGAATGCTTTATATTAAGTGTAAAATCTTCAATTACACTGTACAACATGTTATTCTTTCTAATTACTTGAATTGCTCTCAAAATTACGGTTTTTGATTAGCTAAACTAAAACCCTCAAGTTGACTGAGTACCTCTCAAGTAATTTCAATTCCACTACAAAATTACAATCAGTGAAAATTTCAAAACTATAGTTTGTAAGCTTATTCAGAAGTTTGGCATAGTTTTGTACGTATTTGTAGTTGGCAGTAAAAATACATATATGACGACGTCAGCGACGGCGGAGCGATAGGGACGTCATCATCTCGGTTCGGTGGTAAAGGGTCCATTTCGTAGGTGTCGTTGAAGTATAGCACGAATAAAACGAAACGTTAATATAACTTCACTTTTATTCACAATAACTAAAAATAACAAAAATAAAATAGACAATATAAGATGATAATAATTTAACTAGGCAAACCGACAGTTTCGTTTTGGAGAAGTGACTTGGTTCGCGTCTCAATGCAAAGTGAGCGTTCGACAATCCCCACTCCCCAAAACGACTCTGTCCACGTGCCGCCATTACAAAATAACGTCACAGCGTTTGCCCCACTACTACAATAATCAATTGAGCAACTTTTATTAAGAAAACGATATTGCTATTCACGACACGGCCAGCCTGACGAGTTACACGTCCTCGTGTGTATTTGTAACAAGATAAACAACTTTGAAACATTTTTCATAACTCGGCCAACCTGACCGTGAAGTTTAATCACAATAGTTAGGCAATGCTCATGCCTCAACAACCTAACACTCAAATCAAAATTTTCAAAATCATTTTAACAACTCAAACACAAAAGGTTCCTCCAAGTCTCATAATTATCAAATTTCAAAAGAAAACACATCACTTATGGACCGGCTGCTATAAGCAGCTGGTGTCAACAAATTATTGGCACCAGTACGTCATCACCTCATGTGATACGACCAACACTTCACCGAGTCCGCGACTCTGAGGTCAAAACATGACCGTACAAATAGTCTCCTTCAAGACTTGGGTCCCCACCGCACCACTAGCTGCCCATCGCGCTCTGAACAACTTCACAGCGAGTTGCAGTTACGACTACAGACTAGTGCGTGCGGTGCGACCAAATAGCTCTAGTACACCACTAGCTGCCCATCGCGCTCTGAACAACTCCACTGTGAGTTGCAGTTACGACTACAGACCAGTGCGTGCACCGCGACCAAATAACTCTAGTACACCACTAGCTGCCCATCGCGCTCTGAACAACTCCACTGTGAGTTGCAGTTACGACTACAGACTAGTGCGTGCACCGCGACCAAATAGCTCTAGTACACCACTAGCTGCCCATCGCGCTCTGAACAACTCCACTGTGAGTTGCAGTTACGACTACAGACTAGTGCGTGCACCGCGACCAAAATACTATGATATGTGTTCTATTTGCTGGTGGAGGCACGCTCCTCACTGGAGGAATCACTTGGAGGAATCTTTCGTACGCGATCGTGGGCGTACTTATACGTTCTATTACCAGTCAATGATTTCAGTAGGTAACGATCACCATCTAGTATTTCTACAATTTTAAAAGTTCCCTTGTATTTTGGGTCTAATTTCGTCTGATTTCTTTCTTCGTTCTGAATTAAAACTAAATCACCAACATTAAATTTAATTACCTTAGCCATATTTTTTATCAAATCTGGATTTTTCATAAATAGCACTCTTTTCTATGTTCGCTGCCGCTTGCTCTCTTGTCTTTTCAATGTCTATTTCTGGTTCAGTATCATCCAAAGTTAAAAGATTGAATGGTCTAGCCACACGTCCTATCAGAAGCTCGAGGTGGACTCGCCCTTGTTACACGATGGACCGAGGAATTTAAAGCTAGTTGCACGTCTTCTAAGGCTTCCTGCCAAGATTTATCAGACGTTTCTACAGCCGTAAGCATACTTTTTAAAGTACTCATTGTCCTTTCAACTTGGCCATTCGCGCGACGTGAACCCGTAGCGATCAAATGTAAAGAAACATTATGACTTTCACAAAAATCCTTAAATTCTTTGCTAGCAAAGCATCGACCCTGGTCAGCAATAACTCGAGCCAGAGCTCCAAATAAAGACGCACTAGATTTAAGTGCTTTAATTGCACTAGCCGAATCTATTTGAAGAGTATGGTACATAAGGACAAACTTAGTGAACGCATCGATTAAAAGTATTACGTATTCTTTAGAATAATTTTTGCCACTAAGTTTTCCAGTTATGTCAATATGCAGAGTATGCCACGGAATACTAACCTTAGGGATTGAATGAAGCTCAGCTTGTACACGACCCGAGTGTGATTTCGACAGTTTACAAGTGTATTACTCCTCGACAAATTTACGAACGTACTTGGCCATATGCTCGAACCAATAGTGTTCGTATACCCTTTCGAGTGTCTTTTTCCACCCAAGGTGCATAAGCGATTCGTGCACGTGGTTAATTACTGACCAACGGAAAGCCCGGGGAACCATTGGGAGACATCGGGTACGATTGTTTCTTTGTACTTTGCGATGTAGGATACCTGAGCGCATCTCGTAAGTCTTGGCAATATCGGGTGGTAGTTGATCATCTTTGAATTTAGTTACTATGGACTGAATTTCTTGATCACGCAGCTGTTCCGCCAAAATCCAGTTTTCTGACAGGGTAGCGAGATTAACTCGTTTTTGTTCAACCTTAGAGAAACATGGGGTATCTAAAGCGTTGCGTGACAAGTAATCAACATGAGCCATACGACGCCCCTCACGGTAATTGATTTGGAAATCAAAAGCTTGTAAAAAGGCCCACCATCGATGCACACGTGGTTTGATATGGACTTTGTTTCGCGAAGAAACCTCATTCTGTAAAAACCTCGAAACGCCTACCCTGCAAATAATGTCTGAAGTGGTTTACAGCGTTTACCACAGCTAGAGTCTCTAAACTCATAAGAGTGGTACTTAGACTCAGCTTTCGTGGTTCGCTTACTAAAGTATTCGACTACAAAAAGCTCACAGTCCATTTTTTGGAATAAAATAGCACCATAACCATCGGCACTAGCGTCGGTGTGTAGTTCAGACGGCAGGTCAGGATTAAAAATTGCCAACACTGGTTTAGTCGTCAAAACTGAAATTATCTGCTGTCTTATCTGCTCGTGTTCTGGTTTACAAGTGAATTGCTTTGTGGTAGTTAACAAAAATAGAGGAGTCATAACTTGAGAAAAGTTTTTAATAAACTTGCGAAAGTATGATGCAAGGCCAATGAATTGTCGGAGGTGGTGGATGTTTTCAGGAGGAGGTAATTTAGTCAAAGCTTCTATCTTTCTAGGGTTTGGTCTTAGCTCTCCTGCAGTGATATCATAACCCAAAAACTCCACTTTGAAATGTTCAAAGAAAATCCGGCTTTGGTTAGGGCTTTTAACACCTCACGCAACCTAAGGAGACCCTGACTCTCAGACACTGATGGTATCAAAATGCCATCTAGGTACAACACCACATACGAGAAGATTAGGTCTCCCAAGGCATTAGATAGTGCTCTTTGGAATACACTTGGTGCGTTTCGTAGTCCAAAAGGCATTGCAAGATATTCGAACTGCCCATCAGGTGTAGTGAAAGTTGTACGTTCGATACTATCAAGGTCTCGGATAGGTATCTGATTAAAGCCACTAGCGCAGTCCAAACACGTATAAAAGCACGCGCCAGACAACCTAGCCAGTTGATCTGCTATAAGAGGCAAAGGAAACCTATCAGGGACGGTGTTGGAATTTAACTCGCGATAGTCTACCACCATACGATCAGAACCGTCACGCTTCTTAACAAGTAAGATAGGACTTGCAAATGGGGACTGACTGGGCCGAATGATGTTAGCTTCCATTAGTTCCTTAACCTTAGAACGCACTACCTGCATTTCGTCTGGACTAAGCCTATACGGCCTACGATAAACAATGCGGTTCGGGTCCTGAAGCCTTATTTTTAGTTCACCAGAGGTGACACACGTGCGGGGTAAACTATCAATAAAACTATGAGAGAATGCCTTAAGCAAAATTAACAGGGCTTCCTTGTTTTCAATATCTGTGTCAATATCATAAGGATTATACACAGGTACGGACTCGTAACTACAGGCGACTTTACTTTTGATATTTTCAGAGACAAATCAGATACGACAATTGTAAAACCCTGTTTTAATATTTCTCGGCCAATCATTACATCGTATTTTAAACAATTATCTGGTAATACATGAAATAAAATTCGCAGATGATTACAGTCTATTAGCACATCGCAAAGAAACTGTTCAGTACACATTACGCTTGCGCAGCCTATACCCTGTATACGTACCATCGCGAAAGTACATTCCCCAATGAAATTACGACTGACAGATTGCTTGACAAGAGAGCATTCGGCACCGGAATCAAAATAAAAATAGTACGACTCACCAGACTGCTGCAACTACCCACAAACACCTGCCAGTTGACAGTTGTCGACGCGCCGTTCGGATACGGCGCCGCTTCCACTGCTATGGGGCGCATGGGCTGCAGAGGATACACCATCCGCGCTCGTGCCACGTTAACAATTAGATGCTATATGTCCGCTTGTACCACAACGAAAACAAATTACTTGTTTGCTGGTTCCAGGCGAGGCTGTCAAAGTCAGTTGACCTTTATTGACATTGGAAGACACTGGTTTTGTAGACTTCGAACGGCAATCAACTGCATCATATTCCGCTGCTGGATCTCGAACATTGTGCGCCAGTGAGATTCAGATCCCACTTCTGATGACGACGTCAGCGACGGCGGAGCGATAGGGACGTCATCATCTCGGTTCGGTGGTAAAGGGTCCATTTCGTAGGTGTCGTTGAAGTATAGCACGAATAAAACGAAACGTTAATATAACTTCACTTTTATTCACAATAACTAAAAATAACAAAAATAAAATAGACAATATAAGATGATAATAATTTAACTAGGCAAACCGACAGTTTCGTTTTGGAGAAGTGACTTGGTTCGCGTCTCAATGCAAAGTGAGCGTTCGACAATCCCCACTCCCCAAAACGACTCTGTCCACGTGCCGCCATTACAAAATAACGTCACAGCGTTTGCCCCACTACTACAATAATCAATTGAGCAACTTTTATTAAGAAAACGATATTGCTATTCACGACATATATATTTTAATTGCATTGCTATTTACATTACTTATGTTGTTGCACACTGACAGCCCCAGCTCTTTTCCTTTCTTCCAATCCATCCAAAGGTTGTCTGTAAGAAATTGCCCTGTGCGATAAGACCGCCTATTGTACACTTCTTTGATAATTATGTTTGTACTATGTTAAATTAATGTGTGCAATAAAGTATATAATAATAATAACAGGACACCGGCGGACTACTATTTTTATATATGTTTTTTATATATATTGTAACGCCTGCCAAAAGATGTCGCCACTGAACTGACAGCCAGCCAGCAAGCCGAGCGCCGTAACGTCACGTCCTACCACGTGGTCGAAGTGGGGAGGTGACGGTTACCGCCAAGCCAGCCAGCCAGCCATTATAAAAGCGAATAGTGCCCTTGTATGTGGTTCATTATAATTGTGTAAATTCAAGAAATACATGCATATCTGATTACTATCACCTATTTTATTTGAGCCAAGCCTACCTCAGCATTATAATATATTTATATTAAAAAATATTTAGAAATATAAAACAATATGTGATAAGAATAAATAAAGGAAATAATAATAATACGTCAAATCACAATTAACTGTTTCATAGATGTTGTATACCTCTTCTCATCACCATTTCAACTGATTGAGGTCCGAAGTGCTCTGTTGGACAAGCGTCGCCACAACGACCGGTCCCGTGCGTCTCGCATTCTCGGTTCCCCACGACCTGCACCAGGTCATCGGTCCACCTTGTGGGAGGCCTTCAAACGCTGCGTCTTCCAGTACGTGGTGGCCACTCCAGACACTTTCGTCCTCATCGACCACCTGTTCTGCGTGCAGTATGCCCTGCCCATTGCTACTTAAGTTCTTCAAGCGATTCTTCGAGCTATGTCGGTAACCTTGATTCTCCGGCGGATATCTTCATTTCTGATTTGATCACGCAAGGAAACTCCGTTTTGTATAGTGTATACCAAATGTAACCTTTTAAAAAATAAGAAAAAATTCGGGACTTTACAACGTCCGACTTTATTTTCAGGCTTACACGTGTAGTTCCCGTTAGTTTCTAAACCCAATACAAACTATTACGTAACGGTTTTCTATCCAAACAGTGCAAACAATTATTGTTTGGAAAACCACAGCTGTACTAATATTGGTTGACGTTAAATCGATTGTTATATTCCTTCCCAGAAATCATGTTCAGCAACAATTTATAAAGTGCTTTGGGATTTATAAAAAAACTTCATTTCTATCAGCGATCACGATTATTTGGGGAAAGTAGGCTAATTACGAAAATTTAAGAAGAAATGAAATTTTTGTTGGTTACTTTGTTGCATTAATAAATTATTTTGATATTATGATAATACGCTAGATGGGATCGCAGTCCAGCACTAGTTTATATGATTCAAAAAAATATACAGAAAATATATAATCAAAAAATTATGTATTTTGCTGATCATAATAATATGAAAAACTGTTAAAAATAGAAATGGAAAAAGCAGCTTACATAATAAGGACTTGAAAGAGTAGTGACGAACAGATGAGTTTAAGGTTACTGTGCAATTTGACTAAAATTAAGTTTATATTAACTTAACTACGTAAAATTCATTCTAAATATAAATTAAATAAAAAAATACCAGCCTCTACCATCATTCTTCCAGACAGGTCAATTAAAATTGTGTATTTAAAAGCAATTTTTATCTCATAGTAATATACTCGTATATACGCATTTTTGATGATCTTTAAAATAATAAATCACTCTTGGTAATTCCTACTTTAATCAATAGGTAAGTAAAAAAATAACCCTAGAGATAGGTAACGGATTATGAATGAGCTTTTTTCATACATGTGCTTGTTATGTATTAATATAAACAACGTGTCTAGTTAACAATCGATTTCGACAACTAAAATATATCTGACGGGGCCAGGATTGGCTGAGCGAAATGACCGTCATCATCTTGATTCAGTGGTACTGGGTTACGTTATTACTAATAACGAATGAATAGGCGAACCGACAGTTTCGTATCAGAGGTGCGACCCTCGCAGCTGTGCGAGCAATACTGCCCATGCTTGCGGGTCCCAGCCCTATTATACGACTTTGTCCACGTGACATGTCATTGCATGTGAGAGTAACACGCCATTTTGTTTTTTTTTTTGTTTTGATATACCCAATCAAACTAAAAAAAACAAAGTGGCGGATTTTTGGCGCCAAATTCAAATATTTCGCACGCTCTGCGGCTTGAACGGCTCGATGGATTTTAGATTTCGAGGTGTCGTTAGATAAGTAATTACTTTGAAAGTGATATCGTAATAAAATAAAACTAAAAAAACTGTAATTAAACAACCTAAAATCCCGACTGCTTTTCTGAGTATTCATGAAAAAGCCCTTAAACAAGAAAGTCGTACCCGATTGCACATAAATATATAATATTTTAAATACAAGATAAATTGTAGCAGTCCGGACCCATTCTAGAAAGTCAGCCATCTAGTCAGTAGATTGGAGTAATCTGCAATGTAATATAGGTATGTGCTCTCAATTCACTAAGCCTCCATTTCTTAGATCAAATGGTAGATACTTGTATCGTGCAATTCAACTTAGAACTTCAAGGACAAACACAAAGAACTCAACAATCCGACGAACAATAACAAAGTAAGTACTTTATGTGGCCTAACTAAATATACTTTATTTAGTTAGGCCACATAAAGTACTCAAACTGAAATAATCATGTAATCTACATAATTACACTTAGCGAGTACGACCTCAACCCCAAATGCAAATCTGTGAATAAACCAAAGTTACTCCATGGATACTTTCAAAGAGAATACAGGAGCTTCATTTAATTTTCCGTGTGATTCAGTGACCAAAAATATAAAGATATCTTTCTTGACACGACATATTTCACATTCCTCCCTTTTTCTATGATAGAACAGAGATTCAATTAAATATTTTAATATATTTTCCTTATCCTAAACCCTTGCCTGTAGGAAAAGCAGTGTTTTGGTAATAGGTAAAATATAACAGCAAAAAGAATAACTATTTTTTATTCTCAAATTTTTATTGTATAATTAGTACCAATACATTACAAATTCATTTGTTTACTTGATATAAACTAGTGCTTGACTGTGATCCCACCTGATGGTAAGCAGTGATTCAATCGTTGATGGTGAGACGCACTAGTTTATTAACCTTTTGAATACCGTAATTAGAGACACAATAGAAAGACAATAGTTATGCGGACACCAGTGTCTTATTGGGGCTTAAGAGTTAAAGAGCCTATTCACTCCAGCCTTGAAGTCACCCAAATTTTAATCGGATGAGAAGACCTGAACAGGCAAATTGTTCCAATCCTTCGATGTACGCGGTATAAAAGACGAGGCGAAACATTATCAATAAATAGTTTTCTTTATTTTTCTTGAGAATCTCTGCCTCAGTTTTCTCTCTCCTAGAGAGCAGACGTGAGTCAAAATCATTTAATTTACAAGCCTGGTTAAGTATAACGATAATACACTCAAGGTAATACTGTATTATGTGAATTGCTGAGGTTGTGTTAAAGAGTTTATTTTACAGGTAAAAGTTCAAAATAATATATTCAACAAAGTCGATTCCGAGAAACTTTATTAGGGTCCAGTGCTTTAATTTTGTGAAAATATCGCGGCATCTGTTCATGAAGTGAACATTGTTATTTGTTTGAAAAGTTTTACCGAAAAAAAAAAAAAAATGTTGTGTCTATGAATGGCAACCTTACAGTGCTCTCTTAAAGTCTATTTTCTAAAGTCATAGTTCCAACAATTGTTCGAGTGAAGAATTTTTAGTGCGCAGTAATAATGTGTAAGATTTTTTATATTAATAGCTATTAAGGGCCAGACTCTCGAAATTAAATATGACTAGAGTAGAATTATTACAATAAAAATACTTATTTATTGCCATATTTAATTTTATTTTTGTGTCTCTTGTATAAAATAATTACTGCGACTTGTTCATGCTTTATTACATTTTAATAAAAGCTACCCTAAAAATGTATGATATTAAAGCGTCATTCAAATTAAAAATTATGATTGTCAAAAATTTATATGTGTTCGTGAATTGGCCTGATTCTACGAGTAGGTTCCTTTTAAGGTACACAAAACCCGATTTACCACTAGTGATCGTTTCGAACTTTAAAGGCAAATAAGAAACGTAAGTCTAAAGGAAAGCTGTCTTGTAAACCAACGACCTCATTCCTGTGATTTGCTAGAAACTGTAGTCATGAATTCGTGTATTCCGATAGAGAAATGGAATAAAATAATGTAAAAAATGTCACCATTGAATTTTATAATAATGCACTATATAACTACAACAATTATTTAATATACGATAAAAACAACAATGTTCACCCTACCTTCAAGATTGATCAATCAATAAAATATGTATAAATAACATAATTTATCAAAAACCTATTTTAAAACACCTGAATTCCTTCAGGCTTGCTTGCACCATGTTTGCTGATGATTGCGTGATTTCATCAGTAATTGAAAATATTCATAGTAGAACCAAGGTTACCGACATTGTCCGAAGAATCGGCAAACTCAAGTGGCAGTGGACAGGGAACATTGCACGCAAAACAGACGGTCGATGGAGTCGCCCACAAGGTAGACCGATGATCTTGTGAGGGTCGAGGGTATCCGATGGATTTTTTTTTTTTTATCCGATTGATACGAAACGCACAGGACTGGCCGTTATGGCGAAACTTGTGGGGGAGGTTTATATCTAACAGTGGATGCATTTCGGCTGAAATGATAATGATTATGACTTGTGTACATACGTAACATAACAAAAGCATTGTTGTATAATAATAACAGCATTATATTGTGGCAATCGTAATAACTGTAACATTATTTGTTGAGAGGATAAACTGTTGCTATTCACGTTTTAATGGGTTAATGTCATGTAGATCGAAAATATCATAACATTACTGAATACACCGGTAAATTTTGATCGTTTTAATTCCGTAGAGGGTCGATTCGGTACATGAAACACTATCAATTTATAAAGATAAAATAAAGTACTTTTTTTCTAAAACTCGAATTAATATACGCATGTATGAAATTAATTTCTCAAAGTAAACAAGTCAATGACCTTCTAGGGAGTTGTCGGTTATTGCGTACTAACTACCTACAGTTCATTGACCTCGATCAGCTGACGTTTACTTAAAGAAATTAATTTCGATAATGCGTAAATTAAGTCGAGTTTAAAAAAAAGGACTTTACTTTTCATTTTTATCTTCGTGTACCGAATCGACCCTACGCGCAATTAAAACGACCAAAATTTAACGGTGTATATTTGAAAATTTAAACAACTGACCTACATTTTCTGATATCATTGATTTATGTAGTTGACTCTGCTGTCAAATCAGCATCGTTACTCAGTTAGCTTGTTGATTGATTGACACCTAACTTTTGAACCGTTTTATTTATCAACGAGACATGATGGATCGATTTAGGTCCAAGCTTTGTAGAAAAATATGCTGAAATGTGTCTAAATTATAGGTCATTTTGGCACCGGATAATGGTAGAAATGGCCCATTTTGGTTAAGTCCGACAAGTTTTATAGCATAATTAGCATTTAAGCTGTCAATAGCAAATGCTGTCGAATTATTTCGCAATAAGATAGGAAGGTAATTAGCTTCTACAATATCTGCTACGGTACTAATTTACATATGTGATAAATAAATAATCTGATATTTAAATAAGAAACTTACATTATTGCAGTCTGTTATGTTTAATCATGATGAAAACCTCACATAATTATGTGATTCCAGTTCACCAAATCTACTTGCAAGTCCATCAATCCCTGAAACAAAAATAAATCTTTGCTATGTTTTTTTTTTTTTTTTTTGTGGTAGGTAAAATCATCCAATGACAAATCCCGCCCTTGGGTGGGGCGGGAAATAGTGTCAGACTTTTACTGACTAAAAATCTACCTTTCCATTCCTCGCCTTTGTCCCGGGGCCCGTGGTGACACTCTCGCATAACCTTTGGCCCCAGTAGGCTTCGGCCCTGCTGGACCCCTACAGTTTGCTGACAACTCCTTGAGGCGCGCGGGAACGGTGCGCGCCGTAGACGACCTGAGCTCGGACCGGTCTGTTACCGGACGGACGGACAGCGAGCTACCCAATGCCCACCGTCCGCGAGCCCGCGCCTACGGTGGCCGGAAATTGGGATCGGAAACCCGGCGGCGGCGGCGGCGTGTCCGCCTTTGCCTAATGCGGTCGGCCTCCTCCTTTACTAGCATTACTGCTTCGCAAAAGGAGGCGACCGCCAGCCACTCCTCCTCGCTCCGGAGCATGGCTTGAACCAAGCCCCGGCGCGAGAGATCGCCGCCGATCGCCCCCACGAGGACACGGCGCTGCTCTTCCCAAGCGGGGCACACCTCGACTGTGTGCTCCACCGTGTCCACCGGGCGGTCCGCACAGTGGCGACACCCGGGCGTCGTCTCCGCACGAATCTTGTAATCTTTGCTATGTTGTGTTCTGATGAACAAATACACCGTTAAATTTTGATCGTTTTAATCCCGTGGACGGTCGATTCGGTAGGTACATGAAATACTATGGATTTGTAAAGATAGAAGTAAAAATATAAAGTATTTTTTTTCTGAAACTCGAATTAATTTACTCATGTACGAAATTAATTTATTTATGTAAACGTTAGCTGGGCAAGTTCAATGACCTAATTTCGTACATGCATATATTAATTCGAGTTTTACTTTATTTTTTTATTTCATCTTGACAAATACCGGATCATGTAGGTACCAGATCGACCCTCCTATATGTAGTATATGTAGTCTACATGAAACAACCTAGGCGTCTTTAAGTCAAGAGTGAATAAGTGATATCTAGGTAAACGTGATCCATCGTCGAGCTCATCATTGCTTATCATCAAGTAAATAGTGGTCAAATGCGAGCCAACGTATCAATAATAAAAATAAAATTAGGTAGTCGTCTAAAGATTTCCAGCAAACAGAGAATGATTGCAGCTCCACGTTCTCAAAATATGCATTATCTTTAATTTTGTTGAAAAACTTTTGACGATTGAACTAAACTGAAACGGTAGTCTGAATGACATCATTTAAACGAAACCCAGTCTTCATGTAAACAAACAGATAAAATTCCCACATAGCAGTAATCCTATTATTAAAACTTCCGAATACGAAACCATATACGGAATCCGCAAGATCGTATTGTTCTACGAAGAAATAACTAGATAACTAGATTAGATTACAGCGGTGACCTAAAGCTTGGACCACACGGATGGAATCCAGTGACCTAATAGAGCTATCCGTGAGACAGCAAATGTAATCCAACCATCCAACAAACCTATAATCAACACAAAGGTAGGCTTGGTTTTTAATCTGTTAGTTTCTACCAAGATAACCTCTCTTTGGATACTGGATTGCAACCGTGTGACCCATGCTTAATTGGCTAGCCGTTCTGATTTACATATGTTTTTTTAACTTTATTATTTACAACTTCATTAAACTCCAATAAAAATGTTTTTGAAATGACTATTGAAAACCTATTTACTTTTGTATTCTATTGAAGTCCCTTTAATTGAATATTTATTTATGGTTGACGTTCTGCTTTGAGTTTCGCACAAAAAAAACTTTTAAGCCGCTTTTGGATAGACTGTTAAACTTATCTTTAGTAAAGTTTTAAGTAGATAGCAATAAAAATGTTAATTTTTTTGAGAGACCTATTAGTTCAATTGGCTAAAACGTGCAGTTTTTGTTATGCTACAAAAAGTTTAAACAAGTAGAAATAATTTTTCAGGCTTCGTCTAATATGCAATGTGAGTAAACCTGCAAGCTTAAGCCTAACGGCTCACTCACATTGTCATCATGATTTTCCACCTAATAAGTAAGATAAGGCAGGTAAACAGCAAAGTTATAACTTCAAAAGTTTCTGAAAAACACTTATTTTAATATACCGATATCACCTATATGTCTATCAAGCTCCCTCACAATTGATATCGTGGAGTATGTACGGGTGAAGACCAACTGGACTTTGAGAGTCGTGCAGTTGGAGCCGCGCCATAACACTAATTTCAAGTCGTTTGTGGTGCGGGTACCGACTCACCATCTGGAGACCTGCCTCAAGGGAGAGTTTTGGCCGAAGGGTTTTTTTTTATGGTAGGTAAAATCATCCAATGACAAGTCCCGCCCTTGGGTGGAGCGGGAAGTAGTGTCAGACTCTTAATGACTAAAAACCTACCCCGTTCCTTCTTTGCCTATCATGCCGGGGCTGAGCCTTCCTCTCAGAAAACGGCCCTTAACCCCAGCAGGCTTTGACCCTGCTTGCCTGCAGCTAGCAGGCTGGGCCTCTACGGTTTGCTGACAGCTCCTTGAGGCGCGCGGGAACAGAACGCGCCGTCGACGACTTGGGGGCCGAAGGGTGTCGTGTATCGACGATTTCGCGGAAAGATACCGACCTCGCAGCGAAGCACGACGCCGTCACTTCGTGTGCAATAGTTTAGTTTTGTTATGTTATAGTTTAATTTTATATGTATTAGTGTATTATTTTGTAAGATTATGTGTGCATTTGTGTTATGGGCCTTAGTTGCCTGATTTATTTATTTATTTAAATGTGTCATGATAAGAAACAACTTTTACTATGGGACCAAACCTACTGAACTTGGCAAATTTTTTTCGCGATTTCAGGTTTGGTCCCTTTGTAAAAGTTGTTTGTTATCATGATTACAATCACGTGTTTAGGTATCGTTCACTAATTACCAGTCATCCTATATTTCAATTGTGAGGGAGCTTGATAGACATATAGGTGATATCGGTACAATAAGTAACTTTACACTCTTATCAAAAAAACATTAAGTAACAATCATAATTTTAGCAATAAAATTTTACTTAAATGGACGTAGATACATGAAAAGAAATTTGTTGTCTTAATTGTAGGAAAATAATATGAAAATCGAAGCACTACATTGGTAAATGTATCAGTATTGGTAGCTATGTACGTATATAGAAACACCCTAGTGACTTAATTATTTTATCCTAAAATATTTTTTGGCTGTATAAGAACTGTAAATTGAAATTGGTTTTAAATTACAGTATAATTATGGAGTTTTGTCGACGTGTGGGAGTATGAAAAGTCTACAATACAGCAAATTAACGTAGTAAGCCAAATTTCTCGATACAAAATAGTACATTATGATATAAGTGTGTAATGTAGGAGGTTACCGTCGAGGCGGTATTAAGACCCGAGCCTTGGCGAGGGTCTTAAGAGAGCCAAGAACGGAAACCATTCGTTACTCACGTATATCATACGACGTTTTTTTAAACTTGTGAAGTAAAAAAAAAGCTAACTGATATTACAACGGTAAAACTGGTAAAAATTTTCATAAATATAATCATTTCACTCGTGTAAGCAGGAACTGTTTTCTTACTTTCACGCCAGGTTGACAGTTTTCTAACAAGAGTCGCTTTTGGGAAACTAGGAAGATGGCACCTACATGGGCTTGGTTTTTTTACCCTTTAATATCGGAGTAAGCAAGCTCAGATATTGGTTAGAGGTAAGTACAACCATGAAAATGAATAAGTACCAACATTAGTTAGTTTCACATTACTGATAAGAGGGCCCTCCCCAATCCGAGCATAGTCTAAAAGTTCGTGGTTTTATTAAAAAAGGGATACCACTTGAACTATCTATTGTTATTCGGTAATTCTGTTCCTTTTTTTTTTATTTCATAAATATTGTTCCAAGAAATACGTGTTTTTTTTTATTGTAAACCATAAATGTGTTTGGATTTATTTTTATCGTTCATAATCTTTATTAATTGTACATAAATATATTTTATTCCTTTATGAGTGTACTATGAAATGTCAAAGTTAAAGAAAAGAGAAATAAAAGACAAATAGCACGTCTTTTCTGTCTTTTCAAAACAACTTAAGTAAGATGTGTAATAACGTCATAATCACATTAAAGCGGTTGTTTGGGCGGCACGGTTGGTTCAGCAATCGACTTTTACACTTTATGTGTGATAATTTCAAAATCACAGGATTCTAGGTCAACGGAAAGTACCCAATAAATTTTGATTGCCTTGAAAGTGTCGAAATAAATGTTTTTTGAAACACACACAGCTTTAAGGGACCCCAGATTTGAATATTTATACGAGTATATGATTTTATTTTCAACTTGACACCTCCACGCGTTCCCGAGATAAAGGGTCTTAACAGACCGACAGACGAACAACAAAGTGATCCTATAAGGGTACCGCTTTCTCTTTTTGAGGCACCCTAAAAATGGAAATGTGTTTCAGGTTGGGAGCTCTTAAAGCATAAAACGGTGAAAGTTACGTATCCGAGCGTAGTTAAGTATAGCGCTATTACTTAAGCACTAAGAGTGATGAACAGTATGAATTAGGTGAATATAGAAACCTATTCGTCATCCTGCTTTAAAAGCATCATGATAATACTCGTAATACGTATTATGAAAATTGATACACCAACGTCGTAAAGTTTTAACGGTGTTTTTAGTCGGAACATTTCAGGTAATTGACACATTAGCCAAATTAAGTAATGGTAGTACTAATGTTTTAGTACTCGTTTATTTATCTTGACCGTTCTTAACATGTATACATGTGTACCTATGTGTATTCCTTGTTTACGTTCAAAAAGCCGAACGAATTCCGATTGAATTTCAAGTAGACCATGTCTTGTAATAGCACTTAGTATTGTTTTTCTCACCGAAATATTTTTCTTGAAAACGGTGAAGGAAACCGGCATGTCCTAGAACCAAAAATTCGAAGACGTGTGACATCTACCAATCCGCACTGGGCCCGCGTGGTAGATTACGGCCCATTCCCTCTCTTAGAGAGGAGGCCTGAGTCCCAGCATTAGGAACATTGTAAGGCTGATGCAATACAATGCACTATGTTTCTTTGCGATAAATTAATATTATTATTGATAATTTAATATTATGTTGTTTGCATTCAATGAATTTATAAAAACTGAACTAGTTATTAGAGCTGTCTATTATGTTTTTCCGATTTTGATTATTGAGTACAATTTATATACTATGTATATAAATAAAATAGTCAATAGGCACAAAACGTGTTTTACAAAAAAAAAAAAAACATTCAGTCTTTTTACCGTAGAGTTTCATATGAAAGAGTCCCTGATATACAGGAGTTAGTGGGCAAACTTTTTCATACACGGAATAAAAATTGAAATCTTTACACCGATGGTTTTTTCATTACATTTTTAAATGACAAATGAATAAAATGTTTTATTCAAGTATAATGTAAAACAGTGCCAACGAGATCCGAGGTTTTTAAATTTTTATGTTTTACTGCATTCCACTAATTGTCGACTCTTGATATCTAGACAAAATGACATGTCATTAACGATAACAATTATTAAAAGCCAAAAATGTTTATAATTAAACGTTCAGAATTCATTGACAGAGGTTATGTCAATCCTCCTTAGATCTTTAAAGTATCATCTTTGCATGATCGTTTCTGATATAATTTCAATTTGATTGGTTCTTTTCTACTGAATCTATTTTCATAAAAAAAAAGATTAACGAAATATTGTAACAAAGATTAGTGTGAAAATGTTTTCCACGAATGTTCAATGAAGGAGACTGCAATTTGTTTAGTAGCTTTTAATTTTCTTCGAACATCCCGATAATAAAGTAATACGGAAACATAAAATAAATAAAAGTTTCAATAAATAAAAATAATAAAAATTAAAACGAAAGTTTAAAAACCTTTGTTTTATCGTTTTTTTTTATTTCATGTTTCCGTACAAAACCAACATAATTATTTTTGACACAAATATTTATAAGCTCACTCGAAACGGAAACAAGTAATCAAAATTAATTTATTCGACACAAGTAATATCAACTTTTTGCCTATTATTCACTTTCATCTTTCATTAAAGTTCATAAAATATTCTAATCCTATTTTTCTTATTATTTTGCTTGTAAGCTCAATTCCTTGAAAACGATGTTGAAGGCGTTCTTAATATTATGTATGAAATTGCCTTCAAAAAATGAACTTTGTATCTAATTGTAGAATAGTAGGTACTGTTTAGCCCTTTCTGCTGCAGGCTCGACTTCTGGGATCGATGATTTTATAAAAACGACTTTAGACTTTTAATCAATGATATATTAAAATTACTTCATTACAGTTCAAAGAATCACGTAGCACTCCCTATAAAACAAATACAAATATTCAAACATATTCTAGAAATACTAACATCCTTCGAAATACTAACAAACCAGTATGATAACTCATTACAGTTAGCACTTTAAAGTTAGATATCGGTATCCTGCAACAGTATTCTACGTCAGACGAGGCAATAATTTTAAATAAAAGTTTGGCTTTGATGGAGCGTCATAGACACTATAGTGACCAAGCTCCCTAATTTACGATAGATTAAAAAAATAAATAACTCATAAGCATGAGTTTGCATATAATGTCACGCAAACTCATTACTCCGACATTACTGTACTATAATTTTATCTTTATGAAAAAAGAATTAAAATACTTATTTTTATCTACTTATTTACTTAGAGAGCAGTAAAGGCCCCGACTTACGAATTGTAGGTCGCGGGTTCAAACCCAGCCAGGCGCATTACTTTGTATAATTTATATCATCACCACTGCTCTCAAAACAGTGAAGGAAAACATCGTGCGGAAACCGGCATGTCCTAGAACCAAAAAAATCGAAAACATATGAATTCCCTAGAGAGGAGGCCTGGGTCCCAGCAGTGGGAACATTAAAAGGCTGATGATGATGATGATGATCTACTTATTCAGAGATTTTTTCGGGATGTAGGATAACGTTAGTGGTTTCTCTCGCTCAACGAGAGGATGTGTCAAACTTTACAGACTAAAACCCATCACTGTTCCTACAGTTGCGCGTTCGCGTTCTAGGATCACGGGTTTCCTTTTAGGAAATTCCCTTTGGTCCTAGCAGGTATCGGCCTTGCTAGGACCTTAAACGTCTGCTGAAATCTATTTTAGGCTATTAGGTTTAATACTATGCGCTGGAACGCAACGTAAATGGAAATTGAAGGAGAACAGGTGATTTTCCCCCTCGCGGTGAGACCCAAAAAAAGAACAAGAACGAAATATTAAAAAGAGAGAGAGAGAGAGTGAGGAGAGAAGTATTTTATGTAACTAATTTTAATGATACTACATTGCATTTGAAATATCAGTTATGCACACCTACCACAGTGTTGTCTTTTTTAACCTAAAGGTTGACTGGTAGAGAATGCTTTGTTGCATTATGTTCGCCTATGTACCATTGTTGTACATGAAGATTACATGAATAAATAAAAGAAGTACTTATTTTGACTAGATTAAGCTTCTATTTAGTTTCATTATAGATAATAATAATAATATCACACACACTAACACATAACGTCGTCTAGTCCCAAGCTAAGCAGAGCTTGTGTTATGGGTACTAGACAACTAATAAACATAGTTAAATATTTCTAAATACATACCTACATATTATAGATAAATTACACCCAGACACAGAACAAATGGATCGTGCTCATCACACAAACATTAGTCTTGGGTGGGAAACGAACCCAAGACCTCCAGCATAGCAGTCAGGGTCACTAACCACTAGACCAACAGTCCAGTCCAGGTTAGATCAACACATTATTAGTAAAAATTTCCCACGCAAAGGTACTTTTCCTATATGTAGTGCGTGGAAACGAACGTGGGCAGCAGCCCCGTATGTGGACTAATTCCGCATGCGTGATGAAATCCACACGATACTAAAAATACCATATAAAGTCGAAAAGTTAGTGTATTTGTATAAGTTTGCGAATTCTTAAAGCTCGAACTGCTAACCGGATATGGCCGAAATTTGGTGCACGCGTAGACTAAATACCGGAATAACACATAGGATACTTTTAATTCCAAGAGTATGTTCCATTGGCACAATTTTCTACTTCCACTCAGGCGAAGCCGCCGACAGTAGCTAGTAAGGCTATAAACCTGATTAATTGCAGTTGTTTACCAATTTTTCTCTTCGCTGAGTCTGTTAATTTGTTTTAAAACCGCTCATTGGAGTAAAAGCTAAACATTAGCAGGTGACACTAACGACCTCGTAAGATGAACGAGGTGTCCTTCAAATTATAATGAATCTTTATTCATCAGTAAGTAGGTAGTACTATATTTTCCTGTAAAGTTATTCAATGATAATATTATAATATTGTAAGGGACCTTATTTAAACAATAATACGAGTATAACTGTAATGAATCATTGGAAATAAAACAATAAAAATAACATGTATAGGGTGACTGGTAATTAGTGACCGAATAATTTTCTTCATTTTAAGATTTTTTAGCAGTAAGCGGCTTTTTATAAGCCCATAATAGATTCATTTACGGTAAGTATACTCTACAAGTATTGGCATGTGACCTTTTTTTTTGTATAATTATGTATGTTAATTACCGGCAATCGGTGTATAATTCAGATATTCTATACAGTATCTAGGCAATGTATAGGATACCTGGGGTGTCCAGGCAATTTATAAAACATTATGAATATAATGGTCTATTACTTACTTTAGGTAATGTATACAATAAATTCCTAGGGATTGTATAGTTTCAGTGTACCTCCTGGTTCACTAGAAATAATAATAATATTTCCACAACTATCACACAACACCGTCTAGTCCCAAGCTAAGCAGAGCTTGTGTTATGGGTACCAGACAGCTGATAAACATACTTATATATTTCTAAATAAATACATATTATAGATAAATAACACCCAGACACAGAACAAATGATCGTGCTCATCACACAAACATGTAAAATAAATATATTTTGGTCTTTATTTATCAATGTTTACCGACTTACCTACCTATAAAGAGATATGCAAATGAAACATGTTGTATTACTTAAAATCAATGTGTGTAAGAGACAAGAGCTGATTCCCTGACACGGACAAGTTTGGTCAAAATCCTGGTTATATCATTTAAAATTACCCGGAAAAAGGAACCTTACTGTAAACCTTGTGGATAAAAATAGAACCTGAATATTTATACAAAATAAAATTAATTAAAAATTCTTGTCCTTTTAAGTAACATAATGTAATTTGCTTACAAAAACTCAGGTCGTATTACGGTCTGTGGAGTTAAAGTAAGGCTTCTGTTTTCGGTTAGTTATAAAAAACCTGTACGAGTCAGGATGCATAAAATTACGTCACCTCCTCCTCTGCTTTCATACATTACCTACACGTTTTGGATATTCAATACGTTGCCTAGGTATTGTACAGAATACTGAATTATACACATTGCCGGTAACATGTACATTAATTTAGTGGACCTACAATAAAAAAACCCCCTTTGAAAGTGCGAAAGCAAAAGCAGTGTTCTAACTAAAGCCCGGTCGCGAAGCAGGAAGAATTTCGTACAATGACCTTTGGACCTACTGACAGTGGTCACAAACATTTTTATATTAAGTGCGTTTCACATTAAATATTTGAAGGAGAAAAAAATGAATAATTTATTAATTAAATTATTGTTATTAAATATATAAATTATTTATTTATATTTTATATTACAACAATTTAAAAATCGAGTTAAAATTACGAATTCGGTAGAAATATGATGATAAAATAAAAATTATCATTGTCATTCTTTATTTAAATTTATGAATTTTGTCAAGGATTTTTGTAGTGACTAAATGCTAACAAAAAAAACCACATTCAAAAAAGTACAAAACTTAAAATAACAGTAAAAAGCTGCTCCGCGGCCAGGCTTTAAGACTATTATCATGAAATTGGTTATTACAAAAGCACGTTAATAAAATAAAACTACCATTTATTAAAGACTGTTTTAGCATAATTCCCTTTTTAGCAAAATTTTCCTATATAAATGCAAAGTGCGCTTTTGGATTATATTCCTTGTACAAAATTATTCGTGCTAATAGATATGCTGCGTGAGTATTATTTAAATTACCCATATCTTTTTAAATTGCACCGTGGTTAACTTAATAGTTATCTATGCTAGCATTTTTCCTGGGAATAATATTTTTATTTGGCTCGTAAAAATTGTTGATTCAACTCATTCTTCATTTCATCTGAAAAACGTCTACGGCTGGACATAGGTCTCTCTCAAGTATCGTCCCAACAGCTGGTTCTGGGAGTATCGCATCTATTGGATTACCACCACCCTCACCAGGTCACCAGCATACCTTGTAGGTCTTTTTACGTTACATCTTCTGGTACGCGGCTGTCATTCCAGAACGTTTCGGCCCCATGGACTATCCGTTCTGCAAGTAATGTGCCTTACCATTTACACAAAGACGATTATTCGGGCTATGTTGCTAACCTTGGTTCTCCTACAGGTATCTTTATTCCTGATTCTATCACAAAAGGAAACTCTAAGCATAGCCCTCTCCATTGCTCTCTGATGATATTAAGCCTTTTGACGAAGTCTATAGCGAGTGACTATGTTTTAGGATTCTTTCTTCTATTGTGTAATCACGACTTTACTATGGATAAGTGACCGTTCTTTAAAACGTATCTATCAAAACATCGAGACCTTTGTGTGCTTCAAAGGTTCCGTAAGACCTTTTTCGTTTTATTAATTATTTTGTACCGTTAAACTAAAAATTACTAAATAGGGATTAACGGAACCGATATAATTTCAGTTTTAAAACTAAACATTCATCTTATGTAAACTTCCTACAATTCTAAGCAGGACTATTTCGTTTCATTACAATGAGTTCAAACCTTCATCAACTGTCAGACCGTAGTCGTACCAAAATAAAGTTATTGCGGTTCTTGCAATGTGACATTATAAACTAACATCAAAACAGTTTTAATTAACATTCCGACTTAGGAAGATGCATTCTATAAACCCAACAATTTTGAATTACCACTCGTAAAAAGACAACGGTTGACGTCTTAGCTTCCGCGTGGACGCTGGGGGCTTCTGCTAAATATTCCATTGTCAAAACTGTATATAATATGTGAACATTTTTTTGTCACAATTTAGTCGACTTTTTTGTTTTTTTACTAAGCGATGCCCCACACTAGGAACACAAGACAACCAGATCCTGAGCAACAAATAAATATTGCCTTGCATATAACCCATTTACTTTTTATTATTCCAAAAGAACAAAGTAGCTGGAAACCTTTAAAAAGAATCAGTTATTCGTGATCAATGTTTACTAAGGTAGCACAAATGACGGTTGAGAATTACCTACAGATCCTGCGATCATATCAAAGAAATTTACGGCTTTCCTTGTGCCTTTGCTATCAGCTTTTCGCCTACAGGTACAGATTTACACGTCAGGTGATTTACTATGCCAGTGGCGTCATGTGTTCCGATCGTATTTTGTTCCAGTACCGATTTATGAACACAATATCTGGCCCAGATATGTGCGTAAAAGTGATGTAATATTAAGAAAAATAAGCGATTTGCTTGTGTAACTACATATTGTAATTTAATGTCTTTCTACGCCAAAAACGTGTGTAGTAATGACTTAGTTGAACTTGCACTACAGTTTGTGCATTGCAGTAAAGTAACAGCGACCATTGCCTTACATTTTTTTTTTACATATATTACTTTTCAAAACACTTGCTCAGAAAGTGGCTCTTATTGCACTACACTTAGGTACATAATGGCATCTGTAACCAAATTGGGACATTTTGATTACCATTACGCACTAGTGCTGTAATGTAGCTATAACCTTTGTGTTTAACCTCTTTGTTCGCAAGACAAATTTTGAATACGAAAAAATAAAATTTGTGTATAGTCAATGGCCGTCATTTTAAGATGCACGCGGTTTTAGGTGTAATTTTATCGAGTGAAGTTCATGGGCTGTATTAATTAAATTAAATCAAATACAACTAAAACATTATAAAATGTTACATCCATATTCTATTATCACTACGAATGACATTAATATAAAACCAAACAACAAAAATAAAAATAAACAACTAGGCAATATGTTAAAAATACCATATAGCCATAGCCTAGCGCGTGCCTATGAAAACAGATTTATTTTTTTATCGCCATGTTATGAAAAAAAAAATTACTAGTTTTACCGATTTAATATTAGTTAGCTAAATTATTTTTCTTCACAAGTGTATTAAAAAACGTCGGATGATACACGTGAATAACGAATGGTTACCGTTCTTAGCTCTCTTAGGACCCTCGCCACGGCTCGGGTCTTAATACCGCCTCGACGGTAACCTCCTACATTTCAATACACTTGCTCAGAAATTGGCTCTTATTGCACTACTCTCAGGTATATAATGACACTTGTTACCTCACCACGGCTCGGGTCTTAATACCGCCTCGACGGTAACCACCTACATTACACAATTGTATCACAATGTACAATAGTTACGTAGAACACAGCTAAAATCCAAAGTTGTATAAATAAGTGTAAAACGAAAAGACATTACGCAAGGGATGACCTCTATTCCATGATAAAATGCACACTCATTAACCCCCTCTCGTAATTTACTTAACGATAGACATACAAATTAATATGAGGCAATATACCAGAGCATTGCACGCGTATTAGATAATGATAACAACTTTGCATTTTAGTGGTATCTTTCGCAAAATACTAATAAAACTGATACCATAACAGTGTAGCAAAAAAATATACCTATTCAATTTGCTCAATAGCAGGTTTCAATATTATACGATAAGATAAATTTATAAAACGAAAACCAACATAACGGTATTTAATTTTAATTTTCCTTTGTTTATTTTTTTTTGAGGTACAAAATCAAGAAATGACTTTTCCTACACATTTAATCAAGATTCTGAATGACGCAACTTTTAAGGTATACAAAACACGTATATCCTGGAACTAGTTTTGTAAAATATTCGAGTGAGTAAATAACGGAATTACCGAATGCTAACAGAGTTTTCGGGTATTATCTCTCTTTTTTTGCGTTGCCTCTTCATCAAACATTGCGCTGAAATGCATTAGATGAAGTAACAAGCTTTTTGAATCATACTTACGTTCATGATAGACGAGTGTGGAAGGCCCGTCTTAAGTCGAAATTTCTTGATTATTTCAGGGAAAAACTCTTTGTAGAAAAATAAGTTAGTTTTTTCTCATCGCTAATATAATGAGTCTTTGGAGTGGTATAGAAATTATTCTATTAGGAAAGTACCTATAATTATATTGTACTAAAAACCCTTTAAAAACTTCCAACACAATGTGCATTTAGTATTCTCATTTGAGATATAAATATCATCTGAAATATTCTATTTGGGACAATCTTTCAGATTTACGGTCGATTTGGTTGCACACTTCATCAAAGCTTATATCTATAGTATAGCGTACATATTATGGCTACATGTAACACCTTTTTATACTTACCTGTATTATGCAAATAAACGTATTGATTGATTAAAACTCTCAAGTAGAAACCGGTAAAATTGTTAGGTACAAGACATTCTAATGTTTTCATAGAATTATAAATTTACGGGTATATTCTATTACTTGATAAAAAGTTCAAATATTATGTTTAAGGAAAATGTATAAGAAACTCGATACTGAGTTATTGGGTTAGGAAGTAACCACCTACAACTGCGAAATAGATCGTGAAACGCAATATTCTTTTGTTTTATTGAATTACCGCAATGTTACTAAACCAATGTGATATTTGAATTTTATAGTAAAGCTATTGGACTGCAGTGTACCCCCATACAACCAAGACTAACGCGTGTCAAAGACAAACTGTTATATAGGAAAAAGGTTTACCTAATAACAACTTAGGCGTCTTTATACTCGTATCAAGACTGAATAGTTTACTTCGCACACGTATAGAAGATTTTTTAATGAAGATGTATGTAGATAAGCAGACAGATTGTTATTACTAAATGATCCAGATTATGGCTATAGCACTTTATAAAGTAGGACTAAAATATATTCTACAAAATGCTTACTTATTTCGGTAGGATAACCATAAAACTTTTGTTTACAGAGGATCTTTTTGAATAATTCATATATTTGGATGCCATACACCCTGGGACGGCGGTGGATTACTGCTCAAGCCCTTTCTTATGTCTCAGGAGAGACTTATGTATGTCCCAGCAGAGTTAATATTATAGTAAGGATCATGTTATATAGCAATAATTGTCATTATGTTTCGTTCTAAACGCTTATTTTACTAACTTCTTTATATTTTCAGGTCAATCGTAAAAATCTTTAAAAAATATATTTGTTTTTTGATAATGTAAATTAATGCTTCACTGCAATCCTACCTGACGGTAAGCAGAGATGTAATCATTGATAGAGAGGTGCACTAGTTTATGCAGAGCTTATTCACTTGCCTTGAAGACATCAAAATTATAAATGGACGGGGAGACCGCTGCAGTCTGCAAATTAGGTTAATGTAGGTGGTTATGGCCGTAGCATTGCCACATTGATAGCATTATGTTCTTCAAAATGCAGGTGTCCATACACCATTTGGGGTTCTTCAACGTGTGGATCATGTCCTGAACATGGGAACTGCATTCGCATTGGGTATCTGAAGTTTCAGGACATTTTACAAATATAAATACAATTATATCACATTTCCATAAAAGATAATTCATTTGTCTTTCTTACGTTGACTGCTAGTAGCGTCATAAACACTTCGGCACATATTATCAAGTCGAGTACCGACAATATTCCAGGAGCAATATAGTTCAAACATAAAACGTCGTAGTATATCAAGTTGAAACATGAAGCTAACTACTAAAGACGTGCGTTAGCACTTAGCGTGCACTTTACCTGTTGCACTTCTAGTTTTAACCCGAAGTGGCTTTATTTTGAACTTATTTAAGTTAAGCTTGCTTGTGTTTGAGAGAGACACTAATGGGACTTTATTGAGTAACTTACAAGGCCTGCTTATATTAGGAAAGTTATGAGATCTGCTTTTGTTTTTCGTCATCCTCAACATCATCGTTTTAGCTGAAAGACGTCCACAGCTGGTCATAGGCCTCCCCTAGGTTATCGGTCCAACTTGTGAGAGGCCTTCCAACGCTGTATCTACCGGTACGCGGTCGCCATTCCTGAAACTTTCGGACCCATCGATTTCTTTGATCTATGAGCAGTGTACCCTGGTCACTGCCACTTAATTTTGGCGATTCTTCGAGCTATGTACCTTAGTTCTCCTAAGGATCCTTTCTTTTCCTTTTATTTGGATATCATTATAAGTTTTTTTTTTCTTTAACATGTCATTTATAAAGGCTATTTATTTAGATCAATAGCTACTTGACCTGATCTACATATACTAATGTAATTGTAGTCCAGATTAGGAGCATACAGAGAGTAAAAAAACAAAGAGTGCACCTGCATAGTGTAGTGTGTTTGACCACACACTTGTGCACTGTAATATCTCTTACGTACTTAATCCCCGATTGTTTACCGTAACCCAAATTAGGTCCAGCGGATTTTTATTATTAGAGTTGTGTAACCTTAAATTTTATCCACTAAATTGTTGTAGTCTGATTTCGTTAGACGTTAGTCCTTAGAGGTTCGTTTGTTTATTTAACAATTCATATTATTATACACAAATAAATAAAACATAAGAAGAAGGAAACAGAAAAAGTAGGTCTAAATAGGTATAGTTAGGTATTATTATGTGTGGGCCTGGTGGCCTTCATTCCTATAAATCCACCTCACTCCAGAAGTAGATGAGTCTTTTCAATTTTATTAGGGTGTCTCTGATTGAATTCGGTGCTCCCAAGGTTCGTGTTCTTATTTCACTGACGGCTGTGTAATCGAGGAGCACGTCCAAGATTGTTTCCTCTGACTCCATGCATCCTCTGCACGGAGTGCTATCGACTAAACTGATTGATTACATCTGCGCAAATTAACTTAATCAAATTACAAACATAACGATCACAATCCTTCAGGCAGCTTCAAAACAAAAAGAAACTGAAAAATAAATGTCAAGGTTTCTTTTAACGAGCCTTCTTTCAAACTTTTGATAAGTTTATAGAAAACAAACCATAAAAAATAATTTTCGTTATTTTTTTCTTAGGACAATTGAAAACCTGCTGTTAAAAACCTATTTGTTGGAGGTACTGTATAATATAGTCACAAACTGTACTCATCAGACATTACTAACATTCCGTGCCTCGGAAAGCACGTGAAGCCGTTGATTCCGGTTGTCATTTGTAGATCTTTGACAGTCGTTACAGGTTGTCATACGCCAGAAAGTCACCAAGTTACCATCAGTCTATCCAAGGAGTTACATGTTACCCAGTAAGAGCCGAGACACACGATGAGTTGCGGCGCCGCACCGCAAATATTTTAAAGAATCGGTGGACTGTACGAGCGGGGCGGCGGGCGCGTTGCTTATGTGCATGTACGGCGCGCGCCGCGCCAATTCGTCGAAATATTTGCGGTGCGGCGCCGCAATGCATGATGCCCCGGCCCAAACTGGGTTGTGTATGACTCATAGGCAGTCGCTTAATATTAAACACAGGTAATCAGCCGCATTAGTTAGACTGAAAGTCGACCCCAAGCAAATTGGGAAAAGGCTAGAGAGATGATGACAAAACAACTTTAGTCATCGGGTTTTAGGTATTTATGACACGAATTCTGACGACACCAACACCGATGGTAATACTTGAGAACTTCATATTAAATAATGTCACCAAGTCATGTAGGGTACGTTAAATTACAAAAGATTTTATAAAATTATACTTTATTTCTACATAGTATTAAATAAATGATTTAAGGTTGAATGTAATATAATTATTATCAAATTAACACGGAGCAGCTGCCAGACCCTCGCATACTGTCTCTTACAAAACACCAGACACGCACGCATAATTTTCCTCTCCATTCAACCGCAAACACATCACATTCAGGGTTGGCAGTTAGAAGGATAATACGCATCTTTAGAGTCTGACACACTGGGGATTTGGCTTTGGCACAGGTTTAAGTCTGCGATATAAATAGATTTAGACTAAGTAGAATAGGCCGTAGAGCTTAGGACATTCAATATGAACGCTTAAAATTTTTCACCTTATTGAAGCCTTACCACCAATGAAAGGAAAGCTAACATCCTTAAAACCTAGCATAAGAAATAATACAACAACAAAGTATAGATAAGCCACGTTCACGAACATGATGCATATAATAAGCACCACTCAGCTCAACCATTTTGAAAGAAACCGAATGACCCAACAAAATAAACTGGATTAGAATTTCTTTTTGTATTTATAAAATTATAACTATAAAAATGTATCTCCTAGTTCGAGAGATATCTTAAAAACAAGAATTAATCAAAATAAATAGTGTAAAGACAGTGTCTGTTATTTATCAAAAAGGCAAAAGTAATCACGGTGTGCATTAAAAGCTTGAAAGTTGAGTCCAACTTGACAAAAGTACTTAAGATTCTAACGACACATTTCCTGTTAGTAACTCAAAGCTTTCTAAGACTGATAAAACTTTTAGTTAAGTAGACATGTGATGTAGGTACTCGTACGTCAAGGAAACTATGTGGAAGTGAAAAATCGTGCGTCAAGTTAATGAATGAAAATGTCGTAGTCAACTATTGTAAGCTAGCGATTTTAATTTCGGGGAGCAACTTGCGCATCATGTTGAGGGACAGTTTGTCCCCTATTATATTTGAGACTCAAACCATAACAGCACTTGATAAGTGGGTAATAAAAATAACGAGTAGAATACTATTAGTTATTTTTCTTTACTCCTTTCAAAGAATTTGTAAAGAGGCCACGAGTATTTTATGTCAACATAGTACCACTCAGGTTAGGAACGTTCTATCTTGCATCGTTATGATATAAAATAGAAAATTGCATTCATTTTCGAGTGAAATATTAGTATTTTATTTGTCGTATAACAAAAAGTATTTCAAAGCAGTCACACTCACTTTGAGTTATACCTATTCATAAATGCAAAAGCGAAATCTTATGTGATCAAAAAGTTTTTGCAAATGATTAATTAACGATACAAAGTTTGTGTTCTTGTGAAGAGAAATTAGAAAAATATTCTTCGGATGACTCCTAGCAGCCCTAGAACGAGAAGTTATTTGAAAAAGGCAATGACCACTTCCATTCTTAAACGACACATCAATGTTATAGTATAACCTATAAAGAGAGTACCAATATTGTCTAACTATAAAGGTTCAATACTCACCAAAAAAAACACGTAAAAATTTTAATCAAGTAGAAAGTACTGAAATATTTTTGGTTGCTCCTTCATTTCCGTGAGTCCTAGCGTGAATATATATAGCTTTCCTCGATATATAGGCTAACCAATACTAAAAACTCCATCATAAAAGATTATATGTAGAAAACAGTTTTGTAACACATTAATAAAATTACACAATCCTTTTGAATCCTTTTGTCAGAATAATCAATAATAAATATTAATCAATATTGTAAATAAAGCGAGTCGGTAAAAATATGTTAATTTAGGCAGCTAATCACATGAAATAAAATACTGAACAGTAACATAAATAAACTTTACAGGTAAACGATAAAATAAAAAATCAATTATTGGTTATCTTTTATTAATTTCTTGGTTTATCTTTTACTCACAAATAATCATATCGAGATTTTTAGGAAGAACGTCGTAAGCAATAAATAATTTGATTAAATAATTCATGTGCTCATTAACTCAACAAATTACACTTTCCACTCTAATTGGTGCGAGAGGGAGTTTCAGACTTTTACTGATTTAAACCTACCTGTGCTCCTTCAGTTGCCCTTTACGTTCCAGGGACACTTTACGTTCCACAATAATTCTTTCAAATAATCAGGCAACCCTGGCAGGGAAAAAGCAACCCTTCGGTTCGTTCAGCGTTCGTTCGTTTGTTCTTATATACAAATTCTACGCTTCGAAATATTGGCTTAAAATAAATTATCAAGCTAAACATTTTACTTGACAATAATTTCAATGACTTTAAAATCGTCAACAGCGAACATCGAATTTACATCGAAAATTTAGTCCAATAATTCATTTGTTAGACAAATCTTTTGAATGAAATATGCCAAGACAATTGTTATTTATCCAACCAAACATTTTCCATTTTCATATTTTAATGAAAATAGATTGAGCTCGCAGTCTAATTTCGATGAAGTTTATTTTACAGATTAGTAAAATCAAAGTCCTTATACAAACAAGATCAGAACATCTGGGGCCCTTCTATGGCGTCTTATAGTCATCATGATTTGAGGGTAGAAGAGAGACAAAGCTTTACAGGACAAATAATTTAGCTTAGGTATACCTTTCTCTCATTTAGGTATGACGATTTTAAAATCGCAGTACAGTATGCTCATTGCTCGTAATGCCAATAACCGCTAGAAATAGAGAGATATTGTTCAGCATACCGTAACCTTGGACCCAAATAATGATGCCACGTCGAGTCTGTCCATCATCAACACGATCACTCTAACAAGTGTGCCCGACTAAGAAGAACAGATTTTAACACACATCATGGTAGACGGGCAGATATCTAATGTATAAAAATCTTTTGCGCCTGTATCATCGAATTTCTCCGAAACGGCTTGACCGATTTTTTAATGATAAAAACTAGTGCTTGACTGCAATCCCACCTGGTGGTAAGCAGTGATACAGTCGTTGATGATGATGCGCACTAGTCATGAAAATTTAATTTAATTTATTTGGTAGGTCTGAGAATAGGTCATAAGACATTTTTTACTCTCCTACCCCATATCCAATTTTTTTCTTTGAATATTAATACGGCAGAACAACGTTTGTAGATATAAATAACTCAATGTAATAATAATATACGAAATGTCTTAATATTTACCATAATCATGACGTATGTATAAAGAGTGTGGTTTCCATTACCTGTCTAACTAGTTAGAAGAGATTTATCAATACTGACGTATATAAACATAGGCTTCGGAAGTTTTTAAGTGGTTCAATAGATCATGGTTCAGGTTGCCGTAGAAAAAAAATCCGTAATACTAGTACATGTTCCGAAAACTTCCTAATTTACGTAAACGGATAAACCATCAATCTTTAACTGATCTTACGAGTATTTCATAATATTATGAATATATTAATAGTATTTCATATATTTGAAAACATAATTATGAATTACTCGTAAGATCAGTAGATAGATATCTCTCTCCTACTAGCATACCTCTACAGATCTTATCCCGACCTCTTCAGCATTGTTGAAATCAGCAATGCCGGGTTACACTGGGTAGCGACTAGAGACGATATTACAACATATATAAAAATCGTGATCCCGCAGTTTGCACTGACAACTAGCTTCGCCCATTAAAGCCATTATCAGAATATCGCATGCATTTTTAATATTTATTTAATTTAATAAGAACAAATTAATAAAGCTTCAAGGCCGCTAATAAGAAGTCCACCGTGATGACGTGACGTGATATGACGTGAAATGGTATTTTGACAAGAGAGATAGATATGTTTTCTACCAATTCTATATTGTTTTTATTATTAATATTCTATTTTTGTAAATGTATTGATAAATTGGTAAGATATTTTTTTTTGCATATTTCATACCTGTTCTCATGGACCTTCCGTTGGATTGTTTTGAACGTTGTGATGGGTGGTTCGAAAGAGTTACTGTGAAACGCAAAAGGCAACTGAATGAACACGGATGGGCTTTAGTAAGTATATAAGTCTGACAGTCTACCTTACTCCACTCAGAGCGGTTGAGCTTGATAATATCCAAAATTAAAAAAAAAACCTAGTAGTAAAATTCAATTCCCGAATATTGAAATTCGAAGACTTTTCCAAATCTTGTCACAAATTTACAGTTTTCAGATTTTTCCTGGGCCCGCGTGGTGGATTACGGCCCATTCTCTCTCTTAGAGAGGAGGCCTGTGTCCCAGCAGTGGGAACATTAAAAGGCTGATGATGATGATAATGATGAAGGGCTGGTTAGAGGAAAAATGCCTTGAAGGAATTGGGGGAGGCCAGAAAGTATACGGTTTAAATTTCAACTTGATACCTTTACCCGTTCCCGAGATAAAGGGTCTTGACAGGCAGACAGATGGACAATAAAGTGAACCTATAAGCGTTCCGTTTTTTTCTTTTGAGTTACGGAATCCTAAAAACAAAAGTGTAACGCATATTAGAGCACGTGGCTTGTATGGAAAGTTTTGTCAATGGCGTCTCTAAGAAACACCACGCTCTGTGATTTATAAGAAACCAACCCAAAGTTAATCAACGTGGCGACATTAGTTGTCCACAAATCTCTTAAATGTTCCGGAAAAATGTATTATTACGCTGTAAATCTTTGACTCTAGCACTTAAAGAATAATGTCAAGATTTATGACTTGGTCTCTAAATGTAAAACAATTATATGAAAAAGATTTAGGACAATTTCCTAAAGATTGTAACTCATCCATATTAACCTTTTCAGTTTTTAGTCTTGCAACACAAAGTGCTGTTGCCAAGTAGAGACATTTTTTTTGTCATAAGCGTGTCATAAGCGACAATAAAACGTGTTTATTTTCAGGAATGGGTTTTCTCTTCCAATATTAAAAAGTATAATTTGTGAAAATAATTATATTATTCTATTTGATCAGTAGACATTAGATACTGGGCTACTTATACACCTGTCACTGTCAGTTATCTGTCTTACAAATTCGAGTTAGTTTTCGAATCCAAACAGATTTTATTTACTGCTCGCCAATACCTGCCAGGAATAAAATCAAAGGAAACATACGTGGCTCGTTTACATCACGTGGTGATATCTTTTTTATAGTGAAAAATCATCAAATGACTTCTCGTGCTCTGAATAGAGTGCAGTGAAATAGCTAGGGTAGTGCCTATGTATAGGGCTTCTTTTTTTTTTTTTTTGGTATGTAAAATCATCCAATGACAAATCCCGCCCTGGGGCCTAAGGTTATGTGAAAATGTTACCCGGGGCCCTGGGACAAAGGCAATGAATGGAACAGGGTAGGTTTTTAGTCAGTAAGAGTCTGACACTATTTCTCGCCCCACCCAAGGGACTATGTATAGGGTGCAGTCCCTGGAGGTGCGCAAAATTTTTATATCTGGTCCTTTTTGTGTGTATTCTAGATTTGTCTACGGGCGCAGTTATAGTAGCTCGCCCCGGGGGTACAAAAGGCTAGCTACGGTACTGGTAGACTGAGAGCGAGTATCAGATTTAAAAAAATTACGAGTAACAGACTGTCTAAAACTATTCACATACTAAAAGGGACGTTACGCGCTAACATTGCAATCAGAAAACCTGGACTCGAAACCCACACATCTATGACCAGTGTCATTACAGTCGCAAACCTACAGTCACTGATTGACAAGGACAGAGATAAGACCCGGCGCTGTCGTGCGAGCGAAATCACGTTAGCCGGGATTAGGCGACGGGACTGATTTCAATGGCCCACGCGCTAGAGGCGAGTCACCTATCTTCCACTATTTTTATTTAATCAACTGTATTGCTTCACTTTCCCTTTACGTTCCAAGGTTATGATAACTCTTTCAAACATGCAACCACGTGATGTCCACACCTACAATCCGCACAACACATTTTCGTTAAATATAAAGCTCGAACTCCGACGAACACCACGCATTTAATCCTGAGTTAATTAAACCTATTATTTCTTTCGCAGAAACGACCCTTAATTAGAACCCGGACTGGAAAATAACCTGTTGACATGTTCGAGTTAATTTGATTTCACTGCACAAGACCTTTTCCTTGTGTTACATTATAAGAAACGGAAAGAAAACTGGCGTTGGTAATGTATAAAGACAAGAAAATAGGAACGTTAAAATTTTGACAAGATGGTTTCAGTCGAAAAGCTAGTGCACAGTTTCAATTAATTGTTTCACTCAATGGTTACTCGTTTAAAAATATAACTGGTTTTATAAACATATTATTGGGTTTTTTGATACGTGACGCACAGGACCGGCCATAGTGGCGACGCTTGGGGGAGGCCTATGTCCAACAGTGGACGTCTTTTGGCTGAAATGATGATGATGATGATGGTTTTTTTCCATTTTTTTTGCCTTCATTGTACGCAACCTGTGAACTGAGTACTTGTAATGAAGAATCAAATGAGATAATACTCGATGGAGTAGCGGTATTTCAGAGTTCACATTGCCATTTTACGACTTCATCATTAGATGAGCTTCAAGTCATAATTATATTGCTTTACCATCCAATTCACATTTTTGTTTTTTTTGCCTAGCCTTGATTTTCATTACTATCCCACTGCTGGGCAAAGGCATCCGCTAAGGTCTTCCAGACATTTTTTTTTTTATTATAATCATTTTCAAAAGGATTTTTTTAAATTTTATTAGCATTTAAATTGTTCATAAATACACGGACACCATCAGTGACATAATAATTGGTTTTCTGCTTTCCATCACGTATCCTAATTTTTTACACAGAAGAAGATATCTGTTTTGCATTTCTGTTAGAATCTAACCGTAGTAACAAATGAGATCTCATTAATTTGGAGGTTAGCATTCAGCAGATTAGTTTTCGTGAGACGTTACATTGCTTAATGGCTCAAGAAATCACTTTCTTACAGTAGTGGGTTTAGCCTGTTACTAAAAATACATCGGCTCTGATATTCTATTTGAATAAAGAAGATATCTTATTAGATTTCTGCCTTGTTATATAAAAAAACGTATTTCTCTACTATAATTGTCGTATTACGTATTTCTTTACTATATTAATGATAGTACGTAAGTCTTGTAGAATAAAATAATTAATTCGTAGCAAAGGGTGCTGTATTGTTTTTTTATTACAAAGCTATTGAATTCACAAATATGTTACATGATGATGACACAAGCTATAGATTGTGAAGCGTCATGTTGCCACCATGTTATTTGCGTAGCAATTATCCCCGATGACAAATTGTGGTAGAAATAATTGGAGAGTAGTTTTCATTACCACACGTCCCCAGAAAATTACTATAGATTATGTCAGAAATGTTTATAAATGAATATGTCAAAATGATTTGACTGGCCTGTTGGTCTAGTGGTTAGTGACCCTGACTGCTATGCCGGAGGTCGTGGGTTCGATTCCCACCCAGGACAAATGTTTGTGTGATGAGCACGATCATTTGTTCTGTGTCTGGGTGTTATTTATCTATAATATGTATGTATTTAGAAATATATAAGTATGTTTATCAGCTGTCTGGTACCCATAACACAAGCTCTGCTTAGCTTGGGACTAGACGGTGTTGTGTGATAGTTTTGGAATATTATTATATTATATTATTATTATATTATTATTACCTATATTTCAAATGACAATAATTTAATCCACAGAACCAACAATACGATAATCACGACTGTAACTTTAATAAAATCGAATGCCTCTTAATATTGCATGTATACTCGTATAAATCCTATGCGACTCGCAACTAGTTCGATTCGCAAGATCATCATGATCTTCTACACACGTACCTTTTAGATAACGTACCCGAGTTGTACGTTCTACCCTGCACTCTGCAGAGATTTCATAATATTTAATTATGAAAACTCTGCAGAGTGCAGGGTATAATTATGTAATGATCGGAAACAAACGAGTACCTACAGATGATATTAAACACAACGACTAATAATCAAATACAAAATTACCAATGTTACGCGCTACTTGAAATTTTGTATTGCATTTGTTTTTGTTCAATCGTCAATAGATTTCCATCACGTCTGTATCTACTAATAGCTAATTGAATTTGATTCTACAGTTAATTTTAAATAAAAAAAGAAAAGAAAATGATTGGTTCCCGAGATTTAATCGTTTGCTCATATTGGTACAATCGATTTTTAATCGTATAAATAATAATAATTAGGAATATACATAATGGGAAATGAGTTGATTTATGCTTTACTTAAGTTTTTAATCAGCATGAAAAGTTTTTTTATATTATAATGAGGGTTTTCGGAATATTAAGGCCTTTGGCAAGAGATCTTCCGCTTGGAAAACGTAAGTTATGAAGTCATGACGATGTTGACGTCAATGAGACTAATGTCTGGAAACATAATTAAGCGATTTGACACATAACTGGACCGGACGAATTTTATTAGTACTGGCGTCTAGTGCGCAATATTTCAGAAAATAGGTACTCATTCAGAATAATGAACACACTATATTTATTTTTATACACAAATTCATCATTATCAGAATTCCTAGTTTAGGAATCAGGGTATCTACTTTTGTGCGCCTTTTATTATTGTAAACTTAAACTGCAATTAAGTATGTTATTACTATCATGATTTCAGCCAAAATATGCTTGTGGCTAGACACAGGCCTTACCCAAGCGTCACCACAATGACTGGTCCTGTGCGTCTAGCATCATCTCGCATCAATCGATCCACCGACCGAGGGATGCGAGACGCACAGGCAGACTTATGGGGGGCCTACCAACGATGTGTCTTAACACGCGGTCCGCACTCCAGAACCTGTCGGCCCCATTGACGATCTGTTCTGCGAGCAATGTGCCCTACCTACATACATATTTTTATCACCAAAGATATACATTGTCGAAAAGTTGCTAATTGTAGAATTGTCATGTGCTGCCAAAACGTCACGTGGACAAATTATAACAAAAACATTATAGCTTAAAGAATGTCACTTTATTTAGAACCCTAGAATATTTCTATCGATTATGACAATACAAGTACTTCTGCATCACAGTCATCATCATTTAGTGAAAAGACGCCCAGAGTTGGACAAAGGCCTCTCGCTATCCTCACCAGGGCATCGGTCTACCTAAGAAAAGACCTTCCAATGACGCATGTTACTGATAAAAAAAAATAAGAGTACGTCTTCCTTAAAATAATGGTACAGCTTCAGCGTAATTAAACGTCGTAGAAGGTGGTTATTATCGTAAAATAGCTTTACACATCCATTAAGACCAAACTAAAGAAAACCGTAAAACTTGATAGAGATGAGTCTATTTTTGTCAGTGACGACATACTCGTAAAAAGTGAGCTTGAAATGTGACGTCATGTTAATTAGTTCGGTAAGTACCTGTACCGGATTCATACGGAGAAGACGCCCGGGTGTCTCCACTGTGTGGACCGCCCGGAGGACATGGTGGAGCACACTGTAGAGGTGTGCCCCGTCTAGGCAAAACATCGCCGTGTCCTCGTGCGGACGATCGGCAGCGGCGATCTGTCGCCTCCTTCTGCGAAGCAGTAATGCTAGCCAAGGAGGAGGCCGACCGCATCAGGTAAAAGCAACGGCGCTCACGCCCCAGCCGCCCCGATTTCCGGCCACCGTAGGCGCGAGCTTACGCTCAAGGAGCTGTCAGCAAACTATAGAGGTCCAGCCTGCTAGCTGCAGGCAGGGTTTAAGCTTACTGAGGCCAAGGGCCGCTTTCTAAAAAGCAGGCTCGGCCCTGGTATGATAGGCAACGAAGAAACGGGGTAGGTTTTTAGTCACTAAGAGTCTGAAACTATTTATGAATTTTCATATTTTTTTGAATAAGTGTTGATATGTAATGACCGATACCGGATCGAGTAAAAGTGTCGATACCTCAATAGTATCGTTTAATCCCTAGACAAAACAGTTTAGTTTTAGGTTTTGAGACAGTCTTGTCTATGTAAGACAAAACTGTCTGAAGACTCTTTTGTCTCAAGTGGGCGCGCAGCCTAAAAATAGTGTTCACAGTTGTGAATTATTTCTCTCATATAAAGATTATTATTACCATTGACCCTATGTAAATACCTCAAATAAATTCATGCGTAATTACATAGAACTAAGTATAACAAATTGAACGTTAGAATAACAATTTACGAGTGGGTTCAGCTAAAATGACTCAACTTGTTTATTTATTGATGCCTAGTTGGAATCAGAAACCTAATATAAATATTACAATGATAACATAGGTTCCCTGATTATAGCATTTACAGTTGACAACATAAATAAACAGAGTAACTAAGCTTTGATGTTATGATATGCATGTTTGTAGTAGTTTAAGACTGGAGCTTTTTGGAGCAAAGGATCCAGTAAATGGATCGTAGGTGCAGAATAATATAATAATAATAATATTCTACAATTTTTACAAGACTTCATCTAGTCCCAAACTAAGCAGAGCTTGTGGTATGAGTACTAGACGATGAGCCCAAGTCGTCGACGGCGCGCACTGTTCCCGCACGCCTCAAGGAGTTGTCAGCAAACTACAGGGTCGAAGCCTACTCTGGGGCCTTGGGAAAGTGTGATAATGCATACCAGGACCCTGGAACAAGGCAACGCAGGAACGGGATGGGTTTTTAGTCAGCAAAAATCTGACACTATCTCCTGCTCCGCCCAAGGGCGGAATTTGTCATTAAATGAATTTTACCCACCGGGAAAACAAAATACACACATATTGTAGATAAATTACACAGAAAAAATTAACGTGCTCAACACTTAAACATTTATCTTGGGTGGGAATCGAACCCGCAACCTCCGGCAAGCCAAAGCTACTGAAAACTAGACCAACAGACTTGTTAAAATATAAAATAATTGAAAAATCTTAAAAAATAAGCTACTTTTGATAAGCTGAACTCGCAAGTCGACTCGACTTGCGAGTTCCATACTTCTATTCTGTTCCACACTTAGACAAAGGTGGGAGGCCTCAGAATCCTCGTCTTCTTTTAAATAGAATTAAAGTCACAAAATAAATACATAATTGGCTAGTTTACTACAAGTCTTAACATATTTCTTATTCAAACATGTTCAAACTTGTTCAGCCTATTAAAGTTTGCCGCTGGACTCTCTTAATGAGGGATTTACATGGCTCGATTTTCGTCGATCGATTTCATTCATCAGAAACAGGCGGCTCGACTTTGGTTACTTATGGCTATGCAGATAGCCTTGTTCCTCAATTAGTCAAAATTTTGGACTTACTTTCTCAAACACGTGGAAGTAACTCGCCTCTGTAAGCCACAAACGGAGTTGCAATCCGATTTAGGGGCGAATATTGTAAAGGTAACTCGATACAGCGTACTGGCTGGCACAAAGACCATGTTTTAGCTTTATTTGAACACTCAATCGAATATAGAATTGATTTGAAATTTTAGGTATTATTAGTACGGGATAAATTTGGTTTAGACGAGTCACGAATTAGTAAATACAAATCATAAAGTCAGCCAAGCGTCTGTTTTTTTATTAAAGATCTTTCGCTTTGGTCCTTTATGGTATTTCGTATACTCCCACAGTATATAAGTAAGTTACTACTTCTAACATAACTGCCTACCAGCAGTAAAAAATACAATTTCGTTCTTTCCTTGTTAATATGTATTTCTCGGTCTGTTTTGCATTATAGGCTTCGTTTTAACATAAAAGAGTTTTGATCTCGATTTATAGGTACACCTACTTTTGATATCAAAGTTTCTGAAAATATTCAGCTATGGAGTAAATGTAGGGAAAACATGGAAACATAAATAAAAAGCATTTAACATTTTTTGTCATCAGAGTTCATTTAAACAGAAATAACTGGTATCGACCGTAAATTAAAGATTAGGTGATTTAGGCACAAAACTCTGGAATATGCTTCCCTTGAATAAAAAAAAGGTGAGAATGAATTTTCTTTCAGGTGTAAAATTCGAAACTACTACATAAGGTTAAAGTTAATTTGGTCGTCGTCATAATCAATTTTTCATTTATTTCAGTTCTGTTATTTATAACTTTTTATGTTTATCGTGGTTTAGTAGGTATATAATGTATTTTATTAGCAGTTATAAGTGTAATAACTTTCCCTAATCCTAATATGTGCCCAATTTTCGGTACAGGTACGTCAGGTAAGTTATCTGCATGCCCAGAGTGTCTAATGCGAGTTTGATTTACGTTAACGCGGTCGACACGTTTATGACATTCGGTGCTCCGATTGGTCCGCTCCAAGCTCTTAACCAATCATAGAGCCAAACGCGGTAAACGTTTCGTCCGCGTTAACGTAAAAACGACTCGCACAGAATGATGACAGTTATACAAAATTATTTTGAGTATATGCGAAACCTGAATATAGTTTGTTCAGAATCAGTAACTGAATCGATTCCAATAATTTTTACATATTTAAAAATTGTAAATAAAGTTTCCCTCGCCTAGAGAGGAAGCCTAAGGCCTAGCAGCGGGAACGTTATAAGGCTGATGCTATGCTATGGTATATTTAAAAAAGGTTACAAGTCCACTGGTACCATCGATACCGTTACCATCGATACTAAGTACAATACAGGTCACGGCAGGTCATAGCAGGCATTAGACACCTGCGCACAGCTGGGTGCAAGACCAGAACAACCCCTCAGTGCCCCAGATGACTCAGTGACCATGTGTTTGTGTGGACAACCAGGTAACATAACACTATAACTTTGAGATTTTTCATGATACAGTTATGAAATTTTGTACATACTCATAGATTCTTTACATAAAAATAGTACGCACGTGTTTCGTTTTTCATACATACTAAAAATAAGGTTATATTTATGTAGATAATTATACGTTTATGGTCATAGTTGTTATACATGCTAGTAGTTTTTTTTTTTCGGTGGGTAAAAAATATCCAATGACATCTATTTGACTCCAACACGCACTGGGCAAGCGTGGTGGATTACGGCCCATTCCCTCTCCTAAAGAAGAGGCCTGAGTCCCAGCAGTGGGTTCATTATAAGGCTGATGCTATGCTATGCTATGATATCTATTGACTAAAAAACCCACCCCGTTACTTCATTAGGTGGGGCATACCTCTACCGAGTGCTCCACCGTGTCCTCTGGGCGGTTTGATTTGAACTTGCCATGTTCGGTGAGAACTTGCATCTTGCGTGAGGTCTTTCCAGCCACGCTTCAAAAAAGGGACTTACCGCCACAATTGTGGCGTGCCCACATACTTATAGTTTATAGTTAATCTTTAAATGATCTTAATAATACTGAAATAAATTGTATATTATGTATTTGTAGTTGTATACCAAAATCAAATCAAAAACGTTTATTTCAAATAGCCCAATTGAATTGTCAAAATGTCGGTCAGTCCAAAAAAAAAGTGAAGCTTAATTGCTCGTTCGAAAGGGTACATCTCTATGGAGAAGGACTAGCAAGAAACTCTATGGACACACTTTTAAATTATATTATGAGTTACACAAATAGTTATATACTTCTTGTCGCTTCTATTATGTCAGCACAATGCAGATTAATAATAAAAAAAAGTAATTGAATTAAGTCACTGGCAGCTAAGAGATGAATATACCAAGGGGATCTTTTTTAACCTAAGTGTTAACTGGTAGAGAATGCCTTGTTACATCAAGTCCGTCTCTGTACCACTACTGTACATAAATTTTAAATTAATAAATTTTTATGAGGTCCGGAAGAAGATTTTAGGATAAGCAGTTTTATGATGTCTAATATGGATTAACTGAAGTGCTCTTTATAAGTAGGGTAAAGCGATAAAGAATGAGAGGCTTATTATTTTTTTAAAAGACCACCGTCGGCAACTTTCTTTAACTTGCACTTAAATATCTGATCTACATGATAAGATATTTAATAAAAGTTATAATAAGATCATCAGTATCATTAGCCTTTTAATGTTCCCAGCGCTGGGACACAGGACTCATCTCTAAGAGACGCGCGGCCCAGTGCGGGTTGGTGAATGTCACATGTCTTCGAAGTTTTGTGTCTAGGACATACCGGTTTCCTCACGATATTTTTCTTCACCGTTTTGAGAGCAGTGGTGATGAAATAAATTACACAAATTAATGCACCTGGCTGATAATAAGATAAAACTATTTATAACCAGGTTCGTCAGCAGTTCCACCTGCGTGAATGTAAAAAACTATCCCAACAGAACATACTACCGAGGTAAAATTGTCCAGAAATATCACATGGGGTTTATGTGATATTCCAAGACATGGTCTACTCCGAAATCTATTCAGCGTTAAAGCGTGAAGACGTAACAAACATGCACACATATACTCACAAACTCAAAATTTTTGTGTGTTTTTCATTAAACTAAAAGGATAAGCTATTATATAAAACACTAAGGGTGTTTTTAATATCGTGTGGATTTCATCACGCATGCGGATTTGCCCCGCAAGGGCCCCACAAATGTCTTTTCATACAAGTATTTATTGTAATGTGTAGAATGCGCACGCAGGATGCAGGGCGTGATGTTGGGCAGCAGCTCCGCATGCGGAGTGGATTGCTCGTATGCGTGATGAAATTCGTACGATATTAAAAACACCCTTATGTTGTTTTAATATTGTGATCCACATGCGTGACCTCCGCAAATGTCCTTTTCACACAAGTATTTATTGCAATGCGTGCAATACGCACGCGGGACGCGTTTTTTTGCCACATGCTATAAAAAAACTTGTTAAGGAACATTACCAGTCGCTGTGAATATCAGTCATCATTTATATTTCTGTCTATAGTTTTCAATATGTATGTATATATGTATCTATTATATAATATATGTATGATGCTGGTTTTGTCACATCCAAAGAGAATTACTGTCCATTTCAGGTTGCTTGGAAGAGATCGCTGAATGCTATAAGGCCGCCCATTGTATGTATGTGTTTTAGTTTTTAGTGTCCTTCTGTATTTGTAATGGTGTGCAATAAAGTATATATATAAATAAATGATAAAACTCTCTAAGTCGTAATAGATATTTTGTAAACTTCTTTAACCTTTATTTTTATGCACCTGCCATATTGTCTCTCCTAGTGAAGAGTCTTAATGCCCTAGGTGTCCTCTATGTGGTAAAGGACACTTGGGCATTAAATCCACCTGTGTACTTTTGTGTTGCATGTAGATGAAATAAATAAATAAGATGTTGCTATATACGAGTAACAATAAAATCTAGAGTAAAATGCATACAAAAAATACATCGACACCGACTCGTATTGTTTGTTTCTTATTATAATAAGAATGCGCCATTCATCTTTATGAATCATACCATTTGTTGCTACAAAAGTAGCTTTACAATAAAATTTTACACTTCACAATACTGCAATAAAAAATGACAATTATTTGGTGTAAATAACCTTCAGAAGTAAACATGTTTGTTTAATTGTAATTTACATATTGCATTATGGAAAATAATACAAGCTTTATTGTTCACAGTATTTTCTTAAAGACTGGATGTCTTATTTTGTAATCAAGATTGTATACTCAAGTTATTTATTTTCATCTTCTTTATATATGTTATATAAAATGAAAAGTCTTAACTCACTCACTAACTCATCAACGCCCAGCCCAAAACCGAGAATCTACAATGCTAAAGAGGTTTTTTTTATAATGTATGCAAAGAATAAGAAAGGATTTTCCGAAATTCACTCCCAAAAGAAATAAAACGAAGGTTTGAGCTTACTAGTTACTCAAGCTCTAAGTGAACGCCGGCGTTCGCACACCTATTGTCTTTCTATTGTGTCTCTTATTACGGTATTCAAAAGACTAATAGAGAAACCCAATACATAAATTACAATACAATAATTTTGGACACTTGTTTTGGTATGTTTTTTTATGGTAGGTAAAATCATCCAATTACAAATCCTGTTCTTGGGCGGAGCGGGACTACTGCAATTTTGAGCTTTTAATTATACAATAGTAGTGATAAACAGACATATTTACGAAGACCTAAAACTCTCAGTCACGTCATAATACAAGTCAGTTCTAACTACTTCAACTAGCATTACATTCTGTTATCCCTTACAATTCAAAAATTTTCCAAGAATGCAGTTGCCAATTGAAATGTTCAACAAATCTTGAACTCAGCTAATGAAGCAACTTTAATTAAACAAAGCTGCTGTAGAAAAGTCAATTGTCCCAGCTATACCATCAATCGATTGTGCATGTTTGCAATGCAAATTAAATCTGAACTTTGAATACTGAATACAATCAATACTAGTGTTGTAGTAGCTGCAATTTAGTTCCCGACTTGATGGCACGATTGACGCAATGGTTGAGCGATTGACTGCAGCGCTACATGTCGCGGGTTAGATTCCCGCACGGAAAAAATATTTATACGCTTTATAATATAATAGATAGGTATTCCAGCCGCGGGTGAGTTATGTATGTGAATTTCGTGTTTGTCAAAGCACCCACGATACAGTACTCATTCCTAATGTGGGAAAACTTAAAAAAAGGCGTTCGTAGTGCGAGTCTCGAACGCTTTTCTGCTCCTCAATTTGAAAGAAAACTTTTGGCTACCGCTTCCGCATGTCATCATCATCATCATCATCAGCCTTTTAACGTTTCCACTGCTGGGACATAGGCCTCCTCTCTGGGAGAGGGAATAAGCCGTAATGCAACACACAGGCCCAGTGCGGTTTTGTGGATGTCACATGTCTTCGAATTTTTGGTTCTAAGACATGCCAGTTTCCTCACGATGTTTTCCTTCACTGTTTTGAGAGCAGTGATGATGAAATAAATTACACAAAGTAAATGCACCTGGCTGGGTTCGAACACGCGACATAAATTCTATTAATACCTAATTGTCTCAAAAGATTTTATACTTAGGCTAACTTTACAAATGGAATCAGAGGAAAAGAAAAATATTTTTACCACTCATGATTTATAAAAATGGTTTTGATTTTAAAAATAGTTTTGCATGATTTTAATCTCTTTGTAGTTTTGTGTGTTTACCGCACATAACTCAAAGCCTCGGAAATATTTCTACATGGTAGCATGGTAGGTTTCTTAGTTATGAGTCTGACACCCGTATTTATAAAGAAGTATTAACTTGTTACTAAGTAAAATTTTATTAAGTCATTACTTGACGTTTGAAATCTGCATTCAAAATTTAAAAAATTCTTAACTATAGAATACAAATAGTAGTTACTTTTATTCAAGTATTTAGTTTTACTTGTTTATAAATACGGGTTTTAGTCTGACTTCTGATGCTAATTCCGTCTGATGCTAATACTTTTGTGTACATATATATTATGTTTAGAGCATTTGTTTGTTAAATATGACGGCGCATCCGTCAACGTCAGACGTCAGGTTGACTTTTAGCTGTCAAAGTCAGCCTAGCGAAGCGTCATTGTCGATGGTTGTGAGGGCGGACATCTGGACACTGTTGTTCGAGACGGCGCCTGCACACCACGCTTGTGACGAATCGCTTTGCATCCGAGTGATAGTTTAATCTAGTGTTATAATTAAGTTGGTATCGTGTTGCTTAGACTGTACATTGTTCATTCGACTGTGTATTTCGATTATTAAACCCTGTGCTGATTAAACAACGGTGATTTTAAAAAGGACTTGTGATTTATCTGCTCACGCCCACCTGCCAACCTACCTACCCACATACATCACACGAGATGAGTTCTGATGAAGGCCCTCCTGCCCCTTCATCAGAAGTGGGATTCGATGGGGCTAGAATTGAGCAAGAAACACCAAAATCGGATGCAGAAAAATTGCTGAATAACATGGAAATGCTTTTATCTCGTGTTCTCGCAGCCCAGCCAACGCCAACTGTGAGTAACCAGGCAACACATTTCTTACCGTTTAATCCAGATGAACCAGACTGTGACATAGATGGTTGGTGCAATATTACCGAAGCGATCGTTCATAATAAGCGCTTAGAAGGAATAGACTTGCTCATGGCTCTTACTACCTCTTTAAAAGGACGAGCAGCTGCCTGTATCACTAAGCTAAACTTAGATGAAATGTCCTGGAGCGTTGTCAAACAGACACTGTTAGCTAAATTTTCAAAACCAAAGCTTCTTCAGGACTATTTCGACGAAATATTGCGATTCCAAATAGGAACTAAGGAGACAGCTTCAGAAGCCGCTCTTCGTTTATGGAACCTAATCGAACGAATACCTAAGACTGTGATGCCTGAAGAAGTGGTGACTGGATTCGTTATTTCTGTGCTTTGTCAGAAGGACAGCTTGATAAGACGCGAATTGATTGCGCACAATATCACAACTCGCACTCAATTGTTCCGAATCCTGGGAGGCGTATCTCTTAAGCGGCGTTCAGATGGTGTCGAAGCTAACGAACCTGAGGCGAAGCGTTTTCGTGCTAGCGAAAGGTTCACTGGCAGATGTAACTTTTGCGGAATATCGGGACATCGTTTTGCTGAATGCCGAAAACGTCGTGACGCGCTGGGATCAGCCGAGCCTCGAGACACTTCGAGTGCTTCCCGTCCGTTGGAGAAGAAGACCGATGTAACGTGCTACACTTGTGGCCAAAACGGTCATGTGACAACTAACTGTCCCGATAAAAGGAACGGTGGTAAAGCTGCGGCCAAAGAAGTCCACCATTGTGAACACCGTCCTTCAAGGGGCGTCTTGACAACATCTTCCGGTGAGTCTGTACCTTTTCTATTTGACAGCGGATCGTCTTGTTCTCTTGTGAAAGAAAGTTATCGTGGTAAACTCTTGGGTACTGTGTGTAAAAGTCTCGTATATCTGAGCGGCATTGGAGGCGATGATATACAGTGTACGACTCAAATTCAGGCCGATGTTAAAATTGGTGATCGCTTAATTAGTTTACTCTTTCATGTGGTTTCTAACAATAATATATCCGAGCCTATAATTATTGGTAGAGATATCTTTGATCAGGGGTTAAGTGTAGAAATTGATAATGATAATCTTGTTATATACTCTAAACAACAATCTAATCTTTGTGTCGCGACATCAGATCTCCCAGATTTTTCAAAAATTGACACGGATTTGCAGGAACAGGATAAAGACATGTTGATTTCCATATTGAGCAAATATGCGAATAACTTTATCGAGGGTATACCTACCAAGCGTGTGAAGACAGGAGTATGTGAAATTAAATTAGTAGATCCACATAAAGTTGTGCAGCGATGTCCCCATAAAAGAGCACCTATAGAGAAACAAATAATTAGGGAACAGGTTCAAAAACTATTAGACGCAGGGGTGATTCGAGAGAGTACGTCCCCATTTGCTAGTCCTATCGTTCTTGTGAAAAAGAAGGATAATACCGATAGACTTTGTGTAGATTTTAGGGAGTTAAATTCAAATACCATACCTGAACATTATCCCTTACCTCGAATCGAGGAACAAATCGACCAGCTTACGGGTGCTAATTTCTTCTCTTCGTTGGATATGGCTTCTGGCTTCCACCAGATCCCTATCCACCCTGAGTCAGTGGAGAAGACAGCTTTCGTGACAAACGAAGGGCAATACGAGTATCTTGCCATGCCGTTTGGTTTGCGAAATGCTCCTTCGGTCTTTCAGAGATGTATCACAAGGGCTCTTAGTCATTTACAAGATAAACCACTTATCTATATGGATGACGTGTTATGTCATTCTGCTAGCATCTCCGAAGGACTGAAGCGCCTTGACTTTGTTTTAGGCGCGTTATCAGAAGCCGGGTTTACATTCAATACAAAGAAATGTAAATTTATGAAACAACGAATTGACTACCTAGGTTATTCTGTACAATCCGGTGAGATTAGGCCCAATTCACGGAAGATTCAAGCATTGGCAGATGCCCCAGAACCTAAATCGGCTACTAATGTTCGCCAATTTCTCGGTCTAGCCTCCTACTTTCGGAAATTTATTCCTGAGTTCACACGAATAGTCGGTCCCCTATACCCTCTTACAAAACTTAAAGGACGAATTACTTGGACTACCGAACATGAAAAGATACGGCGCAAAATTGTAGGCATTCTCACGTCTGAACCGGTGCTAACTATATTCGACCCAGAACTTCCGGTGGAGCTACATACCGATGCTAGCTCAGAAGGTTATGGAGCAATCCTCCTGCAAAAGAAAAATAATCTTCCACACGTTGTAGAGTATTATAGCCGCCGTACAGCAGACGCGGAATCTCGTTATCATTCATACGAGTTAGAAACTTTAGCAGTCGTTAGAGCTGTAGAGCATTTTCGCCATTATTTATATGGTAGGCGATTTGTTGTAGTTACCGACTGCAATTCACTCAAGGCGTCGAAATCGAAGAAAGACCTAACACCCCGCGTTTACCGATGGTGGGCTTATTTACAAGCTTACGATTTCGATATTATATACCGCGAAGGAAGTAAAATGGAGCATGCTGACTACCTGTCCCGAAATCCACTGTCAGATTCTGCTGTTCCTATCGCTCCTGTAAAACCTAAGCCTAAAACTGTCAATTATGTTGAACTACATCAGGGCTGGCTGTCAGTTGAACAAAAACGTGACGCAGAAATTCAGGATCTTATCGCAAAACATAATAATAATACCTTTCCCGAAACAGTAGGTCAAACATATGACGTTAGAGATGGCATACTCTACAGGAAGATTACTCGTAACAAAGCGGTTTCATGGCTACCCGTAGTTCCACGGTCTCTTATTTGGACATTAATTAATCATGTCCACAACGAATTACAACATTTAGGCAGGGACAAAACTCTAGACAAGCTGTATGAAAAGTATTGGTTTCCCGATATGTCTAAATGTGTACGAAAATTTGTAGATTCGTGTATCATTTGTAAGGCATCGAAAGGTCCATCGGGAGCTCAGCCTGTTCAGCTTCATTCGATTCCAAAAGTATCCGTGCCTTGGCACACGATTCATATAGATTTCTCGGGGAAGCTGAGCGGGAAGAGTGACCGAAAGGAGTATTGCTCGGTAATAATCGATGCCTTTACCAAATACGTTTTACTCGAACATACTTTGTCAGTCGATTCCAAGAGCGCAATATATGCCGTACAAAAAGCGGTGTGTCTTTTTGGAGCCCCGAAAAGAATCATCGCAGATCAGGGCCGTTGCTACATTAGCTCAGATTTTAAGAGCTTTTGTCAAGAGCATAAAATAGACCTCCATTTCATCGCGACTGGTACGAGTAGGGCAAACGGCCAAGTTGAACGAGTGATGCGTACTCTAAAGAGCCTCCTTACTATCATTGAAAACGACCCTAACAAAGCGTGGCGTGACGAATTAGGTAACATCCAACTCGCTCTCAATAGTTCTAAATCTTCCGTTACCAAATACTCACCGTCAGAACTAATGTTTGGAATCCGTTCTAATTCTTTAGGGATGTCTAAGTTGAACGCCGATAATATAGATCATGAGGTTCGCTTAGATTTAGATTCGATAAGAACTGATGCATCAGCTAACATTTGCAAAGCTGCTGAATCTGATACCCTTCGGTTTAATCGTGGTCGGGTCAAAATAAGACCTTTTTCGAAAGGAGACTTCGTATTTATTAAAAATTGTGAACGGAATAAAACAAAATTGGATAGGAAGTTTCGAGGTCCATATGTTATAGTAGAAGTACTTGAAAACGATCGCTACGAACTTAAAAGTTTAGGTGGTTCTCAGAGAACTTACAAATACTCTCACGAGAATTTGCGCGCAGTACCCCAGGGACATATCGGTTTGATCGAAATAGCTACTAGTCTTTTAAATTGTGAAGAGGCCGAGACGGCGTCGGAAGATGAAGAAAGTATAACTAATTCAAATCATGACAATGATAACTCTGACACCTTGACCGTATGCTCAAACACTGTTTCCGCCGATTCGAGGACGCTCACAGCAGGCTCAGACACTCTCAGTACATGCTCAGATCCTGAGACTTGGGATATGTTGCACGAAACTGAAATTCATACAGAACGGGACGATTCATAGTCGTAGGTAAGTGGAGCGACCTGTAAGAATCTCTTTCCTGCCAAATAGTCAGACGAAATATATGTCGTCCGAGTCAGTATCAGATTGACTTGTCTTTATGCTTTTGTTCTATGAGACGAAATAGGTCGTCCGAGTCAGAGTCCTTTAAGTTGACTGACTTGTTCTGGATATTTTGCAGATTATAGTAAGACGAATATTGTCGTCCGGGTCACATCCACCAAAGGATTGACTTGTCTAATAGTACCAATTGTGAACAGCTAACCTACATGCTGTTTAGTGACGAGGCTGTGTCATCCGGCTTAATTGTTGCGAGACACTCGCCTTAAGTCTTAAGTATCATAGCGCATTGTGATAATTGAAATTAGTCGTCTGTCAGGATGCCGAACGGACTATGTACGATTGCAACTCATTGTTTCAGAAAATCGCCCGAGGACGGTCGAGTGTCAGTCCGGCCGTGACGGCGCATCCGTCAACGTCAGACGTCAGGTTGACTTTTAGCTGTCAAAGTCAGCCTAGCGAAGCGTCATTGTCGATGGTTGTGAGGGCGGACATCTGGACACTGTTGTTCGAGACGGCGCCTGCACACCACGCTTGTGACGAATCGCTTTGCATCCGAGTGATAGTTTAATCTAGTGTTATAATTAAGTTGGTATCGTGTTGCTTAGACTGTACATTGTTCATTCGACTGTGTATTTCGATTATTAAACCCTGTGCTGATTAAACAACGGTGATTTTAAAAAGGACTTGTGATTTATCTGCTCACGCCCACCTGCCAACCTACCTACCCACATACATCACACGAGATGAGTTCTGATGAAGGCCCTCCTGCCCCTTCAAATACAATAAGTACTTTTTTGTGAAACAAAAATAAATAAATATTATTATTATTTGTGTCCTTCGTAAACGCCTATATGATGTGATTCCACATCTTTGTTGCAGTATCTCTGACACAAACTCTTTTAATCTTGACGTAATAACGCAGTCTTTTCAAATATCGGCCCACATATTTTACTCTAACACTGTTTAGGTCTAGAAGAAATCTTTAATAAAACACACAAACCCAAAGAGAAAATGACGTTTGTTTAGATAACCTTCGCATATCAACTGAAGTTTGCAAGAAATAGCTTACTCGTTTGCTATCAAACTCAAAAGTAACTGACAAAAATCCATTAAAATCGGTTGAATGTAAAAGAAATGTACTCGGCTGATGTCTTTTCAGTTGTGCCGATAATTCTTTGAATTTACCCTAATCACTTGCTGGCTGGTGCAGGCGTGGGAATGAGTATGTAAGGTCGACGATAACCTTGCAGGAATAAATAATAAAAAACTCCATAAAAAATTAGGAAGTCTCTGCATACGACTCTCTGATGCATAGCTCTGGATATATCTTCGTACATGTCGGCGCATGATCGCCTTCGGTCTCGACGTCACACAAAATACACAGTTACAGTAATATAGAATCGCAGGGAATGTTATAGATTGATAATAAAGAAATACTTCACTTAGTTCAAAGTGTTTATTCCATGGGCGGCGAAAGAGTGCCCTTCTAATTACATTACTATGGGAAATTGAAAAGCATAAAATTAACAACGGAAGTTAAAATTAAATTTAAAATAAATAAAATGGAAACGACTAGGTTAAATTCTTAAAATTTCAACCGGATGCTAAATTTTTTGTAATAATTAGAAAGACGTCATTTAATTAGTTGTAAATTGAACAGGATGTTGCAATAATTAAAATAATTCAAAAGGAAGTTATCAAATCAAATCCTTATATAAATTTAAAAGAATGTCGCAATATTTTAAATAATTTGAAGGGGAGTTTTAAAATTAAGTCCTAGTATAAATTCAACAGGATGTTGCAATTTTTAAAAAGAAATAAACAGAATTAAAGATTCCCAGGCGGTGTAGCCAGGAAACACAGACTCCGCCTGGGAATTCCACTCCCTAGCTGTATGCACATTGAATGTGTTTCAAAACGGTTTTATGCGTATAGGTTTTTTTATCCTTCGGTACTCTACTACAATACTATTTACTTCGAAACCTTGTAGTGCAACGAGTAAATTTTAAAATGAACAAACTACAAACTTTCGCATTTGAAAGAAATAATTTCACAATTTAAAAATTAACTGGTTCTTTTGAGAAGTCAAACAAATTAATAACAAACCGTTCAGTTAGAGTTTTCTCGGTAAGAAAACTGTAAGAGAGTGCTAAAAATATTTCTAATGAATGAAACCATGAAAATACGAGTGCAAATATAAAATAAATTGCTAATTGCTGGCTAATTGGTGATCCAGATTTAGTTAAGTCCAATCTACAAAGCCTTGAGCACAGGCGTAGGCCAGCCTTTCGGTGTTTTACAGCATGAATTTTGGAGAGTGTGCGCGGGAATTACATGACTTGATTCCGCCAGCTCAGTTCTACCATCGGACAACCCAACGTACGGCAAATATCCACCCTTATGTTGTTCGGCGTCGTCACCTTCCGTTTGGCGTAGGTGCTGACCGAACACGGCAAGTTCGGTCCGTACCTGTACAAGATTCGTGCGGAGACGACGCCCGGATGTCGCCACTGTGCGGAGCGTCCGGAGGACACGGTGGAGCACACAGTCGAGGTGTGCCCCGCTTGGGAAGAGCATCGCCGTATCCTTGTGGGGGCGATCGGCGGCAGCGATCTCTCGCGCCGGGGTTTGGTTCAAGCCATGCTCCGGAGCGAGGAGGAGTGGCAGGCGGTCGCCTCCTTCTGCGAAGCAGTAATGCTAGCAAAGGAGGAGGCCGACCGCATCAGGCAACGGCGTACACGCCGCCGCCGCCGCCGGGTTTCCGATCCCGATTTCCGGCCACCGTAGGCGCGGGCTTGCGGACGGCGGGCAATGGGTAGCTCGCTGTCCGTCCGTCCGGTAACAGACCAGTCAGAGCTCAAGTCGTTTACGGCGCGCACTGTTCCCGCGAGCCTCAAGGAGTTGTCAGCAAACTGTAGGGGTCCAGCAGGGCTGTAGCCTACTGGGGCCAAAAGTTATGTGAGAATGTCACCACGGGCCCCGGGACAAAGGCAAAGAATGGAAGGGTAGGTTTTTAGTCAGTAAAAGTCTGTCACTATTTCCCGCCCCACCCAAGGGCGGGATTTGTCATTGGATGATTTTACCTACGTTAAAAAAAAAAACCCTTATGTTGTTGAAACTTCTACGGTACGGACTAAGCGTTTTGCCTTGTCGTTTTACCGCGTACATCGAGGGACTGGAACAGTTTGCCTGCTGCAGTCTGCCCGTCCGATTATAATTTAGGTGTCTTCAAGTCTAGAGTGAATAGGCTCTTAATAAACTAGTGCGCCTTACCACAATCAATTGCATCACTGCTTAACATCAGGTGGGATTGCAGTCAAGCACTAGTTGACGTGATCATTTAAAATGTAGACTAATATGTAACATATCGGATATTATAAAAAAGCTAAATTTATTTTGTTTATTAAAATTATACATAGGAGTGGACGTCCCTTGCGTGAATTGTTTAATTTGAGCAAGTTTTGATTACAATTTGTGGAGTAGACAAAATTAGGATCTTAGGAATAGAAGAAAGGAAGAATCGTAAAACGACTCGAATTTTTTGGCGAAATGTAATGAATTGCGCTGGTTCGGATTTTGATGCCTGATGGAAATTTTGGAAGTAACCGGTATTTTATAGTAAGAAATACGTAGTACAAGAAAATTAAACAGTGCAAATAGTAATCAATATTTAGAACATGCAACAGTCTTGGAACGATCACCAATTTAAATAAAAGAGATCTGAAGGGGAAATAAATAAATTTAATTGAGTATTGTGAAAACGATTTTACGCGAGCTGTCTGGAGGCGACGCCGAGGACGCGACGCAAGTTACCGGGCAACGGTTACCAGGGCGTCGCCGCCGAAATGCATTCTTCGGTGTTGCGGCGCCCCAGGCCGCCACAGCGACTGCGCCGCGCCGTTGACATTTATTCAATGTCACAGTTGACATTTTTTTCTGTGTTTTTTTCTGTGTTTTATTTCTAAGTCTTTGTTTACAAATTATTATTATTAGTTTAAGTTATTCCCTAAATGTTAAGTGGTAGCAGCGATGTGGTGGAAGACAGTGCGTGTCAACCTTCGACATCGCTTCATGATCTGGAAAGGTGCCCTCTCTGCACACAAGCACGGTTTTTTAAAGGTAAGAGGGGTCTGAATGTGCATATTGGGAAGGCGCACAAACCCCAAAATGTACTCAATTCAGACCCTGTCATTGCTCCTTCTACTCCAGTTACATCTACTTTTGACCAACTTTGGAAAACCCTTACAAAATTCAAAAACTCTGTTCCCGTTTTAAAACGAGTTCCCCGTGGCGCCAGGCCTCTAGTAGCGCAACATCTAGCAACTTGTGTCCGCCTGACCGTCCGGGAAAACTCGCTTAGTGCTTGGGAAAAACTTCTCACCTTCCCCTACAGAATATTACATGTTCGAAAGGATTTGGCAAACAAAAAAACTTTGACTACACAAATTAAAGAAAATTGTAACATTTCGTCCCACAATTTAGGCTCTAAATTACCGTCACAGAGAAGTACCTCTTCAAGAAGTATTTCCCATCTGGTCGAAACTAAATTGGGGGAAGGTGACATTAGCGGAGCAGCCAGAATTCTTTTCAGTAGCGATGTGGCGGCTCCATGTTCTCAAGAGACTCTAGTAGCTCTGGAGAGCAAACACCCTGCCCCAGCGGATGGCCTTTCTTTCCCTGATCCTCCTGATTCGGATATTTATACCCTCACCGTTACAGGTCGAGAGGTTGTCTCAGCCGTTTGCTCTTTCCGGAGTGGCTCTGCCGGTGGCCTGGACGGCCTAAGTCCTCAGCACCTGAAGGACCTCATCTGCTCAGGCGCCGGGGAAGCTGGTGAGTTGCTCTTGAAGGAGCTTTCGGCTCTGATTAACCTAATGCTCTCAGGCAAGGTTAACGAGGCCGTCATCGACACTCTGTACGGGGCCAATCTATGTGCTCTGCGCAAGAGAGATGGCGGCATCCGACCCATTGCCGTGGGCACTACCTATCGTCGTATGGCAGCCAAAATTTGCTGTAAATTTTATGGTGAGGCCGTCTCGAAAAAATTTCAGCCCCTGCAGCTAGGTTTCGGCTCCAAAGGGGGCTGCGAGGCTGCCGTACACGCCTTGTCGACCTACCTAAATTCTAACTTGGGAGGGGTCATCCTGAAGGTTGACATTAAAAATGCTTTCAATTCGGTCAATAGGGACACCTTGCTGGCAGAATCTAAAAAAGAAGTACCCCAAATTTTTAGTTTTCTTTGGCAGTGTTACAGACAACCTTCCAAATTACTATATCGGGACAACCTATTGGAATCCGCTGTTGGCTGTCAACAAGGCGATCCCCTCGGGCCAGTGATATTCAGCTTAGCCATTCACCCTATTATTCGTCAATTAAATTCCAAATTTAACGTTTGGTATCTCGATGATGGTACCCTGGGAGGCGATGCTGACACAGTTTTGAATGATTTACATCTTTTAAAAAATGAACTTCACTCAATAGGACTTGAACTCAATTTTTCTAAATGTGAGTTATTTTTTTCTGACAGTACTGACAGACAACTGACTCTTTCCAAATTTAACTTAATAGCCCCTGATATTAAAATTATAGAAAGAAGCTCACTTCGTCTCCTTGGGTCTCCTATTTTCGAGGATTCCTTTCCCAATTTTGTCGAGGAAAAAATTCAAAATTTTAATGATATTTCGGAAAGATTGTTGGAAATTAACATGCATTCGGCCATCACCATAATTCGGTACTGCTGTTTCGGCCCTAAATTAGCATATTTTCTCCGCGCTTTTCATTTATGGAAACACCCCGATCTTCTGGAAAAAATGGACCAAATTATCAGGCTTACCCTTACATCAATTTTAAACGTAGCCATGGATGACCGAGCTTGGGCTCAAGCTACCCTTCCCATCCGTATGGGAGGCCTCGGCGTCCGCAAAATTTCTAGTATTAGTTGACCAGCTTTTATATCCTCGGTTCACGGCACTGAGAAATTAATCAGGAATATCCTATCATCCTCACTGATTAATTTCAATGTGCCGTGCTTCATCGAGGCTATAGATGCTTGGAAAATCGCTTGCCCGAATATAAATCCGCCCGACAACCCGGCTTCCCAGAGACGGTGGGATGAGCCACTCTGCAAAGTAGTCCAGGAACACCTAATAGTAACATCTGCTACTACTGCGGAGCGTGCGCGCCTGCTGGCTGTGGGAAATTGGGAGTCAGGTCTTTGGCTTCACGCACTGCCGTCGTCGAATATTGGCACCTTGTTCGACGATACTACTTTCCGCCTAGCTGTTGCCCTACGCCTTGGCGCTCCTTGCTGTTCTCCTCATCGCTGCCACTGTGGCGAAGTTGTCAACAGCCTCGGTCACCACGGCCTGTCATGCTGTCGAAGCGCGGGACGCATACCGCGGCACGCGAATATTAACGACATTATCCGACGAGCCCTTGTCACCGTCGGCGTCCCGGCTGTTTTGGAACCTCATGGCCTGGCACGCGACGATGGTAAGAGACCGGACGGTATGTCTTTATTTCCGTGGAAGTTGGGTAGACCTTTAGTGTGGGACGCTACCTGTGTCGACACTCTTGCGCCATCCCATCTTCCTAGCTCATCGTGCTGTGCTGGTGCTGCCGCTGCGGCAGCGGAGAGCCTCAAGCGGCGGAAATATAACAACCTCGTCGGCAGTTATATTTTTGAGCCGTTTGGGGTTGAAACTCTTGGGCCGTGGGGTCCGAGTGCACATTCACTGTTTAAAGAACTTTCCAAACGATTAGTTGACACTTCGCTTGACCCAAGGGCTGGCTTTTACCTCGGTCAGAGATTAAGCATTGCCATACAACGTGGCAATGCCGCCAGCCTTTTGGGCACACTTCCAGTCGACAGCGATGCGGAGGAGTTTTTTGACGCTATATTCTAGTTAGGAGTAGCCTTTAGTGTATATATTTATGTTTTTGTGTAATGTTTGTAGGTTTAAGTGTATATATAGTTTTAATAAATTTATATTCCTGTGTATTATGACTTAAAACAATATATTTAGCTAATTTGTTTTAAATAAAAAAAAAAAGCACTAGTTTATATAAATAAATAAAAAATCTGTTATTTAGTAACTCAGGAAATAGCAAAAAATATTCAATCATAATTTTATGACGTATTTATTTATTTTCTGAAGGCTTTATAACCAGAATATCATCTTACAAAAAAACCATTTATATCTTTGAAATGATTTCAATCCTAAATTGTTATTATATCAACTTGCGTAAATTAGATTTTAAATCAAAAATACTGTTAACGTTTTATTTATTTATTTTAATTGATATAAACTAGTGCTTGACTGCAATCCCACCTGATGTTAAGCAGTGATGCAATCTTTGAAGGTGAGGCGCACTAGTTTATTAAGAGCCTATTTACTCTAGCCTTGAAGACACCTAAATTAACAAAAAACAAAGGAAAAAAAAAAGAAAAAAAAAGGTTATTGATAAGGAGAAAATAAACAAGCACATGAGTGCTAACTTTAACTTTGGCTACGAGATAGCTAAGCTTAGAACAGAGTAAAAATAAAAAAAATAAACCTTTTATAAAAAACAACGGATTTTTATACAAAAAATACTTAAATATGCAAAATGCTCGTATTTTTGATATCGTTATTTGACACCGGTTGCATTTTGTTTCGTAAAAGTTTATTATTTTACATTTTTTAGATATGGAAGAACTTGCACAGTTTACTCAGGTAAATTTAAATAATGTACAAGTTCTATAGTAAGGTAAAACTTTAGTTACCTTACTCCCTTTGACTCCTTATACTTTATAATATCAGCCCTAGAACTACATGTAGGCAAAATATTTTCATTTCATATAATAATGATAGTCAAGCAAGTATATTGACTTGGCTCGCGAGGTTGTCGACATGTGGGAAGTGGATTCGGCGATCATTGTACCGATAGTCGTGTCGGGTAATGGCTTAATAGCCAAGAGCCTCCACCAACACCTTTGCCTAATGCGGTCGGCCTCCTCCTTTGCTAGCATTACTGCTTCGCAAAAGGAGGCGACCGCCTGCCACTCCTCCTCGCTCCGGAGCATGGCTTGAACCAAGCCCCGGCGCGAGAGATCGCCGCCGATCCAGGCCCCAGGACAAAGGCAAGGAACGGAAAGGTAGGTTTTTAGTCAGTAAAAGTCTGACACTATTTCCCGCCCCACCCAAGGGCGGGATTTGTTATTGGATGATTTTAGCTACGTTAAAAAAAAAAAAAACCAACACCTTAGGAGGCTCTCGTTAGGCGGCTGGATCAAGGGCTTGATTCAGAAAGCGGTACTCCTGGACACGGCTCGTATTGTTAGGAGGTTCCTTTCTCTGGAGCCCTGACCGCCGGTAGCTTGGACCCTGTTCCCGATACCGGTGGGAAACTATTTTTTATATTTTTAAATGTTTTTTTTGTAATTTAAAAATGAAATAAAAATAAAAATGTAATTTATATGTTAATACTATGAATAAAAATAATAATAATAAGTTTATTTGTTCACATAAAGTGTCACAAAGATAAATGTGACACTGGATCCCGCATTAGGATGCCCTGTGTCGCAGGATTCATTCTCTTTCGACAGATAACATTTATTTTAAATGAAAGTCTACCCAACAAGTAGGTACAATAGGTACCGTATAATTTCATAAAGGCCAGAGGTAACTAAATGTATGTATTTTATGATGTTTGAATATGTGTTAAGAAATAAATAGATGCGGGCAATTTTATTTAATATTTCACAACTTAACAGTTATTTCATAAAAGGTTTTCCGTTTCGGTGTAATTAAATCCTAGCAGCCAGTTCTGAACCGGTTTCTTGCACAAAAACTTCGTTAAAGGTTGTTTTAATTTTTTGTTAACTTTTTCATACAGGAAATGTCCAGAACATGAAAAAGCTTTATTGGAAAATTTATGTTTGCAGAAAACTTTGTTCAACTTAGGCTTTCTGCGTGAACGCTGGTCTAACACTTCAGCAACAATCAATTTCAATAAGCTAAAACATGGCTAAGATACATATCTTTTTACTACGGAGTTCCCGTGCCTATTTCCGGTTTCATCGACAAATCAAAGCCAAAGTCCATCTCAAGACAATTTTAATAAGCCCAAAGACGGTTTGAACACATTGATTGATTATGGAGTACCTGCCTCCCGGTTTCAATATCAGATCAGTTTCATCATACCATTTTCATCAGAATCGTTCAGATATTATTCGTTAATTTGCATCTTCATAGTTGCTGCGTTGGCAATTTATGATTTTCTTCATCAATTCTACTTCTTCAATAATTGGTACTTTTTGAGAGTGAAAATACTAAAATCACTATATTATTTGAAATGTTTCGAAATTGGCATATAAACGCTGAAGTTAGAGTAACCACTATAAAAAAAAAACTTAGTTTCAAAATCTTTTTTTAAATCATCCATCGTGATCGGTATTAGATATTGTTATTGCTGGTTGCGCCAATTTGCTATGATCCGCGACTTTGTTTTTTGTAATTTGTTTTTTTGGCCTAGCAATCCTATACCATCCGTTTTCCCTCCACCCGCACGACCGCAAGAAATGATTTGACATTGACGTTTTGTGCATTGTGAATGTGACCGCACCGCTAACCGCGCCCGCTCGAAATTACAAGAAAATTGACTATTTTCGTGATCCAACCATTCAAACTCAACAACAGTGGTGCCGTGTAGTGCAAAACAGGACCTGGCAGTGATTTAAATGTGCGAAGTCGAAAATCGCCGGCGGTGCCACGTGGAACCTTCGAAGTCTAAAGGTCAGTGCTCTTTCCCAATACCTTTATCCCATGCCAGGCATAGTATCTGCATATTGTTAATAAACCTTAGATCGCTTTTTTAAAATCTACAGTCCACAGCTTATTTGCGCAACCATTACTTTTTGGTCCATACGAGCAGGATCGTGAATCATTTTCTTGTAATTTCGCAATATAGTATTTGTTCCATAGGGAATAAACGCAACGCGCCTGTTTACCTAGATATAATAGTAGAAAACCCGCATCTAGGCATTTAGGCAACTATACGTTATTTCGCTCGTATAGTTAAAGAGTCATTGATAATTACGGTACCTACGCCGTCAACCGCACCGCATAATTATAGTTAGCTACGTAAATATCAGCGTAGATATAAATCGATCGCATTCTTTTTCTTGACAAAATTCATTCGACCATCCTACAAATTGCATGTAGGTAGACGCATTTCAAAAATACCCGTTCATTGTTGAGTGAATATTTGTAGGAAACGGATAAACCATAGATTATATAGACAGGTTATTCCGTTCGTTCGCCGTTCGCTTTGTTGTTTACAATACTACCATATTGTTATCTGATAATTATCGCTTACTTAATAATTCGTTAAGTGTTTGTTTGAGTGTATAGTGTGAATATATCAAAACAAGATGTCTCTTAAGGGAACCAAGGTTAGTACTGATTTAAAGGTTCAGTTAAAGCTTTTATACGCTAAAAGAGACTCACAGTTTTCACGTGTTCAATCAATTTGTGATAAATCTTTGCAAACCTCGGATCTGGCGATTAGAGATGCTTTCTTGTGTTCGTTGGAAACTTTAGATAGTTTGCGCGCGGATTTTGAATCTACAATTAATAATATAAACATTTTAGAGTTGGAGTTAAATCCTGATTACTGTGTGAGTTATCAGGCATTGTCGTCCTTTGATGACTTGTATTGTCGTATCAAACGTATTGCTAGGAGTTTAGAGACTCCCCCCCCCCGCGAGTGGTTTATCCAACCCTCCTCGCGAACGCCCACGATTGCCGCCAATTCAAATACCTGAATTTAATGGTGACATTCGAAATTGGAATTTATTTATAGATAGTTTCGAAAATATAATACATAGGAACACATCGCTGACAGATCACGAGAGATTGCATTATCTCGTAGAAAAATTGACCGGTAAGGCAAAGGCTGTCTGTGCTGGAATTACGTTTAGCGCTGAAAATTACACTTTAGTTTTGGACACTTTAAAAACAAAATACGAAGATAAGCGATTAGTAGCCACCGCATATTTAGATCAATTATTCGATTTGAAAAGTTTTTCCGTTTGTAACGATCATAATTTAGAGAAGTTTTTAAATATTTTCGCATCATCTGTTCGTGCAGTAAAGAACCTAAAGGTCAATGACCTCTGTGACTTTTTGTTTTTGTATATCGGTTTAAAGAAATTAGATCCTGAAACTGTTCGTCTGTTTGAAACGACTCAGCGCGGTAAAGAAATACCTAAGTTCGAAGATTTAGAATCTTTTATTCGCGACCATATTAAGGTGTTGCAGTGCACGTCGGCACGTCATGAAGCCACGAATAGGACAGGTTCCGATCGCCGTATAGACGCGTCATCGAAGTCAGTCAAGACTGCACATACGCTAGTTAATACCGCCTCAACACCTGACTGTTCTCTGTGTAAGGGTAGCCATACACAGCTGTACAAGTGTTCGGAATTTCAGAGATTATCGCCTAGTGATCGTTACAAGTTTGTCCGCACTAATAATTTGTGTTTTAATTGTCTAAGTGACAAACATCTGGTTACGTCATGTAACAGTGGTGGTAGCTGTCGTAAATGTCTAGCTAGACATCATACCTTCTTACATTTTGAGAGTAGTAAGCTGCCATCGCAGCAGCAGCCTGCGCAGACGCGCGACGCTTGTGACGCGCGGCCTGCTGCAAGTGCAAACGACGTAACATTGTGTTCGCTTTCCGCCGCTGGTACTCAAGTCACTACCGTTTTACTTGCGACCGCGCAAGTTGTCATTGTAGATGCCTTTGGCAAACCGCACACCGTTCGAGCGCTACTAGATGGCGCTTCCCAGAGTAATTTTATTACTCGGGATTGTTGTCAACGCCTTGGTTTTAGTTTTAATAATTGGTCATCCCGCTCAGAAGTGAAAGGTTTTGGAGGTTTAAAGGCAACCATTCACGGTTCCATTAAAATAATATTTAGTTCACGTTTTAATCGTAATATTTCGTTTGAAATGGATTCGCTAGTCGCAGATAAGATTACGGAACGGTTGCCCACAGTACCGGTTGACACGTCCATGCTGACGGAGTTTAAGAACTTGCAGTTAGCCGACGGAAATTACGCTTTCCCTGGAGATATCGATCTATTGATCGGTGCTTCGATTCTCCCGCATCTCCAGTTATCACGTAAAATTCAAGGTCTTCCGATGTACCCCGCTCCGCACGCACTGGAAACAGTTCTCGGGTTTGTTATAGTTGGTTCCGCACCCGCTTATTTAAATAGTTACTCGACTGTGTCGCACTGTTGCACCGTCGAGCCGCCGCTTGAGTCTACCATCCGCAAGTTCTGGGAGATTGAAGAGGTCAATGTCCCACCTATTCTCAGCCCTGAGGATCAGGTCACTGAGGAGATTTATACCCGCACGACTACTCGTGATAAAGATGGTCGTTATGTTGTCGCGCTCCCTTTCAAGGGTGATATTTTTTCGCTCGGTGGCTCCCGTGCCTCCGCAGAAAAACGCTTTCTATGCTTGGAACGTAAGATGCAGGCGTCTCCTAAGTTGAAGCAAGCCTATGATGATGTGCTGATCGAATATTTAGATAAAGGTTATATCTCATCAGCGCCTGCCGAGACTGAGGAGACACGTGATTACCCGTTTTACATCATCCCGCACCATGGAGTTGTTAGAGAAGACAAGCTTACAACTAAACTGCGTGTGGCTATGGATGGTAGCGCTAAAACTAGTACTGGCATATCGCTTAACGATATCTTGTATTGTGGTCAGAACCTCCAGGGTAACTTATTTGAAATAATAGTAAATTTTCGCTTGTTTGCTATTGCGCTCTCTGCCGATATTCGGCAAATGTTTCTTAGTATTGGAATCAGAGAATGTGACCGTAGATTCCAACGCTTCTTGTATAGATTTTCTCCGCAGGAACCTTTGAAGGTTTACGAATTCAATCGTGTTTGTTTTGGGCTTAAGTCTAGTCCCTTTCACGCTCTTCGCACTATCAAGCAGTTGGCCGCTGACGAGGGTGATACATACCCGAAAGCAAGGGCCACTATTGAAACCGGATTGTACATGGACGATTTTGTGTACAGTGTACCTAGTGAAGCAGAGGCTATAGAGACCGCTGCTCAAGTAATCAGCCTCATGAAGTCCGGTCAATTTGATCTGGTGAAATGGACAAGCAACTCGCAAGCTACATTAGAGTCGATTCCACCGTCACACCGGTTGACTTCGGTAAAGGAATTCGATGATAGTGATTCGCATAAGATCCTTGGTTTAAGTTGGTCACCCGCAACTGATATGTTCAGTCTTAAAATTAGCTCGACTCCGCCAACTTGTACCAAACGCGTTATCCTAGCATGTGTAGCTCGGATATGGGATATAATGGGTTTTGTAGCTCCTGTCGTTTTATATGCAAAGCTGCTTATAAAAGAGCTTTGGCTTTCCAACTGTGATTGGGACGACACCGCTCCTGAAAGTGTTGCCAAGTTGTGGGCTCGCTATAGGAAAGAGCTTCCAATGCTCGATCAGATACAGATTCCTCGCCATGTTGGTATAGTACCAGACACTGTTGTTAATGTGGTAGGTTTCGCAGACGCCAGTGAGAGGGCTTACGGGGGAGTGGTTTACTTTCAGGTCCAAAATGGCGATAACATTTCAGTTTTCCTCATTAGCGCAAAATCAAAGGTATCTCCTAGTAAGGTTGTCTCTCTTGCTCGTCTCGAACTCTGCGCTATTCTTATGTTGGTTCAATTGATTACATCTATAGTCAAAACTTGTCGTCCTCGCATTAATATAGAGAGAATTGTAGCGTTTTCAGACTCAACCGTTGCCCTATGTTGGGCCCACTCTTCACCCCATCGATGGGGCACGTTTGTCGCAAATAGGGTGGCTAAGATTCAAGCTGAATTGTCACCGGAAAATATGTTCCATGTCGCTGGAACAGAAAACCCAGCTGACTGTCTCTCACGTGGTTTGCTTCCCGCGCAAATTTTAAATCATCCGCTTTGGTTTTGTGGCCCTCCCTGGCTGCATACCACTCCTAACGAGTGGCCAAATGCTCCGTTTAACCCCGCTACTGTTTCAGAACCACCCGAGGAGAAGAAACATACGCTTGTAGTATCAGTTCCGCGTGAAGAGTCAGTTGTTTTGTTGTTGTCTAATCGAGTCTCGTCTTGGTCGAGACTATTACGCTGTGTAGTTTACGTCCTAAGATTTTTGAGATTATTACCATCGCGTGGTTCTATAATCGCAGCTGATTTGGATAGAGCTGAATCAGTTGTACTTCGAGAGTTGCAGAAATTTTATTTTTCAAAAGAATTTCGTAGTTTAGAATCACATAAACCTTGTAGTCCCGCACTTCAACATTTGAAACCATTTTTGCAAGACGGACTCATTCGTGTCGGTGGCCGTCTGCGAAATGCTAAGTTAGAGTTTGAACAAATGCATCCAGTAGTTCTACCACGCAGGGATCACGTTTTGGATTTGTTGGTGGACTATCACCATAAGGTGAATTGTCACGCTGGTCCCGATTTATTAATGTCCATTCTTCGACAGAAGTACTGGATACTTTCCGCTCGCAATTTGATACGCGCTAGAGTGCACAGATGTGTGCCCTGCTTTAAGCTCCGCCCGCGTTTCAACGCGCCGGAAATGGCCGACCATCGTTCTTGTCGTGTTGTACAGACGGTGAAACCTTTCATACATACTGGGACGGACTATGCTGGACCGTTTAAAGTCACTATTGCCCGTGGTCGTGGTATACGTTCCACAAAGGCATACATTTGCCTATTCGTTTGTATGACAACTCGTGCGGTTCACATAGAGTTAACCAGTGATTTGAGTACGCAGGGTTTTATGTCTGCATTTAAACGATTTTTATCTCGCCGTGGTCCCGTTAAGCGCTTATACTCTGACAACGGCACAAATTATGTTGGAGCGCGACGCAATATTTCGGAATTACATACATTCTTACGCTCCAAGTACTACCAAAGTGAATTCGCCCATGTCTTAGCTGAGAATCGCATTGATTGGTGTTTTAATACGCCAGCAGCTAGTCATTTTGGTGGCAATTGGGAGGCGAATATTAAAAGCCTTAAGTCGCACCTGTTTCGGGTCATAGGCGAACAGATTCTCTCGTACGAGGAGTTGAGCACTGTACTCGCTCAGGTAGAGGCGTTGATGAATACGCGTCCGTTGTGTCGGACTTTGTCTAGTGATCCATCGGAGCCACTAGCGTTGACGCCGGCTCACTTCTTGACGACGACTCCTCTTAAATATTTGCCCGCTTTAGATGTCGAGACTGACAAACTGCAGCTCCACCCGCGTCACGCTCTGCTAGATAGCTTAGTTCAGTCCTTTTGGAAGCGATGGAGGACAGATTATCTGCATACGCTGCAGTCGCGTCAAAAGTGGAACACTCCTTCAGATCCAGTCACAGTCGGTACTGTGGTGATACTGAAGACTGAGAGTGCGCCTCCTCTGCACTGGCCTCTTGGTGTAGTGGAAGAAGTTTTTCCGGGTTCGAACGGAATAACGCGAGTCGTAAAAGTTAAAACCGCAACTGGATCGTACCTGCGTCCGGTTATTCGCCTCTGCCCTCTGCCTAATCAGTAGTAGTGGCATAGTTAGTTATAAGTTGTTTCGCTACCTAGTATTGATAGTTTAGATTAGTAATAGGGTTTAGTTTCGCTTTTGTTTTTTTTTTCTTTTCTTTGAAGGTAACCCTTCAAACCCGGGGGGAATGGTTGCGCCAATTTGCTATGATCCGCGACTTTGTTTTTTGTAATTTGTTTTTTTGGCCTAGCAATCCTATACCATCCGTTTTCCCTCCACCCGCACGACCGCAAGAAATGATTTGACATTGACGTTTTGTGCATTGTGAATGTGACCGCACCGCTAACCGCGCCCGCTCGAAATTACAAGAAAATTGACTATTTTCGTGATCCAACCATTCAAACTCAACAACAGTGGTGCCGTGTAGTGCAAAACAGGACCTGGCAGTGATTTAAATGTGCGAAGTCGAAAATCGCCGGCGGTGCCACGTGGAACCTTCGAAGTCTAAAGGTCAGTGCTCTTTCCCAATACCTTTATCCCATGCCAGGCATAGTATCTGCATATTGTTAATAAACCATTTTAAAAATCTTTTAAAATCTACAGTCCACAGCTTATTTGCGCAACCAATTGCACTTTATCATTATAACGATCTAAGGAAAAATGTTGTTTCAGTAGGAAGTAATAAAAACCATGACATCATGTAAAATCAATGGCCAGTTTATGGAGGTTGATATCTTTATGCCACAAATTGGCAATCCCTCGGCGAACGGAAAATTGACGCCCGATATTCGAAGCCCTGTTGCTAACATAAGCCTAATATAATACCTATAGAGTAACTACCTATGTGTTTCAAAATTTTTGGTAATAAAATGCTGGGTACTAAAACTTGGATATAAGTCAAACTAAAATAAATATTTTCTATCAATTTTAATTCCAGAAATCAATATTGCATAATTACATTTCAAACCGGAAAAATTAAGATACAAAAACTCATACAATCTATTTAGGTACATTATCTCAGTGAATATATAGGATTTAACGAAAACGGAAACATAGTTCAAAAACTGCTTCTGTTTATTGAAATGAACAACTTTTTTCAAGAAGGTCTCAGCTGATTTCCTAAAGCGAGGAAGAATAGCAGGAGCGTAGTGTTCCTGGCGTGCCTCAGGGGATGTCAGCAGACCGTAGGGGCCCAGCGGGCTTCCTTCCGCTCTGCCCAAGATCGCGAAAAGGCATTGGATGATTTCTCACCTAAAAAAGCTATTTAAAAAAAAATGTATCTCCATTACTAATTTGGATCAGCTGACGATATCGTTTTACAACAAGTTTTGGTAAAACAACAAGCAGAAACAAAAAATCTTTAGTGTCAGGCGCGCCTTTGTTTGTTGCTTAACTTGGCAAAGTTTGTGTTATGTTGTACCAACATAGTTACTTTATGTTTACCTATTTTATACTTAGTACTTAAACACGGTTGTAGTTCAAGCAGTTTTATCAGACTCAACTCGCTACTGCAAAACTTGCGCGCGCTCGCATGTTGGCTCCTTCCGATTTCACCTACTTTTTTGTCGTCAACTCGCTCGCAGATTGAAACCAACAGCTAGCTATTGCCTTCGGCTTTCCTATGCTAGGTAAAATTAAAAACCTTACACTCTTAAATTATTTGGGTTTTGAAAGTATCGTGAAAATAACGCACAGAGTTAATGTTTTCCATTTTTTGGTTTAATAGAATATTTATTAATGTATTCACTTTTTTTCTCTTTTATTGCACTACCACTATTTTTATCTGCATCACACTTTGGGTTGGTTTTTCTGTCCTTTATAGCATAGCAGCAGCAGTGGAAGCTTACTGCATAGGAACTGAATTTTGACGACAAATTTCAATGAATTCGATGATTTAAAACAAGCCAATTCCAATATTATTCTCTAAACTGGGTCGCTCTCCATAAAATGAATCACTCCATATCGAACACTTAGAGGCTTTTGTGAAATCTGCCGATAGCCTTTCATGCATGATTAATGTAACCACATCCCTTTTAGGTAAAATTCAGTAATGAAGAATTTTTTACTGATGGTACGGCTCACGTCGATAATATCTACATACTTAAATGTATGTATCTAGTAAATATACGTAGCAGTCATTACGTCAATATTTCCGTATGAAATATAAACGTTTGGAAACCAGAAGTAAAAATTAATAAAAGTTGAATCTCAATATCTTCTTAACAAAGTTTGACTTGAAGTTACTCACAGCACAAAGAAAATTACTTTAGAAGTATGCAAAAAGTTTTAATGAAATGAAATTATTATGTGGATGTAAAGCTATTTTTTAAGTAGAGGTAAGAACCGATAGGTTCCGAAAGATAGTTCTATAGTTCTTACATGGAAAAAGCCAAAGTTAAGCATAGAAATCGTTAATTAAGAAGCGAGTTAACTTGTTAATTACCCTGGTATTAATTTTCACATTTCAAATCGGTAATTAGAGATGTCTTCCAGTCGTAAAAACTTTTGAACAATGCCCTGTCTAAACGTCGAAAGGGTTGTAAAGCTTGGTAATGATATAAAGACGCTAATTAAATAGGTTTAAAGAAATTTATTCTCATGAAAGACTACAGTCACTTACATGAGAAACATGATAAAAAACCAGTGCTTATTGTTAGCATTTTCGTCGTACATATTTATTTTTATAATTAGATACTTCTATACTGCATTCAATAGTAGTTGGCTGCTAGTGGAATATTGTTAATATTTTTCGAATACCTGTTGGGCAAGCTGTACTTTGAATGCATTATAGGAGCCATCGACCGTGCGTAGTACATATATATCGATGATAGGAGCTTACATTTTTAATTGTCGACTGTAGTTTGTTATAAATATCTGCGCTTGCCTAAGTAAACATTGTTTTGCCGAACTACGTTCTTGTCTTGGGTAGAACTAAATAACTTGCTTGGCGTGAACTTCGTGTTTAATTAAATATTTGGACAAACTCTTCTGGTTACTTTCAAAACCGCTATCAAATAATAATTAATCTATCAAATTAGCCTTTTGTGTTTCACTGCTGGGTGTCTCAGGCCTCCTCCATTACGCGGACCAGTGCGGGTTGGTGGATGTCACATCTTTTCAAAATTTTGGTTCTAGGACATGCCGATTTCCTCACGATGTTTTTCTTCACCATTTTGAGAGCAATGGTGATGAAATAAAATACACAAAGTAATGCGCCTGGCTGGGTTTAAACCCGACTCGTAAGTCGGGGCTGTTACGTTTCGGCCACCACTGCTCTCTATAAGTAGTAATATAAATTGGTAAAATGAGAATAGTCCCAAAATAATAATAAAAGTTATTTGTTAATAATAAAACATTCTTAAACTAGTTTGTATGATAAATAAAACTCGAACCAAATTCGTTTAATGTCTAGATCACTTTAAAAACATAACTTAACTAAAAAAAGCAACAGGATTTCCTTTATGTGGTCAATTTTACGAGTACGTGCAAAAAAAAAAAACTAAATTAAAAGTCAGCTCCATCTTGCTTTTCCCCTCATTCCAAAATAAGTCTTAATGAAGGCTCACAAAGTTTGCGATCGAACCAAATAAATAGACATTTCGGAGTGTTAATGAGTTTCCTTATGTTTGTAGGAAAAACTGTTTACGTACATTTAATTAAAGCTTGGTAGAGCAGCTAAAATCGTTTAGGTTTATGCGGTCATGGATACTTACAGAAATACGCTCTTTGTACTAATGGTATTAATTTTGGGCAATAAGATTTTTCAATATATATTTCAAGTACTTTATAATAAGCAAAGTGGATGTAGGTATCTTTGAAAATCTATCAGACTTTGTCAGATGAAGTCAAGATGATTCATAACCTAGTTTTGATTAAGTAATATTGATATTGTTTACCTGTGTATCTATGTATGTACTTAAAATGGTAAATGTTCTTTGCCATTAGTAATAATGGGACTGGCATGAACAAATGTTCAAAAGTTCCTAAATCAATAAAGAATAAAAAAAAGTACTTAATAAAATCATTCCTGAATAATACTATTATAATAAACTTTTAGTCAACTTAATATACTTTGAAAACATCAGCAAAACACTTACATAATAGTTTCCAAACTTCGGCAAAAATATCCAAAAAAAAAATACAATTTTCGGGTCCAATACTTTTTGTGCACTAAATAACAGTTTAACTAGTATTTCTGTCAAAATAAACTGAAATGAAAACTTTTTTAAGCGGCGCGGTGACGCGCTTAGCTGTCCGCACGACGCTTCAGGACGACTATTGGCTAAAGACTGGCTGAAACACGACGCTTTACGTTACACTGAGAATTTCCACTAGTAATTTACACTCACTGTAGCACTGTATTGTTTTTACAGATGGCATTAACTTAGTGGCTGAGTAAACTTTCAATGGATGTGAATGTGTGTGTACTAATTGTCTTGAAAAATATTTTGCTTATGGGTGAATCACGCGTTTAATTTTTATCTTCGGTTATTGGAATGTTCTTAATTCATTTAATTTTATGTTGTTACTGGTCAATTTACATAGACTATTTATCGTATAATTATGATGTTATAGAAGCATTCAAAAAACCTTGACATTTTTCGTCATTAACGAGCGTACTTATTTAATTTAATAAATTCTTATAGTTTGATTTAGTTTTTTTATTTTGTTTATATGATATTGATACACTCATGACTAAGTAAATATGCTAAGTAAAACTAAACCAACAACCTATGACAGGGAATTTCTACTATTTCATTTAAACAGAGGTTACCCCGTAATCTATAGAAGGTAAACTAGAATAAAAGTACTGTGCTCAATAAGTAGACTAACCGCCGATTTCTTTAAGCATTTGAAGTTAAGAATTACTCAAACTCTACTTTAACCTGTAAACCTGTCAAAATTTGGCATTTAAGTAGGGTTTGACACGTTCTTAACTCAAACTACTCAATTCAGAAACCCGCTCTAAGAAATAAATATACGACTGAGCAACCCTACAATAAACCTAATCTAGTGCTTCAATCAATAATTTTTATTATTATTATTCTTTATTTAATATATAAAAAGATGCGTTCTAGTGAAATACAAATTGATACGTAATCGATTGCTGAATTTTGGTACAATACCAAATCAACACAAAATACGACTTAGATAATAATATGAACCAACTTGTAAAATCTTTCTTTGTCAAACCTTTAGCTACAAATTCGACTGTTGAAAGAAATAAAGAATATTACATTATTATCCTCAAACAATAAATGAAACAACTGACTAGAAAAACACCTAGTAACGGTGATTTTTTGCAGAAGATTCTGACATCATGAAAACAAATGCAAACCAAAATAGATTTAATGGTTGATTTACGAGGTTCATATACTAAACTGCGTCTATTAATATATTCACGGGAAATTCTTTTGAGTGTTTATATTAAAATATTTTATAACCCTATTTCAGTGCCCATAGCTTTTTTTTTGTTTCTAGAACTTATATCTAGCCCGTGAGTGTCATAAATTCCGTGACAGCTACACTGGCTTTCAAAATTTAGTACCACACTTTTTAAATTGCAATTCGTCGTAAACAATTGTAGCTAGAAAATGTTAAATATTTTCCAGTAACTCGTATCTTTCTCATATTTCAACTTTCACTTAAAATTACGAACTCTTTTAATTTAAGGTAGACAAAACTTTTTAAAGACTTTTATAAGATCTTTTTTCAGAATAAAAAGAGATTAAAGGAATAAAGGGTCGTAGTAGAGTTGCTTATAATTTTGTTTTAGAAAAGATGATGCCGTATTTCGACTCGTAACCCATTCAAAAATCATTCAAAGTTTTTTCTGCTGTAGGGAAATAAAAATTCGGGTAGGTACATACGGGTTAAATGAAATATGATTTTCTTTTTTCGGTGGGAAAATCATTTAATGACATCTCCGTAACCTTGGGCGGGGCGGGAGATAGTGTCAGACTTTAACTGACTAAAAAATCACTCCTGTTCCTTCTTTGACTTCGTTCTAGGGCCCCAGGGTTCATTTTCACATTCCACATGGCTCCAGTAGGCTTCAACTCTGCTGGGCCCTTACGGATTGCTAACATCTTGAGGCACGCGTGGAACGATACGCCGCGTTGACGACTTGAGCCCGGTCCGGACGGTTACCGGACGGTCGGACAGTGAGCTAAATATGACTGTTGAAACTACAGCTCAATATCGTTAACATATTTTCTTTCTGAAACATTTGAAAAGTCGTTTAAGCATTACTTCTGTAATGTGGGCGCGTTCGCAAACGTATGTGAACTCGCTCCCGACCAACTCTATCTGCAAGCCAAATAAATATTGCTACAGTGTTGGAATCGAACCCGTGACTCGCTATGTACCAGACAACAACCACACCGTCAACAGTGCCTTCAAAAATTTCGTTTCTAAATACTTTCTCTGCTATATTAGAAAAGTAGGTCTATTATTATCTGGTACGTTTGCTTATCAAATATTTTCGTGGCGGCCAATATCACGGGTCGCCGGCAATGTGCCTTTATGTGTTGTAATAATCTATATTTTGGAGATAAAACTCAGCTGTGTGAAAATGATAAGCTTTATTGTGTCGATGGCTGGCCTGGCTTTCGTCCTTTGACGAACATTTACCTGTGCATGTTCGTAATAAATATTACAGGTTAGTAGTTGTAAATTGCTTTTCTATAATAAATTAGTTATTTCGATTAGTTATTAATATTATGTTCGGAAGGTCTGCACCTGACTCGTGCGGAGCCCGGTTATTACCATGATAATAACATGTGTGTGGACCGCCTGGAAGACACGGTGAAGCATACGGTAAACGTGTGCTCCGCATGGGCAGAGTACTAGAGGGCAGAGTTGTCGGGGCGATCGGTGGCAACGACCTCTCACGCTGGGCTCCGTTACAGGCCATGGTCAGAAGCAAAGAAAATGTCAGGCAGTCGCCTCCTTCTGCGAAGCAAGTGGCCGCACAAGCGAGGGAACGGCCCTCATGCTCCAACCACCGGGATCCCGACCCCGAATTACCAGTAGGCGTGGGCTTGCGGACGTCGACCAATTAGTAGCTCACCGTCCAAACCAAGCCCAAGTCATTAATGACGCGTAGGGTTCCACGTGCGTCTCAGGGAGATGTCCGCAAAATCGTAGAGGCCCAGCAATTTCGAAGACTACTGGCGCCATGGGTTTTCTTCTGAAAGAAAAAGCCAGGGTCCTGGAACACAAGGCAATGAAGGAACATAAGCGGGTATTATCTCCTTCGCACTCTGTCCTAGAGCGGGAGTCATAGGCTGATTTCCCACCTGAAAAAAAACACTCTTTAACGTTTTTAGGGTTCCGTACGTCAAAAAGAACAAACGGAACCCCAATAGGACCACTTTGTTGTCCGTCTGTCTGTCAAGACCCTTTATCTCGGAAATACGTGAAGGTATCGAGTTGAAATTAAAACCATATGCTCAAGTCTGCAGTTCCAAAAATCAAACTACTAAGTAAAAAGGTACGGCTATTTATATTGCCAAAAACGTATATTTCGACACTCTCAAGGACATGAAATTTCATAGGGTACTTCCCGTTGACCTAGAATCCTGAAAATTGGCATGTAGCGAGGTCTCATAGTACAAGTATAGGAAAAAATTTAAAAACTGTATATTTGTAGTTACGTTACAAAAAATATTTTATTAATTTGGAAAAATCTTAGTCACTCAATTCGGGAATTGAATTGTTTTCATAAGTAAGTTTGAACGGAACCCTCAGTGCGTGAGTCCAACTCACACTTGCCCGGTTTTTTTATTTATGTCAATATATTCTTAAAATATTTATCAGTAAAAAAATCTACATAGCATAGCAGATCAGTTTTTTAGAGTTCCTTGCATCTACAAAACATAAATGAATATATCTGCAGTAGAACAAGGTCTATCTTTTATAGAAAACCTTTTATAAAATACTAACTTTTTCTAGCGGTTTTGCCCGTATGAAAGTAAAAAGTTTCAGTAAAAATCCCAAATTATTCTGAGATATATTCCAGGACATGGTATCAAACTTTACCTAAATTCGTTCTATCATCTGAGCGTGAAGGATTAACTAACACGCATACAAAAACACAATATGGGACATACAAACTTTCACCTTCATAAATATTAGTATGATACACGTATATCTTTTTTGGTATACCTAGCCTTATTGCATATTTTCAATACAGCTAGATACACTGTACGCATACAGGCTGTTCTAAGTAACTGTTATTTATTTTGTGACACACAATTTCGAATGTACGTAATAACGCTTTAATCACAAAAATTCTTTCACGTAGTGGAATCCGTTAATATTGCAGAGTATGAAAAAAACAATCGGTCGAAAAAACACCGGTTCCGATGTAGAGTCGTGGTAAAGGAGCTAATAAAATAGCTGGTTAAAAATTATATGAAAAAATGTTTTCGTAATATTTACCTTTATTATTGACAGCTGCGTCAATTGGGTATTCCTCTCACATTAAAATGTTAGAAAAGGGGTAACCAGTTGATGACGCCGTATGTACCTTATCTTCTATTTGATTTTTTTGTAAATAATTATAATAAATGACTTGCCGCTCTAGGGTGGAGCGAGAGGGCGTGTCAAACTTTTACTGACTAAAACTAGTCCTGTAACTTTCAGTTGCCTATTTCGTTCTAGGGCCACGGGTTTCCTTTTCAGAAATTTTGAGGCCATAGTGGGCATCGACCCTGCCAACAGCTGATATCTTTGTAGCGTGCGTGGAACACTACGCGCCGTCGACTACTCAAGCTTGTACTTTTCAGACGGGTAGACTGCGTGCTAACGGTTACTCGTCGTCCACAAGCCCAAATCTACGGTGGCCGGGAATCGCATTGCGAATCCCAACGTCCAGGACGTGTACTGTGGGGGTTGTTGGTTCGTGAGTATAACCATTGCATCTCGCTACGAACAAGTTCATAAGGTCATCGCGCCTTTGGAACGCAAAGAGCAACTGAATAAATACGAGTGGTTTTTAGTCGCTAAAAGTCTGACACTTTTTTTTTGCTCTGCCCAGAGCATGACAAATTATTTGACTATCGTTACCCTCAAAAAAGGGGTTACTAGAGCAATTCCAGTTCTAAAAATTTTTCTACTGTCACTCATGCCAGGCCTTAAAGAGTATAAAACGTACTACATATTTTTTTAATATGATCGCCTTGAATTTCAGTAAAACAACCGAGAATAATAAATGGAGTGTCATTGCTTTAAATTTGCATTTCATTTGGTTAAACTACGCGAAAATTATTAATCGAATGGTCTCCTTCTCAGAATTGTTCTAACGTATAGTTAGGGAAAAATATTTCCCCCTGAATAAACCTTCAGGAGAGCACTTTGCATGGATAGTAACATATTTTTTAACTGAGATGGTTGATCTATATGAAGGTACGAGTACTATAAGCAGGTACTCCTGAATTAGTGTGAATCACGTGGGAACTCTGATACCGCGATGTAAGATTTGTGTGAAGTTCGACGATTTGTTGATCTTTAGTTCCTATGATCCTGTGATTTAGTATATTGCGTATTTAGGAATGACTTCAGAATATATTTTCCGAAATAACCTATTAAAAAATACTGACAGTGTTAACACTGTCAGTATTTTTTATAGGAAACATAGTATAGGAACTCAAAGACAAGTTCTGTTGAAAACCAGACAGGCAACGGCTAAGTACATAGTTGTCTAGCATTATGCTGAACTGGACCTATTTAGTGCAGCCATGAGACACACAATGTTGTTGTTTTTATTTAAGACTAGCTTCTTAGGGGATTTATTTATGGTAGGTAAAATCATCAAATCGTCGCTTAGGTAACAATACCGCGTAAGTCGAAAATTGGTCATGTGACGTTTTATACTTCATTGGATAGATTTTGTCGGCGCGCATCAGTTTTTTGTGTCTCCTAAAAACTTGTCAAATTTAACTTGCGCGGTATTGTTACCTAAGCGACGAAATGACAAATCCCGCCCTTGGGCGGAGCGGGAGATAGTGTTAGACTCTTACTGCCTAAAAACCTACCCTGCTCCTTCATTGCCTTCAGTCCAGAGCCCCCGGGGTTCACGGGGTGGAGTACACCCTTAAGGAACCTACTTGCCAAATTTTAAGTTTGTAGGTGTTATAGTTTCTGAGATTTCGTAATTAATCAGTGAGTTAAGTATTTCGCTTTTATATATAATTATATAGTTTCTATATACTTGTTTCGTTATTAAATCTATAGCTGTGTGCTAAAGAAACGTGTTTTCTTTCTTTTTATCTTGTGTTTTCTTTATTTTTAATTTTAATTTAAGAACCAATTAACATTATACACAAATCAAAATTTATCGCGCATCGATTATGATAATAACTCTTGCCGTCATCAATATCTGCCTGTTCGCAAACTAGAGGAAGAGAGTGCAACAACAAACTTTCAAGTATAATATCCGCTTAATCACATTTCTCAGTTTCTGTACAGATTAAGAGTAATCAATATAAAAAGAAACCTAAAAACTAGCTAGATTATCCGATTTTTCTACAGTAAAATTAAAATTTATTTTACCATTTTTGGGGTTCCGTGCCCAAAGAGTAAAATGGGACCCTATTAATAAGAGCCGTAGTCCGTATAACTGTCACCATCACCAGACGATATCTCATGAACCATGAAAACTAGATTATAGACAGTTGAAATGTCATAGATGATGTATTTCTATTGCCGTTATAACAACAAATAGTAAAATCAGAATTAAATATATATTTAAGTAGGGCTCTCATATATAACAATGTGATTAGGGTTCCGTAACTCAAAAAGGAAGAACGGAATCCTTATAGGATCACTTTTTCGTCCGTCTGTCTATCTGTCAAGACCCTTTATCTCGAGAACGCGTGCAGGTATCGAGTTAGTTGAAATTAAAACCATATAGTCAGGTCTGCGGTCTCTTAAAACTGTGAAAAAATCAAACTTCTAAGTTAACAGAATAAATTATACGGCCGTTTATGTTGCAAAAAACGTATATTTCGACACTTTTAAGGGAATAAAAATTCATAGGACGTAGAATCCCGAAATTTGGCATGAAGCAAGTTGTCTCATAGCAAAAGTCTAGGAAAAAATCTGAAAACTGTTAGTTTTTCCTCTTCCTTGCGTCGTATTCTCAATGCTGAGGGTCGTGACCACCCTGCTCCATCACTTACAATAATCCTCCATCTATTCCTGTCTCTGGCGGAGTGAAGGGCCCCATATACCGTATAGTCAAGAGCGGTGCGGATCTGGCCGGACCAACGTATTGGGCTGCGGTCACGAGGCCTTTTTCCGTCTATTTTACCGGTCACAATGAGCCATTCAAGGTTGTCACCATCATTCTTTCTTTGTAATTTTGTAGTTAGGTCAAAAAAAAAAACTCGAGACTCGATTTGTGAATTGAACTGTTTTCATAGGTGTTGTAGGGACCACCTTCAGTGAGCGATTCCGACTCGCACTTGCCCGGTTTTTTTTAATTGGTTATAATATTTATAGTATCTAATATTGTACTGATTATGGTACGGCCAAGTGCGAGACGGACTAGCGTACGAAGGGTTTTTCGTACGCGAGTCCGACTCACATTTGACCGGACTTTTTAAGTTGTATTTTTCTTATTTTTGTCATGTCGACCTTTAGTGACTGGTGTGGGTCATAGGAACCGAGCAACATCGATTTATAGCGTGTGAACTACTGAAAATATACTGGCGGTGGCCCTTGTGCGTCAACCCTTAAAAAAAAAACCCTAATTGTTTAAGGAAGATACAAATACATATGTCTATGTGTCGTAAATCATGGAAGATACTAAAGAAGACGTTGCCGCCCATTGACTGCAAAACCTTTACGCTATCTTGAACCTGATGCTATTCCACTCCAATTTAAATGGTAAAATATGACCTAAGACTTAGTCTTAGGTCATATATTACCATTTAGTTATTTATCAGAGAGTTTTAGTTATTTATTTAGTTAATATCCAGATTAGACCAGAATTATTTAGTTATTTATCAGAGAGTTTTCGTACAGTGGTTCTAGAAATTAAAATTTACGAAAAATTATTTATTATGATTGAAAATAGAAACAGAGAAATGTTTTAATACGACCCATCCCGTGGTTCAATGTAATATTTACTGTAACGAGTTTCCGTATGCAATGGCCAAATGGTCTCTAATGACGTCATTAAACAAGAGTGGTGGTCATACAAAAGCCTCTTAATTACGTTAATTGACTACCTTTATGTATATTTAAAAAGCTTATATGGGTGTAACAGAAACGTGCCCAAACTGCCCAGGAGGGTCGTTTAATCAATGTGAAACCTATTAACTTGACGTATCCCTACGTGATAACACAATAATTACAAAATGAATGTAGGCGCAAACTCTTGTAAATTAGCACATTAAAGTTCAAGTTCAATAAAGACTAACCGAGGTCGCTGACCTCCCCTAATCGAGTGTAATGTCTACACTTTAACAAATACAGTCTACAAAATAATAAATTACACTTTGTATTTATTTGTTCTGGCCATATTGTATTGTGAATGTAATTATATTGATAAGGCTTATTTAATCAACAGTAATTCAATCAAAGCAATAAATCAGCTTGTTGTCTACAAAAGTGACTCAAAGTGAGTCGTAGTCGTGTGGACAGGGTTCCGTACAATGAATATTTTAACTTTGAGGTGGACACAAAGACACAGACACAATCCTCTCCACATTCCAATACATGAGGGTTAATTTCCTATTGTATTGGTATTTATAGTATTGGATCGTAGAAGAAACTCGCCGAATTTTGTCTAGTGTTATATTCTTGAACACGAGGTATAACTTCGAGGTGTAGTAAGTTATTTTCATGTTTCAACTTTTTGACAAAAATCGCTATGAAATCTTCAAAAGACATTACTAGGAAGTAGTTTTTACTTTTATTACTTTTTCAATTGTAAACTATATACGTGAGTGATGTCCGGACTATTAATAAAAAATATTAAAAAAAGAGCGTGTCCAAAGTATATTTTCATATTCGCTGTCCCAAAAAGAAGACCACCAAGGAGACCGAGCCTTCAGCCGACTGATGGTGACCAGGTAAGTGTAGCATGCTTTCTATCTAATTTTCCTTTACCCAATTTCATAATTTCTTCACCCAATTTATGTTGAATTTGCAAAGTCACGTACATTTACCTACATTTTCAACCCCAAACAATACAGTCCACTTTTCAAGCACCTAATTGGTGTAAATCGCCACCATTATTCTATGGTGGCAAGGCGCCACCAAACGCTATAAAATCTCGACCAACATTTTTTTTTTTGTGTGAGCAAACATTCTTAACGCTTTCCACGTGAGCTTTCGGAAGGCATTTTAATGATTTATATATATTTAGTTAAGAATTGAACATCAAGCAGGCCCGGCTTTACTCGAATATTCAAGGGCCACAAAAATTCAGGCATAGATTTCGACGAGACGAAAGCCACAAAAAATAATGAATAATTTTTTTAATTGTCAGTATTTTCTAAAATGTAACCATTACAAGAGTGAAAAGGGATAATGTCTAAGTCTAGATTTTTGTTTATTAATCACGCTTCAACTGGCAGACGGCATTGTTTATGACTTAATATGTAATTTTGGTTTTAAGGTGGAAATTTATCCAATGAGTTTTACTGCTCTAAGGCGGAGCGAGAGAGCGGAAAAACTTGAGTAAAACCACAACCATGTTAACCACGGGTTTTCCTTCCAATTTATTATACCAGCGTAATGTTATATTTTACTTCGTTTCATTTGCATAGAATGTAGATAAGCATAACGATAAAAGCTTTTTATCTGAGGACCTTTTGCACAGATAAAAAAATATATGCAAACCAATTAGATACGGTTGCCAAGTTCATTTAATCCATTCAGTTCTAGACTATATACGTATTACACAGAAATACATTTACTGAAGGGAGTTAGAAACAGTTCGGTCTCTTAGTCACTCGTACTATTTTGTATGTATATAGTCTTCTCTACACCGTCAAATTTTGGTCGTTTTAATCCCGTAGTGGGTTGATTCGGTACATGAAATACCATCGGTTTGTAAAGAGAAAATTAAAATATAAAGTTTTTTTAAACTCGAATTAATTTACGCATTACCAAAAATAATTTCTTTTAAGTAAACGTCAGCTGAGTGAGGCCAATGAACTGTAGGTAGTTAGTACGCAACGACCTACAACTACCTATAAGGTCATTGACTCATTTACCTTAAGAAATTAATTTCGTACATGCATAAATTAAATCGAGTTTTTTGAAAAAAAAGTACTTTATTTTTTCTTTACAAATCGATAGTATTTCATGTACCGAATCGACACTCCTCGAGATTAAAACGACTAAAATTTAACGGTGTATAAATAGCTGTATAGCTATCTATGTATAGAGAAGATGCTACCTTACTGTCTGTAACTAACTAGTCACGCTCTAAGAGACGTTTCCATGAATTTCAGTGTTAAATTCAGACTATGTTAAATTCTCGGTGTTCCCTGAAATAGCATGTCTGTAAGAACATGCATCTATTTAATCAATTACACGATCGTTTTTAAGCCAAGATTTATGTGAACAAAATGGAAAACATTCCATGTTAGTGTTGGAAACCGCTCTAAAATATTGAAATCACATAAATTCCAAGAGTAATTGATACCAATTCGCTCCAGTGAAAACTAGAGCATCTACGAATAAACAAAATGTTTAATAGATAGCTCTCATTAACTCAGTAAAGCACCTGAGGCGCTGAAAGTTTTGAACACTGAGATAAAGTTTCCGAAATTGGGAACTCTGTTATTGATACAAGGGAAGTATTAAACTGAAACAGTATCATATCACTTTTCCGGAGTTACCCTGAAAAGAACCTACTTTGTTGTGAAGAGAAAATTGAAAAGCGAATACCTTTGAAAATGCACGATATGGAGCTGAAAACACCGCCGCTGCCAGTGCCGTAACGCGGTCACTTTTCTTTTGTTTGGTTTTGCTCGATTTTACCCAACACAATGTCGCCGATATCTCTATCAATAAACCTGTTTATATCGTATGACTACGCCACTACATGTACTTAATCGGATTTGACAAGCCAACTGGCTGCAATTGATGAGCGAACACACATGACAAACTTAAAGCATTACTATTTTCGGTCGAGAACATGTTTGTTATAAATATTTTAATAGCATTAGTTTCTGCATCAGTACTTTAGATGAATTGGAAATGGATTTTAAATCAATATTTATACCTATACTTATAAAAAAATACGGGTTTTCATGGTTTCAAAAAAATAAACTTATAAGATTTTTACGCTTGTGAGGCCTTTTTCCAAAAAACCGCATTTATTTTTGATAAAATTATAGAATACCTGATGGATGATAAACTTATTAGTGTTCTATCAGTATAATAATTTAAGTAATTGAATCAATAAATTTTTAAAATCCTAGTAATTTTACTGGGAAACTCAATTAAAATGGCTTAGACAAATTTGCCAAAAACATTTTAAAGTTTGCTAACTGAATTAAGTACCGTGTCATAACTTAAGATGAATTTAAATGAATAAATAATCTAGTGTCAAAATAAATCACTGTTTCAATTTGGAAATTAATTTAGGTACAGTCTGGGATTTAACTGTGAAATCCCAAGAGAACACCGGTGTCCGCACACCTATGGTCTTACTATTGTGTCTCTAATTATTTAAAAGGTTAAAGTAGGACAAAAGATGCAGTTTCACATCCACACCCTGTCATAGCAAAGCATCGACAGGCGGAGATGAGTCTTCCAAAGTACCGATGCATGTATCAATCAAGTCAACCAACCGACCTGTTAATTCATCACCCAGGGAAAACCCTTGGCAAGTCCTTTGATTTCAGATTTGTTGTTTATCTTTGATAGACACTACAAAACCTTTATATAAGTAAATTTTGTGATATGTTTTCCACTACTAGTTTCCTAATCCAAAAAGGGGATCGGTTTCCATATCCTCTAATCATATTTGGTTAACCGGTCCCTGGACACTAATTGGACAGCAATTTCACCAGTAAACAAAGACACATGGATAGCTTTAAACAATGACGATGGGTAGGTAAGACGTCAGCTTATCACGGAAAGGGGATTATTTTAAGACCGCAGGTAGCAGTTTCCTCATAGAAAGCAGCAATTTCAGCCTTTGTGACTCGTGCACTGTAGCTTTTCGTTGGGAAGCTCTCTGTGTACTGTTACGTCTGCGTAATGAGTTTGCATAAGATTATATGCAAACTCATGCGTATCCTCATAAGTTAGCATACTGGCTGTATAAGGGTTCGAAGACTGTTAGTATTTTAGAATCAATTTGAATAATTGTCAGAGTAGATTGTTTAGTTGTTTTATAAAAAGAGTTCCATGTAGTCGCTCAAAGTCGAAAGAAGTATTTTTTAAATATATCATCGTGAAAACCCCCAAGTTATTTCATTTTATAGATAATTGATCCCGGTAGTCGAGCCCTAACCACCCAGGGTTCGACATAGTGGTGGAGGCGCCGGGTAGTAAAAACAGTATTTATATTGATAATCAATGTATGGTATAAATAGAAGAATGGTATAAAATTGCATGCGATAAAGAGAAAGAGAAAGACGACTAGTACAGTCCCATGTTGTGTTGTGTGCTCTCGCAGCGAAGAAAATAGAAAAGCTAAGTGGTTTTTATATTTTGTAATTAGTGTTAAAGGAGAGCTGATGATGATGTATTTCTCGGGCATTGATGAAGTCTGCCTAGAGGAGTTTATCACCGAGTTCAGGCAAATCGCCAGAAGCTATGAGTGGTTTGAGAAAGATTATGCTCTCATATTAGGCGCATATCTTCAGGGTCCAGCCTTGTATTTTTATAATTATACTTACCGTGAGGATATGGAATTTGCAACGTTGTGCGAGGAATTGAGGAACGAGTTCCCTTGTCAATGTTATGTCTGTAAACAACGTGCAGCAATTGCAGCAATGGAAGCATGTGTAGATGAAGAAGAAACTGCAGATGTATATGAAGAAAATGGATCGCCGGATGACATGAACCAAGATGATAATATTGTTTTATGTTCTAGCATGATAATGGACGACCCACATATTAAGGAGATAAATGATATCGATGATGACCAGAGCTGCGACGTAAGCAGTCAGAATGATGACGAGTCCGAAGTTGAATGTACGGATGAAGAGAAAAACCCGGGTGTGTCCAATCCAATTATTATTTCATCCGTTTTTATTTCAGAAAATAAAGATGTGTTTTTTAAAGAATCACAATGTGATCACGATGAAAATACGTATAAATACCACATCGCTGGTGATTACAGTTTTGAAAAGAAGATGGTCCAATCTGATGTCGGGGATGACGTACATACTTCGTTGGTAACAATAAAAAATAATAGGTTTGGTTTTCGTAATTTCCATATTGAATTTTCTCATCGAGCCTCATGTCAAGCTAAAATAGGTATGGCATCAAGGAAGTCCTACCATGTTAAGTTGAGTCGTATTTATGCCCAAACTAAAAATAAAAGATGCATGGCACGAAAACGTATGGCTATAAGAAAGTCCCCCCATTACCTTCATTTAAACAAAATAAAATCATATTCATTGAATTCTTACCATTTTTATAACAAGTTTATAAAACAGACATTTTTATTTAAATATAAATTTTGGAAATTTTATAAAAAGAAATTTTTCATGTAAATAGACTAAACTTTTTTTGTTGTTTGTAAATAGGTTTAGGCTCAAAAGCTTGGTATCCAGGGTAGAATAAAATTAGAAAAATATTTATAGAGAGTCTGTCATGTCATTATGTCATTGTCAATCATTGTGATCGTTATGTTTATTATTGTGATGGAAATTGTAATTAATTTGTGATTTTTGTTTCATAAAATGCTGCCGGGCGGAACGCGCCCCATGAGCTGAATGCAGACGCAGCCGGGTGTTTCAGAGGACAGAGCCATACAACCCAGAAAAACGTTTATGTACAAGATGTAGTGGTAGACGTGTTTTTGCTCCAGAGTATAATGTTAGATTCTCCTCCAGACCTCCCATAGAGTTATGAGAGGGCAACTTAGTGTTCAATTTGAGCTAATATCAACTTTGCTATATGGAGCATAGTCTTCGCAAAGGGAGTCAGGTTGACTCTGTTGATTTAGCTATGATAATTGAAACTCTTCAATGGTTAAGAATTATTAGATGAGTAATTCTTGTTATATTTTTTATTAATCCCTCTGGAGTAAATACAGGCAATGAGAAGTTATAGGTGGTCCAATGCAATTATGGCTCTCTGACCTCTGACCCGATAAGCGTCTGAAGGAATTACAGTCATAAAGGTGTTGAATCTTAGCATGTATTCCCAGTCTGGGTGGATGTCACTTGGACATCCTAGGTTCAATTAGGGCTGTGCGCTGTGGCTTTTAATATGGTTTTGCTGCAGTGGGGTTTAAGCAGAGCAACGTTGTTTGATGAGCGTGGATTGACGCTCAGTAATAATATATGAATTTTATGAATCAGTAGTGATCGTTGACTCTGACTTAAGCTCGCTTTCTAAAGACGTAAGCCAAAAATAAAGTTCTTCCATATAAAGGTAGGGATCTCGGTGTTAGGATTAGGTAGGTCATACTAACACCCTTCGAAAGTTTTTAGAATATAACTGTGTTATATACACATTTATATTCTTTGGGGCGTAGCTGATGTTACGTCTGCGTAATGAGTTTGCATAAGATTATATGCAAACTCATGCGTATCCTCATAAGTTAGCATACTGGCTGTATAAGGGTTCGAAGACTGTTAGTATTTTAGAATCAATTTGAATAATTGTCAGAGTAGATTGTTTAGTTGTTTTATAAAAAGAGTTCCATGTAGTCGCTCAAAGTCGAAAGAAGTATTTTTTAAATATATCATCGTGAAAACCCCCAAGTTATTTCATTTTATAGATAATTGATCCCGGTAGTCGAGCCCTAACCACCCAGGGTTCGACAGTACAAAGGAAATCAGGAGCAGCTTGCTCCTTTCTTTGAGGTTATACATGATTAAAAGCTGAAAATATTTTAGGGAATAGTCTCGATTAAGTTTTACTCGTCCTTTTTGTAAAAATAATTAATACTATTAATCAGATAACTATTTTGTATATTTAGCGAATGCAGTAGCCCAGCGGTATCAGCCCCGACTTATAAATGGTCGTGGGATCAAACCCAAATAGGTGCTTTACTTTGTGTAATTTATTTTATCACCACCGTCCTCAAAAAGGGGAAGGAAAACATCTTGACGAAAATGGCATATGCTAGAACCAAAAATTTAAAGACATAAATATGGCATTCACCAACCCGCACTGGTCGTATGTGGTGTGGATAAGGGCCCAATCCCTCATCTTGTAGAAACGTTTAAAAAAGTGACCGAAGCCTTGAAGAATGCAAAAGGCAACTAAAGGACACAGGTGGGTGCAGGTGGGAACATTTTTGACTTTAGACTTTTTGACTTTTTTTGAATAAATAAAAGTCGGACACGCCCTCTCACTCAACCTATAGCAGGTGACAGCAGGGTCGAAGCCTACTGGGGCAATGGACCGCGCGATTTCTGAAAGGAAGGTCCGACCTCGGTATGTAGGGCTAAGAAGGAACGGGGTGGGTTCTTTAGTCAGTAAAAGTCTGACACTATCTCCCGCTCCACCCAAGGGCGGGAGATGTCATTGGATTATTTTAACCCATCAAAAAAAAACCTATAGCAGGTGAAGTCATAATAAAAAAAATCCTTCGCCTAGAAAGGACATCGGTGTCCCTGCGGTGGGTACATTGTAATATTTGTAATAGAACGTCCAGAATGCGCCGCTCGCGAGCCGCTTGCGAACTACGCGCGTGCTGCTTGCGTGCGATTACAGCTTAAGTTTGGTGATCTAGTGCAGTTCCCTCAAGACTCGAGTGAGGCGCGCGTGCAGCTCGTGTACATATAGCTTCTTTCGCGTTTGAATTATGAGCCTCAGTTGTATGGGCGACGGCAGTGTACCGCGGTCGGCACGCGTGCACTTCCTGCGCCGCTCGAGTACGGCGCGTAGACTGAGCGCGAGCGGCGCGCAGGAGCCGCCGGTACTTCGTACGAACATGAAATGCACGCGCGCAGTTCGCAAGCGACTCGCGAACGGCGCATTCGCCAGGTCTGGGCACACCGTAAGACTGATTATAATGTTTTAGCAAAACCTGGACAAGAAACCTTTTTTTTTATTACAGTGGGTACGTACGCTTCTTACGTTAAAAGAATTAAGATTATAAGTAAATAAATTGAAATTGTATAATATTGTATAAAATGCTACTTCCTTTAAGAAATTGCTATAACAGACATTTTCCGAGAAAAAGTCACGATATTATAAATGCAATTTCACGACTCATCTTCTGTATACTTTGGTTAAGGTACTCGTCGAGGTCATATCGATGTTTCTTAGTATGAATAATGTTTTCAGTGCTTTTTGCAATGTTATTCGGAATTGAAAGATGCTGGTAAAATGACAAAATCAACTATGACTTTTTCCAATGTTATTCGGAGTTGAAAGATGCTGGTAAAATGACAAAATTAACTATGAGGAAGATAATAGACTACTCGTAGAATAAACTTTGCTGATGCAAACTATTACCATGACTTACTTATTTTTTTCGCCAGAAATATAACCTACGCTTTAGAGATTGCAAACCGGGCCCGGCCGGGCCGGACCCGGCTGGGCCCGGTGCCCTTTTAGACATCCACCGGGCCCGGCCATTTATACCGGGCCCGGTGACCGGGCCCGGTAGTTACGAAAACTGCCGCACGGAAGCCCCAACTTGTAGAAAATTGGCATGGCAAGCGTTGCTATGCCAATTTTCTACAAGTTGGTTACATTGTTTACAGTTACAGTTAAGTATTATAGTTAAGTATATTAACACTTAATAGTCATAATACCTAAAGTTATTGTTATTATCAAAAGAATATTGAATTTGTTTTTTTTTTACTAAAGCTACCAAAGATTATCTATCTTAGTCGATAAGACAAGTTTAGTATATTAGGCAGCGTTATTAGTTTCTAATTATAATACTATGTTTTCAAATAGTTACATTAGTATTAGTAATTAACTTTAAGCAAGCAGGTCTTTCTCTTTACTCTGTATAATATTAGTAATTAAATTGCGGGCGACTTCTTAAATAATCTGACTAATTTTCAAACTTTTTCTCAAAATCCTCTAAATCCAGGCATTTCATCAGCGCTAGAAGATCATTTCTATCCTAAACTTAATTACTGAATAATAATGCTTGCTTTAACTTAATTAGTAACACTAATGTTATTATTCCGTTCATAAGTGAAACTAACTAATTCTTTATTAAAAAATTGTGATTTTGAGACCGATTAAGACTGATTATTGTTGATTTGCAGGTTTGAAATAAATATTCAACGTAACCTTGAATCATTGCATTTTTCCTCCACTTACTTAAAGCGAATTTTCATAAAATAATTTAAAGGTTTCATCCTAACACATCAACCCGGCCGGGCCCGGCGGGTTGGCGGCGAATGTTACCGGACCCGGCCGGGTTGAAAAACATACCGGGTTGCAATCTCTACTACGCTTCTTAGTTAGAGAACAGTACGAGAAATCAATAGCAAAAAAACCAGGTCCATAAAAACTAACCAAAGAAAGACTCTTATAGAGGCATTGCTAGTGTAATACGTAATATTTTGAGGTTTCTATTGAAAACATAGATTAAGTTGGTTATTACTGTTATATTTTTTTACACTCGCAGTTTCCCATCAAATGTGGTTAACGAATCGAAAAGATACGCGTAAGTGTTGTGATAGTGATTATTTAATACGTACAGACCTTAAATACCGAAACCAAAAATAACGCCTGATTAAAAATATAGCAATCTATTAAATAGAATTTAATAGATTGCTTTAGAATTTAATAGATTGCTAATTGAAAAATTAACTTCGTTTGGTTACAGTTGGTAGACATAATTTTTTTCTGCTATTGATTTTTCATACAGTCCTTTAAAACATGGCTTAAGTTTACAGAAAAAAAATTATATGCCAGTAATGTATGGGAAAAGTTTCATTCTCCTTTTAAATAAACTTAAACCCATGAGTATAATGGCGGTTTTAATGACATCGTTTTTAATGGACTGTAAAAGAAAGAGAAAAAATATTTATTTGTACGATTTACGCTTCTTAAAATTAGTTTACAACATTGTTTTGTAAACTAATTTACTAATTGACTATTCAATTAGGAGGAAAAATAGAGAGAGTCAAATCCACGTAAAATGGCCGTACACTCAGCATAAAAACCGTGGCCTCATGTATGATGAAACCATAGGCAGCGCTGGTTTTCAGCGTAAGCCGTTACCGGCTACCGGCGTTGTCTAGTGGACGAAAGAGGTTTTCTAGTGAAAGGGTGTAGGCTTTTTAGTCATAGCAGAATAAACGACATGATAAATATACTAATTCAACGACTTATTGCGGATATCCTCATTCCTGATTCGATCACGCAAGGAAATTCCGAGCACAGCCCTTTCCAGGAACCTATCCGCAGGAGAACCAAGGTTACCGACGTAGAACGAAGAATCGTCAAACTTAAGTGGCAATGGGCAGGGCACATTGCTCTCAGAACGAATGGCCGTTGGGTCCGAATGGTTCTGGAATGGCGACTACGTACTGGAAGACGTAGCGTTGGAAGGTCTCCTATTAGGTCAATCGATGACCTCATAAGGACTGTGGGAATCCGATGCATGTGAGACGCACAAGACCGTTCATTGTGGTGACAGTTGGGGGAGGCCTATGTCTAACAGTGGATGACTTTCGGTTAAAATGAACGACTAACCCTTTATAGCTTGGTTTATTTAAAGTAGCCTGTAAACTGGATAGTCATTTCAAGCCGTTTTATAAAGAGCTGAATGATATTATTATTATTGTAAATCATACTAAAAAGCCAGTAATATTGATAACCCTTTTATGAGGTAACCCAGATTTGTTTTTTTTTTGGTATTTTTTATGATTTAGTCATTAATACGAGTTAATGGTTATGACAATTTTGAGGTAAATTGTACTATAATATTATAAAGGTTATGTGTGTGAGTGTGAATGTTCGTTTATTCTTCGCGCTCAAACGTCTTAATTAGACCATATCCTAGAATAGCACATATAATACTTTTTATCCCGGGAATATATTTCCTTGGATTTATTTTCTTCTATCACGCAGGCGAAGCCGCTGGCAGTAGCTTGTATAATAACTGTGACTGTAGTAATTTCATAATATATTTACATAGTTTTTTTTTAGGTGGGTTATCATCCAATGACTTCTACCGTTCTAGGGCGGAACGTGAAGGTGTGTCAGACTTTTATTTGCTTAAAATTTACATCTTTATATATTAAGAAAAATAATCATACCTACTCATGAAATGTCAAATAGTGCTATAAATTGAATGAAGGTCAAGTATTCAAACCAAGCTTATCTCTCGATAACGAACGCAGACCTCAATTTGACTAAGTACTCGACCCAAATAACTGATGGTCGACCTTGTTAACCCTTTAGTATACCCAATTAAATAGGCTTAGGGGCAAGTGTCACCCTAAATGATGCTGAGAAAATCTCGTCAGTTTGTGTGATCACGTTTGTGAACTTTTTTGTTCGAATTTCATGTGACTGAAAACTATTTACCGACGTCTTTTTTTGCTATATGCATTATTTAACATATTTTTACATCATTATATTGTGTCATAGGTATTATTTTACCGAATTGCTATTGGCCGAAGCCTCTCTTGAAATTTTTTCATTTGCCAAATGATTTATTTGCCATATTATCATCACACCGAAACAACAGTTTACAGAATTTTGGTCACAAATATTTTTTAACTTGAACCATTTGCTATGGTTGCGCTCAACCCTCCACTTTAATTGGGATCCGAAATTCGGTTAATGTGCATTCAAGGTCGACCGCCATGATGGTTCAACTTGTGTGACAAGGATTATAACCTATTTTGGGTCTCAGTCGAGGGAGGGAGCTGCGCGTAGCCGTTGTGGATGGTTCAACTTATTTGCTACGTGCTGTAATTCGTAGCATTTTCAATATTAAATTAAAATAATGTTATAAAAGTCAATATTTTGTGCTACAAAATTTAGTGACAGAAACGACTCGCTGCGAATCCGACTTCACACAGTCTTGTCTGCCCTACCCCTAGAGTATAATTTAAACCCGCGTAGGTGCGGAGGGGTAAGGCGGCCCGAGAGCTGAGGAGCAGGTTGAAGGCTCAGGCCGAAGCTGCGGTGGTGAGCGTTGAAACCATCTGTGACGATAAGCTCGCGTGGGACCACCCAAACCTCGCAGCGCCGGAGCAGAGACAGAAAACCTTCCATGGTAGTATAATGAAGGTTCGGTAACATAATACTTCGAACAAATGATTGTTCCGCTAAGTGTAACATCGGTGAAAAGTTTTTCGACCAAATAAAACGTTGTTGTAACGAAAAAATTCGAATTAAGAATAGGTCAACTGATACAGTGGTAGACGTGACTTCGATGAAATAAAAAAAAAAAATAAACTATAATAGGTAGTTGAAAAGTTTTAGGTGAAATGAAATTTGGTCAAACGTTTTTGAAACTTATGATAGGTAACCTTATTTAAGACTACACAGAAAAGTTACTTACAGAAAACTAAAACCCGACTACGACAAAAAAAGATGCTGAAAAAGTATGAAAATGTTTTTCAGGATGCTGAAATAAACAAGGTTACTGGAGAAACAAGAAAAAAATTAAAAGAAAAGCCTTAGTCACACGTTATACTCGTACGAGTATAGGTACCAACTGTAACACTTTAACGTACGTCACGTAGCTTATCCTCAGCGGACGATTAAGCCGGTTTTAACGATACTTTATGTCGAGTTTCGATAAGTAGATTAGGAGCTATGAGGGAACAGATGAACATACTCACATACATACATAGCCTGACAAAATCATAACCCTCCCTTGGCGTTGCCGTAGTCCGGTAAAAAAGGTGAATTTTGTAAATGGGCATGGAAATAAAGTAAGAAAGAACAAAGAAAGAAAAATATTTTATTTGGCACAAATAGAGATTTGGAAACTTAAGACTTAACAAGAATACTGACACAATGTATATCTCACGGCTGCGCCAAATAGGTCCAGTGTAACAAAAATGCTAAACAACTACGTGGTAGTCAGTGTTATTGTTTTTTTTAGTTGTTGTTCTTTTGGAATAATTTTCTACCAACACGCAGGCGGAGTCACTGGTAGCGGTAAGTGAATAAAAAGAACAAGTCGGCGGCGTCCGATGATTCGTAGAATGACTGCATGATAAAAATAATTTTCTTCATAATTTAAGCCTTTATTAAACAATCTTATAATTATGTTTCTTACATGCTAAGTTTTATTATCTGACATCAGATTCACGAAGATAGTGTTGTTTCCTAGCATATACCTTTTTTTACAATACTCTTCTTTAAGTTTTCTTAGGTACTTAATTCTCATTTATTAGACGGCATTATACTTGTATAATTATTTCCATTGTATGTGACTAAAACTTATCTTAGTCAAAAGCATTTCTTAGCGTAGAAAAACGATTTTTATTATTTTTTTCCTTCTTTTAGATGTCATTGAATTTGTTTACCTTCGTTTATGTTTTGATCGAAGAAAAAAATAACTTCTTTCTTCTCGCCTCTAAGCACCATAAAAGTAAAGAAAAAAAGTACGACTGTGAATTATAAGAAAGACGAACCCATTCGATATTTTATTAAAATAAAATAATTTTGCTTTGTACAACCTGTCGGAAACTATTTTATAAGGAATTACTTTTTAATCTATACGTATAAATAAAATTAAAGTGTCCATTTTAAAAGCTTTCTATTAGCTTGCACTGTATGTAACTATGTATATATGTTCGGCTCAAATCTTGCAACTCAATTTTGAAGCAGATATCTTCAACCGATTGAGCTGAAATTTCACATGCATGTGTAAATCGGGTGACAATGCAACATTAAGATGACATGGAGCTGATCTGATGAAGGAGCTGGAAGGTAGCCGTAGATACGCAGCAATAAAACAATACAACTTCATCGAGTTTGGACTTGTTTTTAATATTAAAATAACAGAAAAAAAATAATTTTTAACTTTGGTTTTTCCATCTGTGAGTCGGTCTATCGGTTTATTCTTCCTCTTCCTAGTACCTCCAAATTTCCGAAATCGTTAACCAATTTTAACGGGATTTTCACTAATAGATAGCTGATGTTATAAGGCTACTTTTGTTATAGAAAAAAACGTTACCTTACACTACTTTTATTTTACAAATTTAGGGTTCCGTGCAAAATTAGGGTGCCCTGTAAAAAACTTTTTGAAACTGTGACTAAATGGCATCTTGCTGCTGTACAAATCGAACACGGACGAAATCGCGCGTAACAGTTAGTCAAATATAATTAAGGAGTATAGATTTTGAATTCCACATTGAGTGTAAAATAAAAACTAAAGAAGTAAGTTTTAAATAAATTTATTCTAGGGTTTGATAAAAAGTATTAAATGTAAATCTAAAAATCGTGGATCAGGCCATAGTGATTGGTTTCAATTCCCAATGCAACAAACTTCCAATAAAATCGAGTAGACGATCAAACTTTTGATATTTTACTTATTTTTAGAGAAATATTCACTCTAGAAGCCACTGGTTTATTTTATGCCTGCAGTCAGGCATATTATTACAAAGTTTGTTTATTTGTGCCTCGACCAAGTTTTTCAATAAGAAAGATAATCGGTTTATTCACGATAATATATCACGATATTAAGAGATGAATGCACGTACTATGTTGAAGGTCATATTGCTTAAACTCATTTAATATTTTTATTGCTAACAAACTAATAACAATAAAACATCAGGCTTCACTTAAATCTTTGTTAAGGACCACCAGTTGTTTTTGTATTTAGTTTATTAATATTGATGATTTTGACTTTATATTAATGGTTTGTCCATATAAATTTTGGACTCCATTTCATCGCACCTTGGGTTTAATTTTGCAACATCCTTTCTTATTCTCTATACTTATAGCATAACATAGCATCAGCTTTATAATGTTTCCACTGCTAGGACTCAGGCCTCCTCTCTAAGAGAGGTAAAAAATATTTTCTTTGTATTTTATACATCATGAAAAAAAAAACTCATTTATCTAGTTTCAAAGGTTTTGTGTCGATAAGAGAGTGACTTGGGACTTATTCAGAATCAGAATAGTTTATTTCAAATAGACCAATTACAGGCTTTGAATTGTCAAAATGTCGGTCAGTCCAAAAAAAGTGAAGCTAAATTGCACATTCCAAAGCGTAGATCTCTATGGAGAAGAACGTGCAAGAAACTCCATGGACACTCTTTTAAAACATAATTTGAGTTACATAAATCTTGGTTATAAATTTCTTGTCGCTTCTATTATGTGAGCACAAAAAAACAGAAAGCAAAAGAAAAAATACAATAAACTAATAAAAAAATAGAAATTGAAATAAGCCACTGGCAGCTAAGAGATGACCAGTCCCAACTGACGGCGCCCGTTTACGAGCATGATGCGTGCCTCAGCCCCACTCAGCTCAACCATTTTGAAGGGAACCGAAAGGCCTAATAACACGTGCATCAGCGAAACATTTGTGTGAGCATGACAAACTTTCAACTGCCATGCTCGTAACGTCAAACAAGTTGTAACCTAATAAAATAAAAATGCTCCATGGTACTTCACATTCACAAATTAGAAAAAAAAAGTGCTTCTACATTATACAATGTTATTGTTCCCAATTACAAAAATTGATAATTAATCACAAGCTCCATTAAAATAAACTAATCACTTATAATATATATATTGAAAAAGAAAAACAAAACATTTTGAAAACAACGAAACAAAAAGGGTCCCAGCATCTCCTCCATATTAAAAAGTAATAAAATACATAAAATAAAATGTAGAACAAATTTGTAGGCAAATGTGGCTGTGGCTGTGGAGCAGGACCGGCATTTAGCCAAGCATTTTTATCAAGGATGTAATCATCCAATCTATAATATGCTTGTCTACATAGCGTGCGTTTAATGCATGTTTTAAATTTTGATTCATTTAGATGGAGAGTCTCAAGTGGTATTTTATTATAAAATTTTACACAGTACCCCATAAAAGAACTATGTACTTTAGCCAATCTGAATCGAGGTTGATCTAATTGGTTCCTATTCCTAGTATTAAAATTGTGCCTGTCACTTATCTTAGCAAAAAGATCAATATTTTTCCAAACATACATAATGTTTTCATAAATGTATTGACAAGGGACCGTCATGATGTTTATTTCCTTAAATAGTTCTCTAAGAGAATCGCGCCTGCGAAGATTATATATGGTTCTGATAGCTCTTTTCTGCAGAATATAAATAGACTCCATGTATGCAGCCCGTCCCCGTAGCAATATACCGTAAGTCATTATTAGATTCATGTTATGCTCATAATATGACTTTTCGGACTAAATCTATCTTATATTATTTGTATTTATAACTGAAACATCATAAATATAATAAAAATGAATAGCTGTTCGTTAGTCTCGGTAAAACTGAACCGCTGAACCGATTTGGCCAATTTCGGTCTTGAAATATTCGTGGTACTCCAGGAAAGGTTTAAACGGTGAGAAAACATGGAAAAATTCACGAAAAAATAATTCGACTATTAGGCAGTATGCAGTAGTAACAAGCTTCTGCCCGCGACTTTTTCCGCGTGATTGTAGGGCTTTCCACACAAATAATATTCCTCAACTATCACATAACGCCGTCTAGTCCCAAGCTAAGCAGAGCTTGTGTTATGGGTACTAGACAACTGATAAACATACTTATATATTTTTAAATACATACATATTATAGATAAAGTAAAAAAAGTATTGTATTATAAAGTATGAAGTTTGTATCCGAAAAACAAAGGCTACGCAAACCAAAGCCTACGGTGATTTCCAAAAACCAGGGAATTCCTGCCTCGATGGCTGGGGCATAAATATGTCCGTTCCCTCACGGCTACAGCAACCTCTTTCGCTAGCATTACTACTTCGCAGTAAGAGGCGGTTGCATGCTATTCCCTTGCCCGATCGGGCGAGTGTCGACCGGTTGACCTTTCAATCCAATATAGTAGATATACCTAATGCTCTTAAACCACAATGCCGCAGTCAGATATTAGAATAGTACGAGTATTAGGTTTTAATCGATATTTCGAATGACTGTACAGCTGCGAACCCTGGCGTTTCACCTAACAGCTATAAAAGCGGTTGTCAATCATCCCTTTTTCATCAGTTAGCCCTTGTCTTGCCAGTAAGATCGTTGGATTTTGTCTCGGATCACAGCTAAGTTATTAAGTTCGTGTGGCTTATCTCCTTTGATTGGGTGCGTCTCATATCATATAAACTTATTTGGTATATTTTCATTTCAATAACGTTCAACGGTGACACAAACGAAACGTGAGATATAACAACTGTTGATATAATTACTTTACAGATAACATTCAAATATTCTAAAATTTATTTCGTATAACATTATTAGATATAACATTTATTTAATAGAAAATCAAACAAAAATTCCGTAAAATGTTGTTTTACACAAACGTCACTAATATTTAGAAGGTTACTTTCAATATTAAATTAAAATAGTGTAATAAAAAGTCAATATGTTGTATTACAAATAGTTAGTGACAGAAACGAATCGCTGCAAAACCTACTTCACATAGTCTTGTCTGCCCTACCCCTAGAGTGTAATTTAAATCCGCGTAGGCGCGGAGGGGTAGGGCGGCCCGAAGCCGCGGTGGTGGGCGTTAAAACCATCTGCGACGATAGACTCGCGTGGGGCCGCCCAAACCCTGCAGCGCCGTAGCCGTGACAGATACAATGCTTGCTGCTTGTTGCATGCCTGCCTCCATGCTGCATGCCTGCTTGCATGCTGCATGCCCGCTGGCATGCTGAATGCTTGCTTGCACGCTGCATGCTTGATGCATGTTTCATGTCAACTTCCATACTGCATGCCTGCTTGCATGCTGCATGCCTGCTGCATGTTGCATACCTGCAAGGATGCTGCATGCCTGCTTGCTTACTGCGTGCTTTCTTGCATGCTGCATGACTGCTTTAGCTAACTATTTTTTGATTTTCGTTTATTTAATTGAAATTCATTAGGTCTAATGTTTAAAATACGAGTATACCTTGATACCATAATGATGATTAACACCCTGATTTGGGCTAAGATGTTAGAAGGCTAAAGTGGGAGCGGAGCGGAAGCGTTTTTATCATATTAGACTGAATAGGTGTTATATCTTTTGAGTTTTATATCTAACGATTTTATATTCAATGAATGTTATGTTAATAAAAATTCGTTATATTAAAATTATATCAACCGTTGATTATACTAACTGATCGCTATAACAAATAAAATTATAGATTCAGTTGTTATATCTTGTAAATAATATTTAAATCTCTAATATTATTAGAGATTTTGTAATTATATCATATATTAGTTACCCGTTCTTGTCGTCGTCGTAGTCACTAATGTGATAGTTATGCCTAAGTTACTGAACGACTACGACGCCATAATAAAAATATTAACGACTTTCATACGCTTTATGACATAAAACTTAATGATCGTCAGTTTGTGACCTGATAACTTAGGGCCAAATTCACCAAGAAACTAATCGCGATTATTTAAAAAAAAAAAAAAACAGAACGTCTAATTGAGATTATAAATTATGATGAGGAAATGAAATCACGCAGTTGGCATGTATTTTGGGATTAGGCAAAGAAAGAAAAAAATACTGTTTTCAGAGATTTCATCCATTGTAACACCAAAAATGAATACCACGTGTCATCATCATCACCTTTTAATGTTCCCACTGCTGGGACACAGGCCTCCTCTCTAGGAGAGGGAATGTGCCGTAATCTACCACGCGGGCCCAGTACGGGTTGGTGGATGTCACATGTCTTCGATTTTTTGGTTCTATGATATGCCAGTTTCCTCACGATGTTTTCCTTCACCGTTTTGAGAGTAGTTGTAATCAAATAAATTACACAAAGTAATGCGCCCGAAAAAACCACCAAATACCACTAATATTTGTTTGAAATCATATTTGTTTCCACTCCAAACGAATACCAACAACTTGAATTTAGTACAGTCAGCTCAGTTAAACATAATTATAATATTTATACGTGATTGTAATAATTTTTTTTCGGATTTGACTGTGTATTTAACAAATCATTTTTACTGACTGTTTCTTTGAACATGTTTTTAAATTTGAGTTCAGACAATTACTAGTGGTATTACTTGTCTAATACTAACAAGCAATACCACTGGTAATTATCTTTTTGGAAATAACTGTTTTGATCATCTCATGTGTGACTTAGTGAAAACGAATCGTAGTTTTCTGTTACTGGCTAAATTATATGGTATGTGTAACATATCGCCATCTGTCAGGTTAAGATTGAACAAACGAAAATAGGTAATCAAATTGAATACGCAAAATATGCATTGTAACCGTACTATAACTAAATTTCTAAATTAAACGAATTTGCCTGAATATATCAAATATTGGAACTTCCAAGTAATTATTTAATGTCATAGTTTGGACACTAGTCAAATAATATACGAGTTTATAATTCAAAGTTATATTTTTTTCGAACAAACAGCTAAAGAGTGAAATTCCGTCGCGGAATACTTTTTTTTTTTTTTTTTTATGGTAGTTAAAATCATCCAATGACAAATCCCGCCCTTGGGCGGAGCGGGAAGTAGTGTCAGACTCTTACTGACTAAAAACCTACCCCGTTCCTTCGTAGCCTATCGTGCCGGGGTCGAGCATTCCTTTCGGAACTAACCCATGACCCCAGTAGGCTTCGACCCTGCCTGCCTGCAGTTAGCAGGCTGGGCCTCTTCGGTGTGCTGACAGCTCCTTGAGGCGCGCGGGAACAGAACGCGCCGTCGACGACTTGGGCTCGGTCCGGTCGGTTACCGGACGATCGGACAGCGTGCTACCCATTGCACGCCGTCCGCAAGCCCGCGCCTACGGTGGCCCAAAATCGGGATCGGAATCCCGGCGGCGGCTGGGGCGAGCGCCCCGTTGCCTCTGCCTGATGCGGTCGGCCTCCTCCTTTGCTAGCATTACTGCTTCGCAGAAGGAGGCGACCGCCTGCCATCCCTCCTCACTACGGACCATGGCCTGAACCAAGGCCCGGCGAGAGAGATCGCTGCCACCGATCGCCCCCACGAGGACACGGCGATGCTCCGCCCAGGCGGGGCACACCTCTACAGTGTGCTCCACCGTGTCCTCCGGATGTTCCGCACAGTGGCGACACCCGGGCGAATCCTCCGCACGAATCCGGAACAGGTACTTAGCGAACTTTCCGTGTTCGGTAAGCACCTGCGTCGTGCGGAAGTTGAGAACGCCGTGAGGTCTTTCCAGCGTCGCGGAATACTTTCCATATAGCTGCAACGCTGCAACCAAGAGGTCTTCAAGTCAAGAGTAAATAGGTTACTTCTAGGTAAGCGTGCTCCATCGTTGACCACATCATCGCCTACCATCAAGTGAGAAATTGGTCAAACGCGAGCCTATCCATTTTTTTTTTTTTTTTTTTTTTTTTTTGTGGTAAGTAAAATCATCCAATGACAAATCCCGCCCTTGGGCGGAGCGGGAAGTAGTGTCAGACTCTTACTGACTAAAAACCTACCCCGTTCCTTCGTAGCCTATAGTGCCGGGGTCGAGCACTCCTTTCGGAACTAACCCATGACCCCAGTAGGCTTCGACCCTGCCTGCCTGCAGTTAGCAGGCTGGGCCTCTTCGGTGTGCTGACAGCTCCTTGAGGCGCGCGGGAACAGAACGCGCCGTCGACGACTTGGGCTCGGTCCGGTCGGTTACCGGACGATCGGACAGCGTGCTACCCATTGCACGCCGTCCGCAAGCCCGCGCCTACGGTGGCCGGAAATCGGGATCGGAATCCCGGCGGCGGCTGGGGCGAGCGCCCCGTTGCCTCTGCCTGATGCGGTCGGCCTCCTCCTTTGCTAGCATTACTGCTTCGCAGAAGGAGGCGACCGCCTGCCATCCCTCCTCACTACGGACCATGGCCTGAACCAAGGCCCGGCGAGAGAGATCGCTGCCGCCGAGCCTATCCATAATGAAAAAGGAATACCGAAAAATAAACTGTATTGAAGCCAAACAAACTGAACCTGTTTTTTCGGGGTCCCATGTTAAGTGGCATTTTCAAAGTAATGAGGTCACGGTGACTCAGCATTAGTGTACAACAATGCGTGTTCCCAAAACGATTTATCAAAGTAATTCATAAATGTTTCCACTTATAAACTATTAACTATAACATTGTTCCGGAAAATAAGGATAAAATGATTGTGATCATTGTTTAATTTAGAAAGTTTGGAACAGATTTGGGTAGGGTACAAATGTGTGCTGTTATTTATAATGTATTTAGGGATTTTATAATGTAAAAGCCAAGTTTCTAGTTAGTATGTTTCTATTATATATTATATTTAAACTCTGTACTTGTTTATTTTTTTTTGTTCCAGAACACATTACAGGATATATGATTTTGAAATGCCTATATATATATACTTTTGTTTAACAATAACTAACTATATCAGTATCTGTCACTTGAAGCTCGTACGACTCTCTTTTCGACTCGTATATCATCAACGTAAGTATTCATTATAAACTTGTTGTTTCATCCAACGCAATATTCGATAAAGAGGCAACGTGAAAAAAGAGAACTCCCTAAACTCGCTGTTAACGTCCGTTAATTCCATCACTCGCTCGATCATTGCACTAAAGTTGTTACATTAGGTAATTTTTCTTGAAAATACGCGTTTTTTCAAACTTACAAGATTAAAAATAAATTTCGTCATCATGAATTTCGAACTCCTCTGAAACGGAATGACCGATTTTCATGTTTTTTTTTTGTATCTACATTTGGTTGGCTCTGAGAGGTCGTAAACTATTTTTTACCCTCCTACCCCACCAATTATTTTTTTCTTCAATAATTTATTAGACAAAATAGCATGCTGTGCAACTAGTTACCTCCATAACTAATTAAATCTAACAATAATAAAGAAAGTACTTGGTAGGTATAGTTTGAGAGACTAAAAAATTAAAAAAAAAAGAAATACGTAGATTCAAAATCTTGATTTGAAGAAACGTAAATCGTAAATCTTTTCTTAAAGTGATTAAGGCTTAAGAAAAGATTTACGTGTAAATTATCAGATTTTGAATAAAAAGTAGCCTTAGCTCTGATTAAAAAGTACGTAACCCAAATTAATACAAAAAAAAAGTTTAGAAATGTCAAATGAATTAAAAGTTCTTCAAAGGTCATCAAGATGGTCGGAAAAAATTATTTTAACTAACGAAAGTAGAATTACAAACAATTTACTGAAACTTCGTCATTTATAATTTAGTTTTTCTGAAAATTGGTTACCAAATGATATTTGCTGTGAATAGCATTGAGGTTATCCTATACTAGCTGTTCTTCGCGGTTTCACTTGCGTCTTTAGTTACTGCTCCGCTCCCGTCGGTTGTTGCGTAATGTTATGTAGCATATAGCCTTTGCCGATTAATGGGATATCCGACATGAACATATTTTTTTCAATTCGAACCAGTATTTCCTGAGATTAGTGCGTTCATCCAAACAAACTCTTAAGCTTTAGAATTTATACACCGTTAAATTTTGGTCGTTTTAATCCCACGGAGCGTCGATTCGGTACATGAAGCACTATTGATTTGTAAAGATAAAATTAAAAAATAGAGAACTTTTTTTTCTAAAGCTCAAGTTAATATAAGCATGTACGAAATTAATTTCTTTAAGTAAACGAGTCAATGACCTTGTAAGTAGTTGCCGGTCGTTGCGTACTAACTACCTACAGTTCATTGGCGTCACTCAGCTGACGTAAATGTCAGCCAGTAAACTTGAAGAAATTAATTTTGTACAAGTGTAAATTAGTTCGAGTTTAAAAAAAAAGTACTTTATTTTTTATTCGTCTCTTCAAATATCTATAGTGTTTCATGTACCGAATCGACCCTCTGCGGGATTAATACGATTAAAATTTAACAGTATATTTACGAGTATGTATTGTTTTCTCTAAATAACCACGTGTCGGTCACTGTAACCGGACATAACCAGTGAAAAACACCTTAACCGTTTCAAGGATCAGTTCTTTAGTAAATGCGGGTGATCCACACAATGGTGACACTTCAGCGTTTCTTCCCCATGAACCTAGTGCAGGAACCTCTCGAACTTACCATGCCCGGTACTGTTTAAAACAAGATGGTTGAAGTTGTAATGGAATAAACACTACAATCAATCGTAAAAGGCAAGGCCTGGACTTGATTTACGAAAAAAAAAAAAAAACTGTAAAAATACATTAGATATATTTTATAGCCACTTAAACCACGATAAATCTCGCAAATCTGATACTTAAGCTAGAACTAACTGATATCTCAAGGCGTGACGTCCTCAGACAAGATAGGACTACCCCATTTATTCCCAAGTGTGCCATAAATTGTAAAAGCCTGAGTGTGATCAGCACTATATTTTTTATGATGATAACACAATAAATGTAAAACTAGTTCCCCATTTCTCACAGTAGTCGCCAGTAAAATTTGTTTCATTATACATCGTAAACTTCCACAGTACTGTTCACCGAAAATACAACATTAACATTTTATATGTCTGGTCGATGGTGTATTAACACTATTATGGCACAGTCCTGATGAAATTAAATAGGTACGTAATTCTGTTTGATGACACTATCCAGAGCATCCAGTAGCTGTATTTCTGAACTACTTTAATATATTTGGAATTGGAGCTTACTTTTTTTATGAATCGTTCGACGGTTCAGGAATTTTAATATTAGTTTTTGAATTCGTATGAATTTGAATATCGATATACTCAATTTATTTGTCCGTATCGGTATGTTTATATCTACTTACACAAACAAATTCTTTTCTCGCTCTTTACTCTCGTTTCAATGAGAAGTTTCTATTCACTCGAACTGAACAAACTTCGTTATATTGAAAAGGACGTAGAAAGACTTGACGTATTTTTCCAAGACTTAGCTCTAAGAAGAAATGTTAACCTATGAACTATGTCTTCGTATTCTATGAACGTATTTCTTCGATTGATCGGTACCTCTACCATGAGTTTTAAGCAATAATATTCGTCGCTATTCGATATCGACGCCGTAAATATTTTGCATGGCAAATTTTGCAGCGCCTCTAGCGGTCACTTGCAGAACCAAAATTTGCCATACAAAATATTTACGGCGTCGATATCGAGTAGCGACGAATACTATTGCTTAAAACTCATGGTAGAGGTACGGGACTAGCTTTTACCCGCGACTTCGTACGCATCAAGTTCGTAAAACTGACAGATGTAACTAATAATTCTGTCTTACGATTCTAATTTGTTTATTTTATTTTCACATTAAATGGTTAAAGGCCAAAACGCAAATAATTTTCAGTAAATATGTTATGTTCATTTGTATTATCACTAGATAAATGAACGTTAATGGTCAAAAAGAGTATGTAAGGGTATATATAGCAGTTGGCTTTAGCTCTGAATTTCTGCTTACTAAATGGGAAAAGCCGTGATTTTATGTACGTATCTGGCCTATATTATATTTATGTGACAAATACTTATTATAATATCCGAAAAACTATTTATTAATATTCTTTTTTAAATACCATAATATATTTCTTGTCAAAATGACAATGCTGGTATAAGATTTTTTTTTTCGATTAAAAGAAACCTCGCTCTTTTCATGAAAGTAATATCTAATATAAAGTTACGACTGAAGTTGAACGCTCCTGTCAATCAAAACTGAAAATAATATAATTTGTTAAAACTTTCTGGAACTAAGTTATAACAAATTGCGGTTGTTTTGGTCATAACAAGACTCAAGTAACTTAGCCGTTGCTTGTTTACCAAAAGGATCATATTGCCTGTCAGTTCCTTCTTTCTTTGCTTCCAAACTATTATTGATGGCACCTGTAAATGTTTGTTGTTTCCCTAAAGATAAGAAAGTGTGGATGTAGATGATAAAAACGGCTCGTAAACTTCATCCATTGTGACCTCAATGGCCTGCATAAAACAAGTAAGCACACCATTCCGTGCAATTCTCAGATTGCATTTTTACATCCATCAGAGGTTTGTCCTTTATGTTTTGTTAGAAAACAGCTTTTCAGTTTTAGAGTATACATTTGAGCAAATATAACATTATTATGATTATTAGTGCAACGAGGAGCAATAATATGTATTTCATTTACTTTCAATCGGGAAGCGTCTGTGACTAGTCGTATAAGCATTCTGTAGTTTTTCAACTACTTTAAAAAAAATGTAAAAATAGATACAGTGACGAGCAATAAAAATATACGTTGTCACATTTCCTACCTATTTTGACTTCTGTTATTCAACAAATAAGTATAAAAAGAGATACATGAGAGCGGACATCAGAAGAGATGTCTTAGAAAAACTGTCATCCTAATATGTCAGCTAGTTTTCTTAGTAAACATGCGAATTAAAGTTGTAATTAATATGTTTTTACGCTATTTCCTAGAACTTTTTGCGAAAATTATTGAATTCTAATTAATTGCAAAGTAAATACAAAAATATTTACGAAAATAAATCGAAGTTAGGTCCAATTGAATTCAATTCAATTCAATTTTCAATTCAATTCAATTTATTCGCAGTAAGTGTTGGTACAATTTCGGTCTTAACATAATATATGATTACAGATCCATAACACTTAGTCATAACAAAAGTGACATGCAAACATTTAGGATAATAGTTAATTGATTAATTAATTATATAATCTCATTTGAGTTAGAATTAGTACCTATACATAGCAAATGAGAAATTTATTACATTTTTATACACATTATTATTACATTACATTATTATACACATTATTATTGCATTACATTATCATATACATTATTATTATTATTTTTTAATATTATAATTTATCATTTGTTTAACCTTTTATCAAATATATCGCTCACTGAGTAGAAATTCTTTTCTAGTAGCCATAATTTAAGATATTTTGAGAATTTATTAACAGGAAATATTTTAATATTGTCAGGTATAGCATTAAATATGCGACCACACATTGCATAGCTATTTTTACTATATAGTGCTGTTTTTGGAATTATGGGCAAAACTATTCTATTCCGGTGCCTATTACTTTTTGGGTATAATTCATGAGCTACCTTAAACAACTCTGGATGAATTTTAACAAATTTAGCGCATTCAAAAATGTACAGACTTGGAAGGGTTAGTATCTTAAACTTTTTGAAAAAGGGTTTGCAAGATTCCCATGGACGTATTCCCGCTATGGCCCGGATGCATTTCTTTTGTGTGATGAAAACTCGCTGACTTTCTGTGGAGTGACCCCAGACAATAAGACCATATCTCAACACAGAATCAACGTATCCATAGTATGCAGACAGTACAGTTTTTAAAGCAGATGTTTTTGAGAGTTCATATAAAACGTACACAAATTTATTTATTTTGTTGCATACTTTATAGACGTGGGCCTTCCAGTTGCAATGTTTGTCGATCGTGATGCCGAGAAAGGTCGTTTCGTTTACTTCTTTTAATTTAAGTCCTCTATAATTTATGTCCAGAGACTTATTTTCTCGTCCGTATGTACTGAATTGAATAAAATTTGTTTTTGTCAGGTTCACACGTAGATTATTTTCGTCAAGCCATGTTACTATTGATTCAATTGTATTATTTATGTCAGTTGTATATTTATTAATGTCAGTATTATTCGATGTCATTATTATCGAAATGTCGTCCGCAAACAGAAAACAGGGGTGATTAGTAGCTTCAGGAAGATCATTTATATAAAGTAAGAACAGTAAAGAGCTCAGTACACCTCCTTGGGGCACACCAGATCCGTTATGTAAATAAAGTGATCTGTGTGATTTGAGCTCTAGTTTACTGTTCACTTTTTCGATTTCTACACATTGCATTCTGTTACTTAAATAACTTTCTATCCATTGAAGTGCTGGGCCCCGTATCCCATACTTCTCAATTTTGTCTAATAGCAATTTGTGAGATACAAAGTCGAAAGCCTTAGACATGTCAAAAAATATGCCTGTTGTCTTATGTCGTTTATCTAAATTAGTAATAATTGTGTGAATTAGGTTGAAACATGCTAGTGTAGTGGACTTACCTTTTTGAAAACCGTATTGTTCCTCCCTTATGATCTTATGCTTATCGATAAATTGGGTCAGACGCTTATGCATGGCAGTTTCAAAAATTTTTGATATTATTGGTATGAGAGTAATTGGTCTGTAATTATCTAGATCCTCTTTGTTACCTTTTTTGTGGAGAGGTTTTACCACCGATTGTTTCAGCAGGCTAGGAAAACATCCAGATTCAAAAGACAGATTTACTAAAAATGTTAAGACTGGTGTTAATTCACCAGAACAACATTTCAGAATATTTGTGGCTAATTCGTCGTATCCTACTGAGTTTGTGTTGTTCAGTGATAATATAATTTTGTGTATCTCTTCATGTCCACAAGGTTTTAAGAAAATACTATCACTAACAGTTTGTTGAAATCTAACACGAGTATATTTATGCGTTTCGCTTGTCAAATTAATCCAATAGTCGTTGAATGTTTCAGCAATTTCGTCCGGGCTGTTAATTATGGTACTTTTGTTTCTCACGTTTTCTATGAAATGCTTGCTCTTAGTACCGACGGACTGATTCCTTATCAATTGCCATGCTGCCTTACATTTATTTTTAGAGTTAGAGATAAATTGATGATTACTTGTTTTAATAGACCTATGTATACAACGGCGTAGTAGTTTAGAGTAGTTTTTGAAATTAATTTTGTTTTCAGCAGATTTGTTAGCATAGTATTTGTTTCGCAATAATCTTTTGGTTTTACAACTTGCTCTGATACCTTTAGTTATCCATTTAAGAGATCGATCCTTGTTTGTAATCTTTATTGTCTTGTTAGGGAAACATAATTTATAAAATAGGTATATCAGTTCGAAGAACTTTTCATAAGCTATGTCAAGATTGGATTCTTTAAATACCTCGGAAAACGATAGTTTGGACATGCATTCTTTAAATTTAATAATGTTGTGTTTACTATAGTCTCTTTTGAACGTTGAATATTTTGTCAAAGGTGTCTCTTTGGTTTTCACAGGTATACTTAATAGCTGTGCAGTATTATGATCAGAAAGACCCAGGTGTAGGAGTTCACCCTTAGCTGATTTGATGTTGCTGATTAGGTGATCTATACAAGAATTTTGCCGTGTTGGTTCTTGAATATGTAGCACTAGATCATAATTTTTTACAATTTCGTTTAACGTTTTAGATTTATTATTCAATTGTAACGTGTTGATATTTAAATCACCTGCTATGACAATTTTCTTTTTAAATTTACGTGAAATAAATTGGCACTGTTTCGAGTATTTCGAAAAACTTGGTAATATTTGAAGTTGGAGTTCTATATATACATAAGATAAATATATTTTGGTTTATGATCTCAATGCCACAACACTCAAAGATGCTGTCAATACAGTGGTGATTCAAAAATGATATTTCTTTGACTCTCATACCCTTTTTTACGAGGATAGAGACTCCACCACGCTTTTGTTTCTTGGTCCTGCAGTAGGAAGATGCCAAATTATAACCAGGAATTTTTATGAGATTTTCATTACCTCGTTCTATGAACGTTTCCGACAGACAAATAATGTCGGGACTCATTTTAAGATCTGAAAGCTCTGATAAATGAACCTCTATCAAATGAATTTTGCTTAGAAAACCGGCGATGTTTTGGTGAACTACTCTTAGAAAGTCAGTTGCGAAAAAAAGTCTGTGTACTAGTGACACAAGGGTTATGTGTTTGGGAGCCGCTTATGTCCTTATCGGTAGAGGTACCAGGTACGACTTCCTCGATGGCTAACACATCGTGTGTTTGAGTACTAGAGTCTTTTAGAGTAGGTTTTGACACTGTCACCAATCTTTGCGAAGGCAGATTATGAATTGGAGTCGGGGGGTATTTTTTAAGATATAATAACCGTTTTGTATGTTCAGAGTTTTTGTAGAAATGTAAAAATTTCGAATCATAGTCAACCTGATCTAATATTGAATTAATCTTGCCACATATCCCATAAGCATTGAGAACGTTAAGTTTGACAGAGTAATCTACAAATGTGCAGTCATTTGATTGTTTGCTAATCAATCTTAAAATATTATTTACTTTATTTTCATTGAGGTGATCAGTTTTAGAGACCTTTAACACTAAACTAGGACACTTTATACTTTTCAAAAATATACATAATTCAGTTATAATTTTAAACGGGTTAGTGTCATGTTCGCCAACACATATTATAATACGGTCTTCAGAAGATATCTCGAACATTTTTGCGCTGTTTAATGTTTAAGTCTTCTTGACGACGACTCCTCTTAAATATTTGCCCGCTTTAGATGTCGAGACTGACAAACTGCAGCTCCACCCGCGTCACGCTCTGCTAGATAGCTTAGTTCAGTCCTTTTGGAAGCGATGGAGGACAGATTATCTGCATACGCTGCAGTCGCGTCATAAGTGGAACACTCCTTCAGATCCAGTCACAGTCGGTACTGTGGTGATACTGAAGACTGAGAGTGCGCCTCCTCTGCACTGGCCTCTTGGTGTAGTGGAAGAAGTTTTTCCGGGTTCGAACGGAATAACGCGAGTCGTAAAGGTTAAAACCGCAACTGGATCGTACCTGCGTCCGGTTATTCGCCTCTGCCCTCTGCCTAATCAGTAGTAGTGGCATAGTTAGTTATAAGTTGTTTCGCTACCTAGTATTGATAGTTTAGATTAGTAATAGGGTTTAGTTTCGCTTTTGTTTTTTCTCTTTTCTTGAAGGTAACCCTTCAAACCCGGGGGGAATGGTTGCGCCAATTTGCTATGATCCGCGACTTTGTTTTTTGTAATTTGTTTTTTTGGCCTAGCAATCCTATACCATCCGTTTCCCTTCCACCCGCACGAGCTCTAGAAATGATTTGACATTGACGTGTGTGCATCGATTGTGAATGTGACCGCACCGCTAAAACCGCCCGCTCGAAATTACAAGAAAACTGGCTATTTCGTGATCCAACCGTTCAAAACTCAACAATAGTGCAGTGTAGTGCAAAACAGGACCTGGCAGTGATTTAAATGTGCGAAGTCGAGGATCGCCGGCGCGGTGCCACGTGGAACCTTCGAAGTCAAAAGGTCAGTGTTCCTCCCTATCCCATGCCAGGCACAGTATCTGCATATTGTTAACAAACCTTAGATCGCTTTTTAAACCTACAGTCCACACCACAGCAAATTCGCGCAACCATTACTTTTTGGTCGCTTACACTTGACTGAGCGACTTACTACTACTAGGTAACAACTATCGGATCACGTTTTTGTTCGCTGTCTTGTCTATTGGTAGTCTATATTTAATGTCTTCACAAGTATAGGACAATTTGTTTTTCTAACCTATCCGTCAAACAGGTATTTTAGAACAAATTGTCGAACACTAATTTTAAATGACAGAAGTTACGACAGATAGCAAATGTGACAATCTGTATAATATCTTATTGCTCGCGACTGTACAAGAAAGACAGTTGAGAAGAGAAGATAAGTACAACGGTACTTAGAACCAAGAGAAAATTACCATTGTAAGTTGTTTTACGTTTTTCCCTAAAGCATTTTAGAGTTGGCAATTCAGTAGGATAAATTATTGTTTTTTTATGGTACATTTAATTGTGGCCGCCACAGCATTTGCGTCAATGGTTTAATTACTGGATTCTTAAAGTTCCCACGGGAAATTTTGTAGTACCAGCAACTAAATGTCTAGGATAGAAATTGAGGCTCATAAACGCCCACGTTTTTGCGTAAGTTACTGGACTTACGTAAGCAGTCGTTTATCTAGGTATGATCATGTAAATAGGAGGCATGGAGAAGGAAAGGTAGGACAAAGAAAAGATGGATGGATTGTGTGAGGAATGATATGAAAGAAAAGGGAGTTAATGATAGTGACATGGGTGACAGGTCAGATTGGAAGAAATAACTGAACAAGTGCAAGGACAACTCGCGCTCTGCGTTTCCTAGATAAAGGGTCTTGACAGACAGACGAACAACATAGTGATCCTATAAGGGTTCCGTTATTCATTTTGAGGTAGAGAACCCTAAAAACGTATGGTTACACATTTTCAGACTAAAAATTGAGCAAACAATATAAATGATACTTTCGAACATTTTAAATAAAAATCCTATATTCCATTGACGAAAATGAAACTTTTCTAATTCCAATTCCAATGGATTTTCCATTTCAATAAAATTTTTCAATATTAAATTTCAACTTTGCAGTTAAATATGAAATAACCTTAACAATATTCGACTATCAAACATGTTATATCCAATAACGATTTCTTAATATTTAAATATTGTTGTCACTATGTGGTACACAATATACGGAATTATTTCCAACGTAAAATATGTATATATATATATATTAGGAAAAAGGTCACACACACTTAAAAGGGCATATATTATATGTAGGCATAAAATTGTATATATTTTTTTTAAATGAATTATTCATTTGAATAGTGTCAGGAATAAAGGCCGTCTCTATATGTATAACGTCTCTATATGTATTAGTTAAATAAGTTTTGTTTTTATAATATGTACTAGTTTATTATTGTTTAAGATTATTTTATGTATTTTTTTTTTCTATGAGCCTCCGATGCCTGAAAATAAAATTATTATTATTATTATAACAGATTGTTGTTTAAAATAGACTGAAAGGCCTCATACCTAAAGCTAAATGGTAATATTCATCTAAATATATGTAGTATCAAAAGACCATCAGATACATCGAACAATACTGTCTAGCTTCATCAATCCTGTCCAAAGATTAATTGGCAATTAGTGTCAACCCATGTTAATAATTAGAATAGAAGTGTCATGCATCTTGACAGTTGATCCGTTATTACCTATATTTAGTCTAGTTTAGACACTATTATTGTTTAAATATTAAAAATTTCATCGATGAAAATAGTGATTTCATGCCCATACGGTTTGCTGACATTTCCTTGAGGCGCGCGTGAAACAATACGTGCCGTCGAGGACTTGGGCTCGGTCCGGACGTGGACGGCGAGTTAAACCTATCCTACCTGTACTCCTTCAATTGCCATTTACGTTCTATAGCTGTAGTAACTCTTTGAAATATTCTTGCAGCGCAGCAGCATATTAATTGCGTAAACATTAGACGACTGACGTTTGCCGCATTGATTCTTTTTTTTCTTTTTTAATCCACAAACATCGTTGTATGACAGATATGTTGTAAAAGAATATGAGAAAAGTTTTTGCAGTTGCGATTAAGTTTCAAAACGGAACATTTATCTCCATTTAAAGGATGTGAGTTGTCATCGAACGCCGTCCGTCAGCAATTTATCTTTTGAAATTCAAAACCGTTCTCGTTTGCATATATTGAACATCACTTCTGTATTACCCCAAAAATACCAAAGATAACAATTCATAGTGTGGTTCATACCAAAATAGATCTCTCGAATTAAATGAAATTGTAGTTTACGATGGTTAAAAATGAAATTGATATTTTCTCTCCTTAAAGTATCAAAGTAACATCTCAACATAATGACTTTACTAAACCTTGTTTTACCTTTCTGTGATATATTCGTAGGCCTGGCTGCTATATTATACCTGTATCGTGGGTTTAGGTGTACCACTACCACTTCGGATGGTCACAGGATGGCCGGCGTCCACGCCGGTCTCGCACCGCCACTCGGCCCCTTGACGCGACGCTATAGCTTGTTCTCAAAATACAGTTCACTATTTATTTAAATTCCCGTAACTATTCAGTGGATCATTTCACAAACATGTAAACTCACATAATCAAGACACCCAGACCCAAAACATCTATTTATAGGAAATACACAAATATTTGATTCGTGTTGGAATCAAACCCGTGACATGTAGCCCAGTAACTAATCGCTTAACCACCCCACCCACCGTGCCATCACAATGATCATTGTCTCACGAAATAAAAAAAAAAAACAGTAAAAACCTTGTACATTAGTTACCTTGTATAGTTATGTATGGGTAAACTCTACTTTTGCACCCATATTTACAAAACAAATTATCTCATCTTATCTTATCTACGGATAAAATAATTTCCGTGCAATAATCACGGAACAATTCCCAGAATAACTCACTCGGTTAAATGCTTGGCAATGAAAAAGTTAGTAACATACATAAAAAGTACAACTTTTTTATGAAGTCGGTTGGTCGGTTGTGTTCATTTGAATACACACAAAACATTAAGCATCTAAACATCTGACCTGTACTAACTGTATAGCACAGTTCTTTCGAAACTGCTAACTCGGCTTTACGCTTTTGATACCACTTCTAAAAATATTCCATAAAACATCGTGTTTGACCTAACGTGCTTAATCTGTTATCGGTGACTAGTCTAATATAATATGAATGATCTAGCAGTTTTCTTCATATTATATTAGGCCTGCTGGCGCAGTTCGGTCCAACCTCAAGGTTTGCATTATTTAGTTTTCATAGCATACGTTCGAGTTTAGGGATTGAGAATGAATAGGACACCCATTTCCAACCTAGCCTATCCGATCAATTATGTAATATAAGTAATCAATCTATATAGATGGCACAGAAATGATAGTATCTGTGTCTTGATTTCTTTGAGCACACCACAGTAAGGCGGTAAGTCTTGTTTTTGAAAAGTGGCTACAGAATCACCACGGCGTCATCACTTTCCGCCTGACGTAGGTCTTCACCAGACATGGTTGTTTCAGCAGGTTCCTATAAGGAATCCATTCTGCAGAGCCTCCACCTTCTTATGTGAAACAGTAATGCGAGCATAAGAAGTGGCTGAAAGCGTGAGGCAGAGACAAGCCACACGTCAGAGCCTCCGCTGGAGATAGCGTCGGTGATTCCAGGCCACCCTTTGGCAAGGAACCGAGTAAAGTAACCCGAGTTGACAATAAAGTGAATTTAGTATTTGTGTCAGCAAAATTGTCGGATCCTATTGAAGACGATGGCTGCCAGAGAGTGGCATTGGTTACAGTGCCCCTCAAAAAGGGCAGCTGAAGAATCACTGTAAGTTTGTAAAAGTTTTGCAGTCTTTTTGCTGCACTCAGAGCGGAAAAAGATCATAGGATGGTTATCTACTTAAAAAAAGAAAATAGATTCTTCTATGCAATTTTAACATTCCTGAAATATAGTCTTATGGGCTTTCCTATTACCAATAAAATGGAAAATATTATTTTAAATTCAAAAGGGTTCTATTTGACTACAACGGAACCCTTTTGAATATAAAATAAGAATAAAACATTTACATATATAGGCAGATAAATGCAGGATATTAATATTTAAATGATTATTTAGTTAGCACGTTTTGGCATTTGTTGTAATTGCCAAGTGTTGTGTTTACGGAAATAAGCTTTAATAATTATAATATTTGCATTATATTAATGTCCAAGATATAAACCCGGATCGAATTTTATTTCAATAAAAACGTTAAAGACTTAAATAAAAATTGTATGTTGTGGTTGTTTAATTACATTTTAAAAGCTTGCTTTAAAGTGATACGTTATTTTTTTTTTTATATTTCTGAACATAATCCCATTTTCCGATCGATGCAAGGCGTACAGGACCGTTCGTTATGGCGATACTTGTGGGAGGCCTATGTCCAATAGTGGATGTCTTTCAGCTGAGAGATGTTTTTTATTTTTTTTTATTTATTTATTTAAGGAACTTTTAACAAGATGTTATACCAGCTCTATCGTAACCTTACCCAATAACATCACAATTACAAAGTTACTAGAGAGTAAACTAACATTGCTTCTGGTGACATTGGTTTGGTTAAAATAACATTAAATATACCTAAATCTAGCTTATTTAAATTCATTTCACTAATTAATGAACTTCTTTCAGACTCATTCCTTACACACTCCAGTAAGAGGTGATGGACATCTTCTACTTTATTATCACAAACTAAGTAATTCGGAGAGTCCACCATTTTCATTAGAAATGGAAAAGCTCTTAATGGCATATGCCCGGAACGAATCCTGAAAGAAGTCACCAATGTTTTTCGACTAACTTTAGAGATGATTTTGATGATAAATAACACTTTTGTTAGGAAAGATCTTCTCCATAACCTTCTGCTTGCCAATGCTTTACCTTCTTCGTCATCATCTCACAAGTTATTGCACCAGCATTTAACTCAAATAATTCAATTTATTACTATAGTAACAATAACGTAGATTCCACATGCGAGCTTACTAACAAAAACAATCTATTATAACAGTAGAAAAAAGAAAAATGTAGTACGAGTTTCACAATATCTGTCTATTTCTATTTCTAGAACTATTATCCCATATTTAGGTCTTTTTTCATGATAGATGTTCCAATTTTGTCTGCATAGCACTGAAAGTATGCCGTCATTAATAAAATGGGGATGAAGCACTATCACTAATGAAATTGGGATATTGACAATGATAAAGCACGGAGTACCCAATAACATATTTTTCCCTGTAATTTAATACAGAAAAATGTATGTTGTTGCTTCCAATACATGTTTTCTGCTGTTTTTATTAAAATGTCAAAAGTGCAAACTCAAACTGAAAAGCATTTATTTCAAATAGATCATTTACAGGCACTTTTGAATAGTCAAAATGTCAGTCAGTCAAAAAAAAAGTGAAGCTAAATGTCAGTCAGTCAAAAACAAAGTGCGAGCGAGAAAAAAGGTTGTAGCTTTACACCGTTTAATAATTCAGTTCAGGTCGTCAAGTGGATCGCGTTAAGAACTCGTGGTAGCGCCTCAAGACATTAATTTCATGTTTCAGACTTTCCTACAAATTGTAAATCAATTTTAGGTAACATTACATGCATAAAACGTCTGGCGGTATGAGTCCATACCACAGATTATAAATCATTACCCATATCATCAATTGCAAACTGAGATCTTTATCTAAACCCTTTTGATCATTGTGATAAGGCATGGGTCCATTATACATATAACATTACCTGCCCCTGTACTCAACACTAATTTGAACGCTATGCTTTCAAAGTTAGAGCCTAACCTAGATTGTAATGTAAAACTATAAACTGAGGTCTTTATCCAAATCCTTTTGATTATTGTGATAAGGCAATACATATAACATTACCTGCCCCTGTACTCAACACTAATTTGAACGCTATACTTTCAATGTTAGAGCCTAACCTAGATTGTAAATGTAAAACTATAAACTAGATCAACTTAATATGGCTACAGTGTCAGTAAAATCGAGGAATAACATTAAAATCTATATTGGTATAAGGCCACCAAAGTAATGAGGTATATGTTTTATATTCATAAAAGGTAAGTGGCATATAAATCGTTTATCGATATGAAATTATTTGTCTGAAAGAGCTTGTCTTGCTTTCCAATGATAAATGATAAATGATAAATGATATCATTTATCATTTATCATTGGAAAGCAAGACAAGCTCCAATAGGTGACTACGTTCGAATTTCGATAGAGTATACTACAACCCTAAAGGAAAGTATACTGATTTAGTCACGCATTTGATTATGGACGATTCAACAGCGCATTGAAAATGTTAAAATTAAGTTTCAAAATCAGTCTTTAGAGTGGCTAGTGCAAGTTTGAAGTTAACGCTTTTGACAATACAATTCTTCGCTACGATTGGTCCACTTTAAGATGTAACAATAATATTTGTTTATTTATAAGAAGTTTAATAATATTGTTTGTTTATTTTTGAGAAGGATTAAGGATAATTATTATTATTTATTTAAGAACCTTGTGTTGTCGGCCAAACAAAAAATTACGAAAATAAATTCATTTCTGACTTTTAGACCACAACTAATAATAATTTATCCACTTGTATTATAAGTTCGTATAAAAAATTACTTTTAGTTTTACGGAAGTGATCGGGCTTAATGAATAAGTAAATTAACTGAGCCTTGTATGAGAACTTTGGCCTAACCAAAATTGATTTTTTCGTTACTAAGTAATTATGTGCTTATTAAATTCAGTCAAATTATCTTTGTAACGTTTAGGTACCTAACAAACTGTAGTAAAGAAAAAAAAAACTAGTGTATTAAATGACACTTTCTGTAATTCTCTTTTTGAAAAACGATCTTCAATATTGGGTTTTATTTTGTTTACTCTTCATCGATGAGATACAAGATTGCCATCGACATAATAAAAAATGTATATACCAGTAAACTAACAATATTTATAGTTAGTTTTAATAAATATATAGTATATATTATGTATAATATATGGGCATATAATATACTTTTCAACGAGTAAAATTTACAAGAAATCCGTCCCTATATTTTTCTTTTCATCGAGTCGTTATAATTATATTTTTGAATGCGATCTACGATATTACAGTTACATTTGTTGGATCACTAATTCAACATTACTGACTTTATCCACACAGCACTTTTATTTCCTTGACTTGCCCTTTCTAAAATCGACAACCGACTACTCTCGTGGGTGCGAACACCCGCTATTAATAGAAGTGAGGACCGGATCTACCGCCATCTTGGCAGAAACAGTTAACTATTTATTCAAGTCAGTGTATGTATAAAAACAACCAGAAAAATCCTTACAAAAATATAAATGTCTGAAACATTTGATTTAATGTCACATAAAGTTCAAGAATTATTTAATGCACCACTTTAAATGTAAAATCGTCATTTGACAAAACAAATAATTATCAAAACTAACGCGATCTAGACGACAGTTATTTCTAACTTTAAAATATCAGCTGTCACACACGACAACAAGTGTCATTGTCATTTGAAAACCTTATCCAAACAATAAGATTCCAACATTCGGCCATCCGCATAACTTACGCGTCCCTGCGTAATTGCGAGAGTGTCTTTTATTTTAACGATCAAATTTTAAAGAAATGAAGGTAATGGTAGTTTGCGGGACTTCGACCTTGTTCACTGTTCCGCATACCTCTAACCAACCTCTGGCAAACCTCGACTACGAACATTAACGCAGCCTTCATGGAGCTACCACATCGTGATGTCATATATCACTTCCTAAAACTCTTGAGCCATGCAGCCAGCACCTACGGCTTTAAAAGGTAACCTCACCACAAGCATGCCAACCTGATCACCATCTTAGCCCCATCAGTGACCTTGACTAAGCAGACTGTACTTTTGGCCATCATGTGAAGAGACTTTCCTGGTTGACGACAGCAGTCAGACGTAATGGCTTGCATTGAGTTACGCATCATCGCTCCGACCCTCTGGTACTTGCAGCACTTCTCCGACCACCTGGAACCTGCAGAATTATCTCGACTCATGGAACATCACCACTATCTCACTGAGGCATCATCCCGAATCATTGGGACAGTACCACCCTGACTCACTGGAACATCACCACAGACAGCTCAGAATCACCGAGATCTATGCGGTATCCGGTTCTGACTCACTGGAACCAAACTTCTACTGACTTGGCGTGCATCACGACGCCTGAAAGACTCTTATCAATAATTTATGTTGCCACATAACAAATTAACGACCAAAAGTTATAAATCCTGCATTGCAGTTCAGAGTTCTCCGTGCGATCTAACCACATAAAAATCTGACATCAACCACCAGACAGCTGCCCGGATGAGACAACAACATCCATCTGTTCGGAGGATGCTTGGTTTTTGATGAAGGTTTACGGGGACCTCACACCCTGTCCCCATACCTGTAAATTACAATTGCATAAAAGGAACATTACCATTAATCGATAACAATCAGGTACATAAAACTGTATGTACATATAATATGGTATAATATATACTAAATACTTTACTTGTGGAACAAGGCGTTACTATCTTGAAACTTAAAGAGCGGTGCAAGTCGCTTCTACCTTGAAGCCGCCAACATACAACTGTATGTTATAAACCATGTATTCGGTCAATATGTGGCTCAAAAACTAACCTTAAAATTTATGACTGTACCAGCTATGTACATTTACGAAACTGCTTTGTTTGTTAGAATCAATTTATATCTGTTTCAAAAGCTATCAGATATTTTTTTTTAAAAAGACTGCAGTGCGTCCTCAATGTATGGACAAAAAGTGTGAAAATAAGCTTTTTTTTTTCTGGCATCGAAAACCCAATAATTCAAAAATTTGCCCTTATTAACATTTAAGAAAAGTCTATCTCGCTATTAATGGATAAATGTTACTATACTTTTTTTTTATGAAAATTTGTAATATTTCTCATTATGCAACCACATGGTTTAGAGATTTCTTTTAAGTTCGTTTTCAATAGTACATTTTATAAAAATAACTAAATATAAAATAGTTCTTTTAGTCCATTGTAAGAGTTTAATTTTGTTTTTTAATATTATTATTTTCTTTGCTTTTTTTTTGTCTTTAACTATTCATACGCCTTCAAACCTATGTTTAAAAAATTGAAATTCTGATTCTGATCCTGACTAATTACGTTACTAGTGGCACAAGTCGCTACTACCATACCACTGAAGCAGTACAAGTCGCTACTACCTTGAAACCACTGGGGCGGTACAAGTCGCTTCTACCTCGAAGCCGCCAAAATAAAACTGTACGCTATATACTGTATTACTAGTGGTACTAGTCGCTACTACCTAGAAACCACTAGGGTGGTACAAGTCGCTACTACCTTGAAACCGTCAGAACTTGTATGTTCTAATAATTATGCTTTGCACACCTTATGCATAATTGCGCTGTGCACTCAAACAACTATGCTTTGCACAGCTTGTGCATTCCAACAACTACGTTTTGCACAGCTTGTGCATTCTAACAACTATGCTTTGCATACCTTGTGTAATCTAACAAGTATGCTTTGCACACCTTATGCATTCTAATACAGATTCATATTTGTTTATTTGCTCAAACAAATCAAAAAATTATTTGCTCCAATAATTATACTTTGCACACCTTTTACAATCTAACAACTATGCTTTGCACACCTTGTGCCTACTAACTATGCTTTGTTGTGCATTCTAAATACTATGCTTTGTACATCTTGTGCACTCAACAACTACATATTATTATGTTTTGCACACCTTGTGCAATCTAACAAATATGCTGTGCACACTTTGTGTATTCTAACAACTAAGGGCTGATTTCATCATTCAATATAAAAACTTAGTTCAACTAAACTGAGCTCAGCATAATCTAGTTTAAAGACCCGTGTCATAAACATGGGCAACAACAAAAGAATTGAAACTGAGTTAGCCTAAACTAGATTCAATTCATATCGGTGAAATGCAAATGAAGCTATAATCTCGATTAGACGCTCTAACTGTATTTGTTTTAATTAATCGCAATTAGTTTATTGGTAAATTTGGCTCTAAGCTTTGCACACTTTGTGCGTTCCAATTCAGATTCATATTCCTTAATTTTTTTTCAAATAAATCAAACCTATATATTTGCTCCAATAATTATGCTTTGCAGACCTTGTGCAATCTAACTATGCTTTAAAAACCGTGTATACTCTAACAACTATGCTTTACACACCTTGTGCATTTTAATTACTATGCTTTGCTCATTTTGTGGATTCTAACAACTATGATTTGCACATATTGTGCACTCTGACAACTATGCTTTGCACATATTGTGCAATCAAACAACTATGCTCTGCACATATTGTGCAATCAAACAACTATGCCTTGCACATATTGTGCAATCAAACAACTATGCCTTGCACATATTGTGCAATCAAACAACTATGCCTTGCACATATTGTGCAATCAAACAACTATGCCTTGCACATATTGTGCAATCAAACAACTATGCCTTGCACATATTGTGCAATCAAACAACTATGCCTTGTGTGCTGCGCTCGCCTTGCGCACCGCGCGGCGCTCGGCTTGCACACTGCGCGGCGCCCGCCTTGCACACTGCAACGCGCTCACCTTGTGCACTGCGCTGCGCATGCTTTGCACACTGCGCGACGCCTACTTTGCGCACTGCGCGACGCCTACTTTGCGCACTGCGCGACGCCTACTTTGCGCACTGCGCGACGCCTACTTTGCGCACTGCGCGACGCCTACTTTGCGCACTGCGCGACGCCTACTTTGCGCACTGCGCGACGCCTACTTTGCGCACTGCGCGACGCCTACTTTGCGCACTGCGCGACGCCTACTTTGCGCACTGCGCGACGCCTACTTTGCGCACTGCGGGACGCCTACTTTGCGCACTGCGCGACGCCTACTTTGCGCACTGCGCGACGCCTACTTTGCACACTGCGCGGTGCCCACCATGCGCACTGCACGCACACCACAATGCATTCGCATGGCGTACCACGCTGCGCTCGCCATGCGCACCGTGCTGCGCTCGCCATGCGCACCACAATACGCTCGCCTGGCGTACCACGCTGCGCTCGCATGGTGTACCACGCTGCGCTCGCATGGCGTACCACGCTGCACTCGCATGGCGTACCACGCTGCGCTCGCATGGCGTACCACGCTGCGCTCGCATGGCGTACCACGCTGCGCTCGCACGGCGTACCACGCTGCGCTCGCATGGCGTACCACGCTGCGCTCGCATGGCGTACCACGCTGCGCTCGCATGGCGTACCACGCTGCGCTCGCATGGCGTACCACGCTGCGCTCGCCTTACGCATCACACAGCGTTTTTTTCGCGCACCATGCTGCGGTTGCTTGGCACACCACGCTGCGGCCGCTTGGCGCACCACGCCGCGGCCGCTTGGCACACCACGCCGCGGCCGCTTGGCGCACCACGTCGCGGCAGCTTGGCGCACCACAGTGCGCTCACCTTACATACTGCTTTTAGAACAATAATTGCACACAACAAATGTTATAAAAAGTGTTAGCTGTTAATCTCGGCCTCAAGTACAATCGGATTTAAGGTTGGAGCAAGCCTTTTAATACTAATATAATCACTAACAATGACTGCTTAGTGGCTGTAAAAATTCAAATTCAACTAGACTACTAACTGTTTTCAAATAGAACCAAATAGTTGAAAACAATATGATGAACCCGTACATTCATATAATTTTCAAAGTTGTACCTACTTGTCTCAGATTAAAGTTATGATTAGTCTGATACAAGATCATTCGTTAATTACTCAAGCCCCAAGCGAACGCCGGCGTTCGCACACCTATTGTCTTTCTATTCTGTCTAATTACGGTATTTAAAATAAATCCACAAACGATATTGCCGTCCATGGTAAATTTATATCAATAAAACCCCAGTAAAAATAAGGGTAATAGCCGTTGGTTTAAAACAAAAACCACTACATTTATATTCATTTCAACTAAAATACAATGAGGGTAACTTGTAAACCCACAGCTCGAAATAAAAACTTATCAGAAAAATATAAATAGGTACCCATTGGTTTCTTAAAAAAAATCGATATTGACCTTACTGGATCAGTGAATCTCCTCAATGATGAGGAAATTATAATCAAACTCACTTTTTCTTTGAATATTTACCAAACAATTGTGTCAGTTTAAAGATAAACAAACCTATTTGCGTTCACAAATGCTACCATCACAATATTTAATACTGCAATACAGTGTAAAGTACTGAACCAACACCATCCGTTACAACAAAGACAGTTATCTTTTAAATACAGGAACATTACAAAAAGGAAGAAGAAAAGAAAAAAAAAAAACAGGTAGAAAATAAAATTACTTTTCTTACCCTATGACAGCGTCAAATCAGAACAACCAAACTTACGTATGTGGGCCTGGATATAATTGGCTGGTATAACCGACCAACTATTAATATCCCACTTCTGAATTGTTGGATCACTAATTCAACATTACTGACTTTATCCACACAGCACTTTTATTTCCTTGACTTGCCCTTTCTAAAATCGACAACCGACTACTCTCGTGGGTGCGAACACCCGCTATTAATAGAAGTGAGGACCGGATCTACCGCCATCTTGGCAGAAACAGTTAACTATTTATTCAAGTCAGTGTATGTATAAAAACAACCAGAAAAATCCTTACAAAAATATAAATGTCTGAAACATTTGATTTAATGTCACATAAAGTTCAAGAATTATTTAATGCACCACTTTAAATGTAAAATCGTCATTTGACAAAACAAATAATTATCAAAACTAACGCGATCTAGACGACAGTTATTTCTAACTTTAAAATATCAGCTGTCACACACGACAACAAGTGTCATTGTCATTTGAAAACCTTATCCAAACAATAAGATTCCAACACATTACAGAAATAAGTTCCATGATGTAGATCATATAGTGAAATATTACAGTGATGCATCATAATCTTTGATAGCTCACATACATATGAAAGACAGCCACCAAAGACTATAACGTTTGTAAGCAAATATCCTTATTTTAAAAACATTTTGACGCAAGATTCAAGAAAACGACTTGAAAAAGAAACCAGCTTGTTGCGCTTGAGACAATTGAGACGCGAGCCAGGATGATCATGCACTCGTCGAGTCGAGGCTTTCTCGACGCCGATTTGCTAGCCTGTCGGTTTTACTACCGGTTGCATTTCGGGCAGTGTGCATCGTGTGTGTACACTGCCCGAACTACACACTGAACGGGCTAGGCGGAATTAGGCTATGCAATACCATCGGTATTGCATAGCCTAATTCCGTCATCATCGGACCATCAGGTGTAAGGCGATGCACCACCGGTACATCTTGGATATCCCATCAATACGCACAAAACGTATTGATAACACGTCATTTCTTGTGCGTGCGTACATCTAAGGATTGGAATGCCAAAGTCTGTTTTTCCTGATGGCTAAAACCCGGGAATCTTTAAGTCTAAAGTGAATAAGATACTTCTAAGCACGCTCCATCGTCGACTGCATCGTCACTTTCCATCAGGTGATATAGCGGTCAAGCACAAACCTATCAACAATAGAAAAGAAGAAAATTACATTACACAAACACACACACACATTCTTTATATTCTTTTTGTGAGTAAAAGCATCGGCTTTCGGCCTATCAAGGCTCTGCATTGAAATGAATATAATACATCTCTTTTTACATAAAGGAGAATTTTGGCCAATACTGTCATTGCTATGGTTTTTTATAACTCCAACACATATGGGGTTATCTGTAACTCTATAAATCATTTGCATATTTGGTGTACTGTGTGATTTGGTACGATGACGCTGAAATACATAAAATTGTGGTCCTTTTTAGTTATTATTTAGAAGATCAAGTATGTTTTTTTCTTAATTTATGTGGATATTTTTGAAATGTGTACCTTCACTATTAAAAAAGGTGTTATGAGTATTAGCCATTTATAGTATTCCATAAATGTGTACCCGGACAATCAGTTACTGCATCTTCTGGGATCTTTATGCGCCTAATCTTCCAAAAGCGGTACAAGAAACCTACGCGTACATAAAAACAGAATAACAGCGATGATTGTTGTTCAGTACTTTTAAGGCAAAGAATATTAAGTTAATAGGTAGATTCTCTCGTAGGTGAATAACCTAAAAGTAAAACAGCTGTTAGGTTATTTAGATTGAATCCAAGAAACAACAGAGTACGGTATCATTGAAAATATCTCCCGACCCTTTTCAAGACCCTTTTGATTATGCTGGGAATGAGATTTAGGTAGATTTAGATCGAAGAACTGGAACAATTTGCATGCTGCGGTTTTCTCGTCTGATCGTAATTTAGGTGTCTTTAAAGCTCGATTGAATAAGCTTTTAATAAACCAGTGCGCTTCATCATCAACGATTGTATCATTGTTTGCTATTGGGTGGGATCGCAATCAAACACTAGTTTAAATCAATTAAAAAAGGTAAATCTCTACAACATTATTTATAACACTAATATTATACAAGTTTTTTTTATGGTAGTTAAAATCATCCAATGACAAATCCCGCCCTTGGGCGGAGCGGGAAGTAGTGTCAGACTCTTACTGAACCTACCCTATTCCTTCGTAGCCTATCGTGCCGGAGCCGGGTATTCCTTTAGGCAGTTAACCCATGACCACTGTAGGCTTCGACCCTGCCTGCCAGCAGTTAGCAGACTGGGCCTCTTCGGTGTGCTGACACCTCCTTGAGGCGCACGGGAACAGAACGCGCCGTTGACGACTTGGGCTCGGTCCGGTCGGTTACTGGACGATCGGACAGCGTGCTACCCATTGCACGCCGTCCGCAAGCCCGCGCCTACGGTGGCCAGAAATCGGGATCGGAATTCCGGCGGCAGCTGGGGCGAGCGCCCCGTTGCCTCTGCCTGATGCGGTCGGCCTCCTCCTACGCTAGCATTACTGCTTTACAGAAGGAGGCGACCGCCTGCCATCCCTCCTCACTACGGACCATGGCCTGAACCAAGGCCCGGCGAGAGAGATCACTGCCGCCGATGGCCCCCACGAGGACACGGCGATACTCCGCCCAGGCGGGGCACACCTCTACAGTGTGCTCCACCGTGTCCTCCGGGTGTGTTATACAGGTGAAAGTTTGGTGTTTGTATGTTCATTTGGTACGCAGATAGACCGTGTCCTGAAATACCACACAGAATACTTATTTTATCCCAGCAAGCAAAGCAAAAGCAAATCGTCTTCTTAAAACTACTTGAAGCTAGTATTATAATTAATTAGAAATCAATAATGATACTACCCAACTTAAAATATCTCTAAATATTAAAAATATTAAAACCTGGCTGTTTGCTTGTAAATCATTGTAGCATAGTAGAACAATTCATAATTGTATTCCGATCTAAATCACACTCAAAATCATTTATTTCACATAGGGCCTACATAAGTACGTAAAAAGTTAAAAGCAAGCGCACGGTTCCAATTGGTAGTTTTTTATGGAGAAATACCGGCACAAAACTCCATGATCACTGATCACGAAAGAAATTTTTTTACAATATTTTAAGATTAAAATATTAATAAATATGAGAGGACAACCTAGATCGGTCAACTTTGTACCCAAAAGTACGATAAAAATTGTTATGAATCTGCGGAGTATACAGTGCTCTCACATTCACATCTCCGTACGCAATACGTGAACATGAGCAATTTTCAACCATCGCATGAAATAAGTCGGTAGCAAAAGCTGGTATACCTCCTCTAAGTCCTCTCAACCTTAGTTTTAGTCTTCGTCATAATTGTCATATTTTAAGTTTTCCTAATTCGTAATAATCTTATATTTATCATAGTATTTATTAGTTTATAATATTACCTTATATAAGTATTTTATTATTTTACTTAATTTATTTCACATTATATTTTGAAATATTTGTTATTTATTTATTGTGCAAACCTACCACAGTGTTTTCTTTTTTAACCCAAAGGTTGACTGGTAGAGAATGCCTTGTTGCATTAAGTCCGCCTATGTACCACTACTGTACATGAAGTCTAAATAAATAAATAAATAAATAAATAAATAAATAAATAAATAAATAAATAAATAAATAAATAAATAAATAAATAAATAAATAAATAAATAAATAAATAAATAAATAAATAAATAAATAAATAAATAAATAAATAAATAAATAAATACCTATAGTAATTACAAATAAATAAAAACGCTAGCATTCTTTGAATTTGATGAATTAACTAATAATACGCTATAATTATGTGCCTCAATACATTAAGTCCTTTATAATTTTGGCAAATAAATTGTACTTTGTGTTAACATTCTGTCTGCTGTTATCACTTACTTTATCCGCTTTTTTTTTTCTCAGCTTTAAGAACTGTCTGCCTCCCCAAAATTACTTTTCTCATTGTGTATTTCATGTAGTTACCAAAGCGGACAATTTATTCTGCCTCTAACTCCCAAGTGGTGTCAATAAATTTGGTACGTAGCCAGTTTTATATTGAGAACCTTCATATACTCTATTGGAAGAATTTCACAAGGTCTCGTTTACAATATTTTTCAAAAGAAGCTGAGCTTCTATATATTCTAATGGTAAACTAATGATAAATTACACTAATATTATAAAGGTGAACGTTTGTCCCTTATCTATAATAATGTTTGTTCTATATTTTTCGTTTATGAGGTGTACAATAAAGAATATATAAAGAAATAAATATATTATGTAAAAGGAGAAACTGATTGAAATATCAATGAACTGCCAAAACTAGGTTTAGGAAGGTGAAATTTATTTTGTTAAGCAGAAGATTTACTAAGAAGGGCTTTTTGTAAATTCAACTTAAGAAGGGATATAACTATTTTTGTTTTTGTATGCAAAACTTTATTCTCTTGTCCCATAAACACAGTATTAATCAGTAATTCGAGTAAATAAAAATGGTTTTAATTATTCGTTGCCAAAACTACAACACGATTTAGCGGGCGTTTAAGGTTGTATGGGGGTATTTTATTGTTTGGATTAATGAAAACTTAGTTTATCAAAAATACTCTTTGAGGGTACTTTTGATACAACATACATCAATCAACTGCAAATATAATGCCAACTTATTGGGCTAAATCGATGGGAATTAACTGCTTACCATCAGGTTAGATCGCAGTCAACCACAAGTTTATATAAAATAAAAAAAATAAAGAAAAACGACCACATCTGGCAAAGAAAAACAGTTCTTTTACACAGGGACAATGTAAAGATATAGACATGCGCAGTTTCCATGGCTAAAATCTATCAATTTGGCTACTAATTGCTCCCTCATCAATCCTATTCTCCTAATTTAGCTCCTAGTAGCTACTTTTTGTTTCTAAACCTAAAGAAATGGCTCGGCGGAAAGAAATTTGACTCCAATAGTGAAGTCATCTTGCAATCAAATAGTCGTTTTGATGACCTCTACAAATCGTAATTTCTGGAAGGGATAAAAAAAATGGAGAAACGCTGGACATAGTGTTTAAAGCTCAAAGGAGACTATGTTGAAAAATAAACTGTTTTTAAAAATAAATGAAGAAGAGAGAAAAAAAAGAATAGACAAAAAAAAAGAGAATACACGAATCTATTAATGGGTATAGTAATTAATAAAAAAAAAAAAATAATTAATAATTTATGGTTAATTATGGGTATTATATATTTATAAAATCGTAGCTTCCAATAACAAACTCAATTAGAAATATTATATAAGTAACCTTGAAAACTAAAGGAAGAACTAATAAAATAAGCTCTATCAACCATAATAGTATGCAAACCATTGTCTTGCCTAATATCTCCTACACTATCGACTAAAATGGTATTGGATTTGATGTTTTTTTTTGTCATCAAGCTTAATAAACACAAACTTTTGTTTAATTTCTGCTTCTAAATAACATACATAGTGCTGTCATATTTAATAACATTATAAAGAGGAAAGATATGTATTTTTGTTTTTAATATAGCTGATATAAGTAGAAATTTTTTTCACCAATAGAATACTACTTTATCACTGAGTGATAAGGACTAATATATTTTTTTTCATTCTTCACGGTTACTTTTTACAAAAATTAAAATATTTCCATTTTACAATATTAACTTAGAGGACAGAGTAGATAAGTCAATGTAAGTATCAAATAAGTAGGCGCCTACAAAAAAATAAAAAATAATTTTCACATTTTTTAATTAATTTTCATACCATTCAATTCATAGGGCAACGAACTCTCAAATAATAAAAATAGGATGGTGTAATTTATCACTTACAAAATTAAATACAAGCATTCACCGTTCTATGTACAATTATATTTGTCTTAGCAAATATCTACGTTTGTACGTATATTTGTATGTTCTTTCCCAACAGCTGCGAATACACGTCCATACTCGTAGGTAGGTTCAATGAAATATAAAGAAACATCATAATTGTGTGTTCATGGTTTTATGTCCGTTGAACAATTCAAGTTATCAAGTTAACTTTACTTAAGCAAGTTGTATTAAAAGAAAAGAAATGGTGTCATGAAACATATTATAATAAAACATTTATATATGTACATGTTGCGTAGTTACAAAAAGAAAAGTTAAAAATAAACTTTTTTTTTAAAGTTACCGCAAAGCGTCTTATATTTTCATTCAAAAAGTGCATCGTCTTTTCTATGAATAAATATTTTACAAGCAGAAAGCGTAGTCGACTTCAGCATTTGTGTCATGGAATAATAAAGGATAATGAGAGTGCGGCGAACTAAATAGAAGAAAATCATGATAAAAATCTTTTCAAGCAATGTCTTAAATATTATTATGAAGTAATAGAACATTATGTTTCCTATCTGATGTATGAACATGGAATTTAATAAAAACATACAGTTTCAATACACCTAAATATATATCTTTCTGAAAGAGCTTCGCATCAAACAAAGACTTTCGTCGATTGTTAACAGCGAATCTTTAACATGTTTTGACATATCATACGCAATGAAAAGCTCTTTGGGACGTTTAGTGGTACAGGGAATAGTATATGGTCAAAGTTCTCGCGGCCGATCACCTACCACCTCATTAAATCATCCTCGAAGTATTCCTTTATTGAATGTACACGAAGTGCCATGAATAAAGATGGAGAAGTCTAGCAAATGCTACAACCAACCTACCAGACGATCCATGACCACGATCCCTCCGCCAGGAGTGTACGAATGAGAAGAAAAAGAAAAAAATATATATTTACGCCTTAACATTTTTTGTGTGTCTAACAGACACGTGTAAACTGTTAAGGAATGAACAGTTCATTCTTGTACTAGCTCAGCTAGAAAGATATAATTAATTTATTCTTATTAATTTAACAATGTATCAACATCTTCAAAGTTATAATAAAATAAGCAAACAGGTAATTATTAAGTACTTCTTTTGTGTTTAATGAGGTCAAAGTCATGGAAACAAAAAGATCATGCCTAATTATTGACTATTTGCTACAATGGCTTTGAATTTGGTAACAGAAAAACAAATAATTTATTTTTGTTTAAATTTTTGTAAAAGTGGCTCACAGAAGGTCTGTCTTCTGCGACACGCTTTTGTTAAAAAATGTATTCAATGTTTAGTTAGTGAAAAGAGGCTCGTTATTCTTGGTTCTCAGTGAAACTAGTTACCTACCTGATTCTATTCAACGCCAAATAAATGATGAGTCGTTTTTGAGTAATAGTAGCTTTTCTTTAAATTCATGATCTTCAAGTTGATAGACTGAAGTTGCAGCTAGCGTTTAAACTTGATGGATTTTGGCTTCAAATAGCATTTTTCTTTCGTATTCAAGTAGTTTTTTTTTTCAGAACTGGAATTTCTATTTATTTATTCTAGTTGAGCTCCTTAGTAGCCCTGAGTTGAGCTTTGCGAATACTGACAAATGCTTGCACTGGCTGGGTCCACTCAAATCTGTATGATTCTTTCTTCAAAAGACCATCTCAGACAAATCTGCATAGTTGTCATGTGATTTGGCAATGACATATTTCCTGTATGGACTTTAAAAGAGACTGTGACCCCTGAATTTGTTTCGGTGTTTTTTCTCAGGGTAGTCAACTAGGAAACACCGGCCTCATCTAGTTCAAATTGACAAAAAAATAAACGAGTAATTTTTTTTAAAACCTATTTTCAAAATAAATATCATTTATTGGTATGAAGCTTCATAAACGCCTTCACTAAGTATTTTTATTGAAACATATTTTAGAAGGTATAAGTTAGCAAACAAACACTATGAGATTATAGCCCGACATAATTACGAGTATGAAAAGATTCAGCCATTCAGTACAGGACCTACGTATGTTCCATTATACGAAAAATGTAGAGAACAATTGTTTATTCCTGAGATTTTTTGATAATTTCATAGTAAATGTAGACAGAAAATTTTCACGAGCGATTACAGCCCTTGAAAAGTCACACTTTGATAGTGTTAGAGGTAGAAATACCTGTTTTTCGAGTTGGTCAAATGGAGTGATACTTGTTTTATTTGTGTACTCGTAGTAAAATAATGTCTCAATATATATTTAGTTTTCAATTGAAACTTCTAGTATAGTTTCTAGAAGTTTCCATTCATCGTCACGACTTAACAGATTCGCCCACATCGCTCTTGTAACATAAAATGGCGAAAACGTTTGTGTCTAATTTTATTGTTTTAGTTTTCAGAAACAATTTAAAAATTTATAGGTATTCGGATATGGCAACATGTCTACGACACGGGACCGCCACCGAACCACGTCACGATGCCGTGAGACGTACGACGCCGTACCGTCGTACGACGCCGTGGCGCAGCACGACGCCGTGACGTGTTCTGGTGGCGGCGTTGTGACGTTTCAGGGTGGCGGTGCCGTGCTGTAGACATGTGTCTACGCCCTTACTTAAAAACATTTTAAATAAAAGAGCTAGCAATATTGTAACCTATAAAAAGTTTAAATAAAAAACATAGACAATTATGCTTACCAACTAAAAAAAAAAGTTTTATTTAATTATATTTTAACAATATAATGTAAAGTTTAAATTTTATAAACGATCGCCTTTAGCTTCGGCTTCATTATTCTCACAAACTTATTGCTTCATTGCTCCACAAAGGCCTAATTGGACACAAATAAATAGAAATACAGGTCTCAGGTGAACTATTTGTTCACGATTAATTCAAACTGACTAGAAATTACCCTCTTCAAAACCAGGGTTTATGTCAGTAGTCGGTACCTTAGTACCTGCCTACATAATTATTTTAAATTGTACCTTTGAATAAAAACTGAGCAGAGATAATTATGTCTTATTTTGGTCTCTTTCTCGTTGCCCTAAATCATCATCATCGTCATAAAAATTCAATCAAATTTTTATTACTGATACGCTTGGGCGAACTAATATCAAGGTGATGACGTAGTCAGATGATGTAGTCGACGTTGGAGCATGGCTTTTGGGTAACTTTAGCTTTATAAAACGAAGACTCAGCGAATTCCATTCCTTCCCTGTATATAATGAATCACCATCATCTTCTTGCCCTCGTCCCGTTTTATTTGGGGTCGGTGCAATCCCTATTTTTATTTTATTCTGTCCTATCACTCGTCATGCTATCACCAACTATTTTTTTTTTCATATCACCCTGTACATAATGAATGTATTCTCAAAACGATTTATGCGTCTGGGTGGGTTGTCTACCAACAACCGATGATGCATCGTCAGACGTCTAATTTGTAGTTAGTAATTGGGGTCAGTGTAGGATGTATTATTTTTCCATACATTTCACACCTTTTTTGTACCAAAATCATTCTTTTCTCAATATTGTTATCGTTTCTTTTTTCATTTACCACTTTAACCGTTCACTTCAATATTAGAAACTTGCCTCACTGCTAAGATTTGTACTTCATCCTTCATCTAAATGAGGAGGTTCTCATTTTGGTTATATTTTTTTTTATGTCGATACCTCAGAACTCGGTCGTTTATGGACCGAATTGGTTTTTTTTTGTTTAAAAAAGTGTAGTGTAGATTATGGGATCCATGAGGAATTAAAGGAGCTCCTTAAATATAGTGCAAACAAATAGTGATTTTGGTATTTTCTTTGAGAACTTAAGCATTCACAGTCAAAAAGTAAATGAAGTGGAAATGATGAAAAAAAAAGTAGAAGACCAGAAATGGCAAACGGAACTTCATACATATCACAATGAAGATAGTTAAGCGACTATGAAAATACAAAAAAATAAATGGTTGTGAATAGTTATGTTGAAAATGGTATCATCGAATTGACCTGATATAATGATGATGGAGCCGGAAAATAGGCACCGGAACTCCGGCGAGTTCCGGTGCCTATTTTCCGCCTCGCCGCCTCGCTCCTGTACCTATCTAGACGGCTAGGATACATTGACTAATGCCGATTAGTCAATGTATCCCAGCCGTGTTTGAGCTTATTAGAATCGACATGAGATGCACTTTGGCTATAAGGTACCATCGAACTGATCTGATAATGGAGGCGGAAGTTGGAAGGGAGACACGTGAACTTCATAATAAAACGATGTATCCTAGCAGTGTTTGGGTTAATTGAAATTGTCATGAGAAATGCGTTAAAAGTTTATCGCAACTAAAAAGTGTGAAATAAAAACACTATTTACAAAAAAAAAGAAACAACTTTACTGAAAAAATAAAACCACCAAAAGGATCCTTTTGGTGCTTTTTTTAGTAAAGTGGGTTATTTCTTTTTTGTTAAAAGTTTTTTTAGAATGATATTACTCATAAACTGATTAACATCCTACTTAAGTTATAAAGTTATTTACGAAAAGTTATTTAAGGCACAATAATTATGTAGATTTATAAAATGTATTGATTGACTTACAAAGTTAAAAATGGTCTTAAGGTTAATCACAACCGCCTACGATATTTTATTGCAATAAACTACAAAGGAATAATAAAGCTTTGTTCTTATAAGGATCTAATAAAATATAATATTGACTGCTTTACCAAAAAGATAAAAAGCAATACAAGATCGTTAATGTATTCATAGTACTAGTTGTTTCTAGTTGTTTTACTAACAATAAACTGTAACTTAAATGAAAATAAATAATTTATAATATTATTATAACTGTAACTTTTAGTGCTCACGCTATAATTTTTGTTTTGTGAAATGTTTCTCCCAGGTCTACCTATGACGTTGTCGTTTGTTTAAATGAGCTTGTCTTAGGCAATTTTAATAAAATTACTTACATCAAGCAGGATTTATGAAAATCAAAAACTGAACTAAAACGATTACACGTTATATGTAGGTACCCCCTGTAACTGTATCACTCCCGTTCTGGGTTTGTGTTTTAAAACCACGGTTTTCTTTTTCAGAAAATTCCTATGGACCTAGTGGGCATCGGCCCTGCTAAACATCTACGGTTTGCTGATACCTCTTTGAGAAGCATGTGGAATACTACGCACTGTCAACGATAATCTGGAAGCTTGAGCATGAAAGGAAAACAGCTAGGGAATATTTAGAGAAGAATCTGAGACAGGCTTAGCGTTGTGGGCTGATTCGTGCAAGGAACGGAGATTGACGCAAAATGTCATGTGTGTATATCATTTTTGTAGTTATATAAATTACGTTTCTTCAAAGATAAAGAAGAGATTTATATTCAGGGAAAATAATGTATTAACATTATTGTAGTATGGAGATATTGTGCACAATTAATTCTGGGCTTTGTGTAATACGAGTATAAGATTGCATGTGTTTTTTTTTTTTTTACGTTTTATAATAACTGACTGGCCTCTTGGTCTAGTAGTTAGTGGCCCTGACTGCTATACCGGAGGTCGTAGGTTCGATTCCCACCCAGGACAAATGTTTGTTTGATGAGCACGATCATTTGTTCTGTGTCTGGGTGTAATTTATCTATAATATGTATGTATTCAGAAATATATAAGTATGTTTATCAGTTGTCTAGTACCCATAACACAAGCTCTGCTTAGCTTGGGACTAGACGGCATTGTCTGATAGTTGTGGAATTTTATTATTAATTATATTCTTAACTTCTGAAAGCTGCTATATATAGCAAAAATAGCCCTATATAGTGTCATAGCGGCCTCAGAATTTTAAATGATATTAATTTGTAAATTATGTCTTTCTTGTTTACTGCAGTACCTTAACCCATGAGCTTTTAAAAATGCCATCGTAAATTTACAAATTGCATGTAGGTAGACGCATTTCAAAAATACCCGTTCATTGTTGAGTGAACATTTGTAGGAAACGGATAAACCATAGATTATATACGCATATATTTAATCGAGAAATTGGGTAATATTCACTCATTGATTCAGGTTGTTCCGTTCGTTCGCCGTTCACTTTGTTGTTTACAATATTACCATATTGTTATCTGTTAATTATCGCTTACTTAATAATTCGTTAAGTGTTTGTTTGAGTGTATAGTGTGAATATATCAAAACAAGATGTCTCTTAAGGGAACCAAGGTCAGTACTGATTTAAAGGTTCAGTTAAAGCTTTTATACGCTAAAAGGGACTCACAGTTTTCACGTGTTCAATCGATTTGTGATAAATCTTCGCAAACCTCGGATCTGGCGATTAGAGATGCTTTCTTGTGTTCGTTGGAAACTTTAGATAGTTTGCGCGCGGATTTTAAATCTACAGTCCACACAGCAAATTCGCGCAACCATTATTTTTGGTTTAAAATGCCAATACATTCCACGACTTTCTTTGACAAATCATTTACTGTTCAAGCTGCTCGTCTGTGGAATGAATTGCCAGACACAATTAAACGCGCTCAATCATTGCCTGTTTTTAAAAGACTCGTTAGGGAACATTACCTGTCGCTGTGAATGTTGTTAGTCGTCATGTTTTATGTATTGTTCAATATGTATGTATTTATTATAGAATATATGTATATATCTATGTATCTATTGTAATATAAATATGTATATCACTGTTATTGTCACACCAATGACAGCCCCATTTCTTGTCCAGGCAATTACTGTCCATCCCAGGTTGCCTGGTAGAGATCGCAGAGTGCGATAAGGCCGCCCATTGTATATGTGTGTTTTAGTTTTAATTCCTTGTTTTTGTTCATGTTATGGTGTACAATAAAGCATATAATAAATAAATAATAAATAAATAAATACAGCTTAGAGGACAATCATACAACAACAAAAATATCGGCAAAAAAACGACAAATGCGGCCGAAACAGCCGATAGCCATATTTTGAAATTCCAATTTTTTCTAAATATGTAATATGTATATGTAAGAAAAAAGAAATGAGAATAGTGAGGCCACATTGAATACTAAACTTTTTCCACGATTCAATAAATCAAAGTTCTATGAATAAAAAATTCCAAAATGATTGTAAATATTATAGTCGAAATATCAGAAGGCTTTTCAAACGAGTATTAAATATTTGTATTATTACGCTTCAGCTTTACTGACGGGCTGATGTATAGCAGATGCTCTAATGTATCTTTGGCATTTCTAAAAGTTTTACATTTTGTTCTGACGCACAAGGCTTCAGGAAAAAGTTACAGAAATAAATTAGAAAATGATATTATCAATATCTAAAACTTTTAGCGCGAGATAATAAATCCGACACCTATTAAAAAAAAAAAAACCTATTAACTAAAAATATACAAAATTTTTAAAATAGCTCATTTTCATACCTTTGAGTTTAAAGGTTTGACATATCAAAAGTGAATTCTATAACTAAATTATTCTTAAGTAGAAGTAAAGCCTTTTATAGACTGCCAGTGTGATGCGACAATGCGATGACAAAATTCGTTTTTCAAAATCTTAAATTTAAATGACTCACTCGCAGCCCGATACTTCGTTTCATAGATTTTTTTCTACGGATTACATTCTATGTGATGTTAAAAAGTTTTTGTCACGTCTGTCTTCGAAGCGCTATCATAATTAAAAGAGATTAGCCAAATGAGTAGTAATTATTACTATCATCAATTAGCACACCTAAAGCAGTTATAATGACCGGTAGTGTAAGTTGTAATGACACCTCATAAATACGGGTTAGAGCTCATAAAAGGCCCAATTAACATTGTGCAAACACAGTGTTAATTGAGGCTTTTATGATAGTGTGATGATGATTGATGCATTGTTTTGATGACATCATGATATTATGTATTCAAAGGATTTATTATGGAAGAGGTTTGATGAAAGGTGTTTTCACCTCATCTTACCAAAAAGAATTAAAATACTTACACTTAAAAACTAAAAGATTCGGTTGTCGTTTAATTTTTAATGCGATTTTTTAATTAAAGATACGAGTATAATATATCTTCTTTACTCAGTGACATTTACGTGATAAATTAACAAGTAAATAATAACCATTAATCCACCAAATTGTTATGTTATTATATGATTAAAATGCCGTAGGCATCTAGCCAATAATTATTCAAACAGACGCAGATACTAGTTGAATTTTGGCAAATGAAACAAGATTACGACAGGTATACCTAGAATAGTATTAATTGTATCAATTTGTTAAAAAGCATAGAATTTCATCACATTATGTATGCTCTCTGCACAGTGATAATTAGGCTTTTATGATAGTGTAATGATGAATGATGCATTGTTTTGATGACATCATGATATGTATTCGAAGGATTTAATAAAGGAGGAAATAATGTAGTTAATGTAGTTAAGATACAAATGTGGTTTTTATTATTATTATTTAAGTATTTAGGTGGGAAATCATAAAATGGCTTTGCTTTTGAACGGAGCAAGAGGGCGTTTCAGACTTTCACCTACTCACTAAAAGCCATTCGTATGTTCTTTCTTTGCTTTTGTTCTTTTCGGGTTTTCTTTCGCATAAACAATGCCCCCGTAGGATTTGACCCTGCTAGGCTAAAAAAACCGCTCCTTTACACGTACGGCTACCTCCTTTGCTAGTATTACTGCTTCGCAGAAGGAGGCTACCGCCTGCCATTCTTTCTTGCTCCGGAGTCTGGTCAGGTCTGAACTAGATCTGTATCAGGGCCTGGAGCGAGAGATCGTTGCCACCGAGTATCCCCACAAGAACACGATGGTGCTCCGCCCATGACGGCCCAAAACAAAATTACTATTTAGATACCCATTTTAATTTATAACCGTTCATACAATAGTTTTAAGATAAATAAAAAAACTACCAAAAAATAATAAAAAATTACAATAAATTCACGTTCGGTACAAAAACGATAATTACGTAGAAATTCATTGATGATAATAATTATGCGCTGGCAAATAAAAAAATACCAAATCTAAAAATCAAAAACTACAAAACAACTGATGACGTAACGGAATCACGAATCACTGCATTCAATAAATAACTAAATTTGCATAATATTATAGTATTATAGGTATAATAATATAATTTATGATGATCTAGAGCCGTGCTACAAGAATTGGTTTGAACTTGGGGAAGGCTTTTGCCCAATAGTGGGAAAAATATTAGCTGATTATGCTAATGCTACGCTAAGGTCTACTATGATAATGTATAGTTATTATGACGTAAAAAAATTCGAAATCATCGCTGAAATTATTGGATTAAATCAGAAGTCTCGCCACTTTTTTTATATTCCAATTAAATTGTTCTGTAACAATTTGATTAGAACAACTTCATTTATGAAAGATAACTAATTTGACTTTTCATCTTAACTAAGTACCTTTCAAGATCGGGATTTTGCGATGATAAGAGTTACAAGACAATGGTCGGTATATTTAAATAATATTGTGGTTTTTTTTCGCGATTTCAGGTTTGGTCCCATAGTAAAAGTTGTTTGTTATCATGACTACAATCACGTGTTTAAGTATCGTTCACTATCTTGTAGGTAACTATTATGAAAGACCCGACCAGTGATTTGGGTTGCTCTTTGTCCAAAGAAGTAGGATTTTCATTCAACGCAGTCTCAGGTTCAGAATGTCCCTTTCAAAAAAATGTGCCTTGGTTTCAAATAGTTCGGATGCCGCCAGTCTTCTTACAATGTTTCTGGACGACAGCGATATGGAGGATTTATATGCATAGTTAGGGTTTGTATACGAAAAAATGAACTCGGAAGTGATCCTAAGTCATCGAATAATTTCACTCGCTCTGGGTAAAGTGAGAGAGAGTGTCAGTCAGTCGGTTCCTTTTGCTACATTCTAGTGCTGTGGTAATTTCTTCGAACAGTTCCGTAGCACAATGTCCGCATTTGTAACTTTTTATTGCATTAAGTTTTATCCTAGGAGTCTCTAAGTCAGAAGTGAATAGGTTACTTTTAGGCAAGCGAACTCCGACATCGACCATTGCTTACCATCAGGTGAGAGTGTTCAAATACACGCCTATTGATAATAAAATAAATAAATATATAGATGTCTGCACCTGGCAGTAGACATGCGCGATGAGATAATCCGAAATGATCGATGGCACGTTCGATCTTATAGGAATGGTTGTATCAATATATTAACAGCAGAATATTATGAACAATGGTTTTTTTGCATCATTGTTTTGTAGTTGCGTCACCCTTTTCTTCACTAGTGTTAATCATATTCAAAAAGCAGGATTTGTTAGGTTTGGCTATACTACTTCGTAAAATACTTGTGAGGTAAAAACACATAAAATTTGCAATACAATGCCTACAAGGCTGTTTTTCAATTCCTTTTGTATTTAAACCACCTGTTACTAAAGTCTTGTATAGTGTACAAATTAAGAAATGCTCAAAAAAATTACAGAAGTGCGTTGTACTAAATACATAATAATTTATGTATTTCTCGCACACGTCTTTTACGTACACAACCACACGTGCACGTATTGTTTTATTTTAGCACGGTGTGGTTATTAACTATGGCAGCCATTGATGGTCACAATTTCAATAAAAGACGGTTATGAGCCCAATGCTGAAAAACTGTCCTCATGGTAAATATTTATTTATTTTTTTGATAGTTATTAAAATAAATTTTACATATTTTTTTATTTTTTTTTGAGAGGAGTGTGTTATATTATATGTAAAAATTAGTGTAACAAATGTATCATGTGATTTGATCAATTCTTATTTACTGTATGGACTTTAATAGAGACTTTGACCCCTAACTTTGTTTCGGGATTTCTTCTCAGGGTAGTCAGCTAGGAAACACCAGCCTCATCTAGTTTAAAATGACGGAAAAAAAATTGACGTGTAAATAAATAATGATAAATATCATTTATCATTAATTTATCATTTACATATAAGATTCACGACATTTCATTTGTGGAACCTTTGAAACTTAAAGGGTTCAGAACACACTGCCCCCTGAGACGATAAAGGTAAGAAGCACATTCTGTACAGATTTGGTTTTTGAAAATAGTTTTGAATTTTGAAATTCAAAATCTAAATAGTATTTTTTGATTAAACAAATATGTTTATTTATCTCATTAATGTGGATGTGGTGTGTGATGGTGGATTATTCTTAGATAATATTTTTAATTGCCCCCTTCTTCCTTCAGTCAGGCACCGACTACACATGTACCAATAAACAAAGCAATTTTGCTTGTTACGAAATCCTATGATTTTTTGAAGAGTTCTGTTGTATATCTTCGAAGTTAATCATCAGATCAAAACTATATTTATATGGGACTAATTTGGGAGTATAATCTTACAAATAAAAAAAAAATGGTCCACAATTGACCGAGACATCGGTGAACATACATAATATATATACAAACAGCCGAACATAGAACCTCCTCTTTTTCGAAGTTGGGTAAAAACCATGGCACCGAATTACGGTATCAAGGCGCTGCGCTAAAACAGGTCCAGTTTAGCATGAATGCCAGACAACTGGTGCGTGAAGCTGGCTGCACCAACTCTGTTCCTTCAGTAGCTTTTTGCGTGCCAAAACAACGGTAACTCTTGTAAATAATCCCACAACCCTCAGTCAGGCACGTCAGATTAAACAACAGACCGAAGAGTTAAAATGATCTTAGGTAGATTATCTTCGAAAGCCTCCAAGTGCATTGACGGTTTTGTAATTTAACCATACTAATTTTAAAGACAAAAATTTGTTTATTTGTATAGATTGGTGACTACATTTGTAAATCTTTAATGCTCAAAAAGCTAAATGGGTGTTTAGGGCACTTCTTAAAACCTAACCCACCTTCCGGGAAGTGCGCATGCATACAATAAAATAAATTATTCTGCTGTCGGTCAGTCCTTAGGGAGAGGTAGCTATCGCTAACACTTTTGATGGTCGATAGGCCATGTTCTGGAATATGTATTGAGTCGTAGCAGATGACGATATGGTCTACACGTGTACCGTGTGTTTTGATCGTTACCTTATTTAATTTTTTTTTTCACTCGCCTCCGTTAATGGTCCAGATTTTTTTTATTTTTTATATAAAAAATCCTATCGAACAGACACCTCTCAATAAAAAAAGATTTTTCACTAAAAATTTACTCACAGATTACTTATTTGTATCACAAGCACATGACAAAGTTAATTAGTAATTTATGACACAAAAACACAATATTATTGTTTATGTGGACCGGTTTCTGTTCTCACACATCTGTAACCTTAGAACAACAAAACTACACTGAATGGTCAGTGTCCTTATAAATCTGATTGATGTAGATAAGTGCATAGTATACTAGACTAATAATTAAGTATACCAGTTTCCAACAAAATTACCTTTTTTTGCAAACAATCAAGCAATTTAGCTCTTAGACCATGTAATTAGTGATTCGTTTTGTGTTTCTCTATGTAACACGATAACTAAAATTAATACTTAATTCTATTTTTTTTTTGTGCTCATATTAATAGCTAAAACGTTTCTTAGTGAAATAATTATTTAATCGGATTCAGAAATGGGTTCTTTACAAGGTTGGAAATCATCTAATGACTTTTTTTTGCTCTAGGATGGAGCAAAAGGGTGTGTTACGGCTAGCCATGACGCGGGGTGGGTTGGCCGCAGTATATATAACTACGGTCCGCCGAATTCCAACTAAAGCATCTATTGGACCACTCGATATTCTGCAGACGATACACAGACTGTCTTAAAGTTAACTTCCGAGTAAGACAGTCTGACCCTTATTAAACTACGTGACGTCGACTAAGACCGGTCTGAATATCGAGTAGTGTAATTGGCCTTTAACCGTATCGTCCGTCCGCCGCATTACGTTTATTACATCTCTACTTGTTGGGAGTGCAGGAAAGGTTAACCTCAAGGTTAACCGCGCCGAGTGCGTGGAGGGGTTGCGGCATGCCGCTACATTCAACCAGTGCAGCCCGCCGCAACTCTAAGACAACCATAGCGGTTGACGACTGACCCCAAGTCAGTGCTTTGGTATCAAGCGGTTTGATATAAAAATTTAAATGCGGCCAACTGGAACGGCACGCCGAATTACGGCTAGCCGCTAGTGCGTTTAGGCTAACTGATTATTCATTCAGTTACCTTTTAAATGATCAATGATATTTATTTTGCACGTAGGTTTTAAAACACACGTCAATATTTTGTTTCGTCAGTTTAATCTAGATGAGGGAGACCGGTGTTTCTTAGCTTACTACCCTGAGAAGAAGCACCGAAACCAACTCAGTAGTCAAAGTCTCTTTTAAGGTCCATACAGTAAATATGTATTGGTCTAATCACATGAGGACCATGTAGTTGTCTGAAATGGTTTTGAAGAAAGGACTATACAGATTTGAGTGGACCTGTCCAGTCAGTACAAGAATTTGTCAGTGTTCGCAAAACACAACATAGGACTACTAAGGAGCTCAACGTAAAAAAAAAAAAAAAAAAAAAAAAAAAAAAAACCTTTTGCGTAGTAGGACCACGAGTATCCTATAGTTCTAGCAAGTTTCAGCCCTGCTGGGCCCCTGTCCCTACGGTTTGCAATCTCTTTAAGGCGCGTGAAAACTACGTGCCATCGACGACACAGTCTCGATCCTTATAGAGTAGTAATCTCCTGAACTTACCATGTCCGTTGAGGACCTGTGATTCCTGTCCAGGTTACTGACATGGGTACAGTGTTCATTGCAGATGTAATTTTTGTTTTCAATACGTCCATATCAAGTTGCGATTTTCTTTAGGCAAAATTCTGATGCTCTGCATATGAATTTTATTGTTATAAAATATGCAACATTTAGATGAAACAATCAATTTTGAAAGAATGATCTCGTAGGTGTGTTTGATATGTCGATGCGTTATTAAAGCAAATGATGCATTTGAATTATTCAAATAATATGATCATCTTAATAAAAGTTTGTTCGTTCTTGATAATTTTTGAAAATTAAGCAAAAATGTAAGTATGTTTTTGTTTTAAATAAACTTACATTTAAAAAATTGGCAGATAGATTCTAAAGAACCTTGCATAACATAAAACTTTATTATGTTGTATGATGAAACATTGCAATCTGATAATTATACATTTCCACAATGTCACAGGATATCTAGATTGCTTCCTGAAATAGAACTCAGAAAATATGCTGTGTTCGAATTTATTTTGGCAACAACAGACTTTGTTTACGACGGTATTTGTTGTGTAGTTAATTTACGGCGTTGTTGACTTAATACAAACACTGCTTCGGTCTTATTTCAAAGTACATAAAATTAACCAATGACGTCATAATTATTGAAAACTTTCAGTAACTTATGCTTAATTAACTGTATTCCATTAAGCTAAATGCTATTAAATTGATTGAAGCGTCCGAAATTGCTAATTGAATTAAAACTTTCAATTAATTTAAGCTTTATGTAACAATTTTCACATCATGATCGATTTTTGGAACAACAACAGTTTAAAAGAGAAGGCAATCATTATTATTATGGGGCATTTCGCCAGCTGTGCTTTGTTTTCGGTGGGAAAATCATCCAATGACATCTCCACGCCCTTGGGCAGTGCGGGAGATGGTGTAAGACTTTTACTGTTACTTTTTATATGCGCCGTCGACGACTTGGGCTCGGTCCGGGTAGTTACCGGACGGTCGGACGGCGAGCTCCCCATTACTCGCCGTCCGTTACCTGCTGTGCTGGTATTTTTGTTTGAGATTGAAAAACATCTATTAACTTCTTCCATTCTGGGCGGGAGAGTGTCCGATTTTTACTAAATAAAAATTACCTGTATTATACAGGTAATTTTTATTTAGTAAAAATCTGTCAGGTGCTCTTTGCGTTCTAGGGCAACTGTAAATCTCTCAAACAATCCCGCAGCCCTTACAGGTATTGGTTCTAATGGGCCCTGTCCATTTTGCTGACATTCCTTTGAGTCGCTTGTTGACTCGGGCACAATTCGAGCACAACGCGCCGTCGACTCGAGCTTTATAGTTCAGCGATTATAATATTCTGTCGACGATCGACTGAGCAAGTCGATTTTGACATTGTAAGCCCAATTAAGCCTCATTTGGTATAAAACATGCCTAGGATAACCCAGTGACAATTGCGAGTGGTACGAGATCGCGTTCGGTTTAAAATCTGCGACATCAGCTACGCGACGGAACACAGTGTAGTATGACATCCGCCAGCCCGCACCTACTGTGGCCGTAAATTGCTCTGCGTCTCCCGATGCCCGGCTCTGCAACTCCTACCGCCCAGAGCGTTTCCTTCGGTGGCGGCTGAGGTGAGATATCAGGGGAAAAGGTCATGCCCAAGTCATTACTGCTTAGCAAAACGAGGTGACCACCTAATATTTCCTATTGATCCATACCTTGGCTTGGAGCAGGACCGAATGTGAGAGGTCACCGCTGCCCCACATGGATACGGTAATGCCTCGAACAAGTAGAGCTGACTTACACCGCATGCTCCTTTATGACCTCTGCGGGATCTGCACAATGGTGATGCTCGCGCGCTCTTTCCTGCTAGAGCCTAAACAAGTTTCTGCCGAAACACCTATATCCGGTGAGGCCCTGCATCAGGCGGAAAGTGGGGAAATTGAAGCGCCTACGTGACAAAGACGGGACTAAGAATCATGATTCTAGTATGCCTAGTTTTGCGGATAAACTGGTGTTTGTGTTACAAAAATAATATCTAAGTAACTAACAGGGTGGAGGTAGCACAAAGTGAATTGGTAACCTGTTGTAGGCTGCAGGAAGACGCTGAATATGAGAAACACAGGCCTTGGTGATGCTTGGAGAAAGTCTATATCTAAAATCTTTTGATTTTATAACTTAACTAAGTATGTGCTATAAACCAAAAATGAAATTACTAATAGATTTTAAAATGAAGTTGTTGTTTTTAACTACACTCCAAAAGCAAAACATAACTTCACTTGAAAAACAAATTGGAGTACCTATCTATAACTAAGTTTAATTGAACCCGAAATAAATTACTCTCAACAGTTTCTAGTGGTCTTGTTAACCCTTAAGTTTATTTCCACCTCATAAAACTTCTAATGTATATTGGTAAGTGCTTTAGTACTATTTGTTTAATCATTAATCATTAATTGTAATCTAAGTGAACTAGAATCATCGCCTTTTATCAAATTAAAGATTAATTTACTAGAGAAAAAGTTTATGAAACTTGTTTTACCAGTCTATAAATTATCTAATGTCAATGTCAATACAATTAAGTTTAATCAAAAGTTTGGCATATGAGTAAGTCTGTGATTTTTTTTTATGTTATTAACATTCAAATGAGTCTATTCAAATTAGAAATCTAATATTGTTATAACTGGATAATCCACCAAAACGAAGAAAAAAAATGAATAATGGCCATTTTTTATACACAAATCTCAAAATGATGTCATGATACTACAACATCATATCAGTAATTTTGACAGGTAAGGTACCTAGAGATACATTTATTGTGCATTAAATTCAAATTAAAATTTAAATCTGCTACTGAAAATTTCAGGATGCACTTAGCAGTAAGAAATACGTCAAAACACAGAAACTAGTTTTCTACTAGGCTAGAGTGAAAGTTGTGGACAGACCTTAGGGCGTCCACAACTTCCGTATGGCGCCGTTTCTCACCGGACATGGTAAGATCGGGAAGTAACTACCGGATTCGTGCGAAAGTGACAAACAGTTGTCGCCAATGTGTGGACCGCCTGGGCAGAGCATCGCCGTGTCCTTGTGGGGAGCGATCGGTTGCCTCCTTCTGCGAAGGAGTAGGTCGACCGCATCAGGAACCGCCGCCGGGATTCCGATCCCAATTTCCAGCCACCGTAGGCGCGGACTTGCGGACGGCGAGCAATAGGTAGCTCACTGTCCGACCGTCTGGCAACCGTCCGGACCGAGCCCAAGTCGTCGACAGCGGGTATTGTTCCACGCATGCCTCAAGAATATGTCGAAGCCTACTGGGGCCACAGGTTGTGCAAAAAAGAACCCTGGTACTGTCTGTCTGTCTATAAAACTCTGACACACCATCCAGCTACGCCCAAGAGCGAGAGATGTCATTAGACGATTTTTTCACCTAAAATAAAAAACATTACATTTTGCCTCTCAACAATACATATTGTGTAAACGACACCATAATTTAACTACGCAATTTTGTACGCACGACGCATGCTGCCCAGAGATCGATCACAAAAACAAAACATTACCCTTTATCAAATCCAGTAAACACAAGCTTCATCTGACAAACAAGCTCTCGTCATGTCAATGAATAAGCAAACGTATTCAGTAATAAACACAACCGAGACAATCATGAAATATGGATGTGACAGTACTTTTTTCCTTGAGCCATGTCGTTATCATTCAGATACTGAAACGACTATCAATTTTCTGAATGCAGTGAACATTTCCATTTAGACAAGATAATTTATGCAAATACATACGGAGCTGCATTGCATAACTAGATGTATTGCAGGACCTTGAGAAGTGCGAGTGGAGAAACGTCAGGGTCTCCACTGCTTATAGTGAATTGCATTCTTTGGTAAAACGAGTGAGATGAAGGTGGATGAAGGTCTTATAGGAATGAAGTGTTTCAAGGATATTAAATAAACGAGTTCGAGGGGAGTCACTTTTGAGGGAATTTAACCTAAATAGACTTAATGTGGGACTAATCCAGTCAATTTTGTCTCGACCAACTTCAGATGATGCTAAAAGGTTGTGTCATTCAATTACAGCCCTACATCTGTGACTTCCATCTTTATTATTGTAAAGTTATAATGTATATAATATCCTTATTATTTTAGTTTAGGTAATTGTGTGTAAAACTGATGAGAATATTATTAATTTTAAAAGGTACGATGAGTTTTTTATGGTAGGTAAAATCATTCAATGACAAATCCCGCCCTTGGGGTTGGCATATCTTTTTTTTTTTTTTTTTTTTTTATTTAGCCTGTTCTGTCCCACTCCTGGGCAAAGGCCTCCCTCCACGCCTTCCACCTCTCGCGGGCCTGCGCCTCCTCTTGCCAGTTCTGGAGGAATCTGTCCAGCTCATATCATATCTGGTCAGACAAAAACCCCAAAAAAAAAATAAAGAAAAAAAATAAAACAAGCTTCGTATTTGGGCGGTACTCTAATAATAATTATATTAAATAATAACTATTTGTGTTATAAAGCACTTCAACATAATATCCCAGCCCCCCTAGCCAAGTTACGATCGTTTTGTTCTGGAACTGGCCATGCCCCCAATTCATTTGTTCTGACGTCATCTCAACGCTGTCACGTGGTCAAAACAAAGGAATTGGAGGCGTGGCTAACGCCAACCGTTAACTCTTAACGAAACGATCGTAACTTGGGCCGGTCGTGTAAACAACAAGAAATCAAGTAATTCTCAACCTAGATAGATAGATAGATATATTCTTTATTGTACACCAAAGATAAAATTACAATAGGAACTTAAAATACAAACAGGTACATAAGTTGAGAAAAACTTGTATTTATTCTAGCAATACTTGGTTTGTTTCGACAGACTTGTTCGATTTCTTGGCATTACAGGAAAATTGCCTTTCAACGAAGATTTTTATTTTCCTTGAAGACGTACTAAGTACTTGTATATCGTAGTAATACCCTTCCGTTTATCATTAAAAGGAACTGCGTAAGTGTACCAACTATCAATGTGTTTGTCAAAGTTGATATTTTGTTTATAAAAGTCTTAGATCGTGTTTACGGAGACGCGGCGCGTTACACGATGCGTTGAGCGTTAGTCGTACATTGCAGCAGCGGACCGCGTCATCGCACGCGCGAACACAAACATATGGCATTGTATAACGATTGCCCTACGCGCCGCGCAACGTGACGCGTCTTCGTAAGCAAGCCCTAAGAGGTATCTTTGCTGTTTATTAGTCTCGCTAATACTTAAAAACGGCTAGAATTTTTTTAATATTTTTGTTTATTTTGTTTTGTTCGATTTATTTTAGGGGTGATTTAAAAACTAAGGAAAAAAATATTGTAAAATTTAAAATTGATTGGAAAGTGGAAAGTTATTTCACGCGGGTGGCGCCTTAGGATGCAGCTAGTACTTTATGGTGTAGGTCAAGCGCGAGCCTATCAATAACAATAAAAAATTACATAACTGACTCGCTTTCTGTCTGTGTGTGTCTGTCTGCAGGTAACGGTGTGACATAATTTCAATTTTTCTAGTTCGCGTTGTCACCTACAATAAACTAATTCAAACAAAAAGCAAAGATATCGTAACGAAAACATCAGGAAACTATAGACAAAGTAAGTCCCAACAAAACGTAACAAGACAAAAGTTTAATCTTGTTGGTAAAATAGAACAGTATTACTTAAAATGGATTACTATTTTGTTATTATATTGGCTTAAGATATATATTAGTAAGCAGACTATCGTCGCTCTATTGACTAAGTTTTTGTGTTGATTCAGCCCACACATTATATGTGGGCTGATAAATGTACCAGTAATAATAAACCAAGTGGGTGTTTATTTGTTAGTTTATCATCACTTTAGAGACACAACACAGAGATGATAAATGCCTTATGTGCGGTAATATTGTTCTTGTTTATTTATTACTTTAGGTAGATTACTAATAAATCTTTTATATATATAAAAGCGAAATATCACTCACTGATTAGTCACGAAATCTCAGAAACTATAACACCTACATTTTTTTTTTGAGAGGAAGGCTCAGCCCCGGCATGATAGGCAACGAAGGAACGGGTTAGGTTTTTAGTCAGTAAGAGTCTGACACTATTTCCCGCTCCGCCCGAGGGCGGGATTTGTCATTGGATGATTTTACCTACCATAAAAAAAAAACACCTACAAACTTAAAATTTGGCGGGTAGATTCTTTATAGGGTGTAGACATTCGCTAAGGACGGATTTTATGAAATTCCAACCTTAAAGGGTTTTTAACTACCAAAAAAAAAAAAAACCCTTAAAGGGTTAAACAGGGGTTGGAAGTTTGTGTGAAACCGACTTTCACGCGGGCGAAGTCGCTAGCGGTAGCTAGTATTTTTATATGTTATAGATAGCACATGTTAAAATAGTTGAACCGAAGTCTTTACACCCCAGGAAATATGGACGATAAACTCAAAAAATAACAGCTTATCTTAGCTTTATTATCTTTTTTTTTATTGTAATTATTTCGACGTGTCATACTTTTGAATTTAAAATCATTCAAAATTTGTAATCAAATAAATATATTTATCTTATTGTTTCACCGCCCAGACACACTAAAAAAAAAAACAAAAATTATATCTTTTAGAGCTTCAAATGCAGAGATGAAGTAACATTCGTACGCTACTTTTTTTTTTGGTGGTGGGTAAAATCATCCGATAAAATTTCCCGCCCTTGGGCGGAACGGGAGATAGTGTCAGACTCTTACTGACTAAAAACCCACCCCGTTCCTTGCCTTAGATACCAGGGCCGATCTTTCCTTTCAGAAGCAAAAACTTGGCCCCGGTAGGCTTCGACCCTGCCTGCCTGCAGTTAGCAGGCTGGGTCTCTACGGTTTGCTGACAACTCCTTGAGGCGCGCGGGAACAGTGCATTCGTATGATACTTCATCTCTGCATTATGATATTCAGTGATTGAATAGGTTTCTACCAACCTTTTTTATTCTTTTTGTAATCATATCTTTAGTACAACAAACTTTTTGCTAAAAAAAATAAACAAACAAACAACGATTATAAATAACAAGAAGATATGAATTTTAGAAAGCAATTAAAACTTTAGAGCACTAATTGCCCATTTTAATCAAAATTTTAAGTTTCTACTAAAACGGCCTGTAAATGTCTTTTCAGGAGATTACGAGTATCAAGAACTTTTGTCACATTGCCCTTTGAAAGTACCACTTCCGAAAGTAGGCACTTCAGATATTTTAACTGCGAACCATTAATCGTGACGGCGACCATTTTGAAGTTGGCGCTTAATATTGTAAATTGGGAAAATTAAGAGCAATATGGCCTCAATACTTACTATGTCTTGAGAAATCGTGTCGACTGAACTACTATGAATGTAGGCTAATGCTTTAATTTTACTTTTATATAGAAAATCTGGTTTTCAATGCACGTTGGTTTATTTATTAATGAATACCTAACAAAAAAAAAAATATGCCATTTAGCCTGCAAGGCGAGCCACGCCACCTTATTTGAAATTTTGGAAAATGAATTTCATTTAAGCATTTTGGTTGTACGAGTATATACGAGTACATAATAAGACCAGATTTCTATAAGTCAAAAATGAATAGGCTAGTTCTAGACAAGCGTGCTTCATCGTCGGCCATATCATCGCTAACCATCAGGTGAGATAGTGGTCAAATGCGAGCCTATCCATAATAAAAAAAAAAACTGGGCAAGTGTTCAAATCCAGCCAGGTGCATTACTTTGTGTAATTTATTTCGTCACCACTGCTCTCAAAACGGTGAAGGAAAACATCGTGAGGAAACCGGCATGTCCTAGAACCAAATATTCGAAGACGTGTGACATTCACCAACCCGCACTGGGCCCGCATGCTGGGTTTTGGCCCATTCTTTCTCCTAGAGAGGAGCCTGTGTCCCAGCAGTGGGAACATTAAAAGGCTGATGATGATGTGGATATCTTTATATTTGGTTGAATCACGCTAAGAAACTCCACACACATTACTCTATTTAAAATCTGTTTTTAAAACTAAAGGTCACGAAATATAAGGCATCTTAAAGTATTTTCCCACTGTAGATGCTTGACATTTTTGAATTCACGTAGGTACTTCAGATATTTATATTCCAAACGTGATGTGTGTCTGAAAGCAATGAATTGCGTCAGCTCGAAGTTTTACAGCCACGAGTGTCAAGTAGGTATCTATTAGAAAACTATTTCTAGTATAGTGCAAAAATGTCTGCAGCGGTCGTCAATCTGCTTGTACAGTGAGGTACAACATATAAGTTGCGGCATATAGTTGACACAAAATTTCTATATACTGCGCGTAACCATACCAACGACGGCCATTTCGGTTCGCCTTATTTGCCGCGTACTATAGAGGTGTAAGGGACAAAAAACGTTTTCACCCGATATTTTTTTTATCCTTTTCACATCACCAGTTTTTTTTTTTTTGAAAAGTCTTATGAGTCTCAAATCAATTCAAAATTTATAAATATTTTTCATGAAAAATAATATACAAGAGTAGCTCTTTTACGCAGATTAGCTCTTGTGATCTATATCAAGAATACCGTGCATTTTTCAGGATGAAAATAAACTATACCACTCAGCGTTTGTGCCGTTCTCTGTTAATAAAAGAATATCTATATCCGCATCACTATTTTCAGAATTTACCGTTAACAAACAAAGCTATAAACTTGAATTATCATTTAAGATTTTTGATTAAGATAATAATATAAGTCAGCAAAACCAATATTATAACTAAGTGACAAGTCTATCTACTAATATTCTTGAACAAAATGGTCATAGCGTGGGTGAAATGAACAAAAGTAATAACTAAAAGGTAGGTAAGGGAGAGAATTCTCGATGCGGTTTATTCCCGCTGCCGCCACGGTAGCGAGCCCGCAGCTTTTGTAGAATGCAAATATATAAGTAAAAAATTAAATCAGTCTTCACGACGCGATTTACGGCCGCGATGTGAGCGGTTGTTCGCGGATGCCGCTGACCGGCGCCGCGGTCGCCCGTCGCTGTCTCGCCGCCAATAGGCGGCTTGCGGTCAAAAATCGCAGCCGTCGCGGCGGCGGCAGTGGTGGCGAATCAACCGCCTCGTGAGTGTTGGAAATAAAATAGCCGTTTTCTCTGCTGTGGCGGCCGCAGAAAAAAACCGCTTCGTGAGTTCACTCCCTTACAGATATGAAAAACTTCAAACAGAAACGACCACCCACACACTAGTAATATATATATTATGTCGTACGCGTTTTGTATAATTTGTTTTAAAATTTCTACTTATAGAAGCGATAAGAATCATAATCAAGATATTTGTATTGTAATACATAACATGATTAAAAAGGGGTTCCTCACTTGAATATAGGGTTACACCGGAATAAAACCAGTATTTTAGCGTTTCGTTTTATTGTAGTGTATTCAAATATACTCTTTAAAATTATTCTGGAAATGAATTAGATGGTCGAGAACTGATGTTTCAAGATAATGGGGCTTCTCGCTGTCAATGGTTCGACTTTATAGTTTTCCAGATTTTGATACAACGAGATAGTGAACTGTCGTGTTTATAATTTATCGATTTCAAGTACAGTCGAGTTAACATTTTCGAGCAAGTGTTATTCGAGTGTCAGTTGATTTCAAGCAGGAAATCTATTAAAAAGAGTGTCCATGGAGTTTCTTGCACATTGTCACAGTGGCTTTGGAATGTGCAATTACCATCATTTTATTTTACTGACTTCTCAACAATTCAAAAGTGCCTGTAAATAGTTTATTTTAAAATAAATGCTTTGACTATTGATTCATGTTCAATGTTTGCACATTGTCATCGTCATGTATAACGTCTAAGGCAAATTGATAACGCGTTTGGTCGCGTTCATTTGTGACATACGTGAAGGATATATAAAATAGATATCATTTATTTAATTTACACAGAACGGCCGAAGTTAATTACACCATTAAAACACAGATAGAAATACTTTATTTAAGGCCACGTTCTACTCATTTTGAACTGTTTTTAAACCTCTTGAAATCTATAAATATAAAAGACAACACTATGAAAAATTATTTCATAAAAATTAACTGTATGATAAAGCGCCAGGCAACTGTATGTACAATAAAGAATAAAGGATAAAGGATATAAATTAGTTAGTTCGATAAAAAAAAATGCGTATCTGACCCTAATTTACGATTTTAAACGCGTGTATCTATGAAATTACGTCACGGAAATATTTGAAAGTTATGCAAAAAAAGGTTGTTTTTTAAAAAAGTCTCGCAAAAACAAAAATCTCGAATTAGTTTTTTTTTTTATATAACAATAAAACCGCTGTTTCGAGGCCGCGAAGGCGACATAGACAGAGTCGACCATCTTTCGGAGCTGTCATTACATTACACAGTTGGATCAAGGGTCTGATACAGAAGGCAGTACTCCTTGATACGGCTCACATTGTGAGGAGTTTCTTGTCTACTGTTCTGAAGCCCTAACTTCCGGTAGCTTGATGATTGATTATGGTAAACTACTATGGGTACACTAAAATCAGTCGATGCGGAAGAAATTCACCGGGTAATTTTATCTTTTCACATCCTTACTTCCTTAACAGTAATTGCTTCAGTTTTAATTACGGAAGTCAAAGTGTCAAGTGAATTTACGTCACGAAACAGAATCATAACGATATTGCTTTACTCGATTATTGTAATTATGTCTGAGTGTTTTTAACTTACCAACGTTAATACAATTTCCGTGTTTGGTGATATCCTTTGTGTTTTGCCTATAAAGATTTCTTTGAGGATACGCTTATTGTATTAATTTGAGTATCAAAATGAAAGAAATTCCAGTTAATAAATGAAGGTTTGACTTTATTTATAAAGGGCTATTAGGATTCCGTACACTATGGGTTAAAACTAGACCCCGTTACTAAGACTTCATTATCCATGTATGTCTGTTGCCGCTATTTAAATTAACAAATACTAAAAACAGAATAAAATAAAAAAAAAATGATAAATTTTGGAGGTTTCCCATACTTAGAATTGAAACTCAAAATTTTCTTTTCATCAAACTCATACGTGTGGAGTATCTATGAATAGCTCTTCAAAAATGATATTGAGGTTTCTAATATATATTTTTTTTCTAAGGTAAATAGTTTTCGCCAGAGACACTTCCAAAGTGGTAAAATGTGTCCCCCCCCCCTGTAACTTCTAAAATAAGAGAATAATAAACTAAAAAAATATAATGATGTACATTACCATGCAAACTCCCACCAAAAATTGGTTTGAATGAGATCTAGTGAGTATTTTTTTTTAAATACGTCATCAATCATAAACCACAATTTCACACTTGCCCGGTTCTTTTTTTTAATTTTTTTAGGTGGGAAATCATCAAATAAATTTTTCCACTCTAAGGATTAGCGTGAGGGCGTATTTAATTGACTAACAGCCGATTTCTGAATTGAGTATTTTACATTGAGAATTCTTATCTATGACTTAAGTATGACTTAAAAAATATTTTTGTTTCTGAACTAAGTATAAGTTTGATTTGAGCATAGAGTTTGATAAATCTCAAATTACTCTCAATTATGACAGTTCGGAACATCAACTCGTGTGATCAAGTCGAATTTGTGTTTCTGAACAAGATTTTCCATACTCAAGTCCCGCTTAGTGCAAAGTTAAGCATCAGATATTTAAGTATCCATATCGGGCTACTTAAATTGTGCTCTTCGTGATATAAAACATGTCCAGTGACGATACTTCATTATCACCGATGGAGGATCCCGAAATAAGGCCACCACGCCGACGACGCATAGCAAAATATCGGCCAGATTTTTTTGTGATTTTGGACGATGAACAATTCAGAAATCGATTTCGTTTTACAAAAGAATCTGTTAAAATCATTTTTGGAAAAATAAAACGAAATTTACCATTAAGCAGGATTCAAAGGCGGGACTGTATATCACCAATGCTACAACTGCTAATAGCATTAAGATTTTATGCGACTGGCAGCTTCCAAGCAGTCGTTGGAGACACGGCTAACGTAAGCAAGGCGACAGTGTGCCGTGTCATTGATAAGGTAACTACAGCTATTGGCCTGCTGAGACGGCAATATGTTAAAATGCCCACTGCTGAGGAACGGCCAACTGTGGCAGCAAGATTTTTTGATATCGCTGGATTCCCAAGAGTCATAGGTGCAGTTGATTGCACTCATATTAAAATTAATTCACCTGGAGGTAACAGAGCAGAACTGTATAGAAATAGAAAAGGTTTTTTTTCTGTCAATGTACAAGCAGTTTGCGATGCTACATTAAAAATAAGGAGCATCATTGCTCGCTGGCCAGGGTCAGTTCATGACACCACAATCTGGAATGATTCTCCACTAGCCGCTCAGTTTGAAGACGGGAGGTTTGGCTCATATTTAATTTTAGGAGATAGTGGATATCCATGCCTGAGATATCTAATGACACCATTTATAAATCCCACCACACCATCACAGGAAGCTTATAACCAATCGCACATAACCACCCGTAATACTGTTGAGAGATGCTTTGGCGTGCTCAAAAGAAGGTTTCCATGTCTTCATTCCGGCATGCAAATAAAATTATCGAAGGTGCTAAAGGTCATTGTGGCATGTGTTGTGTTACACAATTTGGCGCTTGAATTAGATGACCATATTATTGAAGAAGATGAACTTGCAGTAGAAGAAGTGCATGAAGTTGTGCCAACTCAAGGCATACAAAACTTTGCCACAAGAACTGCAATAGTAGATAGTTATTTCAATAATTAAATAAGAGTAAGATTGAATAATAAGAGTAAATAAAAGACTGATTTATAACAATTTCTGTATTTTTTTTTATAGTCATATATTTTTAACATGATATAAACCAATAGTAGCTATTTAAAATGAGTTCTTCAAAATACTTGTTTTATTTTTAAATTCTCTACTGTATATATTCCTATTGTTTTATAATTATTAATAAATTCTTCAAATGATTAATTTATATCAATCTTAATTTAAATACAATATAATATAGAAGAACACATAATATTCACATGCCTGTTCACCCCGAGGAAGGCAGAGTCTACATATCCATAAACTATCATTATATCACCTATTAACTGAAAGTCTAGCGCAATGTGATACTTAAATATTAATTCAGTTTAGTTTTATGCGAGCAAATACCTATAACCTACTGATCACATGTTATATAAATTCTAAAGAGATCTCAATAAAATATTTGGTGTACAATAAATCACAAATACCTAGGTATGTTGCACATACTTTGGTTATACCTTACAATAAAGCTCAATTAAACTATTTTAAACTCATGTTGAATGTCAATTAAGTACAATTACCCAGTTTTTTAAACTGTCAAGCCCCAAGTGGACACCGGTGTACGCACACCTATTGACTTTCTATTGTCTCTAATTATGGTATTATCTTACTTCTCGAAAAGTAAGATTGACAACTTAAGTTGTAAAATTGTTATTGTGTTGTAGGGATAGAAATAGGACAGTCAGCTTTTTCCAACTGCTTCTTTAACAACTTAATTTGCAATTCTTGCTTAATTTGTTCATATCTAAATTTTTGCATTTCATTTTTTTTTTGATAATACACCAATTCAATCTTCTTTTTGAAATATATTTTTCTTAACAATTCCACTGATTTATTTTTAATAATCACAGGATTTATATTTTTTCTAGACTTTCTTTTTACAGTAGGAACACTATATTTTGATTGAGTTGTTGCCACCGGTGTTCGCTTGGGGAGTGAGTGATTAACCTTTTGGGTTTGTTCTGTTTGTGTTGTCTTGGCCTCGTCTTCCACATCAACTTCCACTACAATTGTGTCTCCTGTAAAAGAAAAGTATTTGAATACAATGTACAAACAACAAAATTTTGATAAAGTATATTTCAACAAATAATAATAAGTGTTGAATATTCTGTGAGTTATCTTCGGCCCTTGGACATGGTAAAACTTTA